>CM061133.1:70579508-71179508 GCA_030789695.1 Scilla litardierei | reverse complement strand
GCAAAAATCTACAGGACCAGCAGAAAAATGGGCAGCATAACGACAAAAAAAGATCAGTGGCATCAAGAGTGTGCCTAAGCTGGTGGTGCTGCACCATCTCCGTCCTGTGGCGGAGGAGGAGGTGGTGGTGGAGGTGGTGGTGGTGGTGGTGGTTTCTGCTGGGTGGGTGTGTGTAGCAGAGGCAGTTGCGCCAGGATCGGATTCAGGCAAGCCTGAATATCGGGAAGCATGGCAGCGCGGGACTGCACGGAAATGACCGTGGCAGAGAGAGCCCTAAATTTGCCTCTGAGTCCACTCACAGCCCCCTCAAGAGCACGAAGGCTCTGAAGTAGAGTGTCAGGGGGTGGTGGAGCAGAGGGACGAACAGGTCTAGGTTGTGAAGGACGGGGCTGTCTGACATGGGCAGTGTAAATAATCGGGCCAGTAGGTATGTGCGAAAAAGGTGCTGTGCTCACTAGTGGATGCCCAGCCTCAGTGTGAGGCTGGGACGCAGGCTGGGACGAGGAGGCAGCAGCAGTAGTGGTGGAAGGTAAAATCGGTGACGATGCAACAAGAGAGGTCGGTAACACAGGTATGGGGACAGATGTCATGACACTCTCGGATAGGACAGCTGCGGTGGAGATAGAAGGGTCGGCCACTGGGGAGGAAGTGTAAGGACCAAAAGGTGACACCCCAGCGGACAGCAAGCTGGATATGGTCCGCACAGCAGCAGGGAAGGAAGGCTCGCCTCTCTCTAGTATGGTGGGTGGATGCTCAGGAAGAAGTGAGGAAATATGCTCAACCGAGATATGCACAGCAGTGTAGGGGTAGTGGTTGACATGGTGGATGTGGTGGACAACTCAGCAAGGGTACTCCTGACACCGACAGAAGTGTGGACAGAGGTACCGGGAGGTGCAGAAAGTGCAGGCTCGGTCTGAGGGATCACGGGGTCGACGGGTGCAGGTGGTGCCTGCTCAGCTCCCTCGGCCTCTAGCACGTAGGCGGCGGGGATCAGGAGATCCATCGTCGGAAGCCAGTCCACGTGTGACGGTCCTATATGTGTCCGAGCGGGACTCGGGAGAACCATGTAATCAGCACCAAAGGGACCGTGCAACCATACCCAGTGCCGCTGGCCGTGGGGATGAAGCATCTTCATCCGGGCCATAACATCAATCGAGAGTGAAGTGGGGCCTGGGGCTCGTCGAAGGTCGGCAGGTAGGTCCACGCCGGTCATCAGGGCCAGCAGAGTAATCAGACCGCCGCAGCAAATAGGTGAACAAGCGCCCACCAAAATGATGATGCTGTCTAAAAACCAGCTAGCAATATCAATCTCAATGGCGGGGACCAGGTCGTCGCTACCCCTATCCAGAACTCTAGGGCGAGTCATCGCGTAGAGCATGTAGAGCTCAGGCGTAGACATCGTCCCAGGCTCGTACCTCGCAAGGAAGGTGGTCTCCATGAGGCGCTGGGCAATGCAGAGGCAGGGGTGCAGGATGGCTGAGGCCTTGGCCCTACTAGGGTCAAAGCCAAGTGGTGAACCCGTGATCCATGTCCAGAACGTGGAAGTGTCGAACGACGGTGGTGGGATGTGCGTGGGCGCGTAGGCACAGTCGAGGACAGGGATAGCGGGCCACTGGAAGAACGCATGAAGCATGTCGAGAGTGACCTCGCACTCTCGATCCATCAGGCGGAATGTGCATCCCCCAGTGGTCCGGTCAATCGAGCTCAGGACCTCTAGTGTCGGACGGATATAGGTATCCGTCGACACAGCAAGAAAATCACGCCATCCCACGTTGTCGTACAACGTGAGTAGCCCCTCTAGTACCCCTAGGCGATCAAGGTCTGCTAAATGTGTGAACCTAGAGGGCACTATCGAGCACTGGACGATACGCTCAAATCGGATGCGTTGTGCGTCGTTTCTGAACGTGATCCCCAGCGGCCCGACGGCGGGAGCTGGTGGATGGACATGATCGGCTGGGATAGGCTGTGCGTGGATGGGATCGGCGGGAAATGGTTATGTGGGTGGAGGTGGACTAGGTGGAGGGGAGTCCTCCCTAGCGTGAGAGGGACCGGCATCATCGGTCCTCTTTCGCTTGGAAGAGGCTCCCCGCGTGCGTGGCCTAGTGCGGGGCGGCATGTATGCCGCGAGTGCTCACCCAACAAAAATAATATGCGGCGTGCTAGAAAGAATGGAACGAATGTACCTGAACACACCGCGAGAGCAAATCAGCAAGTGCATGCAAAGAACGCCGCCTCCGCAAAGCCAAAAGCGCGTCCAGAAGCTCCCCAAAGCTCCCCCAAGATAGCCTACAAATCAAACAATGATATCAGCGGATAATATTCGAAATACATGGGGGAGATGGGGTATAATAGATAGATAAAAGAATTAATTTGATTTTTGGGCTCAACGGGTATACGGATCGAGAGAAACAAGGAGAAAATAGGATTTTTGGGGCAAACCGAGGCTAAACGAGACAATGGAGGCTGGGGCGGACGGCGCCGACGAGGTGAAGCGGCGGGCTACCGACGGCGAGGTGAGATCAGGCGGTCACCGGTCGGAGGGAAGCGATTCGGGCGCGGGGGTGCGAAGTAGCAGCCGAGGGGAGATGAAACAGCAGAGAGCACGGGCGAAAATGGCGAAAATTTGGGTTTTCGAAAATCGCGCCCGTCTCTCAGTTTATATAGAAAATGTTATGGCTCGGCCGAGTGAAAAAGTCACTCGGCCGAGTGCGTAAACAAAAGAAATTTTGAAAATCTCGTTCCCACTTACGACTCGGCTGAGTGGATGTGTTCCACTCGGCCGAAGGGAGAAACTCCGTTCGGTCGAGTGGCACTGCCACTCGGCAATTTTCGCCCTGGGAGGGTATCCGTTTCACTCGGCCGAATGACTAAACGTACTCGACTGAGTGATAGTTAATACTGAAATGCACAAAAAAGACAGAGAGTTGGTTCCGCAGACTTCCCTGGTAGGTGCCCCACTCGGCCGAGTGGGGTCCTTTGCTCGGCCGAGTGGCATATGATGCTCGGCCGAGTGGCATTCTGTTTTCTGCTTCGGGGCTCTGTTTTCGCTCTACTCTCTGTTTTTCTTCCTCTAGTTGGTTTCTTCCTCTTCCTAAGCCTCGAGCGCATTCCTGGAGTGCTCTTCTTTGCCTCGGTCATCCTCCATGTGAGAGTTCTCCTTTTCTCCTCTCCTGTCATAAGAATTAAGACCCGTTGTCACGATTTTTATGGGCAATTGACTCAAAACACTAATAAAAGTCTAAAACAAAAATGAAAACCAAAATAAAAAGAATGCAAAAACCATCGGGTTGCCTCCCGACAAGCGCTCGTTTAAGGTCTTGAGCTCGACCCCTCTGGATTTTCAATCTAGCGCGAGATGTTGGGTGCATATGAGATGCACCCGTCGAACTTGCCGGGAAGACCGCTCGGATTCGGATCGTGGTGGTATGTGGCCTTCCCCAGTGCCCCTTCATCATGAGCAATGTTGGGGGATGGCTCCCCCAAGGTTGAGCTTGTTCCGGTCTTTGACTTCGCCGGTGACACCGATCTTCGAATTGGTGGAGCTTTCTTTGGACTCTTCAATGTCGAGAGCTTGCAAAGCTCCCGTATTCTCGCGACATCAACGTCTCCATCATCATTCACCGTGGAGCTATTGGGAGAGTTCTCCATCTTCTCTTCTTCGACCAAATCTTGGCCTTCTTCAAAGCCGTCATCGTGGAGTGCACCGATGGAGTGGGGGATAGCCTCTTCTATAACCTCATCAAGGAGGTCCACATAATCTTGCTCCTCATGATATAGCATGTGCTTCATAGCCTTTGGTATATGGAGCTCGACTTCAATGTTGCCGACATTCAAGGTAAGAGTCCCTTCCCGCACATCGACGATTACACCGGCGGTGGCGAGGAATGGACGTCCAAGTATGAGCGATGTGTCACCCTCCTCCTTGATATCCATGATCACAAAATTACAAGGCAAGCATATGCCTCCCAGAACTTGGAGTGGGATGTTCTCCACGATCCCAACCGGCCTAGTGATCCGACCGTCCGTGAGTTGAATCCTCACGTCGGTCGGTTTTAAATCGGTGCCGGTGTTCAACTTTTGGAACATGGTGAGAGGCATGAGGCTCATACTAGCGCCTAAATCAACCAATGCTTTTTGTAAGGGGACGCCTCCTAGTGTGCAAGGAATCCAGACACTCCCGGGATCTTTAAATTTGGCGGGCTCCTTTTCCTTCCTAGTGAACCAAGTTCCTTGTTCCGCGAGCATGATCTTCTCTTTCCTTTTTCTTCCCGTAATCAAGTCCTTTAAGAACTTTGCGTAGGATGGGATTTCCACTATGGCATCAAGGAAAGGGATATTGAGGCTCACCCCTCTTGATCACTCCTCATTTTACACCTTTTTTCCGCATGTTTGCATGCCATTTAGATCGCCCAAATCATGTTTTTCACGATATATCGACGATATTGTGATGCTTTTCACGATTTGTTGTTTTTGTCGCATTTCAGGTGATTTGGCGCGATTTGGAGTGATCTTGAGATGCGCTCACTTTAGACGGTCACCGACGACCTCCCCGAGGGGTATTTTGCTGTTGGAGAGGAGCGAAAGAAGAATGGACGTCACAGGAGCGACGAGGAGGCCAAAACAATCAGATTGGGCATTTTTTGTGTCCCACTCGGCCGAGTGGAGGAGCCACTCGGCCGACCAGCGAGACACTGCTCGGCCGACCTGAACAGATACGATTCCTATGTGCACTCGGCCGAGCACCGAAGACCACATCGGCCGAGTGACGATATCGCGTCCGCCCGAGTGGCGCCCAGACGAGGCCCTTCCAAAACATCGAAGTTACTGTTTTTTGGCCGCCTGAACTTCAGAAGACCCACTCGGCCGAGTGGATTATTACGTCCGCCCGAGTGCCTTAAAGCCATCGGCAGAGTGACGACAACTCACTCGGCCGAGCCGCCCCCAAACTGAAGACCCCTGAAGCCCCCGACTTACTGGAAAATGACAGGGTTTTCACTCGGCCGAGCGACTTTTGTCACTCGGCCGAGTGCGATGCGCTGCCTGTAGCGAAAACTGCGGAAAACAGGCTGTGCAGGGGTATTTTGGTCACGATTTTTTGGACGATTTTGAGGGCTATTTAAGCCCTGTTTTTACCCTAGTTTAGGGAGGCTCTCTCTTAGATTTTTGCAGCTTTTTAGATTAGTTTTTAGCTTTGTTCTTTTTGATTGGAGAAGAGACAAATTTGTGATTTTTGTTGGAACTATTGAAGAACTCCATTGGTTTGCATCTCTTTTCCTTAAAAATTCTATTTTTATTGCTTATCTCAATATTGTGATGAATTCTATTGCTTATTTTCATTGATTATTTTTGTGATCTTGCTATGAATTGTGAGTAGTCTCCACGTCTTGGGGCGTGGGGATGAACCCTACAAGCCCTATTTCCTATTTGTGATGAATTGGTAGAAATTGAGCTAGAATCGCTATTAGGGATTAGATTGGGATCGATTTACTACGGATAGCTAGGAATTCATATCAATTGGGGTTTGCAAGAGATTGGATCCCAAATTGATAGGAAGCCCTAGAAATCCGAATTGGGTTGGAGTCGGATTTTCGAAGTATCGGTTTGCAAGAGATTGGACCGATACCAGGATTTCCGGTTGCAATTCCATGCCGATACCCGTTTGCAAGAGATTGGACGGGTAGGAACTATCCTAATTTAGATTGTGGACCGAGTTTGCAAGAGATTGGGCTCGGTGCGCAATTGGACGATGATGTTGATCCTAATGCTAGCTTTCCTAGGCTAGGGTTTGCAAGAGATTGGACCCAAACCTAGGATAGCTATAGACCGGCAACAGCGCGAGAGCGTGAGCTTGGTTCTACATTCAGTTGCAACTAGTTCATCCGAATTCTTTTTCTAGCAATTTCGATACCGACGAACCACATTTATGAAATACGGTGAGTAGCGGGAATTCCCCATTCCCTAGACGTTCTTTATTTGATTTGATATTTCTGCAAGTTTGTCTGACGATTGTGACAGGATCGCCAAAGGCAATTTTCTCTCTTAAGTAGCCAGATTGATTAGGAGCAAGCACGGTCATTCGTCCTCCCTGTGTTCGATATCCCGCTCGCCGCTACACCGTGCGCTTGCGGTAAAACTACAACCGTTCTTTGGGTGTATACTCAGGACCGACCAAGTTTTTGGCGCCGTTGCCGGGGAGGCGATTGCGTTTGATTATTTCTCACCCTAGCTATTTCCTTTTTTTTATTTTATTATTCTCATTATTTTTATTTTTTTTTTATTATCTCTTACCTAACCCTTCCACGGTTCTAATCATTTCTTTGAAACTCTGTTTTCTCTGTGCATGAACACGAGATCTACGGCGGACCCTGAAGCTATACTATTTGATCCCGAGATCGAACGTACCGCACGGAGACTTAGAGCGGAAAGGAGACAAGGTCCGGAAGGGCGGTTCATGACCAACCCGGAAACTCCCGAAGAATTGGCGGCAAGGATGGCGAGAATAATTTCTATTCGCGATAGGCTTAGGCCTAAGACTTCTTCTACCACCTCATCCATCGCCATGCCACAGTTGGCGGCCGACAAGAACTTCGAGCTAAAGACTGGATTGGTGGTTTTGATGCAACAAGACCCATTTCATGGGAACGCACATGAGAACCCCCACTACCACATCCAACTATTCTTGTCGAAGTGCGCCACATTTCAGATGACGGGGGTCTCCATTGATGCTATCAGACTGCGTCTCTTCCCCTTCACGCTTAAGGACAAGGCACTCTATTGGTTGAGGACGCAGGCGGACGGAGTATTCACTACTTGGGACGAGTTGGCGAGTGCATTTATTGACAAATTCTATCCGCCATCCAAGACGGTGAAGATCCGGAGCGCTCTCATGTCCTTCAAGCAATGACCACAGGAGACGCTCTATGAAGCTTGGGAGCGTTTTAAGGATCTGCAGCATCAATGCCCGCACCACAGTATAGAAGATTGGGAGCTAGTGCATAGCTTCTACAATGGTCTCCAACCGGGGACCAAACAAATTATTGATGCCGCGGCGAATGGTGCAATCTTGTCAAAGACTCCCGAGGAAGCTACGGCCCTAATTGAGGAGATGGCTTCAAATAATCAACAATGGAGCGATGAGCGAGGACACTCCACATCCTCCTTAAAGCCAACAAGCATCTACAAGGTGAAGGCCGTAGCGGAGCTCACGAGCAAATTCGATTCTCTCCACAAGGTGGTGGAGAGATTGGAGAAGTTTATCACGGAGCCCCAAGGAAGCCCATCCACCTCCGCACCGACCAACCAAATGTGTGATTGGCAAGACCAATCTCAAGTCATGTACTCGGGAGGAGAGCAAGGAGAAGGATCCTTGGAGCAAGTACAATATGTTACGGGGAACCAAGGGTATTGGTCCAATCCGGCCGCAAGAAATCATCCGGGATTCTCCTACGCCAACAATGAAGGAGCTTTGAACCCGCCACAACCACCGCCTCAACAAGCTCGACCACCACCACCCCAACAACAAAACTATCCACCGAGGGGGCCTACTCAACAAAACTTTCAACCGAAGCAACAAGTTCCACCATATAGACCTCCCGGATACAACCAAGGGTGGAGGAACCAAAATCAAAATCCGCCACAAGCTCCACAACGATCCGACTTCGAAGCTAGAGTGGAGGCGTTCATGGTCGAGCAAAATAAGGTGAATGCTACTTTGAAGGCGGGGCAAGACTCTCTTAATACCGTAGTGGCTCAAATATCGGAGCAATTAGCGTTGCTCAATCAGAACACTCAACGATTACCGGCGCAACCGGAGCAAAACCCACGGGGCAACACCGGCCACATCAATGCCGTAGTTGCCGTTACTACTAGAGGCGGGAAGGACACCACCCCCGCTATGATTCCTACCGAGGAGGCCGTGGAGGAAAGCTTGGAGCCGGTTGAGCCGGTAGTTGAGGTTGATAAGGAGAAGGAGCCACAAGAAAAGGAGAAATCTAGAGCGGAGCAATTAATTGAGGAAAGGCGCTTCATGCCACCGGTCCCATTCCCCCAAAGGCTCGCTAGAGCGAAAATGGAGAAAAGGCTAACAAAATTTCTCGAGTACCTAAGAGGAGTTAGCCTTAACATCCCCTTCCTTGACGCCATCGTCGAGATCCCCACGTATGCTAAATTTTTGAAGGACTTGATTTCGGGGAGGAAAAGGAAGGAGAAGATCATGCTAGCCGAGGAGGGCTCTTGGTTCACCAAGAGAGAGAAGGAGCCGGCAAAATTCAAAGATCCGGGGAGTTTTCGGATTCCTTGCACCTTGGGCGGAGTTCCTCTTCAAAAGGCGTTGGTTGATCTTGGGGCTAGTGTGAGCCTCATGCCCCTCTCCATGTTCTTAAAGCTAAACACCGGGACAAAGTTGAAACCCACCGACATGCGCATTCAATTAGCCGATGGACGGATAACAAGGCCGGTGGGGATCGCCGAAGACATACCGATATAAGTCCCGGGTGGAATATGCTTGCCATGTGACTTTGTGATCATGGACGTTAAGGAGGAGGGAGACACCTCATTGATACTTGGACGCCCGTTCCTCGCTACCGCCGGAGTCATCGTCGACGTGCGCGAAGGTACCTTAACCTTAAACGTCGGAAACATCGAGGTGGAGCTCCACATTCCTAGGGCTATGAAGCATATGCCTTATCACGAGGAACTTGACTACATGGACCTCCTTGATGAGGTGATAGAGGAGGCGATTCCTCGCTCAATTGGCACTCTCTTTGATGAAGAATTTGAAGAAGGCCCGGATTTAGGCCATGAAGAGAATAAAGATGATTCCCCCGACTTCTCCGCTGAAGAAGATGAGGGCGACGCTGATGTCGCAAGGATTCAAGAGCTCTGCAAGCTCTCGAAACTGAAGTCTCCAAAGAAAGCTCCGCCGGCACGGAAATCGGCGTCACCGGCAAGGCCGTTGACCGGAGAAAATGCTAGATTGGGGGAGCCTCCCCCCAACACTATTCGAGATAGGAGACCACTGAGGGAGAACGCGCCGCCGCCACATCCAAATCCAAGCGCGCTCCCCGGAAAGTTTGATGGGTGCATCTCATATGCACCAAACATCCCGCATTGATTTAAAATTATAGGGGGTCGAGCTCACGACCTTAAACGAGCGCTTGTCGGGAGGCAACCCGACGGTTTTTTCTTTATTTTTACTTTTTCTTTATTTTCGTTTTAGAAATTTTTAGTGTTTTGAGTCATTCGACCAAAAATTTTGTGATAACGGGTCCTATTTTTCTTGACAGGAGAGGAGATAGGTAGATCCATCATGAGGAGTAGGAACGAGACGACGAGGAGCGCCCCAAGAAGGCGCTCGACGCTTAGGAGGAAGAAGAAATCGATTGAAGGAAGAAAGACAGAGTTTAGAGCCAAAACGAAGACAAACAGCAGAATTAAGGCTCACTCGGCCGAGCATACTAGTCACTCGGCCGAGTACACAAGTTCGTCCGGCCGAGCCGCTCACGAACGAGGGAAGTCTGCTGTACCCAACTCTCTGTTTATTTTCTTGATTTCGATATAACTGCTACTCGGCCGAGTACATTTGTTCACTCGGCCGAGTGAAACGGATACCCTCCTAGGGCGAGTCATGCCGAGTAGCTTGAGTCACTCGGCCGAATGGACTTACTCCACTCGGCCAAGGCTGGCAAAGCCACTCGGCCGAAGCGATAGCGGGGAGGAAATTTTCATTGGCCTCGCTCGGCCGAGAGACCACGTCACTCGGCCGAGTCGTAACTTTTATTATATAAGGGCGAGGGGGGGCGCGGATTTCGAAACGCAAAAAACCCCAAATCCCTCGCGCCCCTTCAGCTGCTTCGCCCGAACCCCCTCGCTCTCGCCCTCACTCGCCCGACCAGCGCCGCCCCGCCGCCGCCCGGCCCGCCACCACCGGCCGACCATCGCTGCACCCCGCCCGAGTCGCCGCCGGCGGCCTTGTCTTCGGTCACCTCCGGTATAGCTTGTTTTGCCCGTTTTCTCCTCTTTTTGCGTATTTTTCGAGGATCCGTGTATTAATCGAACCCCTAACCCGAATCAATTCCTATATCTATCTGTTATACCCCTAATACTCCATGCATTTTGAATATTACTCGCTGATATCGTCTTTTCATGCGCAGATTGCTTTTTGGAGCTTAGGGGAGCTCAGGGGAGCTTCTACGGGCTGTTTTGGACTTCGTGGAGGCGCGGACTTCGCACACTTCCACTGCTTAGCACTCGCGGCGTGTTTGGGTATACTCTTTCCATTCTTTTTGCACACGCCACACTTTTTCACGTTTTTCGGCACGCGCTCGGGGCCGATATGCCGCCCCGGACACTGCCGCGGACGAGGAGACCTTCCGCTAAGCGGAAGAGGTCGGATGACGCCGGCCCCGCCCACGAGGTGGAAGAGTCTCCTCCTCCTTCCCCCACACACGTCGTCCACCCAGCACAGCCTGCAGGCCCCGCACAGCCTGCAGTGCACCCCCAGCCCGCACAGCCTCTCCCCGCCGCTGCACAGCCACCACCACCGGATCCACTGGTCGGGCCGCTCGGGATTACGTTCCGAGACGACGCACACCGCGCCGTCTTCGAGCGTATCTCCCAGCGCTCGATCGTACCCTCCAGGTTTGCACACCTCGCTGACCTAGGACGCCTGGGGGTACTTGAGGGGATGCTCACGTTGTACGACAACGTGGGCTGGCGAGATTTTTTCCGGGTGTTGGCGGATACTTTTACCCGCCCGACACTTGAGGTTTTGAGTTCGATCGCCCGGACCGATGAGGGATGCTCATTCAGGTTCATGGATCGAGAGTGCCAGGTCACTCTCGATATGATGAGAGCATTCTTCTCTTGGCCCGCTGTCCCCGGTGCCGATCGCGGTTACGGTCCTACCCATATCCCCCCACCCTCCTTTGACGCCGATGCCTTCTGGGCCCGGATTACTGGCCACCACGCTGCCTTTGACCCTAGTAGGGCCAAGGCCTCGGCCACTGTCCACCCCTGCCTACGCATTGCCCAGCGCCTCATGGCGACCACATTTTTGGCCAGATATGAGCCGGGCACGATGTCTACGCCAGAGCTCTACATGCTCTATGCGATGACACATCCCAGAGCTCTATCTAGGGATGGAGACGAGCTTGTCCCCGCCATCGTGATCGACATTGCGGCATGGTTTTTAGACCGCATCATTGTATCGGTGGGCGCTCGCTCACCGATCTGCTGCGGCGGTCTGATCACCCTGCTTACCATGATGACCGGCGAGGACCTACCTGACGACTTGCGACGCGTCCCGGGCCCCACTTCTTTGTCGATAGATGTTATGGCCCGGATGAAGATGCTTCGTCCGCATGGTGAGCGTCATTGGGTCTGGTTGCACAGCCCTTTCGGTGCCGACTACATGATTCTCCCGAGCCCTGCTTGGACCCAGATTGCACCGGCCCACGTTGACTGGCTCCCGGCGATGGATGTCCTCATCCCTGCTGCGTACGTGCTCGAGGCCGAGGAGGCCGAGCAGGCCCCCGCTGCCCCTGTAGACCCTGTTGCACATCCTGCCGAGCCTGCTGCCGAGCCCGTTGACCCTGTGGCCCCTCAGCCCATACCAGATGTTTCCGCTGCCCCTGACACCGCTGTCGGTGTCGGGAGCACCTTAGCTGAGCCCACCTCCACCACTTCCGAGGCTGTCACCACCACTCCCACTCCCACCACCGGCCCTCTGTCCGTCGAGCCTCTTTGCTCTGCACTCCCCGAGCGCCCGCAGACCTTTGTTGAGAGTGGAGAGCCCTCGTTTGCCACGGTCGTGGAGACCATGGCTAGCATGATCTCCGCTGGGGTTGCGCCTTTTGGTCCACACACTTCCACCCCAGCGGTAGTTACCTCTGTCTCCACCCCTGCCGTATTTTCTGAGAGCGTCGTGGCGTCTGTCCACACCACTGTGCCACTGACCTCTCTAGCCGCCTCGCAGCCACTTTTGTACTCTTCTTTCGCCGCTGCCCCCTCCACTTCTCACCGCCCGCCCCGGCCTCACACTGAGGCCCGGCCCACATTTCCAGGCGCAGCACCTTTTGTTCCCTTCCCTGCTGAGCCCGTTACATACTCCACTCGCGTACGCCAGCCCAGACCTGCCCAGCCTCGCCAGGTGCGTCCCTCTGCACCACCTCCCCCTGACACAGTACTTCAGAGCATTCGTGCTCTAGAGGGGGGCGGTGAGTGGTCTTAGAGGCGACCTCCGGACCCTGTCCGCCACCGTCACTGCGATGGCTGGCCGCTTCGACCTGCTACCACATATCCACTACTGTCTCACGCAGGTCTTGGAGCGTCTCCCGCGCATACCCCCACCAACCCAGCAGGCTCCCGCACACACTTCCACACCCACTCAGCCTGCTGCCACTCCCACACCCACCCCCGCTCAGCAGCCTGTCCAGCCAGCACCACCCTCACGACCTCCGCCTCAGGACGGAGACGGCGCAGCACCGCCTTCTTAGGCACTCTTGATGCCTTGATCCATTCCTGCCGTTGTGCTGCCCGTTTCTGCTGGGTCTTGATGCACTTTTGTCCACCCCCCTCCCCTCACTTATTTTGGGATTCTATTTTTGATCATATCTATATATATCTTTTTTGGGAGAGAGGGAGAGATTTTGGTGACTCTTATATATCCGTATCACCCCTATCCGTGCATGCATCATGTCCGCATCATATTTTCCTTTCTTTATTTTTCTTTTTTTTATTTTTCACTTGTCCATGCATGCATCCTCACTTGCCCCTCACATTTCTTGTCTCTCGGTGTGCCACACTTTGCACATTGAGGACACTGTGCGATTTAGCTTGGGGGAGTGAGTTCTCACGTTCTTTTTGATTTACCACCTTTATTTTTAGTTTTTCACGCCGTTTTTCACGTTTGCACTCATTTTTCATCATTTTTCTTTTATTTTGCCATGCATCACGTTTTTCTTATTTTTCTGTGTGCCGCATTGCATAGTTCTATTTTTCCCTTTATCTTTATTTATTTTTAATCTCATGCTAGAGATGACTTTTCTGTGATGATGATGACGTTGAATTTAGCTTATTCTATATGTATGCTATATTTGTCATGTCTTATATTTATTTCTTATCAGATGTTATGACTTGCTTTGCATTTAGGATAGTAACCCACACCTTTTTCCGCATGAAAATGGATGAAATTTTATTATTAGCTGAGTCTGAATGTTCATATGTATACTATCACAGAAAACACACCAAGATTCACGCATTGAATGCCTATGTCTGGAGTACTGATTTCTTTTCCTATATCACTTCTATATGCATGAATTGTACACTTCACTTCAGGATGATTGGATGATGTTAGCTATGATATATCTGGATTAGTTAGCTTTTTTGTGATCGAAACTGAGTAGATTAGATTACCCTGCTGAAGTTGTCGTGCATGTCTTATAGAGTGAACCGAGAGTTATATTTATTTCTTTCTCCACAAATCTTGAACATCATTTCTCTACTTTTAAAATCATTGGTGAATCTCCCCTTAGTGATTCTATTTTATGGCATTTCCCCCGCTATTAATTCCTAGCTCCAAGTTTCTTATTCTAAAAATAATAATAATAATAATAAAAGAGAGAAAAACATTCTTGTATATCATTATCTCTCTTTGAGTTGGGATCATTGTATATATGCTATATTGCATCAAAAAAAGAGAAGAAAAAAAAAAGAAAAAGAGGAAAAATCCTCAACAAAAGATCTCATCTCACTTTCTCCCTTCCTTCTTTCTTCTTATCACTTTTGGAGCTATATGTATATAAAAATGGGGATGTAAATATTTTTTATGCCACCACGCTTATAGATAAGCTAGGGGGAGGGGATCCATTGATGTGTGAGAGAGTGACTACTTGACATTGCACGACAACCTAGGCTAAGTAATATTCTATACTCGGTGAGATTATTTTAGTTTTACGAAGTCCAGAAATCTAAGCCTAGCACTCACTTCATGAAATCCATACTTTTCTATTCTCTCTATTCTATAGTGTGATACTCTTATACTCCAGATAGAAAGCGTTCAATTGAAAAGTGTGTGATCTGTGATATGTATACCGCTTTAAATGATTCAGACGACGTTGATTTTGAAATTATTCCGTTTTTCATGATTATATCGTTGTCCGTGGGTTTTCTATTTCTACTTGCACTATTATACTATGATATCAAATAAAATTCTTTGACATGTATTTTTCATTCAGAGCATGCTACATGAGTAAGTGAAACCCACGTCCTGAGGAAATGATCTAGCATCCTACCTCTTCGCTTCTTTCTTTCTTACTTCATTCTATTTCGTTTTCATTCTTCTTCGTTTTTCGTTTTTCATTTCTTTTCGTCGTTTTCCGAATCCACCGGTTTCGCCTTTTACTTATCTTCCTCGAGGACGAGTAAGAGGCAAGCTTGGGGGATTTTGATCACTCCTCATTTTACACCTTTTTTCCGCATGTTTGCATGCCATTTAGATCGCCCAAATCATGTTTTTCACGATATATCGACGATATTGCGATGCTTTTCACGATTTGTTGTTTTTGTCGCATTTCAGGTGATTTGGCGCGATTTGGAGTGATCTTGAGATGCGCTCACTTTAGACGGTCCCGACGACCTCCCCGAGGGGTATTTTGCTGTTGGAGAGGAGCGGAAGAAGAATGGACGTCACAGGAGCGACGAGGAGGCCAAAACAATCAGATTGGGCATTTTTTGTGTCCCACTCGGCCGAGTGGAGGAGCCACTCGGCCGACCAGCGAGACACTGCTCGGCCGACCTGAACAGATACGATTCCTATGTGCACTCGGCTGAGCACCGAAGACCACATCGGCCGAGTGACGATATCGCGTCCGCCCGAGTGGCGCCCAGACGAGGCCCTTCCAAAACATCGAAGTTACTGTTTTTTGGCCGCCTGAACTTCAGAAGACCCACTCGGCCGAGTGGATTATTACGTCCGCCCGAGTGCCTTGAAGCCATCGGCCGAGTGACGACAAATCACTCGGCCGAGCCGCCCCCGAACTGAAGACCCCTGAAGCCCCCGACTTACTGGAAAATGACAGGGTTTTCACTCGGCCGAGCGACTTTTGTCACTCGGCCTAGTGCGATGCGCTGCCTGTAGCGAAAACTGCGGAAAACAGGCTGTGCAGGGGTATTTTGATCACGATTTTTTGGACGATTTTGAGGGCTATTTAAGCCCTATTTTTACCCTAGTTTAGGGAGGCTCTCTCTTAGATTTTTGCAGCTTTTTAGATTAGTTTTTAGCTTTGTTCTTTTTGATTGGAGAAGAGACAAATTTGTGATTTTTGTTGGAACTATTGAAGAACTCCATTGGTTTGCATCTCTTTTCCTTAAAAATTCTATTTTTATTGCTTATCTCAATATTGTGATGAATTCTATTGCTTATTTCATTGATTATTTTTGTGATCTTGCTATGAATTGTGAGTAGTCTCCACGTCTTGGGGCGTGGGGATGAACCCTACAAGCCCTATTTCCTATTTGTGATGAATTGGTAGAAATTGAGCTAGAATCGCTATTAGGGATTAGATTGGGATCGATTTACTACGGATAGCTAGGAATTCATATCAATTGGGGTTTGCAAGAGATTGGATCCCAAATTGATAGGAAGCCCTAGAAATCCGAATTGGGTTGGAGTCGGATTTTCGAAGTATCGGTTTGCAAGAGATTGGACCGATACCAGGATTTCCGGTTGCAATTCCATGCCGATACCCGTTTGCAAGAGATTGGACGGGTAGGAACTATCCTAATTTAGATTGTGGACCGAGTTTGCAAGAGATTGGGCTCGGTGCGCAATTGGACGATGATGTTGATCCTAATGCTAGCTTTCCTAGGCTAGGGTTTGCAAGAGATTGGACCCAAACCTAGGATAGCTATAGACCGGCAACAGCGCGAGAGCGTGAGCTTGGTTCTACATTCAGTTGCAACTAGTTCATCCGAATTCTTTTTCTAGCAATTTTGATACCGACGAACCACATTTATGAAATACGGTGAGTAGCGGGAATTCCCCATTCCCTAGACGTTCTTTATTTGATTTGATATTTCTGCAAGTTTGTCTGACGATTGTGACAGGATCGCCAAAGGCAATTTTCTCTCTTAAGTAGCCAGGTTGATTAGGAGCAAGCACGGTCATTCGTCCTCCCTGTGTTCGATATCCCGCTCACCGCTACACCGTGCGCTTGCGGTAAAACTACAACCGTTCTTTGGGTGTATACTCAGGACCAACCACCTCTCAAGTATTTGAGGAACTTGGTTAGCCTCTTCTCGATCTTGGCTCTAGCTAGCCGTTGAGGGAAAGGCACCGGTGGCATGAATCGGCGCTCATCAATAGGTTCCTCCACTCTAGATTTTGCTCCTTATTGCGGCTCCTTCTCTTTTACCACCTCAATTGCCGGCTCGCTCTCTTCTAGAATCTCCACCACTGGTTCCTTGACTTGAGTCATGGGGGGAGTGGTATCCTTCCCACCCCTTTTCGTAACCGCAACAACCGCGTTGATATGACCGGTGTTGCCCCGTGGATTTGGCTCGGGTTGAGCCGGTAATTGTTGGTTGTTTCTATTGAGCAACGCAAGTTGCTCCCCAATTTGAGCGACGACGGTGGTGAGAGAATCTTGTCCCGCCTTCAACGTGGCGTTAATCTTTCTCTGCTCCACCTTAAACTCCTCCCCCTTAGCTTCAAAATCCGAACGTGGTTGAGCTTGCGGAGGGTTGGGATTTCTCCAACCTTGATTATACCCGGGTGGCCTATAAGGTCCCACGTGTTGCCTAGGTGGGAAGTTTTGTTGCGGTGGCCCCCTTGGTTGATAATTCGGTTGTGGTGGTGGTGCCCGAGCATGAGGAGGTTGTTGAGGCGGGGGGTTCAAGGCACCATCATTATTAGCATAGGAAAACCCCGGATGGTTTCTAGCGGCTGGGTTGGCCCAATATCCGGAATTCCCCGCAACATACTGAATTTGCTCCAAAGCTCCTTCCCCATGCTCTCCTCCTACATACATGGCTTGGAATTGGTCTTGCCAATCACTCATATGGTGTGTCAGTGCGGATGTAGTAAGGGCTCCTTGCGGCTCAGTAATGTATTTCTCCAACCTCTCCACTACCTTGTGGAGAGAGTCAAATTTGCTAGCAAGCCCCGCCACGGCCTTGGCCTCATAAATACTCGTGGACTTCAAGGAGGATGAAGAATGTCCTCGCTCGTCGCCCCACTGTTGGTTGTTGGAGGCCATCTCCTCTAGCAAGGCTGTAGCTTCATCGGTGTGTCTTTGACAAAATGGCTCCGTTGGCGGTAGCATCAATAATCTGTTTTGTGCCCGGTTGGAGTCCATTGTAGAAACTGTGGACAAGCTCCCAATCCTATATGCTGTGATGGGGGCATTAATGCTGCAAGTCCTTGAAGCGCTCCCACGCCTCATAGAGAGTCTCATGCGGTCCTTACTTGAAGGACATGAGAGCACTTCTTATCTTCACCGTCTTGGAGGGCGGGTAAAATTTGTCGATGGAGGCACTCGCCAATTCATCCCAAGTGGTGAAGATTCCTTCAGCTTGCATCCTCAACCAATATAAGGCCTTGTCCTTGAGTGTGAAGGGGAAGAGGAGCAGTCTGATAGCATCTATGGAGACGCCCGACATTTGGAAGGTGGCACATTTTGATAAGAAGAGCTGGATGTGGTAATGAGGGTTTTCATGGGAATTCCCATGAAGAGGGTCTTGCTGCATCAGAACTACCAATCCGGTCTTCAATTCAAAATTTTTGTCGGCCGCCAACTCCGGCATAGCTATGGACGAGGTTGTAGAGGAAGTCTTAGGCCGAAGCCTATCTCTAATGGAAATGATCCTCGCCATTCACGTCGCCAATTCTTCGGGTGTCTCAGGATGGGTCATAAAATTCCCTTCCGTAACGAGTCTCCTCTCTGCTCTGATCCTCCTCAATGTACGTTCGATCTCTGGGTCGTATAGTATTTCTTCGGGGTCCGCTGTGGATCTCGCGTACATGCAAGGGAAAACAGAGTTTCAAAGAAATAGTTATCACAAAGGAAGGGTAAAATAAAAATAGAAATAATAAAACAAAAAGGAAAATAGCTAGGTAGGTAGAATCAAACACTATCACCTCCCCTGCAACGGCACCAAAAACATGGTCGACCGCCCCGAACACACACCCAGGGCGGGAGACTCGCTAGTCTTACCGCAAGCGCACGGTGTAGCGATGAGCGGGTATCGAACACGAGGAGGGAAAATGATAGTGTCTTCTTCAATTCACCTGGCTATAAGAACAGGGGAGAAATATTCGCAATAAAGCGGTCACAGTCAATTGTATAAAGGAAATATCAAATTAATAAAGATGCCTAGGGATAGGGAATCTCCGCTACAAATCGTATCTCGTCATTGTGATTCGTAGGTTTCACAATTGCTAGACTTAAAACTCAGGTGAACTAGTTGCAACTAAATGTGGAACCAAGCTCTCGCTCTCGCGCTATTGCCGGTCTATAGCAAACCTAGGGTAGGGTCCAATCTCTTGCAAACCCTAACCTAGGCAAGCTAGCGTGAAGAACAACATCATCGTCCAATCGTATCTTGAGCACACTCTCGTGAAAACTCGAGCTACGACCAAGGTTGGGATAGTTCCTACCCGTCCAATCTCTTGCAAACGGGTATTGGTATAGAATTGCAATCGAAAACCCTAGTTTCGGTCCAATCTCTTACAAACCGATTCCAGAGAAATCCAATTGTAACCCTATTCGAATTTCTAAGGCTTCCTATCGAGTTGGGATCCAATCTCTTGCAAATCCCAATCGGTATGAATCCCTAGCTATTCGTATTAAATCAATTCCAAACTAACCCTAATCAATTCTAGCAATAATTTCACCAATTCATCACAAATTAGAAATATGGTTCGTATGGTTCATCCCTACGCCCTAAGACGATAAAACTGTTGAATATTGGACTCCCCGGATTTGGTTTTGGATGATGAGCAAACATAAATAATTCATGAACTAACAATTTGTGAGCGCAGTATTGGAGATCGTCGCCAATTTCACGAGAATATTTAAAGCGACATCTCAACACTTCCAAAAGCTCGTATTCAAGCCTAAAGCTTCGTTGAAGCTCATGCAACGCTTTGGAAATAATGAAGATTCAATCGAAGCTCTCAAAGACCATTTATTAAGGTTTTATTTATAGTCTTTTAGTTTCGATTGATAGAATGTTAAGCCTTGAGTATATCTTACGTTTCTATCTTCATTTCGCTCATTTCGTAGCTCTAGGATTCTTGCACAAGTTCACTCTAATTTCCTCGAAGCGTCGCGCTTCGATTCGGACCTTGTTGTGCATGTTAGTTGGTACAAGAACAAGTACTGACCGACTAGATGGAGATCTAGTCGGTCGGCCACTGTTCTTGGACCGACTAGTTTCAGTCAGTTAAATCTTTGTTCTTTACTGTTTACAGTTAGTCGGTCTACGTTGACTCACCGACCGACTAGTCTGTGAACTAGTCGGTCAGTGATGCTTCTTTGACCGACTAGTTGTGATTTACTGTACATGCCAAATTTCTCCTAAGCTACTGTTTTCCGTTAGTCGGTCTACGTTCATTTGATGACCGACTAGTTGTGAAACTAGTCGGTCAGACAGTGTTCTTGGACCGACTAGTTTTCTAGGTCTGAAATTCTATCTCTTCTCTGTTGTGCTCTTAGTCGGTCCATGCTTTGTGACTGACCGACTAGTTGATGAACTAGTCGGTCAGTGTTTGTTCTTTGACCGACTAATTCTCTCAGATTTCTTTCCGTTGGAGATTGACCTAACTTATGTTTTTGGGTTCCTATAAATAGGAACCTAGGTCATTTCTATCTTCAATAGAGCTGCCATTAAGAGATTCATTGAGCCCTAAAGAGATAGCTATTCTCCCTCAAATCTAAAGCTCTCTTCCTCACAAGAAACCCATTCTCTCTCATTTCTAGATCTAGAGAGAAGCTTGTTCTTGGTGAGCTCTTCAAGCTATTGCTTGAACCAAGTCTCCAACTCTTCCCTAGGCACCCATTGCTGCTCATATCCTTGGTGCTAGGGCTTGGTGACTTCATCTTCCTCAAATCCTTCATTCAACCTATTGGGTAAGAAAAACTCAAGGTATAGGATTTTGTGGTAAGAGTATTTATTTCATTTAAACTCTTTATATTGCTTGTTGGCTCTCTCGGTTGTGAGAGAAGTTTGTGATCCCGGGTTGTGGGATTCACTTTGCCATTGCATGTATGATTTGATCTTGTGAAGGTTTTTCACAAGATATTCATAGTGGAAATCTTGAGTTAGGGTTTCTAACTCAAGTATCCGGAGGGGATCCGGGTGGTTGGGACGTAGGATCACCGGGAACAAGTCGGGGAGACTTGGGTGGATCCGAACCCATTAACATCGTTTGTTAGCTTTGGTAATTTCATTGTTGTCATTCAATTTAAGCTTCCGCAAATTGATTTGGTAGTTGTTTGCAATTTAATTTGGAATTATACGCCTTATTATTTTAAAGTACTATTCACCCCCCCCTCTAGTACTTGTGCAGTAGCTGGTAGGGCATTACATTTGGTATCAAAGCCAGATTCTCAGCTATGTCTGCCAACGACAACAAGACCGTGCGTCCACCTTCCAACTATGACACCTTCAGGAACCGTGAAGGAGCATCTTCCGTGATGGAAGGACATTCCTCTACGAGGCCTCCATTCTTCAACGGTACCAACTACGGGTACTGGAAGTGTCGGATGGAAACCTTCCTCCGAAGTGCATCTTTATGGAGAACTACAATGAAGGAGTATATTGAACCCGAAGAAGAAGATTTTGAGAAATGGACTACCGCGGAGGTCGCCGCGGAGGTAAGCAATGCCAAGGCAATGAACGCCTTGCAATGTGCATTGGAGCCCGAGGATTTCAATAAGATATGCACATGTAAGAGTGCATATCAAATTTGGAACTCCCTCCTCATTCTACACGAAGGGACGAGTAGGGTAAGAGACTCTAAACTCGTAGTCGTAACCAAAGATTACGAAATGTTTCATATGCAACAGGGCGAGAAGATGAAAGAATATTACGCTCGTTTCGTTGACATAATAAACGAGTTAGAGGCCCTCGGCAAAATCCACACTCAGAAGGAGAAGTGCTTAAAGCTTATTGAAGGACTTCCCTCTTCTTGGGAAAAACGTACCTTCGCCATCGAGGAAGGTAATGACATGGACAAATATACCGTAGTTCAACTAATGGGTACTTTGATGTCATATGAGGTACGCAAAGATAGCAAGGTGAAGCTACAAGAAAAGATGAAGTCATATTTGAACCTAGATGCGCCTAAGAAAAAGGCGATTGCATTCAAGGCGGCTTCATCCACCTCTACCGATGATGAGAACTCGGAAGAAGAAATGGACATGGAATCCATTGCACTCATGGCAAAGAAGTTCAATCGCTTCTTCCGAAAGGGTAACTTCAAACACAAATCTAAGTTTACATCTACTAACGCCTCTCCACCTTTGTGCTTTAAATGCAATAAGCCAGGACACATCAAAGCGGATTGTCCTCAAAACAAGCAAAAGGAGAAGTGGAAGGCGCCAAAGTATGACAAGTCCAAGAAGTACACGAAAGGAAACAAGAAGGGACTTGTCGGAGCTACCTTCACCGACTCCGAGGATTCCTCAAGCGGAGAGTCGGACGATGAGCACGTGGAGCAAGCACACATGTGTTTCATGGCAAGAGAGGAGCACGATCAAGGATCCTCCTCTTCCGATGATAGTGATGAAGAAAGCGATGAGGTAACGATGGATGATCTTAGGGATGCTAACACTCAACTTTGGTCAAAATATACTAAGTTAGTAAATAGATATACTAAGGTAAAAGATGACCTAGCTAGCATTCAAACATCGCCTAAGACTATCATCACCAACAACGACACCGTTGTTGAAGAGTTAAGAAATGAGATAGTGAATCTCAAATCTAAACTTGAACATGTTAGCATTGAGGATGCGGAAGAACATGAGATAGCGGATTTAACTTCTCAAAACTCGACTTTGAGTATTGAGAACGAGAATCTTAAATCTCGTGTTTATGTGCTCACTTCGCAAATATCCACTTTGGATACTTCCTTGCGTTCTCTCAAAGAGAAATATGAGGACACATTGGGCCGAATCAACAAATTCAACAAGGGTAAAGGCCATTTGGATAATATCCTAAAAGATTTACTTCCGGCCAAACACCACATTGGCTTGGGGTATATGATGGGAAATTCTTCCAAGTCGGTCACTACCTTTGTTAGGCCAACTTCCGAAGCCTCAACGAGTGGGAGCAAACACTCTATTGGTAGTTCATCTACCAATGGTGCTTCCACCTCGTCCACACCCTCTTTCGGAAAGAAACCCACATTGGGTGGACCTCCAAGGAAGGGGCATGCTTATATGTACACCAATTCCATGCCACGTAGGAACACACGTCCTACTCCACCGTCTCACACTTATGATGATTTTTATGCAACACATTCCCGGGCACGTGCACACCAAGTGAGACACCCTCACGCACGTATTCCCACACATGCATATGTACACCCACCTCATCATATGAATAATTCTCGTCGTGCACCATTCCATCATGTCCCGTATGCCTATCCACAACATGCATCACGTAGAAATCAACGTCGCATGCATGCACCCAATAGGATGATGGCTCCCAAAGTTTTCACGATTTGGAGCCCAAAGGACACAAGCATGGACGAAAAACAAATATATATGAATGCATATTTTTCGGATGTCGTGCATAGTAAGAATTATGTGGGGAAGACTAAGTCCACTTGGACTTGGCTTCCAAAGGTCTAATCCCTTGGACCCAATGACCTTGGGTACCATGATATGAAACTTATCTATCTTTAGGTACTCAAGGAAAAGAAAAAGAAAAGGAGCAACAAGTTTAAATTTAGCTCCAAAGGGAATTGGATACTCGATAGCGGGTGCTCCAAACACATGACGGGTGACGCTCGATTGCTCTCCGGAGTGGTTCCCATTGTGAATGGAAACCGCGTCGTATTTGGAGGCAACGAGAGCGGAACCGTCATAGGTGTTGGTAATGTCGGTAACCCTTCTAAACCATTAATTAGTGATGTGTATCTTGTTAGTGGTTTAAATCATAATCTTATTTCAATAAGTCAACTTTGTGACAAAGGTTACAAAGTTAGCTTTGCGAAAGGATTGTGTCATATTTTAAGAAAGGATAATGAAAAATTATTATTTTCCGGAACTCGTCGTAAAGACATTTATATTTTGGATCTTCCTAAGTCATATGAACAATGTCTCGTTGCCAACACAAGTGAACAACACTTATGGCATCGACGCTTTGGACATGTGAACTTTGGAACACTATATAAGCTTTCAAAATTGAATTCTATTAAAGGTTTTCCGAAGCTTGTTTTTGAAAAGAAAAGTTTTTGTGATTGTTGTCAACGCGGCAAGCTTCCTAGATCTTCATTTAAACCTAAGAAAAGCATCTCTACAAAACGGCCACTAGAGCTATTACATCTAGATTTATTTGGGCCAACTAGAGTAGCTTCCTTAGGAAATGCAAGGTATGGACTTGTCATCGTAGATGACTATTCAAGATTTACTTGGGTATTTTTCTTGTGCAATAAAAATGAAGCTTTTGAAAACTTCACAATTTTTGTTAAGAAAGTACAAAATCTCTTAGGAACCACCATTGTCACTATTCGTAGTGATCATGGAGGTGAATTTGAGAATGAGTCTTTTGAGACATTTTGTGATGAAGTTGGTATTACTCACACCTTCTCTTTCCCTCGTGCACCGCCTCAAAATGGTGTAGTTGAGAGAAAGAATAGGACGCTAGTGGAGTGTGCTCGCACTATGCTTGATGATAGCCAACTTGGCCATCAATTTTGGGCGGAAGCGGTACACACCGCTTGCTATGTGTTTAATAGAATACTTTTGAGGCCCGGCACTAAACAAACTTGTTATGAATTGTTGTTTGGTAGGTTGCCTCAAGTTAAACATTTTCGTGTTTTTGGTTCGAAATGTTTTATTAAGAACACATATGGTAGTTTGGACAAATTCGATCCGAGATCCGATGAGGGGATTTTTGTGGGATATTCTTCGCGTAGCAAAGCCTACCGGATATTCAACAAACGAACCTCGACGATCGAGGAATCGCTTCATGTCTCATTTAATGAAGGATTTGTTCCAACTAGAATTTCAAATGATAATGATTCTATGGATGTTTTATGTGATTCATTTGATAATTCTAAGTCTATTGATTCTATTGAGACTAACCCGACTAATGAAGTTGTTGAGAATGTTCCAAGTGATCAAGGTATTCCCAAGCGACTTCATGTCATTCGCGACCATCCCCATGAGCAAGTAATTGGCAATATTCAAGATAGTGTCAAGACAAGATCGCAAGTTCACCACTTCGCCAATTGTGCCTTTGCCTCATCAATAGAGCCAAAGAATATAGTTGAAGCATGCGAAGATAGTGCTTGGATACTTGCCATGGAGGAGGAGCTCATTCAATTCGAGAGGAATGAAGTGTGGGAGCTTGTTCCATTGCCTTCGAAGAACCACACCGTCATAGGGACAAAGTGGATTTTCAAGAACAAAACCGACGAAAACCAAGTCGTCGTCCGGAACAAAGCTCGGTTAGTAGCTCAAGGCTATCGACAAGAGGAAGGTATTGATTTCAAAGAATCCTTCGCTCCGGTAGCTAGATTAGAATCAATTAGATTACTTTTGTCTTTTGCATGCCATAAGAATTTTAAATTATTTCAAATGGATGTTAAAAGTGCATTTTTAAACGGAGATGTCGTTGAGGAAGTTTACGTTTCTCAACCTCCGGGCTTCATAAATGAAAAATTTCCAAATCACGTTTTTAAACTAAAGAAAGCTCTTTATGGTTTGAGACAAGCTCCTCGAGCTTGGTATGATCGCCTAAAGAATTTTCTTTTGGATTTGCATTTTAAAATGGGCGAAGCCGATTCAACTCTTTTTGTTAAGCATGCGAATAATGATATTTTATTAGTTCAAATTTATGTTGATGATATCATTTTCGGTGCTACTAACTTCACTCTTTGTGAAGAGTTTTCTAATGTTATGAAGGAACAATTTGAGATGAGCCACATGGGCGAACTCAAATATTTCTTAGGACTCCAAATTCGCCAAATGAACGATGCAATCTTCATCCACCAAACGAAGTACACGGTGGAGTTGCTAAAGCGATTTGGAATGGAGAATACCTCCGGGAAAAAGACTCCAATGAGCACGACTACGCATCTTGACAAGGATACGGGCGGTAAGGATGTAGACATTCGTTTATATCGAGGTATGATTGGTAGTTTGCTTTATCTTACCGCAAGTAGGCCCGATATTATGTTTGCCGTATGTATATGTGCTCGTTATCAGTCTCAACCTAAGGAGTCTCACTTAGTAGCGGTAAAGCGTATTTTCCGCTATCTAAGTTACACTTTAGATTTTGGATTACTTTATCCGAGATCTAGCACATATGAGTTAATCTCATATAGTGATGCCGATTATGCGGGATGCAAATCCGACAGGAAAAGTACTAGTGGCACTTGCCATTTTATAGGAAATTCTCTTGTCTCTTGGTTTTCCAAGAAGCAAAATTCCGTATCACTTTCAACCACCGAGGCGGAATATATTGCCGCCGGTGCCGCGTGTGCTCAAGTTCTTTGGATGAGACACACTCTTAAAGACTTTGGTATAAATTGTGATACTTGCCCTATCATGGTTGACAACCAAAGTGCAATATGTCTTTCCAAGAACCCGGTACATCATTCCCGTTCGAAACACATAGATGTCCGCCACCACTTTTTAGATGACCATGTTGCTAAAAAGGACATCATTCTAGTGTACGTTGAAACCCAAAAGCAAATCGCCGATATTTTCACGAAACCCCTAAAGGAGGACTCCTTTGTGAGGTTGCGTCGAGAATTGGGGATTATGGGTGAATCCGAAATATAGGATTCATGTTTCATTCAATAATTTTGCATGCTATTATTCTTGACAATATCTCATTCATGCTAGAATTATTGGATTTTTCGGGAATTTTAAGTGATATCTTAATTTTTCGTTCGATTTGTGCGTAATCGTCAAATTTCTGTTTTTCGATGTTTAATGGGATAGTTTAGATGTCCATTGAGAGTTTTGAGATTTATCATCCAAGCGTATGATGGAGAGAACTTGATTTTCAAGTTTTTGACTCTTTAGTCGGTTCATGTTCAGTGACCGACCGACTAGATTGAGATCTAGTCGGTCAGTGCTTGAACGCAGACCGACTAAATCTTGTCAGTCTTCTTGGATTCAGCCACTGTTTGCACCTAGTCGGTTCAAGCTCATTGACCGACCGACTAGATCGTGATCTAGTCGGTCAGTGCTTGAACTGTGACCGACTAGTTGTGCCAGGGGCTGTTTGGTCATTTGGGAAATCGACCGACTTAAACTCGATTTAATCGATCGATTTCCATTCTAATCGATCGAAAACTCTTTCTCCTCCGCTCAAAACCCCGACCCTTCCCCTTCCGATCGACTTCCGGCCTATTTCCGACCATCCCCGCCGTCGCCGGCCGTCGCTCTTCCTCCTAGGGTAAACCTACCTCCTCCCTCTCCTCTCTAGGGTTTTGTTTTCTGCTCTAGGGTTAGGTTTCTCTAGGGTTTCAAATTTCTAAATTTCTAGGGTTTCGGATTTCTAGGGTTGTGCTAGGATTCGTTGATTTGATCTCGTGTCTTGCTTCGACTATGGCAAGAACACGCATTCCGATCCCTTCCTCTGACCCCTCTCCGATGACCGTTGATCCAATCTCTTCGGATCCCGAGCATCCAACCCCTCCGAAGCGTAGAGCCAAGACCACCCATCCTTCGTCGTCTTCGCCTCCTCCCAAGAAGAAGAGGACGACGACCGCCAAGCCTAGAGGTCAACCAAAGCCCAAACCTAAACCCAAGGCCAAAGTTCTTGCCTCTCGTTCTTCGTTCCATACTCCTACCGATTCCGATACGGAGTATAACCCCGAGACCCAGACTCATAGGGAACCCACTCCTCCTAGTCATCCCGAGTCTAGCACCCACCCTCGTACGTCTTCTCGAAAGCCTAAGGGAAAGGCTCCGATGCCGGTGGGCGGTGTCGATATTTCCTTATGTCGCGATGACCCTTTGTGTCTTGCGGCATATAACCGTATCGAACATTGTCCGCTGCTTCTGGAGCATTTCGTCCAGTTCAGCGACTTCATAGGGCTAGCTGATCTTCTGTCGTCGTCGGGTCTTCTCGATTATCTTCGATTTGACCCGAAGGCGAATCCTCGTCCTTACCCTAGATTAGTAAAGCTTTTCTATGCCAATAGGATCCGGGGTCAGTACGATCAGACCCACTCTATTGAGACGACCGTTTTGGGGACTCCTATAGTCCTCACTGCGGAAATCTTAGGAGAGATTCTGGGTATCTCTTCGTCTGGCCTTCTTCCTTCTGATATCTCGGTTGATGATATCTCTTCTCTTGATCAGACCATTCTTTCAGAGATTTTCCATCAGATTCCTCCTGCTTTGATTGGCGTGCCCTCTAAATCTTTTAAGCCTAATGCTTGGGTCCTAAATTTGATTCTGAAGTCGTGCTTGCTTCCCAAGTACGGCTCCTCATCTTTACCTTCCCAGCCATTTCTGAAGCTTATCTATGCGATCTTCATGGGGAGCTCGATTAATTGGGCTCGAATTATACTCGATAAGATTGATTCTTTCGAGTGTATTCGAAAGTCCAATAAATCAGCTCATATTCCTTTTCCTTGCATGTTGACCCTCGTGTTCCGTCACTTTCGTGTCACATTGCCTCGTGACGATGAGCGTCCCCTCGGTCCTCCGCTGAATGCGACGGCCGTCAAGAAATCTCTTGCGGCGCTTCGTCACGTTCAGAGGACGACTCCTTCAGCGTCTGTCCCTGCCTCTGCCTCTGCCTCTGCTTCTCCCGTTGCCACCCTTGATGACGTCGTCCGGATACTTCTTCGTCACGAGTCCCGCTTGGCTCGTACCGAGGAGGTGGTCTGCCGTATGGCACGTCAGATGGGTGTTGAGCTTCCTCCTTCCGTGTCTGAGGGAGAGGAGATGGATGAGATGGATGAGGAGGACGTTGAGGAGATCTGTCGTACTTCGACTCGTGCCCCCAAGGGCACCTCTGCTGCTGCTGGTACATTCTCTTCTGCTCCTGGAGCTGCCACCTCTTCAGGTGTTCCAGAGTCATCTGCTGTTGACCCAGTTTCCGAGCCTGCTCATGTATCTGCTGCTGCTGCTTCTGTCGAGACTCCTGCTGCTGCTGAGCCTGTTGCTGAGATCTCGACTCCTGCACCGACGATTCCATCTGTTGAGACACCTCTACTCCCTGCAGATCCTGAGTCCACTCCGTCGACTGGACCCACGGACGCTGCAGATCCTGCCTTCTCCTCGTGATCGTTGTTCCGAGGACTCTCCATATACACTTTGGATGATGTATTCTTGTGAGAGAGTTTTGGGTTAGGATGGGGTTGAGAGATGCCTTGTTACATTGTTTTTGTGCTTTATGGTTGTTGGTGTTGGATTGTATGATATATTGATGATGATGTATTTCTTTTTGATGATATGTAGCGCTTGATATGATGTATCTCTTATATTCGATGTGATATCTCTTGGATGTACTCATGTTGTCTCCATGTATATATATGTTCATCATCGATCACTTTATCTTTTATACGTCGTGCAAATTGAATATTCGTTGAATATATTTGAAATGTGATATCGAATCGACGCATAAAAAGTTGGTTAAATGGATTTTATAGAATTGTTTTCCATGCTCAAAATTAACCAAGAATATTGAATATTGAAGAGTATGTTTCTTTATTCAAGACATGAATAAACATTTGGTATTTTTGATGATTTTGATTATCGTTGATTTTTTTTTAATGGAAAATTTGACACACCTTGTTTTGATTTCCACATTTTTTTCCCTTGGTGTCAAGTTGGTCCATTGTCTTCGTCTACGACTCCAGATGTTGGATTTTACATTTCCTAATTGTTGTCGTTGTATGCCCCCCATTTTTGGGATAATGCCAAAGGGGGAGAGATAATGATAATAAATAGCGCAAATGAAAAATTTAACTCAATTTCCAAGAATCTAGTTTGATATGTTAGATTCAGGGGGAGTTAAGATACAAATAAGGATTTTCAAAATCCGATATTTCAAAAATCAATTCACTTTATTTATCTTACTCGTCTGCTTGATACAATTCATTTATATTCATTTTGGAATTAACGTGTCATCAATGCAGGGGGAGTAAGTATTTTTACATTTGAATTATTATCTTTGATTATTATTTATGTTGGTTTGTCATCACCAAAAAGGGGGAGAATGTTGAATATTGGACTCCCCGGATTTGGTTTTGGATGATGAGCAAACATAAATAATTCATGAACTAACAATTTGTGAGCGCAGTATTGGAGATCGTCGCCAATTTCACGAGAATATTTAAAGCGACATCTCAACACTTCCAAAAGCTCGTATTCAAGCCTAAAGCTTCGTTGAAGCTCATGCAACGCTTTGGAAATAATGAAGATTCAATCGAAGCTCTCAAAGACCATTTATTAAGGTTTTATTTATAGTCTTTTAGTTTCGATTGATAGAATGTTAAGCCTTGAGTATATCTTACGTTTCTATCTTCATTTCGCTCATTTCGTAGCTCTAGGATTCTTGCACAAGTTCACTCTAATTTCCTCGAAGCGTCGCGCTTCGATTCGGACCTTGTTGTGCATGTTAGTTGGTACAAGAACAAGTACTGACCGACTAGATGGAGATCTAGTCGGTCGGCCACTGTTCTTGGACCGACTAGTTTCAGTCAGTTAAATCTTTGTTCTTTACTGTTTACAGTTAGTCGGTCTACGTTGACTCACCGACCGACTAGTCTGTGAACTAGTCGGTCAGTGATGCTTCTTTGACCGACTAGTTGTGATTTACTGTACATGCCAAATTTCTCCTAAGCTACTGTTTTCCGTTAGTCGGTCTACGTTCATTTGATGACCGACTAGTTGTGAAACTAGTCGGTCAGACAGTGTTCTTGGACCGACTAGTTTTCTAGGTCTGAAATTCTATCTCTTCTCTGTTGTGCTCTTAGTCGGTCCATGCTTTGTGACTGACCGACTAGTTGATGAACTAGTCGGTCAGTGTTTGTTCTTTGACCGACTAATTCTCTCAGATTTCTTTCCGTTGGAGATTGACCTAACTTATGTTTTTGGGTTCCTATAAATAGGAACCTAGGTCATTTCTATCTTCAATAGAGCTGCCATTAAGAGATTCATTGAGCCCTAAAGAGATAGCTATTCTCCCTCAAATCTAAAGCTCTCTTCCTCACAAGAAACCCATTCTCTCTCATTTCTAGATCTAGAGAGAAGCTTGTTCTTGGTGAGCTCTTCAAGCTATTGCTTGAACCAAGTCTCCAACTCTTCCCTAGGCACCCATTGCTGCTCATATCCTTGGTGCTAGGGCTTGGTGACTTCATCTTCCTCAAATCCTTCATTCAACCTATTGGGTAAGAAAAACTCAAGGTATAGGATTTTGTGGTAAGAGTATTTATTTCATTTAAACTCTTTATATTGCTTGTTGGCTCTCTCGGTTGTGAGAGAAGTTTGTGATCCCGGGTTGTGGGATTCACTTTGCCATTGCATGTATGATTTGATCTTGTGAAGGTTTTTCACAAGATATTCATAGTGGAAATCTTGAGTTAGGGTTTCTAACTCAAGTATCCGGAGGGGATCCGGGTGGTTGGGACGTAGGATCACCGGGAACAAGTCGGGGAGACTTGGGTGGATCCGAACCCATTAACATCGTTTGTTAGCTTTGGTAATTTCATTGTTGTCATTCAATTTAAGCTTCCGCAAATTGATTTGGTAGTTGTTTGCAATTTAATTTGGAATTATACGCCTTATTATTTTAAAGTACTATTCACCCCCCCCTCTAGTACTTGTGCAGTAGCTGGTAGGGCATTACAAAAACTACTCACAATTCATAATGCAAATCATTAGAAATTCAATAATAAAAACAATAGAATTCATTGCAATAGACAATATATCAACAAAAATGAGATTTTTAATAGAAAAAGAGACAACCCAATGAAGTTTCAATAGCATCCAATAAAATAGCACTTTTATCTCTCTCCAAAGAACTCAATCTAATCTCCTAAAAAGTAATCTAAAAAGGCTGCAAAAAGTATGAGAAAAAGCCCTCTAAACTAGGTTAAAATCTGGGGTAAAATACCCCCCAAAATCGCCCAAAAAACTGTGACAAAACTGCCCCTGCACAGCTTGAAAATCGCACTTTACGCTACAGGCAGCGCGGCTCACTCGGCTGAGTAACAAATGTCATTCGGCCGAGTGACAAACCCTGACGGATTCCAGTAAGTCTGGACTTTTGGGGGTCGGCTCCTCGGGAGTCACTCAGCCGAGTGACTTACTTTGCTTCGGCCGAAGGGACTTCTTCACTCGGCCGAGTCGGAACTCGGGACTGCACTGACGGATTACAGTAAGTTGGGAATTTTTGGTTGCCGTCGTCTTGATGCCACTCGGGCGAGTGGTGTCTCCATGGTTCGACCGAGTGGTCTGGCGATGGTCGGCCGAGTGCACGCTGATACTCAATCTGTTGCGTGTCCGATCTGGCCGGCCGAGCGGGCTGTCAATGGTCGGCCGAGTGACTCCTTCACTCGGCCGAGTGACATGCTAAAAATGCCCAATCTTCGTATTTTTGCTTCCTCGTCACTCCTACGACGTTCTTTCTTCTTCCACTCCTCTCCAATCGCAGAATTCCCCTCAAAAGAGTCACGGGTGACACTCCGGAGTGGGTGCATCTCAGAATCACTCCAAATCGCTCCAAATCTCCTGAAATTCGACAAAAACAAGAAATTGTGAAAAGCATCGCAATATTGTCGAATAATCGTGAAAAACGCGATACGAGCGATCAAAATGGCATGCAAACATGAGAAAAAAGGTGTAAAATATGGAGTGATCATCCACTGACTCCGAGGACCACCCACCAGAGCTTACTGCTTCCCTTCAGGGAGATCTCTTCACCTCCTCGCCCTTTACATTTGATTCCCCTCCTGTGTATGATGTTTATTATGATTCGGATTTCAATGACTCATTGCACCTTTTACAGGATACACATAAATATGATCAAGATGTACAAAGGGACGTATACCAGGAGGAGGGCGAGGAGTTAGCACATATGGACGTTGTTGAATTCATCAGGAGGTGTGCTGGGGTGAGTCTGACGATAATGAGGAGCATCCTGATGAGACCCACTCCATTATGCCAGAGTTACCTGAGGAACCAGAGGAAAACAACGAGGAGTTGATCAACGTGGTGCATCAGAGTAGAGATTTATTTCCAAGGAAGTGTTGTCAATCATTTTTTATTTTAAATACTATTGTTGATGACCTTATCTGGAATACATTTATTTTGTGGAAAAATTATCCACATCAGATTGATGCGGCTCATCTCTTTCAGGGTACAGGTGGAGTCCTTGGGGAGATGCTGGGAGTCGCATTGCTGGAGTCTGATGGAGTCCGTGGACACATGCATCTAGCAGAGCCACGGAAGGAGCAGTTGGAGCAGTTGCCTGCACCAGCAAAGATTCTGGATCCGCCTTTTGCTACAAGTGATACCAATCCAGTAGTGTAGTATTTTATGCTTTCAATAAGCCCGAATCCTCTCGACAGCGAGAGGACCGTATAGGATTTTATATGCTTTCTTAGTTTAATAAATTCACCACATATGATGGCTCATTTATCTTTTGCACCCAACCCTCTACTTATCATGCATGCCCACCATTATATTTGGCGTTTATTTCGCCTCTCTCCCCATTTTTATGTATTGTTTAAGCTTGGGGGAGAGAGATTATTTTGTTGAGTGGCGCCCCATATCTTGTCGATGTCCTCTATTTATATCATACACACATTGAGGACAATGTGATGTTTAAGCTTGGGGGAGTGCATAGTGCACGCACTTTGCTTTATCGTGAAACACACTTCGTATTTTCCATATGAACCATGTTCACTCTTATAGTTATGTCTCATATGCTTCATTTTTTATGAAATATCATGGATTTATTTTTTTATGAACGTTGATATCTGTTAGATTAGAGTTTAATTTCTTGATTAGTGTATCTTTGTTAATATGCTTTTTCATAGTAGTACCATAGTTTTACAACCACATTCTCGAAATAGTTAAGCTAAAAATGAATGAATCAAATTTGAAAATTATTTGACTTCTGCGTTTTTTGATTGATAATTCTATTGCTTCATGGATGCTTAGTGATTCAAAAGAGATAGAATAACCCCACGACAACCAAAGTATTGATGATTAGAATTCCTGAAACCGAGCCATGTCTAAATTCTATGCTTTTTCATTTTCTTTTGTGAATAGCCAATAAATGATCTTTGATCATGTTTTGCATTCCATCGTGTTTACGTGAGTTTGCAAAAATCCCAAAAATACAAAAATCAAACAAATATCTTGAATAAAAGGCCCTAGGGGTTCTTCGTAACCCGATGCCCTAAGATCGTCTGGTCTGGGATGCATAAGCCGCTTCTTGTATATATTGAGTTACCTCGTGTATACAGAGAAAGAAAAAATGCGTATGAAATTTTCATATAGCCAAAAACAATATAAAACTATAAAATCCCATATCCTTATCTCCATTTCTTTATAGAACTAAGACGTGGCAAAGTTGATGGGTTCTAGGAGTCTTGAAATGGTCGTAGTGTGGTGATGCCTTACCTTGATTGGATTTGCTAAATTCGTTCCATGAAGTATAACAAAATACCGAGCATGCTTGAAAAAGTTTGATCATGACATATTATACTGCTTAGAGAATGAGTTGTGAACTTTGGTTTCATTTCTGTGAACTTAGTATATTGCATTGTAAACTATGATATGATATAACTCAAATCTCTTTTTATTGCTTATCAGGTTCATTAAATTTATTGAAATTCTCGTTATTTTAATTTGAGCGAGACTTAAGTATTTGTTGTGTATATGTGTTGTAATTTAATATTGACGTGTGTTCACGAGATCTTGTGTCTTGGGTTCTTATATTTTCGAAATTTAAGATTGAACCCCGTGTCTCCATTTACACATCACCGCCTCACATCTTCATTGTATCCATCTCATGTGTTCGCTTCTTACTAGTCTTCGTCGAGGACGAGTAAGAGGTAAGCTTGGGGGATTTTGATGTGTCATTATATTCCACATTTTATCTATAAGATTACACATCAAAATGATTGCTCATCTACATATTTTATACGCTTTTGTGTGATTATTTGGAACAATATGACTTTCGGAGCGTTTATTCCATTTCAGGGATTTTAAGAGATATTGTTGCAAATTTGAGTCAATAAGACGATCGGCGATAGGAGAGAACCAATAAGACTCATGATGACATGCTCGAGATACCAAGGAAGAATACTGGAGCAAGGAAGGGGCAAGAGAGAAGGTCGCGTGATCGAGCTATAATGCGGCGAAGGAATCGAGTGACCCGAAGTGCTGAAAACAGGACAACCGTCCACTATTTCTAAATCTGCTACCACCTGAGATTTTTCACTATTTTTCTGGTATTGTTTCCAGATAATAGACTTCAAGACGGTTCCAACGCCACCAATAACACACAAATCGGAGGTCGGATGAGCCCTGGGGAATTTCTGCAAGTTGATGGTGCAGAGTTGAAACTGTTCTCAGCAGCCTACTCGGTCGAGCAGTATTCTACTCGGCCCGAGCTGTGCACTACTCGACCAAAATGCTGTTTTTGATGTCCGACTCGACCGAGCAACCTCCTGCTTGGTCCGAGCAACCTCCTGCTCGGTCCGAGTAGTGTGCCAATGAGGCTGAAGTGCGTTTTTAGTCCCCAATCAGCCGAGCAACCTTCGACTCGACCGAGCAACTACTTGCTCGGTCCGAGCAACTACTTGCTCGGTCCGAGCAACCTTCTACTCGACCGAGCAGATGCCTACTTGGCCCGGGTTGGCAGAGCAACGTTTTTGGAAGCTATCGATTCACTATACAACTCGACCGAGTAGCCGAACAACTCGACCAAGCTGTCGAACGACTCGACCGAGCAGCTTTGTGCTCGGACCGAGTCACTGTGGGCCCATTCTTCTGATCTGCACCCGGATTTTTGGGACAATTGTGAGGGTTTTTGGGGTGATTCTGCGCAGCCGCCAGGGAGGGTCCTGCGGAGAGTTCTGTAGGCAGTTTTAGGGAGAGTTTTAGGGAGTAATTTTGAGGAGATTTTTGTATACTTTTCTAAAGAGAATTTTTAGATCCTTCTTAGACTTTTGTGGAGACGATCTTTTGGGGAGTTTGGCTATGCCCTAGGCCCCTCCTTTGTATCAAGATAAGTATTTTTGCCCTTTTTAATTCTTTTATTATTTCTTTGTGATTTGTTATTGTTTATCCATTCTTGATGCATGCAATGAAATCTTTGTGCATTATTTTATCTATTGATATTGCTATGCTTGGGTAATCTTTTCTAGGGCTAAGGGATTAGCCCATGGAGCTTAGGACTTAGTTGCAAAGTTGGGATTTTTATGATGCATTGGTATAATTGAGGTTGTATTTTGATTGATCTAGCAAAATCCCTAGGAGAATTAGTACTGAGATCGTGCCCACGGTCGGTGGAATCGATTAGCTTAAGGAATATCCTACGGATTTAATTAGGGAGTTAGTCGATTCAACCGAGGTACGTGACCATGCCCGGCTTGTGCCTTGAGGGGATCCACCAACGAACGATATAACTAATTGACGGCTACTGCCATTGCTTCAATAAGAGCCACCAAAATACCTCGAAGCTCTAACCCACGAGAGTGGTATGAGCTGAAAGCATTCGAACCACGAGAGTGGTAAGATTATTTTAGATCCTTAATGCACATATCGTATGCGCCTATCGCGAGAGCGGGGTTAATCTGATACGTTAGATTCGTGATGCCCAGACACATGAATTCACTTCCTAGATGCTATAATCCGTAATAAAACCAATGCAATGTAAGAGTCCTAGCCAAGCGTTTACGTCTAACGGTCCTAGTGGTGAGTCCTAACGCCCTAGTCTTTTCTTTCTCTCTTTGTGTGGAACCCCATATTTGCGACATCGAGTGACACGACTTTCGCATCCATCACCATCACGACACTCCACAATCCACATCCACCAATAGACCCGCAAGTCTAACTCAACCTAGGAGTAGATAGGTAGTATAGCACCGCTTCCCCGTGTTCGATACCCGCTTTCCACTATACCGTGCGCTTGCGGTAAACGACATCGTTTCGGAGTTGATTCCGGACCGATCAATAATCCTTTCACAAAAGGCCAATTTCAACCAATTAATTCTCCTTCACCATTGAGCTTTAGAGACAATACAAATTATCTTTTCGAAGGGCTTCGAATGGTGAACGCGTAGGAATGAACGACGAGGAATTCCGACTTCGTTTGACCCGTTAAACAATTGCCCAAAGATGGGCAAAAAGTCAATTTTCGTAGCCATCAAAAGGGTTTCCAAAACCCTAATTAACTTAAGTTGCAAGCGCACCAGCCAAGGCATATGGGCGCACCCAAGTTGGGCACGCCCTGGGCGGGCGGGCGTCCCACTGAACAGTGAGAACGCCCGTTGTCTTGCGGGCCGTGCCTGCTGGACTCAGCGGGGCCCGTTGTTTCAGCATGCCGCATCCTTTCTCCTTGTGGGTGGACCCGCTTGCACAAATGGGTCTAACCCACTCTTGCCTTTGACTGTTTTTGCGTTCCTGGGCTCTTTGAGCTCTATTTTCGACGCGTTTTGAACATGCGATTTGACCAGGACAATGCCTTCATCCAGGTAACCTTTCTGACACGTTTATTCCTATTAAATATAGTCGTAAACAATTTACAAAACATTTAATCTGGTTTGCATCATATGCAAAAATTGTCCCCTATTAAATTTGAACTCGCAATTAACTGTGAACTTTGTTTTTTTCCATTTCATCAAATGAATTCCTCTTAACGTTCTTCCTATTACTAAGACGTGGATACTACTCGGTGTTAGACCCTATAGCCTTAACCTACTAAAGGTTGGGGCTCGAAACCCCTAGACAACGGTAACCACGAGCAGCAGGCATCGTCCCTGTTTCAGAATCATACTTACGTGATCGACCCAATGACGAACGTCGTTGGGATCACTCTGACTGTGTCAGTGATGAATTCTGTCGTTTTAGTCCCTTCGTCAAAACTGTGTCTCTGCATGGCCTAGGGTATGGTTTACCATCAACCCCAATAGCTAGCATTGGTCAGTATACAACGGTCTTTGTTGTATTCACGTTGTACATCCAGCAACATACCCCGGCCGAGGATTAACACAAAGACTGTACTGAACCAGTGACACTTACTTTCCGTTAACGGAAGAGACGAATCCCTTCTTAGTCATCTACTTTCCTCATGAGCTTCAGGTGGCATCCAACCTAAGATCTTTCACCAGGCCGAGCCTCGAAGCTAGATCATAGATCTAAGTGACATTATCTATTCACAAGTTCATACTGATGACTTCAGGTCTTAAGGACTAACTAGCCTATCATCACTCTAGAGTTATTATTGATAGTTGGGTTAAAACTTAACCATTTAATAACTCTAAGTTGGTCGTTCAGTGAACTCATTCTCTAATGAGCACCTGTGTCCCCTCTCCGACTTCGCCAAGTCGAATGACTATGAGATCATCATTACCCTAAGGTAAGACAAAGACACAATAGTCTAACCAATGTGTCGATATCCTATTCTCGGCACATCTATTACCATGAACCGTTTAAGACTTAAGTATCTAATCGATCACCAACTTCTCATAATCGAGAATCTACATCTGGATAAGTAGTGACCTGACTATAAGTCTAAGAAAATTATCTATGTATTAGATTCTATGAATTTATACTCAGGATAATTGATACCATATAATTATCTGAACAAGATGATTATCTAAGGATAAATGCCCCAAGGGCATACGTCTTCCTACATGAAGATGATAGGGAGATCAAGGCTACTCAACCTTGAAGCCTTAGACTCTTGGAGAAGCAAATTGTAATCCATTTAATATTTTATTACTTGCTTTTCTCTTTTTGAGTCTAGGACTTTGTAATGCCTTGATAGATGGGCATACTCATTCATCCATATGCATTAACCATCTTAGAGAACCTTTGGATCTTCATATAATCCAAACCATTAGGGTCCCCATGCCATGAACTCTTATTGGAGTCTCTGGCCTTCCAACAGGTGCCTGCTGAAGGCAGGACATGCAACTGGTGATCACCAGGCGCTTGGCCAGAGTTCTACAGTCGGGTGCTATGCACAGCTCAAGTCAATATTTCTTGACTCTTTTCTTGAGCTTTTGGTGCAGGTGACTGAGGTTTATTTGATAGGCGCATGTCTACCATCAGGTTCCTGACGATTGTTCAGAAGTCGCATGTGTGCCAAAGTGCATAACTTGTCATTTCTGTGCTTAATTCCATCTTGTGGGTCAGTCGACTGTCATCCTTCAGGCACCTTGACAATGTTCTCCATTCAGCTGAATGCACAAGTGCATAAGTTGTCATTTCTCAGCTCCTTTCCATCCCTCCTGGAAGTCGGCTGCTGAGTCTGTTCAGGAGCATGCACAGTGTTCAGGCGCCTGTGTAGTCTTTTCCAGTCACCTGTCATAGCTCAGATTATAGCCTTTGGAAATAACATGATCGTCGATCAGTCGCATGTCTGTTGTTCTTCAGGCGCCTGTCCGAGCCGTAAACTGCCATTTTCTAGCCGTTGCAGATGTCTTTTTGGCTCTTTGCTTGGGATTTATGGGGTTTTCTTGGCATCATATATATAGGAGTGAGCTTAGTTCATTTAGAACTTTTGGAACATTTGGTTAACATTGAAGATCATCAAGAATCTCAAAGCCACTCCTATTTCTCATTTCTCTCTCATGCGCACCTTCCTCTTCATGCATTGAAGCTAGCTCAAGGGAAATCCTCCTAGTGCAATCAAACTCATCTCAACATTTGGAGATCCTCTTCCATGCCTTGCATACGTTATTGAGTAAGTTCATCTCATCAAGGCATATGTAAGAGTCTACTTGTTTCATTTGTTTCTTGAAACCCTAACTTTCTTTGTGAGAGTTAGTTTCCCTCTTTGTGAGAGTTTAACCCTTGTGTTGGGTTGGTTGAGTACTCTGTTTGTGAGAGTTAGGTTCTCTCTTTGTGAGAGTTCAAATCCCTTGTGCAGGTATCCCTTATGTGGGATTGTATTCGCTACCTTGTGTAGGATCATAGTGAATATTTGGTGTGGCTAGATGTACCCAAGTTAGGGAACCAAGGTAAAATCTTGTGCGTTTGCGTTTGCTTGATTGTGTTGTTTAAATTTCTCTTGTACTTATTATTCCTCATTTGCAAGTTTAATTTTTAATTACATGATTATTGCCATTACTCTATTCATCCCCCTTAGAGTGTTTGTTGTTAGTATTGCAAGGTACATACGGTCCTTACAATCACCATATTATGTTAATACTAATGACTTTGCTTGTTTAAGTCACAGATTCATTTAAATGGGTGTTGAAGATTTCAGCATAAGAGCGAATTTTGGATGCTATTAGCAGTATGGTCATGGTATCTTCATTGAGTCCTTATGATGCTTAGGATGATGAATAAAATATGGGTTGATGGACTCAAGGTAGGCAATGGGCATTGAAGCCATGAAGATTCATTTTATGATTTATATATATTTTTACTCTTTTTTAGTAGAATATTTGTATGCCTTAATTAGATGGACACACACATTTATTCTTGTATATTTCCATCTTAGAGATCTATAGGATTATCTTATAACCCAACCCAATAGGTTCATTAGCCAAAACACTCTAAATTGTGTTTTTAGCCTCTGAACAGACGTCTGGAACATGTTCACCAGACGTCTGACGTATCTGCTTTTTCTTGGTCAAAACCTAGTGTTTGATCAGCCGTCTGAAGATTAAAGACCATACGTCTGCATAGTGGTACAGACGTCTGGGTGATGAACTCCAGTCGACTTAATAGCGGGTTCTAGATTTCTTGACGTACTATCTTTTTTAACCCACTTCTATCCAGCCGTCTGAAGAAGACTTGCCAGAAGACTGAACAGTGCATCAGGCGTCTGACAAGTGTTCTGCAGATGTCTGGTTGCTTGGAGATTGGTCTTCAGTTTAATTCATGACCAACTTGTGACAGCCGTCTATTGAAAGATGACCAGACGACTGCACAGTTTACCAGCCGTCTGGTCACCCTTCTCTAGACGGCTAGTTGCTAGCAAATCTGCCCGTTTATAGCCATTAAACTGCAAATTTTTGTGGTCGTTTTCTTGGGTTTTATGCCCAATTGAGAGAATATTTATACCCCTTTGTGAGGGAGTTGTTGGCACCAAGACAAACAGAAAAGAAATCATTATTGAGCCAAAAACCAAGTGATAAGTTTTCATCTCTTCATCTCTCTCAAACCCTAAGAGCTTCTTTCATATAGATTTGATCTCCAAAGCTCAAGGGCAGTCCATTAGTGCATCAAGCTCATATCTAGTACTTGGACATCAATCTTCATTGCCTCTACACTTCATGTCTAGTAAGTACATTTAATCAAGGCAATAGAGAGATTGTATTTTATTTCATTTTATTTGTTAAAACTTAGCTTTCGTGTTGTGGAAGTGTTCTTTCTAGAAAGAGAGGTGATACCCTTGGAATATGGTTTGCAATCTTGAAAAAGATTGTGTGCACTATCTTGGAAAGGATAAGCTCTTGGAAAAGAGTGGCACTTAGAAAAGTGTGGTTTGCCTAGTAGTGCATGTAGTATGTCGATCTTACAATATCATCCAATAAATATTACAATGCAATAAAACAAAAATACACAAGAGAAGAAGAAGGAGGGATCAAATCTATGATGTCGACGAAGAGGATGAAGCCTCAATCTCTCCCTTGAGCTCCTCCAAACCCTAACCCTAACAATGGTGTTTCCGAACCTAAGGGTCATCCAAAGAAAATGAAAATAAGGGCTACAATTCCCTTTTAAAGCGCCTTAAACCCCTAATCAATCTCCATCGTTATTGTTCGAACATATGGCTCAAAACAGATTGGATTTAGCTAAAAATGACCCCAGATTTCGCTAGGAAGAAGTCGTCAGACGTTTGGAGAAGGATCACCAGACATCTGGCTTTGCCGACGTGGTATGCTTTAAGTTAAGCATCCCAGGCGTCTGGTGTTGTCCGATCAGTCTTTTGGTTGCTTGGCAATTCAGCTTTGGGCACCATATAGCTGACATCTGCTTTGGTTGGCCCAGGAAGCTGGCGTTTGATTAGGCAGCCGGTCTTCGTTCTGCATGCATCTGGTGGCACGACTCATGATCTTCTTTGCTTTCTATTTTCCGTGCCGTACACTGTTAAGTCATCTGGAACAAGCTTCCCAGACGTCTGAAGCACTGTTTAGACGTCTGGTCAATGTGCACCAGACAACCAGCGAGTCACCGATCTTTGCCATCTCCAAAGCAAATGCGATAGACATTTGGTGTTGAAGGACCAGACTTCAGGTGCATGCTTTGGGCTGCTTCCTTCTAGAAATTGTAGACGATGCTCCAAACTCTTAAAGATATTCAGTAATAGACGTTGAAATCATAGGAGCATCATCTTCACTATAAAAACATGAGAAAGCACAATTAAGTAATAACAACTATGTTTTGTGCATAAATGAGTGATATGCTATATATATATATATATATATATATATATATATATATATGTATATATATATATGTATATATATATATGTATGTATGTATGTATGTATGTATCTATATAAAAAAATTCTCTATGCAGGAAATTCGGAGCTTCGATCTTGGCGACGCCGCCAACCAACCCAGGTCGAAGGATGAATTCGTCGGCAAGCAAGCAAGGTCAGAGGGGGCTAATTAAGGATGATCGGCCCTGGGAAATCGTCAATAGGAGAAGGCACCAGCCCAATATCCCGAGGTTTGTTCCTAACCCTCGTCGTGGTGGAAACCCAAATCCGGGAGGTCGGCGATCTTTCCGTCGTTTCCCTTCAAACGTCCCTCCTTCCAGCGGGGGTCATGGTGGGTTGGCCTTTCCCTCAAGGCCAGGCACGAAGACGACTACTATCAACGCGGGTCCTTGTGCAGCCAAGGTGTTTGATGGTTTGCCGTTGAGACACCAACCAATTACCATCAATCCAAGTTCTCCCAAACGCAGTTGGTCTGAGATCTGCTCAGCTAAGAGATCTTATAGAGAATCTATTGGTATGTCCTATGTTGCCCCTAATATCAGGCAGGATGGGTCTTGTGTAGCCCGTGTTTAAATGATCTTCTGGAAAAAGGTTCTGAACAATGAAAATCGACTTTGGTTGGGTATGTTCTTGGTGATGCCCCTATGTATGGGCAGATGCAGGCCTGGATGGAGAGGCTTTGGAAGCCCATGAAGAAGGTGCAATTATTCAGCAAGGAAAATGGATTTTTCTACTTCCGTTTTGAATCTATGGAGGAATGTAAGATGATTCTCCATGGTGGTCCGTGGCTATTCGATGGACGCTTGGTAGTGCTAAAATTGTGGAGTCCCTCCCTACGCCACGACCGTGACATTCTAAGCTCTGTTCCCCTTTGGGTACAAATGCATGGTGTTCCTGTTAACATGTGGAATATGGAAGGCCTGAATATTCTTGCATCTGTTATTGGTAATCCCTTATGTCTGGACCGTGCCACCGCCAAATTGGAGAGAATAACCTAAGCTAGATGTCTGATTGATGTAGATGCCAAGAAGGAATTGCCGAAACAAGTTGAGGTTGAACTTGATGATGAGACTGTTTTGCTGATTGAAACCAAGTACGAATCAGAGCCTCCACGTTGTAGCAACTGCGTCTGTTTCGGGCACTCTTTATTACAATGCCCTTTCAACAAAAAGAACCCCTCTGATACTTCTCAAGTGGTTAACAAGGGTAAGGGGATTGCTGTTATTGCCCATGATCCTGGGCAATCTTCGGCCGTCCCCCCTTCCGAAGTTCATATTCATGTTCCTTCGGTTTCCATCAATCGTGCTACTCCCGCTTTAGCTTCTGTCTCTACTGAAGGCGGTTCTGGCCACTCAGTTTGCACGGGTCCTGTGCGGAAGCTTTTAAGCTTGATTTCTATGCTGAAATTCACGCATGTCCTAAAACGGAGGTATGGCAGTAAGCAAAACTATGTTAATTCCCAAACATTGGAGCATTCTGATGATGCTAGTCCCAGTAACAATGACCCCATGCTTGAAGAACCAATCCGGGAGCAACAAGGAAATGATTGAATGCAGACAGGCCATGACCCTACGGTTTGTCTTCCCCAAGATCCTGTTTATGAAAATCCTGAATGGGCGGAGGAGTTAATCGATTTGCTACATACCGTGGACTCCCAAAAGCAAAAGAAGCAAGATATCGCTGCTACAGGCCATGCTACCAGGCGCAGCAACCGGCTAAAGTAAAGGAGGTATATCTGATACCACACAATTATTTCCTAATGACTATGTTGATTTGGAACACCATGGGTTTAAACAATGCTGTAAGGCGTAGAGACCTGCGCGATATGATTAAAATGCATGATCCTACTATTTTAGTTTTATTGGAGACTAAATTAAATTGTGATACTATCGTTAAGAATTCTTGTATTCCTAATAAGTGGACTACAATACATAACTTCCTGCAGCATGGAGGAGGCCGTATTCTTCTGGGGTTTGACCCATTAGTTTGGGATTTGTCACTCATCTCTATCTCTATGCAACACATCATGGTGCAGTGTGCTAATGTGGGGGGCCTAAAATTTGCATTTTCCGCAGTATATGGGAGTAATAACTCATTTGAAAGGAAGCTGTTATGTGATTCTCTAGCTGGGGATGCTATTAATCTGAGAAATGCGGCTTGGATAGTGGGAGGTGATTTTAATTGTATTCTTTCTTCCAAAGAAAAATTGGGTGGCCACAGAGTAGAGTCCGGCAACCTCCAAGACTTCAACTACTGTCTTTCTAAATGCCGTTTGCAAAATCTGAAAAGTACCGGACATCGATTTAGTTGGTGTAACAAACGCTTGGGTTTGAGACGTATTGCAGCTCAGCTGGACCGGGTACTTTGTAATGATGTTTGGCTTAACACCCTATCAGACTCTTTTTTCAGCTATTTGGACCCACATACTAGCGATCATTCTCCCATGAAGGTTCATCTTCATCGGCAGGTACAATCTGACCCTAAACCTTTCAAGTTCTTCAATCATTGGATAAATGTGCCTGGATACTATGAAATTTTGGGATCATCATGGGATCATACCATCAGTGGCACTCGTATGTTCAAATTGGTTACTAAATTGCGAATGGCGAAGTGTAATCTCAGACATTGGGCTAGAGAGCATAATGCTAGTAATCCTATTCATCATTGCCGCTTACAGCTTGAAGCTGTTAGGCGCCAGAATGCTATTCATTCATCTTTGGAACTTCAGGAAAAAAGAGCGTCATTTGTCTTCTGAGCTTGCTCACCTATTGGATATGGATGAAGAAATGTACCGTCAAAGGAGTAGGCAGGATTGGCTTGACCTGGGGGACAGAAATTCTAAATTTTTCTATAATGCTATGAAGGCTAGACAATGCCGCAATAACTTGAGGCATTTGGTGGATGAGCATGGTGTTCTATGCAAAAACTATGAGGAAATTAAAACTGAGGCTGCCAACTTCTATGAATGTCTATATAATCAAAACAATTACTGGAATGTATTCCCTAAGCTAGTGCCTAAGAAGAAGATAAAGCTGGAAACTGCCAAGTGGCTTGAAAGAAGTGTGACTGCTGATGAAATCAAAGAGGCTGTATTCCAGATTGGTGCATCTACAGCACCTGGGCCAGATGGTTTTAATGGATTCTTTTTTCAACACAACTGGAACCTGATAGGTAATGACGTTGTGGAAGCTGTTCAATCTTTCTTCAAATCTGGATCATTGCTTCGACAGGTAAATCACACCTTCCTCACCTTGGTTCCTAAAGGCTCTAATGCATCTTCCCTGGGAGATTACAGGCCGATTGTTTGTTGTAATGTGATTTACAAGATTATTAGCAAGATTATCTGCAATAGACTAAAGCCATTTATTCAGGACTTAGTTTCTCCTAACCAGTCTGCTTTCCTTCAAGGACGATTAATTTCTGACTGTGCCTTGTTAGCTCATGAGCAAATAAGAGATTTTAGCAATCGTATGGGGTCCAGAGCATGCCTGAAGCTTGATATTAGAAAGGCCTTTGATAGTGTGAACAGAGAATTTGTTTACTACATTCTCCATCAGATGGGTTTTGGCTGCAAGTTCATTAGCTGGATTAAAGAATGCATTTCCACTGCTTCCTACTCTGTTATGGTTAATGGTTCTCATGTGGGGTTCTTCAGAGGAAACAGAGGGCTTAGGCATGGTGAACCTATCTCCCCCTATCTTTTTATGATTGTTATGGAATGCTTCATTCTTCTTCTAGATAAGTCGATCATCAAAGGAAGCATTCAACCAATGAGACGTACTGGAGCTATTTCTCACCTCCTCTTTGCAGATGATTTATTGGTTTTCTGTAGGGCTAATCAGAAAACCTTTAAGGGTCTTCAAAACTTGCTTGAAGAATTCAAAAACTTCACTGGCCTTGACATTAACTGGAGCAAGAGCATTTCCATGTTTAGCAAAGGGGTTAAAAATCAAGGCAATCTTGCTGATTTATTGGGAGCTAAACAAGCAAACACAATTACTACCTACTTGGGCCTCCCTTTGACTTCCAAATATCCTAAAGCTCAGATGTACAGCAAACTTATTGATAAGTGCAGAAATCGGCTTAGCGGATGGACCTCATCGTCTCTATCTTTAGCAGGACATATTGAGCTGGTCAAAAGTGTGATTTATGGTATGATACACTACTGGATTCAGGTATATAAATTTCCTTCCAATGTTTTGCGCAATTTAACGACACTTTGCAGGAAATTTATTTGGGGCGCTTCCAAAGCTTGGTCTTGGAGTAGCTCTTGCAAACCTAAGAAGGAGGGAGGAGTCGGTCTAAGATTATTAGCAGATTTGAACCTTGCTGTAGGGGTGAAACTTACCTGGAGGCTTCTCAGGCGTGAGGGACTCTGGGCAAGGTTTATGCAAGGCAAATATAGTGACTCTGCAATATTTTATGGAGCATCGGGCGCGGTGACACAATCTGGTACGTGGAAGTTTTTACTCCACTGTAGGAGTCTATCTCAGTGTATTATAAAGAGGAAGGTTGGAAATGGTAAGGATACCCTCTTCTGGCATGATAATTGGCTCCCCAGCGGCCCCCTAAAATCACTTTACAACATCCCGGTTGGTTCTAGTACACTCCGTGTTTCAGACTATTGGAATGGAGCCTCGTGGAAGGACGACCTTGAAATTCTTATAATTCGGCCAGTTCTCCATCAACATAAACTCAATTCTGGAAATGATGCCTGGGTGTGGAGCAATGGATCGGGTTTTAAGTTTAAAGAGGCGTGGAACGCTGTGCGCGAAAAATCAGTCACCTTCCCCTTTTCCGAGCTTGTTTGGTACAAGAAATCAATCCATAAATATTACATAACCCTCCTGCGTGCGCTCTAGAACAAGCTCCCCACCAAGCTGCGCGTGGCTCGTTGGTGTGCCCTTGCGCGCACAGCATGCGACCTGTGCATGAATGACTCCCCTAAGTCAATTGATCATTTATTTTTCTTATGTCCTTACTCTAATTATATCACGCAGAGATCTCTTCTTAAGCTTGGAGTTCCAGGTCCTGCAGCCCTCTCCCTGACCGAGATTGGCACCTACTATCTGGCAAACTTTTGCAAGAAAGGCATGTTGGGCCTGCTGTCTAAAACTGTATTGGCTGCGATGGTGTGGCATCTATGGCATGTACGCAACAGACACGTGTTTAATAATGAGAAGAAAACAAAATTTGCCCTCTTTGAAGATATCTCTCGGGATGTTCTCATTGCACTTTGCAATGCTGAGGAATTGGAAGATGAGGCAAAACTGGCTTATGCAAACTGGGATATTATAGACAATGGTTGATTGTCTGGCAATTTCTACTATGCGTCTGTATTTTGCTGAGTTTATGTACTATTCTTTGGTCCTATGCTTGGTTGGTAGTTTATTTGATCTAGGGTGACGACGCTTGTGTCCTCTCCCCAAGTCACTTAGACTCTCCACTTATAGCTAGGCCACTTTGTACTTTATGTTTATTAATACAATTTCACTCTTACCTTGCAATATATATATATATATATATATATATATATATATATATATATATATATATATATATATATATATGTATGTATGTATGTATGTATATATATATATATATGTATGTATGTATGTATGTATGTATGTATGTATATGTATGTATGTATGTATGTATGTATGTATATGTATATGTACTAGTCATAACCCGTGTCCGCAGGCACGGTGCATTCAAAATTTTTTCCCGTAAACTCTTTGTCCCCAAAAAATATTTCTACAGCCAAAATTTAAAAGAACAACAAATTAGCATAAAAAAATTTAGAAGCATGGCCGCCTTCGGCGAGGAACAATAAATTCAGCGCGGGCGCCTTCGGATCTATGCTTGAGGGGTTAATTGAAACGGACGCCCAAAAAGCTTAACCCGCCTTTTTGATTGCACATTCCCTGTGTTTTTTTTTGGGTTTAAATTTTTTTAGACGGGTGTTTCGATGAGTGCAAAACCGGGTGAAAATGAGAATGGTGGGTTTGAGTGTGTGTAGTGTCTTGGGATTTTTGGTTTTTTTGCTTGGGGGTGTGATTTTGGGTGTGATTTTGGGTGTGTTTTTGGGGGTTGGGTGGAGTTTTGTGTTTTTTAGTTTTTGGGTTTAAGAAGGTTGTCCCATGTGGCGATGTGACATTGCCACATGGGACAAAGATTCAAAAACCTCCCTCAATTGTAATATAGATGGTGTACCTGTATGGTAGACAACAGTCGATAAATAATTTTTTTAAAGAATGACTAAATGAATAAAATAAATAGAACTATTTACAGAAAAAATTTAAACAACTAACTTACAATATTAACATATATTGTGGGTAAAGGCTGTTGGATCTAAATAAGGCCTAGAGGGGGGGTGAATAGGCCTTTGACCAAATTATCGCAAGATAAAAATTAAGCCTAGTTTACAGCATGCAGTTTAGGAATCAGACAATCAAAGCATTCACAGAAGACACATAATTTAACGTGGTTCGGTCCCCATGACGTACGTCCACCCCAATGAGCAATCACTTATACTGTTTCTTTAAGAAGTTACAATCTCCCTTAGATTGGTGCCCCAACACCAACCTGTCAGACCAACTCAAGCTCACCAAAGCCAAAAAGAAACATACAAGTATCACTCCCCAACCCAACTTGCCCCAACAAGTTTGGTTCCCAGAGTCCCAAATAACGGAAGAAATTATATTACAGAAATGCTGATCAAAACATTAATAACTTCACAAATAACAAAGATCAAGAGTTTAGAAAGCTCATTTGTGAAGATCTCTCTGGTTGTCGTCTTTCAGCACATCAGTAGCTTTGCAACGCTTCTTACGGAATGATGATCGGATGTCTGTAGAAGAAGTAGTCGCTGTCCCGTGGAAGTAGTCGGTAGAAGTTCCTCACTCAAAATGATCTCATTTGCTGCACAGGAGAAACTAGCTGCTGAACTTGTTGTCACTACGTCGGGGATGAAGTCACGGTCGCAACGCCGTAAACAGTGCTCAATTTGGATCTCTAGAACTCAAGTTATTGATGATTTTGTGAAGAGTGTACATGGGTTTATATAGGATCAAGCTTAACGGGTTTTGTTACTGTTCCAAGGGATCCGCCACGAGGCGGCTACGCGGGTCAAACCCGCGTTAAATTCGCCGTCCGCAAAATCGGCATGTCGGCAGCCGTCATATGAACAGTACTGTATATCGATTTTTCAGTGTATTTCTGACGTATTTCACCGTATTTTGGCATCAAATAAATCCCAAAAATTCTGAAAAAATTCTCAAAAATCTCAGAGCCCCATATATACATGTTAGAATTGTTTTACCTCATTTCACCACTTGTAGAAAAAGTTTCTTCTTTGTATACTCTGTATTTTCTCGTATTTCCCCGTATTTGGACTTCAAACAATTTCCATAAATCCTGAGAAAATTTCCATGCTGTTTATAGCCTATGATTAACTCTAGGGTAGAGTTTCATAGCTATAATCTCTTGTTTGATCAGCTTGTGTAATTCCAAATGAAGTTTCACCCTTGTATCTCTACGTACTTGAGTACGTACATGTGTAACCTGAGCAATCATGATTATAGGGACCTGTGACACACTCAACAAACATATTAGAACAGTTCAGTAGGGTTTGTTATCATCAAACATAGGTTAGGATGCTGTTTCCAACAAAGGCATCACCATCCCCTCTCCATAAAATTGCCTACTAAGATGATCCCTATATTCTAAAGTCTGAAGAGGATCGTTATATTCCAAAGCCTTGGTGCAGCATCAGTTGGAAACTATGAAGAAAAATATAAATGTCACAAATGTTTTGTGCGTAAGAGTTAAACTGCATGTGGAGCAACTGGCACAACTATTTTATATCTGGATAATGCACATGTCCTGAATTTAGGATTTTTTTTGTTATTTAGAGCTTTTAATGAATGTTAGAATTCAATAATCTTTTAGTTTTATTTCACCTTGAGTTGTTCTTATACTAATGGTTTTTGGGAGAGCATCCGAGTTTTCTGGAAGACAATCAACTATAACATAGTCTCATAATTATCACACATACTAAATGGAAGATAAAGCTACAAATGTAGGGTTGTAATATGTTATACTCCCCGCAATCATAGTATAGTCAATTATACTCAATTATACTCAATTAAATACCATTAAATACTAAATTACTTTGTTATTTAATTGCAATATATTCACATCAATCACATTCAGACAAAGGAAGATAAAGGAACAATTTCACAAAAATGACGATATAAACTAAATGCAATTAAATAACAAAGGCAAAATGAGTACATAAACAAAACTTTAGACAACAATAAAAACCATTTCAAAAAATAATGCTCACAAATAAAGCCATAAACAAAACTTTAGACAACCATCATTATTCAAAAGCTCAAAGGACAACTTTCTTTCTCAAAGTACATGCCTGAACTCACTGCCTTTGGTATCGAAATCAGGATCCCAAGCTACTTCAAGCCCTGGCCAAAGAATCACAACGCATCAAAAACTCAACCAATACAATAAGACATATTTTTCGGGAGGTCTGTCACTTACTGTTTTATCGGGAGGGCTGATCCTGGCAGCTAGGTCGGCAGAGATCGAATAGCCGACGACGAAGGGATCTGAACAATCAGCAGCATGTCATCTCGAATGGCGTTTATAACATGAATAATATGGACTTACAAAGTAAAACAACACTAATGCATGCATCAGGTTTGAGTATATAGTTTAAATTTTTGTGCTACCAATTATGCAGTTGTATAATTTTTTGTGCGCCAAGAATGACATGCATAAGAGACAGAATGAATAACACAATATACCCATAGCCATCAAAAATAATTGACAACAACAAAGGAAGAGGAACAGATAGTTAGATTAGAAGCAAAAACTATGCATGAAAACCCTACGCGAATTACTATTACGGATAACCGTGGAATGCTTCTCTCATTCAGCATATATCAACCATGCATAGAAGCAAAAACCATGCATGGAGGCCAGACCTATACAAAAAACATAAAACAAAAGTCTTAACTGCTTCTGTTTCAGCATACAACAACCTTGCATAGAGTTTAACACAAATTTTGTATTTCTACTTAACTGCTACGCGAATTAAAACACGAAAAATAGCTGTAAAATATGCCCACCAAATTTTAGATTTAACATTCAAAATATGCCCACCAAATTTTCACGGCATACAATGGCACAATCACACCGTCGTTTGAAATCGTCGGTGTTATCATGTATTTGCTAAAAAATAAGAATAAATAAAATTTCGTCCAAGCCAACATATACGTGCTCATCCAGATCATACATATGCATCATCATCACCACCCATTTAATATTCAATCAAGAGAAACCAATATAGATACCAAAAATTTATCCACTCTATTATGCTATAAATTTGATATTTTAAGCACATGTTTCCATTTCATACAAAAAACAAATAACCAATGCTTTGTTCATCTAATTTCCTACACAAATAACCAACGGTTTTCGGGTATTTCGGGTACTGTTATGGTGCATGTTTGCATTGCTTCAATTAGTGTATAGTTTAAGCAATGCATACAATGGCACAATCACACCGTCGTTTGAAATATGCCCACCAAATGGCACAATCACACCGTCGTTTGAAACATGCATTTAGTTTAAGCCATGCATACAAATAGCATAATCACACAATGGTTTTAAGCCATGCATTAGTGGTCAGCATGCATTAGTGGTCAGCCTGTCATCTCGAAGTACATGTTTCGACTAAAGTACATGTTTGCATTGCTTCAAATGCTCATTTAATAATTGTGCATGGCTTTAAGTACGTTGCTTCAAACTTTGCAATGCAATTCCAGTATTTCGGGTACAAATCATGCTCATTCAATAATTGTGCCTTTAGCTTTATTCTCCATTCCGTGTTCATTTTTTTCTTTAAGGTGAAAACCGTTTGAAGCAATGCAACAAACAGTTTGAGCGCATGAGGAGAGGGAGACGAATAAGTATTTCGTGAACAGCTTAAGGAGAAGAGCACATACCTAGCAAGCGCGAGGGAGACGAAGAGAGAGTGACTGCAGATTGAGAGGCAGAGGGAAGAGGAGTGAACACAGCTTCAGTACATTGCCCTGCTGAAGTACAGACGAAGAGCCAAAGAGGAGCCAAAAAATTCAGTAGGGCAGAAGAAGAGTGACTGTAGCTTCAGTACCAGTTGGGTAGTAGCTGGGTTCGTGGGCCCCGAAAGAATTTGAAGAGACGCGAGAATTGGAAGAGACGCCTGCAGGCGCCTTTTGATGCTTTTCTCGAACGCAGTGCAGGCGCCAGTCTTTAAACAATTATTAATGTGCAGTTGGGCATTAATGTATGGCCTGAACTCACTGTGTTCATGTGCCCCTCCTGCGAATGAAGTGCATGCGCCTTTTAATCGAAGTGCTTTGATGAAGTGAAGGCGCCAGCTGACCTATTTATCAGCCTATTTAATCGAAGTGCATTTTAAAAATTTTTAATGTCTTTTAGCCTATTTAATCAGCTAATCTCTTTAAGGAGAAGCATTGGGCATGCTGGGCATTAATGCTTGTTAATGTCTTTTAGCCTATTTAATCAGCTAATCTCTTTAAGGAGAAGCATTGGGCATGCTGGGCATTAATGCTTCAGGCGCTGTTGGGCATTAATGTATGGCCGAGTTTTTTTTGTCTGATGGCCATGCTGACCCAAAATTAGTGCTGACCCGAAATGAGATGAAGGGAGACGAATAAGCAATGCTGTTGGCCAATGTTTTTTGGCAGAGCACTAAAGTATAATTTCGGCTGACCCTAAATACTACCAACCTGTATTAATTGTGGGCCAGTCAAAGTTTCAACCAACAAATTTTCACCCAACCCAAAAATTTTCCCCCCAAAACCTGATGTGACATTGCCACATAGGATAAGATACAAAATCTGCCCTCTTTTGTATAATAGATATGTATATGTATATGTATGTATGTATGTATGTATGTATGTATATGTATATATATATATATATATATATATATATATATATATATAGAGAATAATGGGTATCATACGCCATATGAGAGGGTCTCTCATATTCCCTCTCACATAAAGGGGGCAAGTACAAGCCCACATGGGCTTGTACTTGTTGTACTTGCTCTCTTTATGTGAGAGGGAATATGAGATACACTCTCATATGGCGTATGATACCCATTATTCTAATATATATATATATATATATATATATATATATATATATATATATATATATATATATATATATGAAGGTAAGCGTAAAACTTTATTGAGTCAACATACACTATACAACAATAGCGCATCAAGGCCTGTGGTATCAACAGAGAGAGGATAGGGCATAGGCGCTGTCACTCTCAACTGTCAATCCCACATCCTAAATGTCGCTATCTAAAGCCATCATACAAACAGAACTTAAATTGACACTCCCATAGCTTAGCACATGTCCCTAAATTCCCAATTGGAAAATGCAATAGCCTCCTCCTTAGTAGCCTGTTCCAGGTCATGCAAAACTACTCTGATATCAGCTGCAATCTCCTCAAAGAGCACGGTCTTGCTTCTCTTCTCTTCATCAAAAATGCGATGATTCCTTTCTCTCCAAATATGCCATACAGAAGCTGCGAGGGTAGTTTTGGCCAGTGTGTCTATAGGACTATTTCCACCAAAATAGGCAAGGTAGTGATTCCCAATCTCACTTAATAAGGGATTAATGTAAGTAGATACCTGTAACTTCAACAAAGATCTGCGCAGAATCTAGTTAGAGAAACTACATTCAAAAAACAGGTGATCTATTTTTTCCTTCTTGTTGTCTTCACATAATACGCAATGCACAGAATAATTTAGCCCCTATTTGTTAACCATATCACTAGTAAGCAATTTCTTCCGGAACGCCCGAAGCAAAGCAAGAGACATTTTTGGAGAGTGATTATTGTACCATGTCAATTTGTGAAAAGGAAATTGGCTTCCTCGCTGACGGATTCCCTCCCAGGCCTGCTTGAAACTAAAATTGTCTCCAGGCACCCACTTCCATTCATCGGCCCCTGGTTTCAAACGGAAATGCTGCAGTAATGGCCGAACAGAATCAATAGAAGAGTCTGTAGTCCACGCGCCTTCATTCCAATAATCCCTGACGCATTTAAGTGTCGCGCCTGGGGGAATTTCACATTGGTAGCACTGGGGGCCCCCTTCAAGCCACGGGTCTTGCCAGAATAATGTCCCCCGCCCATCTCTAACTTCTCTACGAATTAATTTATGAGAGAGTGGCCGGCATTCACTACAAGAGGGGTGACTGGTAGAAGCGGATCCCAAATCCGTTACTAGCGGGTCGTAACCGCTACTATCACAGTTTCAAGCGGTTCTGGTAACCGCTACTAATAGGGCCGTGAGTAACGTAATTAGTGGCCGTTACGACCCGCCAATAACAAACCGCCTGAAACATGTATTGTGGCGGTTTCACACTGCCACAATCTACATTTCTGACGGGTTATTCATTACAAAAAATTAATTTAATTCCATTAGTCTTTGATGGTTAAGAACCGCCACAAAGCTTGTTGGCGTATTTCTGACGGTTCCAAACCGCCAAAAAGAAATCATTTTGCAACGGTTTGGAACCGCCACAATATATGTTTGGATGGCTTTTATTTTGAAAAATTGTTGTGTTTATGGCGGTTACTAACCGCTACAAATGAAATTAAATTTGAAAAAAAACGAACTATTCAACTGCGGTTCTAAACCGCCGATAACGAAAATAATTAACAAAAAAAATAAAAACTGGTATTTAAAAACACAAAATATAACCACAAGATAATATTTAATACAAAAAAGTAAATCTTCAACACAACATACACCACATGATAATATTTAATAAAAATGCTAGTCTTCAACACAACACACCACATAATAATATTTAATAAAAATGTAAGTCTTCAACACAACATACCACATCCACAACATACACCACATCCACGTGATAATATTTAATTAAAAACGTAAGTCTTCAACACAACATACACCACATCCACATGATAATATTTAATAAAAAACGCAAGTCTGATGATATTTAATAACAACACTAGTCTTTAACAAAAAAAGAAACTAAGGCTGGGGCGACGAGAAGAGATTTCGAACTTGAGGGTCTTCCTGTAATTTCTGCAGTTGTTCTAGAGTATAGTGCTGTGTCACGAAAAAGTTCAAGAGAGACCTATACTGATCAAGCTGTTGTTGCTGCTTCTTTAACTCCTCCAGCATCACCATATTTGAACTGGGACTTGATGCACCATCAGAATCAGAGGAAGGAGATGTGACAAATCTTCTATGTGTACCGAAGATCCGAGATTGAGACCCACTTGAACCAAGACCAAACACCCAACCTGGGTGGTCTTCTCCTAAAACACGAGCCACAGCATCATTTCTTCCTTGCCTCTCAACTCCTTCTTCTTGTGAGTGTAATCGAATGCTCTCCTATACAATGAAAAAGTGATTAGTTACTTTCATTCTAGTTCCAGACATTTCAGTCTACCCTGTTTAATTCTTTTTAATTATCAAACATGTAGCAAAAAGTCCACAGTAGCATTACAAAATTAACGGAGCTTTAAGAATGAAACAAGCTTACTAACCAAGAAGGTATACTTTACATAGATACCTACCTAGAAGCAAGATTGCGAGGTATAAAATATGGCAACAAAGGGAAAAACATGCAAGCATCCTTGATTTCTTTTTTAAATGTAATTTTTGTTTACCTTTCCACATTTTCCAATTGAGTCCAAGCCAACCCAAAAGTTTGGGAGCAAGGCTAAGCTGATGCTGATGATCTTTCATGCACACTTAACCTTCTTTTCCAGAACTTTTTCATGATGCTCCTCTATTAAAGGCAGACTTTCATAGATGCTTTTACATTAGTTGGATTTGCTCATGATGTACCGCTTAATAGCTGAATCTTACAGGTATTAATTTCATGCCACCAATATTGATTTCATGACAGTGTGAGTGCTTTTAAGGAATTAACTGCTATCATTTCCATGACAACAATAATGCATTGTGAAAATGTTGACATTTCTTCAGTAAAAATCAGTGTATGGTCCATTGCTAACAGACAGATAGTTTGGGCATGTGCAATATAAGTCATCAAATTCATCGGTAATGAGAACGTAAAGATAGGTCAATAAAAATGACTAGAAGTATGCCGACATGCCCTGTCTTAACAAGCCCTGTCTTTACCAAGTAAAGCCATTTGGATACCTATCGTGTAGACTTCTTTATCAAATTGCCCCCGATAAGTAAATAGCCCATGTGGCAGACTTCCTTAGTAGAATATCAAATCAATGTTTATTCGAAAAAAATCAACTGTCTTCCTAAAATTGCATGGCATGCTCGTAAGTTATATTGCACAACGGTGTGCATATCTTTATGGTTGTATGTTACTTGTATACAGACACCAACTAGTACGGATCTATTGCCCCCTTTCTCTGGCATTATTTTAATATTTAAAATTTTGTTGTTCGCCAGTTCGCCATATAGAACACAATATAGCACACACTACAAGTCAGGTGGAATATCATTGGGATGTACAGCTCTTATTGTTTTCATTATCTTCAGAGCAATGTGCACTTACAGTAACCCCTTAAGCTTCATCAACAAAAGAAACTACTGGATGACTGGTTGATTTATAAATCATACTTCAGCAACTTGATTAAAAAGGTTATCCGACATAAAAAAGCAAAGCAAGCAGTAACAGAGCAAACGAGACTATTGAGATTTCACAGATTGGTGATGTGAAATCTTTATTACTTTGTGGTATGCGCATGGTCCCATCAGATAATTTGCACGTGTAAAAACCTTTATTACTTTGTGGTATGCGCATGGTCCCATCAGATCAGAATTCTGAAATGCTCGTAGAATACTCATGTAATATTGAATATTAAAAGGCTTCAGTTTTAAATGTTCAACTTTCAAAATCCTTTTTGTTTTTTTTTCAGAATACCAACCTCCTTTTATATTCTCCTTCAATTACTTAGTAAAAAGTATGATTTTTTTGTGCGTTTGTGGGTCTCATTTTAACATTTTAAGGATTTCTTTATGGACCTTATGTCTTTTATCTTAATTGAACATTTATTTGTACTATAAATACATCATTTACTCTTTTAGTTGAATTTCCCCTTTATATTTTGGATAATAATTGTCGTATTACACGTAGAGTTGATTGCTAGTTGTGCTTTAAAGAATTTAGCGCATAATTTCCTTGTTTTCTGTTCTATCACTTTATATAATGTACACATGCTTGCTATCCTATGACTAGCTATCCTGCATGAATAGAACTCCTTGGTGCAAAACTAAAGTCATGTGGCTTGTCTGCTCTAACTTGCATTTAACTCGTCTGGACCAATTCTCCAAGGAAAACATGAAAAAGAATTTTTGCTCCATACAAAGAAACTTGATGGAATTTCTTTTATTCCATTTATATTTTGGTGCCATGGGGGCTTGTTACTAAAATCTATACCAATCGCAATTGTTTATAAGACTAAATATACTATTTCATACGCCTCCCAATTTGCCTGTGCAAGATTGGTCCATAATTTCTCACTGGTATGTACCTCATGTGACATCAAGCAGTACCCAAGGGCTATATTTTAGTGGAAGTGAACATTTTCGCAATACCAAGAGAAAACATTGGTATAATTTCATTTATTCCTTTGATATTTTGGTTTACATGGGCTTGTTGTTAAAATCTATGCCAAAACATAAATGTCCATATCACTAAAAATGATACAACATGCAGACCACCTAACTAATGCAAAAATGGGTCGTTAATAAAGAAAATCATCGGTAAGTTGTCTAGTTGGAGTCAGTTGGCTCTTGAAAAGCTACAGGAATATGAGCATCAGGTTCTTCAGAGAATTCTACACCCATGCATTGGGAAATTTGATTGGTGATGTGACATCAATTTTCTCTCGTTGTTGTGACATCAATTTCAAACAGACATTTAGGTTTACATTCATTCTAAATTTCTACTCATTGTTAGGTTAGGACAAAAAGGATTAGACAGATTCATATGCTCGGGAAATTTGAAGAATTAAAAGAATATGATGAAAAATACTAACATATTTAGTCGTCTTATTTCTGCACGATCAATTCGATACACCAAACAATTATCTATGAAATTTATAACAGAATGGGCATATTTATGCTTACAATGATCTCCCTCGTAGATTCGTTTGGATAAGACCCGTCATCTCTGGAACGTCTCAACAACACCATATCTGTCCGGGTGGGGTCCACTCCTGTTTCTGCAGCCTAATGTATCCACTTCACTAATTAGAGCAATATCAAAAACTACATGGAATCGAAAAACCAAATATCTTAATCTTAATTAATTCTATGATAAGTTTTTGTTACCATTAAACCATAAAGTTGAGCCAATGGACGTAACCCGGTAGTTGGATGACAGTCTTGCTTAAGAGCATTCTCCCTATTCCTCTCACGATTGTACTTCAATAAAGATAAAAATTTGACACAATATTAAAATCTTGGAAAATATAAAATGAAATATATTCATTAAAGTAAAACAATTTATAAACTTACCAACCACTTTTCAGAAAATCTTAGAGCAATGAAAGATGCCCAATCATCTTTAGTAATGCCATCAGGTGGTGTTTCCTCATTATCTTTCATACTTTTCGTTTCATCGTAAAATTTGTTCCATAATTTGTTCCTTCTAGTTTTCCATTGAAGGCCCATTGCTTTCTTTATTTCATGGCAAGTAACTTCTTCGCACTCACGTGGTTCAATGTAAAACTTAGTCTGCAAATAAATGAAAATCAATAAGTTAGATTGAGGGTAAGATTGAAAATTAAAAAAAAAGCGTATTATAAAATTTTGGTGAAAGTAGTCATACCAGAACTTGAGTTAGGATCGCATTATCCTTGATCTCCATTGGTATTGACTTCCAATCCTTTACGCCCACAGGATACTTTTCACTATCCAATATCACCTCCTTTAAAATAGAGTGGAGTGGCTTGACAGCCTCTCCTACAATGCCAGGACCCCTTGGTTTAAATGTGAGTATTACTCTCTTCTGAAAGGAGACCTTATCATGAATGTCACTAGCATTTTTCAAAATCATTACCCCACACTTTTGGGGGTTTGCAGGATCTGAAACATCTGCATAATTAAGATCATTAAATTATATTCAAGATGCAAATCTTTTATAATCATGACTTGAATTTAAACCAACCTATCAGCTCACAAATCCCAGTGGACTTGTACATTGACGACGCTCCTTTCTTGCGCTGGCGTCTTACGCTTCTACCCTCACCCTCTGATGCCATATGTAACTGCAAAGGTAAGCATTAATCGATATATCAAATGATAAATGGATGGCGGGAAATAGCATTGCAGTCTAAGGCTAATGCAGTTGTAATACAGACACAAAAGCACTATCTATCTGCAAGTCTGATGATAAAATTAGAAAAAAAATTTCATACCGAAAAGAAAAACAAAATTAAGATCAGAGCATCTAAACATTTAAAAGTTTCCCTTTACCACAAACCAAAACCAAGAGTTTTATCAGTTATTGTCACAGGTTGAATAAACAAGGCCAAACAATATAAATATGTCCTTTTTGTTAAACTAAATAATTGGTTCACCACCAAAGTATGGTTAGGCCAATGAATTCCAGAGTTCCCAGTGATTGGAGTGTATCCTATAATGTTTCAAGAGAGAAGGCCTCACCCTTTGGGATTGGACTCAGCAATTCCTAGCCAATTGGTTATGATTTGCTTTTCAATCAAGCATGCTTCAATGAGGATGGAACTTAGCTTAATTAGCATTAATTAATCATGATTTTTGAGTTAAACTTACCTCCCCAACAAAGGCTTTGGCTGCCTTAATGCCCAAAGGGGTCTTCATGTGAGTCATCAGTTCTGGCCTTAAAAATGCTGATTGAATTTAGTACAACAATCCAGGCAACAATTCAGAAAATTGACGGCGATCTTGCTAATTGAATTTAGTACAAACAATCCAGGCAACAATTCAGAAACATGACTTCACTTTTAGTACAACAATCCAGGCAAGATAAAGTAAGACAATTTTTTCCAAAAACATATCTTGCTAATTGAATTTAGTACAACAATCCAGGCAACAATTCAGAAACATGACTTCACTTTTCATCACAGGATTTGTCAAGCAGGATTAGAGGAACTCATTGATAGGCATATGGAATTTGTGAAAGAAATTATTGGACTTCAGATTATGTCTGCAGAACTTATTGTTCCCAACCTTCAAAATTAACACTATTTCCCCCTTCTCAAGCCCCAGACCACACTTTTGGTAATCTAGGAACCAAATGCACATTCTGTCTGCAGAACTTCTTGTCAGGCTTAGTGCTCAATTGTGAACCAAATGCACATTCTGCAAGTGGTGTTAGGCAACAAACTAGGCATGTTAGCATTGAAAAACCCTGACAATGAGCTAGTATTGTAACAAAATAATGAATATCAATGCCTGTTCATGAGAAAACTGAGGGTCAAAGATCTTCAGATTTCGGCATTTTGTTTAAAATCTTGCAGAAATTACGGTAACAATTGCCCAAGTTGACTAATAAGACTATCATGTCTTAACTAGGCATTACAAAACAAAATAGCACAAGGAAAAAGAGAAGGCCAACTTGATCTATTCTGAATGCTAGTTGATTGTCACGGCCAGTACTCACTATTTGTAATACGGTTGTGCGTATAGCAATTTCGGCTACCTGATTGGTTTTGTTGCTTTGTGTGTGAGTCGTGTCGTTGAGTCGATAGGGCCGTAGTACCTTGGTTGCATCCTTAGCAAGCCGACCCCCCGACGTGTGCCCAGCTTGGAATTACTGTCGCATTTGGACCCCGTATCCTTTGTACGCTTTTCGTGCACGTAGTCTTGTTCGTGCACGTATTTATTTTAGACTTTGTCTGTAACCGAACCCTATAGTGTAATATGCCGTTGTGACCCTCTCGAAGAATATTAAATTGTGGAATTAATTTGAAACGTCATTTCACGGGTCGTTCTCCCACGATTTGACTTTGTTTGATGAGACGTCGCGATCTTTATTTTGTCGTGATGCCTTTTTATTTTTAGTTTCGTTTCTCGTCATCGAAATTGTGATCCGTCTTCTCTGTCTTGTTTCTCTCGTCGACAAGGTCACCCCAGTATTTATCTTACAAATTTTGAGCCTCATTTGACCCTCTTTCACTTTTTCCCCAGTTTAATTATTTGTTTAACCCTAAGTTTCACATTGTATTATCCCCTAATAATTTATTAATAATAATATACATCCTAGATTATGTTGACCCAGCTTTTTCCTTCCCTTGGCCGCACCATACACAGGGAGAGAGAGGGTGAGAGATCTTGGGCCTTTAATTTTTTTATAATAACAAAATTTTAAATCAAAACAAACCCAAACAACCTAGACCTATAGCCTAGACCCCATGTTTTCACTCCACGTGAAGCCCAAAAGCCACCGCTATATTAAAAATGACCTAGGGTTAAAATGCTTTCACAGCAAACAAAAAGAAATCGTGCTGCCCCTAACTTTTGTTCACGCAAACGAAGCTCCAAGCGCCGCTCGGAGTTTTTAGCCCCTACTCAACCCTCTCTGACCTTACTCCTGTAGGAACCTGTCAAAACAGCGTTAGGATCGATAAATGAAGTTGAGACTTACGCTTGCGTATGCGGCACGGTAGTCTCGGAACTTCGCCTTCGGATTCGCCACGACGGATCGAGTCTTCTCACGAACGGAGTAAGGCTACTAAATCCACAATCTAAATCTCTACTTTTAGATTAAGAACTTGGATAAAGAGAGAGGAAGGACTTCGGCAGAGCTTCGCTAGAATGAAATGCAAGGAAAGAATACCATGCAAAAGTGTGAATTAAATGACTAAGTCTTGGGTCTTATTTATAGCCCCCAAGGTAGTTATTTTAGGAGTAATTGTTCCTTTAGAACAATTTAACTAAAGTGTACCATCATACATGGCACATTATAAGCTTAAGTTGTACCATATGCATGGTACAACATAAGCTTAAGATATTCCCCCTTTATTAGCCATATGTTGCATGCACTTATGCACATATAATGCGACTTTCCCACTAATCTAGAGATCCTCTCCGCAAGGGAACAGATTCCCTTTGCACACGACTTCGTGTACGCGACATTCGAGGTCCGTATTCACTCGTACATCCCCTACAAGGGTGTACAAATGTCATCCATATCCAACATCTCCCACTCACACTTGAGGGGATTGTAAGAGAACGTCTTTCTCTTAGTTCTTTCATCTATCATACCGAGAAATAGACCGTGCGACCGTCATGCGCGTAGAGTCTATTGTTGTGCACTTGTTAGAGATACACAACGACCTCGAAGGTGCAAAGTTGAGTAGTTCAACGCATGCTTTACCCTAGATTATTTCTTCACATTTCTTATACTTTATATTCAACAATTGAATCCCATCTGGATCATAATTGGCTGGCCAGCTTTGAATCATTAAAGTCCAAATGCGAATATGAAATCAATCTTCCTCTTCTTGCGAACCTTCTGATCTTGACTTGATTCGCTTTTCTAACGTGCCCCGCCGAGCCGAATTATCATAGCCCATTAGCAACACGCTAAGATAGCGATCATCTCGTCAAATCTAAAGGAACCAATTGGAGTCCTTGAGGGTAAGAGTTAAGACCCATATGGCCTTTGAGTCTCACATAATAGCAAACACTATTGCTACTAACTCAGTGGTCGAAATGCATACGTGGTATGAACACGTATTACAACATCACTCCTTTCCCAGGGAGAGTATGTCTTAATGATGTTGTACGGATGAAAGATCAGACACCACAGTGCCTATCTTTTGAGTCCCCTTACTACCCATGAAATATTCCCGGACTCTCATCCTGCATAAGATAGATAGGATTTAAAAAATCCTATGAGATCTCTTTTAAATATCCTTGTGATACAGATCTCAGATCTTTTGTAAGCATCAATATGATGCAGATCTTTCATTCGACTATCTTGTTTAAGTCACGACTCTAAATCATTTGTCTAATGATTTCGACTTTAAACTAGTCTCATCTCTATCTTATCCATCTGATAAGATAAGGCGGTTGCTCATGTGAGAGAGCCAACCTTAATCTGTCCGATATACACACAATAAAATAGCTGAGACTTAAACACAAATGTATATAAAATCATTTGTAAGAAACTTGTATGCAATATAAAAAAACTTCTTCTTTTTATTAAACTTTGATCTTCTATAGACATGGGAAATATTACATGATACAGCTCAGCACCTACGCATTCCCATAGATGATAAGTGTTTGAAGAACACATCTCTGGGGATCGCCTTAGTAAGGGGATCCGCTATCATCTTATGCGTGGATATGTATCCTATGTCTACTTCCTTCTGTTTGTCATAGTCCTTCGTAAACTTGAATCGAATATCAATGTGTTTGGTCTTACAATGAAATTTAGGATCTTTGACATAGGCAATCGAAGCTTGACTATCACTGTATATAGGAACAGTGCTCGAGTCAGTGGCATCCGTCATCCTGTCTAAGAATTTCCTAAGCCAAACAGCTTCTTGGACCGCCATGCTGAATGCTACAAATTCGGCTTCCATGGTTGATAGGGCGATGCAGGTTTGGTTCTTGCTGCTCCAGGATATTGCACCATTCCTGAGCAAGAAAACAAAGCCTGAGGTAGATCTTCGCTCGTCGAGATCACCTGCCCAATCAACATCGGTATAGCCTTCGAGTCTGAAGGTATTGCCTTGATAGCACAACGCATAGTCTGCAGTCCCTTTGAGGTACCTTAATATCCTCTTCACCGCTTTTCAGTGTGCCTGTCCTGGGTTGGATTGGTAACGGCTTACCATACCAACAGCATAGCAAATGTCTGGTCTGGTACACATCATGGCGTACATCAGACTCCCGACAGCACTGGAGTATGGAACCTTTTCCATAGCTTTCTTTTCTTTTGGATCTTTGGGACACATTTCCAAACATAGACCCTCGTCTTTGCTTATTGGAGTATCAATTGGCTTGCAGTCCTGCATATTAAACTGTTCTAAAACTTTCTTTATATATGTTTCTTGAGAGAGAGAGAAAGAAGTTTCTAGGAACGATTCCTTGAGATCTTAACCCCAAGGATATATGCAGCTTCACCCATGTCTTTCATCTCAAAGACGGATGAAAGCCAAGCTTTGATATCCATGATAAGACGCTTATCATTTCCGGCTATAAGTATGTCATCTACATAAAGAGACATAATTACATACTTGCTCTTAATCCTCTTAATGTATACGCAGTTGTCTTCGTCGAGCATGGAGAAACCATATGACAAAACGACTTCTTGAAAGCACATATACCACTGCCTTGGGGATTGTTTAAGACCATATATGGATTTATGAAGTTTACAAACCTTATGTTTGTTTTCTTCTTGTACGAACCCGTTTGGTTGTTCCATGTAGATCTCCTCATCTAGTTCTCCGTTAAGAAAAGCAGTCTTTACATCCATCTGATGTAACTCGAGGTCCAAACAAGCCACCATTGCCAGAATTAAGTGAATGGAGGTAAAACACACGGCAGGAGAAAAAGTCTCTTCGTAGTTTATTCCTTCCTGTTGCGTGAAACCTTTCGCAACAAGGCGAGCTTTATATTTCTCGATGGAGCCATCAGCCTTATGCTTGATTTTGAGAACCCACTTGTTCCCAATGGCTCTACGTCCCTTAGGTAAATCAACCAAGTCCCAGACTTGGTTTGTTTTCATGGATTGAAGTTCTTCTTCCATCGCCGCTATCCATTTATCTTTAGCAGGGCATGTGACGGCCTGTTTGAAATTTGCAGGTTCGTCATCATCTTGTAGTAATGTCATGAATGTTTGAGGAAATTCATCCTCAAATCTCAGAGGTGTTAGCCTCGTTCGATTACTACGTCTTGCTTGAGTTTGATCACTCCCACTTGGAATGACATCACTCCCACTTGGAATAACATCACCCCCACTCGAAATAGGATTGGTATCGTTCGTATCATCCATAGGTGAAGTATGAGGGTCATTTTCCTCTTCACCAAGAATTCTCCCACTCGAACGTTCCGATCCTTCTTGATCCCAAGTCTCAAACAAGGATAAGTCTTGACTTATCTCACCCTGTCTTGGAAACTCGTTTTCCAAGAAGACAACATTCCTCTATTTGAATTCTATTAGACAACTATTGTCCTCTTGACCGACGAAAACATATCCTTTGGAGTTTTCAGCGTATCGGATGAAGATACACTTCCTCCCACGTGGCCCAAGTTTGCCATATTTGTGAGAGGATAAATGTGCGTAAGAGGCACAACCCCAAGGTTTTAGAATGCTTAAGTCTGGAGTTCTATTGTTCCACAACTCATAAGGAGTAGAACTTACCGACTTCAAGGGTGCACGGTTTAAGATGAATGCTGCCGTCAATAATGCATCACCCCAAAAGGTGATGGGAAAATTTGCCTGAGACATCATTGATCGGACCTTTTCCATCAATGTCCTATTTCTTCTTTCCGCAACACCGTTTTGTTGCGGAGTATAAGGCATAGTTATTTGATGAACTATGCCTTTTTCATCACAGAGTTCCTTAAAACTCGTTGATTGATATTCTCCACCACGATCGGTTCGCAAGACCTTTATCTTGCAATCTAGTTGATTTTCCACTAAACTCATATAGTTTTTGAAGCAAGATAAAGCTTCATGTTTGTGGGAAATCAAATAAATGTGACCGAAACGGGTGAAGTCATCAATGAAGGTGATGAAATAGGACTTCCCGCGTCTTGTCTTAACATTCATTGGACCGCAAATGTCCGAATGGATAAGCTGTAATGGAACTTCGGCCCTTGTGCCAGTTCCAAACGGCTTGCGACAAGTTTTCCCTACAAGACAATGTTCGCAAGTTGACATTTCAACTTTTGAAACATTAGATAGCAAGCCACTTTTGGCAAGTCTATCCATTCTAGTTGGTCCAATGTGACCAAGTCTTGCATGCCAACAAATGATCTCAGATTCAGAATTAGAAGCATTTGTCAAATGGAAACTTTCATTAATAGAAGAAGAATCATCATACATAGTGTTTAAAACAATCAATCCATTACAAACATTACCCGACCCAACTAAAGAACTATTACAAACAAGGTCAACATTTTGTTCATAGAACCTCCATTCATAACCTAAAGACATTAACATGATCACGGATACGATATTCCTTCGAATATCTGGAGCAAAGAGGACGTCGTGCAATAATAGAGTCCGGCCGTTGTCGAGAAATAGCTTGCATGTTCCGACGCCCTTGACTTCAATACGAGTGTTGTTGCCGACGTATATCCACTTTGTTCCTTGAGTTATCCTTCGATACTCTACGAAGAACTTTCTGTCCTTCGCTACGTGGTCTGTGGCCCCTGAATCAATCAACCAAAAATAGTTAGATTCAGTAAGAAACATGGAACTAGAAACACATATGTAACTAGCCCTACAAGTTACCTTATCACTTCCATCCGTACAAGTACGGGCGAAGTGACCGTACTTGTTGCACTTAAAGCACTTGATCTTCTTCAAGTTTTTCTTCTTTGAGTGCACATTCTTTTGCCACTTTTTGTTCTTAGTCTTCTTTGAGGTTTCCATTTCTTGCTTTCGTTCGTTCATAAACCTTAAGCGTTTATCCTTCCGCTTCTTTCCTCCATGTGAGGAACTAGCGGCCAAGTGCACTTCGGAACTAGGTTTTGCGGCTTAAATCCGCTCTTCCTCGAGTTCGAGGTGTTTGGATACATCGCTTAAAGTTTTAATGCACTCATTATGAGTGAGGTGCATTTTCATGTTATCCCAGCTATCTGGGAGTGAACGAATGACTGATTGGATCTGCTGTTTGTCAGACAGCGTAAGACCCGCATCCTTCAATACAGCTATAAGATTCGCCATGTGGCGGAGATGCTTTTTCATAGATTGATCTCGCCGCATTTTGTACGAATCAAATTGAATATTTAAGGAGCGGAGTTTGGTGACCGAAGTTCCACCAAACTTTATTTCTAGCCCAGACCATATGTCTTTGGCTAGGTCGAATTCCCGAAATAGACGCATTATGTCATTGTCCATTGCAGACAATAACGTAATACGTGCTATTTTGTTCTTTCGAGTCCAAGTCTCATAAGCTTCTCGGTCCCTCTTGTATTGGCCGTATTGCCCAACTCAGGTTCTTCCATTACGTTTTGGAGTGTTTCAAGCACATCTTGCTCCTCCAAAACATATTGGATTTTTATTGACCAAAGTTTATAATTGTCGCCATTGAGCTTCTCACCTTTGTTAAGCTCGGCGACAATGTTCTTAGAAGCGGTAGACATATTCGAATCAAAAAACTGCAAAGAAAATGAAAAACACGATCAAAATTCTATGCATAAAGTTTCGATTCTTTAAACACTTGATAAGTTCCTTGGATAAGCTGAAATGTTACTCTAGAATCGAGAAGTTCACTACGTTCCCAACTACCATCTAGAAGTAACTTTCAAAGTATCCCTCTTACTTATCTCATGTAAAAAGAAATCAGAAATGATACCCGCATGGTACCAGCAGCGGAAAAATACTTTTGAAAAACATATCTTTCAAAATGGAATAGGTGAGAGTTTGCGCAAAGAATTTTAGCGCAACAATTGCCAAGCCACGAGACCTGTTCTACACACCCATGGGTTAGATAACCATGGCCGGATCGTGGTAGGACTTGGAATTCTAAATTGCGCTATCCGTTTAAGGACGGGACATAACCTATTTGAAAACATCTTTTTCAAAAAATTTGAAATACATTGGCTAATCTCCGTAGAGTAGAGCACAATGTCATAAGTACATTGGCTAATCTCCGTAGAGTAGAGCACAATGACATGGCTAGTCTCGCATGAAGTAGAGCACTATGGCTAATCTTCAAGGAATAGAGCCCAAGAAAAAAAACTTTATAAAATAAGAGCAGACGACTGTCGTTAGGCCCCGTATGGGCTAGTCGGCACATTCATGTTCGACCAAGGCCTTTTGCCGAATTGGTCGACCAAAACACCCGAATTGGTCGACCAATGATAATGGTCTGAAACTTCTCCCGGCCAAGGCCTCTGCCCTGGCCGAGGCTGGCCAAGGGCCGGCCAAGGGCCTCTACCCTGGCCTGCCAGGGCCGGCCTGCGGCAGCCCTGGCCACTGCCAGGGCCGGCCAGGCCACTGGCCAGGCCACGGCCTGAGGCCGGCCAGGCCCCCTGGCCTGGCCTGGCCTCGGCCAGAGTCCGGCCAGGCCACTCTGGCCTGGCCTGGCCTCGGCCAAAGGCCGGCCTGGCCTTGGCCAGAGGCCGGCCTGGCCCCCTGGCCTAGCCTGGCCTCGGCCAGAGGCCGACGAGGCCACTCTGGCCTGGCCTGGCCTCGGCCAGAGGCCGGCCTGGCCTCGGCCAGAGGCCGGCCTGGCCTCGGCCATGGCCCGGCCATGGTCGGCCATGGCCCGGCCATGGCCATTTTGGCCTTGGCCGGCCATGACCCATTGGTCATGGCCGGCCTCCCCCATTCGCGGGGTTGGCCGCACACCCCCACCGGAGGGGGTGGCCGTGGTGGTGTTCGTCGTCATTGGCCGTAGCCAACCCCCTCCGCATGGGGAGGGGGAGTGCATTGCCTCCATTGCCCATTTGGCTATAGATTTCATGCACCAAAATTCATCTTCCCCGATGGGAATAACCACCATCTTCTTCTCCGGTGAAGCACCCGTTCGTCGAGGAAGTAGTTATCCTCCAATGGCCGTGTGCCAAAAAAAATAACCCACTTCAAAAATTCGTAAACTACGCGCTCCACATGAAGAGAGCGCCCATTCCCTATGAATGGAGACTCAGCATCCATGAAGAGAGCGAGTTTGACGATATGAACGGACGGTTCTTTCCGTCACGGAGAGTTCCTGCCATATCCGTAATGGTAGGAGACCCTAACGTGAAAAGAACAACCGCTGCGTTCTCTCCGTCACGAAGCGTTCCTACCATATCCGTAATGGTAGGATACCCATTCGTGAAAAAGACAACGCCTCATTCATCGGTTCGACGGGGCGGCGGTTTGACCGGGGTGAACCCGTATGGCTTTGATACCAATGTAGGAACCTGTCAAAACAGCGTTAGGATCGATAAATGAAGTTGAGACTTACGCTTGCGTATGCGGCACGGTAGTCTCGGAACTTCGCCTTCGGATTCGCCACGACGGATTGAGTCTTCTCACGAACGGAGTAAGGTTACTAAATCCACAATCTAAATCTCTACTTTTAGATTAAGAACTTGGATAAAGAGAGAGGAAGGATTTCGGCAGAGCTTCGCTAGAATGAAATGCAAGGCAAGAATACCATGCAAAAGTGTGAATTAAATGGCTAAGCCTTGGGTCTTATTTATAGCCCCCAAGGTAGTTATTTTAGGAGTAATTGTTCCTTTAGAACAATTTAACTAAAGTGTACCATCATACATGGCACATTATAAGCTTAAGTTGTACCATATGCATGGTACAACATAAGCTTAAGATATTCCCCCTTTATTAGCCATATGTCGCATGCACTTATGCACATATAATGCGACTTTCCCACTAATCTAGAGATCCTCTCCGCAAGGGAACAGATTCCCTTTGCACACGACTTCGTATACGCGACATTCGAGGTCCGTATTCCCTCGTACATCCCCTACAAGGGTGTACAAACGTCATCCATATCCAACAACTCCTCCTTCAACGTTGTCGTGGGCCGCCGAAAGCCATCGCTGCGCCGCCGGAAAAAGACCTCAGGCCGTTATCTTCCCGCAGCAACGCAAAGCAGCAGCAGCAGCGGCCGTAACCGCCGCTGTCGACCACCGCCGTGCCATCAACCACTGTGGGTCGGCCCCCTTCGTCCTCTGCGCTGCCACGACAGACCCCCTCTGACGTTCTAGCTCTGAAACAGCAAGCTTCTCGCTGTTTTGCGTTTTTACGACGTCGCCACGTGTCGTATCGCCTCCCGTCGTTCCCTCACACTGTTGGGATCTTTCGACAGCCATCTACCTCACCTAGGGGTGTTCTCGATGTCACGAGCATCCCCTATGACGCTCAACGTCGTAGACTTCATGTACGTCGAACCGTTTGTCTCGGTTCGTTGTTACGGCTTCCCAGGAACCGTAAAAACGTCTACCGAACTCTCGCTCGTTGATTGGAATCTTGCTCGCTGATTTGGTCGTTTTCCAAGGATTAGCGATCGTAGGAATCTTATTTGGAATCTGGACGTGGAGCCTTTTCTATTATTCCAACCCCTGGCGTCGCTACCCGACACCAATGTAGCTCTCGCGTCGTGTAAGGGTAAATTTCTGAACACTTAGGACCCCCAACCCATCCATGTTAAACAAGATAAAAATCGGTATTTTAATTGTCTGGTAATTCACTAATAAAGATAATTCAATTTGGGACTGTAGGCTAGAGGATCTGAGCACATAGGTAGACTGGACTGATTGGACGGTTTTTGCAGAACGGTTGATTGTAGGCAAGTGAAACTTGCCAATTTGTACTTAGGGCCGTGCTTTAGGCCATTTCTTGTTTTAGGCGTAAAAGAGACTAGGCGACGAAATGATACTCGCCTAGACTCAATTTTAAGATCTAGCTTGACAACGAAGCTAGATCTGTCACCCTGCCATGTCATTCATGCATTTCTGCCTGTCACGTTTAAATTTTCATAACGGCATGCTCTTTACTTGTGCTCTGCCTATCACGTTTAAATTCCTTATCTGTACGCTCTTAAATTATAACTTGCCATGCCATGTCATCTATGCTTGATTGTTGCATTCGTAGCACACGATACGTACTTCCTTGGCAAGGCTAGGCACATGCGTTACAGGCACAACCCTATGCCAAATACACTTCCTGGCTCGTGATCCAGAAGCGGGCTACATGTGTTGGTCAAAAGCCAATGCCTGACTTGTTGAGGCTAGGCACCTGCATTGCAAGCATAACCCTATGCCAAATATATTTCCTGGCTCGTGATCCAGAAGCGGGCTACATGTGTTGGTCAAAAGCCAATGCCCGATTACACGTGGAGGGGTAGGGTTAATCGACCACTCAGCGTAGACGTGTGCACGTACAGCCACTTCAGCTGTAAGGCGTAAACTCTGAGCACGACATGTTACTTGACTTGTAAAAATCCGTGTGAATGTTATACTTACTGCCATGTCATACTTATTGCATTGTCTCACTTGCTGCATCCATGCATTAAACTACCATGTCATCGCACATTTTAGAACTGCTAGGTTGCTTTCCTTCTTTTAGTTTCCTTGCATAAGTCTCTAGTAGACTTGTTGACATGTGCCCCTTTTCTCTTTTGGGTGTCACATGTTAGATTGTGAGCCAGAGTTGGTCGTTGAGGACGAACAGGTTGCAGGTGTTGAGTTCGAGGACATTGGAGACCAGTCCTAGAGCTCCTTCTTGCTGTTGTTGTTTTCTGCTTAGTCGTTGTTAGGCTGTCGATGTATAGCACCTCTCTCTTCTTGTTGATGTTATGTATTATGTCGGACATGCCTTAGGCCTCTTTCAGACTCTTGTACTCTCCTTTTAGACTCTTCTTTTTAGCCTGGTGGCTTTTTGTGATGTTGGAATTTATTGTGGACATTCTGAGATTGAAATAATTTTATCTGTCTCTTTTCTTTATTATTATTTTTGTCCTGCTTCACATTTGCAAGGACCTATACTTGGTTATTCAAGAAGCTTTACAGACTGGAGCCTCACAGCTCCAAGTCTGAGCGGACTTCTCACGCCTCGCCTCCATTTTAGGGAAGCGGGTCGTGACATTGATAGTAATTTTCGCGCATAATTCCAGAGCCGAACATGGGTTTATATTTTCTTTGTCGACGCAGTGTGCCTGTTGGCAAAGATCTCGATGATCATTCCATTGTTGGTCCATATATATATCTACACCTTATCTCTTTCCAAGTATCAAGATTTAGCTTATAGACAAAATATGCCAAGCCATTGTGCCCATAAGATCAAGCTATTTCATTTTCTCCATAGAATGTGTTTGGTGCTCTACATAAAATCTGTTAGGCTGGATATGATAGGGTTTTGTTTGGCTGCCTACATTTTGTGTGATTAATAAATATGTATGGATAAGTGACATTTTCCTTGGTTTCATTGGCTACATAACCTCCTGCTATCCTGTATTACACATTCTACACTGTCATCAGATACTTCATAATAATTAGCAGTAAGAAAGTCGTAGTTACTAATTTTCATTTCTTTCAAACTTTACAAAAGTATATTAAGTAGAAGCACTGTTTTCCCACCCTTTATGCTACCCACTTGTGTCATTGTTTTCAAATAGATACTTCTTGAACTTAATTACAATAATATCTTTTTTTTCAAAGAGAAGCGTTGTGATTCATTTGTAAGTGCTTGGAAAATGCCTACTGGATTCATTCATGAGGTAACTACTGCTCTAACATAACAAGAAAAAGAAAAAAAAAGTCTGAGATTATTTACTCTTAAGTTTCAGAAATTCTACTAAATTCCCACATTTACTTTCAATAGATGCATCTCCTTAGCTTACTCTTTCAGTAAATGGATGCAAAATGGAAAATCAAATGTCCATAATTAACACTGAAGACCATACATATTTATTATGTAATGGGGAGTAACTTGCGGTGCAATTTTGTGTTTCCAGCAGATGGAACATTATAGATCTTTTAGCGAAGCAACTATAGTCATACTGAATTAATGCTAAGCACATGCATTGACGCCTCATTTTGGATAAGTTTTGATTCTGTATATGTGTCTAATGTGATAAGCTTTGCTTTTTTGGGTTAAAGATTAAGGAGTGTACTTTGTAGCCAACATAAAGGAGTTTCATTAGGAGTGTACTTTGTAGCCGACTGTTCACAATGATAATCATATCATCTATAACTTAACGATCAAACATGATTCTTCTAAACATAAAGGTATTGGATCCCAAAACCATAAAATGAAGATTAAGAATTCAAATACATTGGAATATACGTTGATACAACATCAGATATTGTAGATACTGAGATGTAACATATAACAAAAAATATTTAATGCAAAGGCATACAAATAACATTGACCCTACTCAAACTCTGCAGTAACATCGGCCCTCGCAACAAACAGTGAATCATCATCTAGAAACACCACATCTGAAATTTGAGCTTGATTAATCTCGTTATCATAAGGCAAGCTTGCATCCTCTTCGCCCATATCGTATAACTCTCTTGGTTTTACATGAATAGGAATACTCCACCCGTTATCTGCTTTATCCTCCACATAAAATACCAATTGAGCCTCAGCAGCTTGAATGAATGGTTCATCATCCTCGTGCTCACCAGAGTGAATCAAGTGAGAGAAGTTTACTGATATGAACCCAAAATCATCTACTCTAATAAACCTTTGGTTCATGGTATTGGCCCATGCACACTTAAATACAGTTACATGAAAAACATCATGGTAATTAAGCTCGATAATATCAACCAGTTTACCATAATATGGTACGACACCCTCTCTTGGTCTATTGTCACGTGTGCTTGCATAGCTCTTAATGCCAAAGTTACAAAACACACCACTATTTTTAGGTTTAAATTTCTTCTCTCACTCAACGGTTCGAAACTTGAACCCATTCACATTATAAGCAGTAAATTTCCTTGCTTTTCTCAATGGCCCTTGCGCAAGTGCAACAATTTCCTTTGAAGTTTGATCTCTGGGATTATCTTTAATCTATGAACACATTACAGACAATATCAATAGCTTGCAACCAATTCCAATAATAAACTCAAATGAGACAAAATTCGTACTCACATGGATCTTAAACGCCTTGACAACTTTGCGATGGACTTCCTTTTCTATTTCATTGGAACTCACATTCCTTCTACGATTCCTCATTTTCGTCGTCGTGATGTGTCGAAACCGACTATACATTCAGAGATAAAAACATCAATAGGATTTCTCACAACCTACTCTAATAAAATTAAAAAATATCAATACCTAACTTACCTAATAAAATCTTCTACTTGAGGGCAATTTATCAATATGTGGCGATGTGCTTGCATGAGTTCAATGTCACTTAATCTAACAAGTGTACAGTCTCCAACTGGTTTGCCCACCGGAGGAAACATGGTTGAACTTACTTCAAACATCATAGGGTCATCATCCATGCGATCCCTGCGATTGAATCTAGTTTCAATGTCATCCTCCAAGTACCTCGAACAAAAGGTCATACATTCTTTAGATAGCCACCCCTCAGCAATCGAGCCTTCTGGTTGGGCTCTATTCCGAACAAATTGTTTTAGTTTTCCTAAAAACCAAAATTCACATTAATGGATAAGTGTTTGAACAAGTAATTAAACCAAAAAAATCAATGGGTTTAATATGAAACATACCTTTCTATAGGATACATCCATCGATAATATACAGGCCCTCCAAGTCTAACTTCATCAAGCAAATGAATTGTTAGATGCATCATAACAATGAAGAATGACGGTGGAAACAACATCTCTATATGGCACAAGGTCAGTGCAATTCGTTCTTGAAGTTTGCTCAATTCCGCAGGATTGACAACCTTAGAACATAATTGTTTGAAGAAGCAACCTAAATCGACAAACACAGAAGACACCGCATGAGATAAAATGTTCCTAATAGCCAAAGGCAACAACTCCTGCATAAGAATGTGTGAATCTTGGCTCTTCAATCCAAATACTATACGATGCACAATGTCTATGCATCTAGTAAAATCACTTGAATAACCATCTGGCACAATGACACATTTCAAAGTCTCAAGTAATGTATCAATTTCTTGCCTTTTCATTATGAACAATGCTACTGGACAAGATTTCCATCCTCCTTTGGCCAGAGTTCCTTTTTAATACCCAATTTTTGCAAGTCTTTTCGAGCCTCTAAATGATCTTTCCTTTTGTCTTTGTCATTTATCAATGTAAACAACACATTATCACACATATTCTTCTCTATATGCATCACATCAAGATTGTGACGTAATAAATTAGACTCCCAATATAGAAGTGGGAAAAATATACTTCTCTTTTTCCATTGCTTTGCAAATTGATCAACATTTGCTCTCTTCTGCGCTTTCAGTAGTACTACTAGTTATTGAAGAACGTTTTCCAAAGAAAAAATCTATATTCTCCATTTGATTCAAAATCTCTGACCCAGATAACAATTTAGGCGGGTCCCTGTTTCCATACGTCCATCAAAACGAAGACGATTCAACCGAAACTTGTGGCCTTGCCGTAAAAATCGACGATGACCCAAGAAACACCACTTCCTACTACAACCCAAATAGAGAGGAATTTGATCAAAATTACATGAGGGACAAGCATAACCAGTATGTGTATTCCAACCTGAAAGATTTCCAAGCCCTGGAAGTCACTAATAGTCCATAATAGAGCTGCCTTCATCACAAACACCTCTTTTCTAGACGCATCATATGTCTCAACCCCTTTTTCCCACAATTCTTTCAACTCGGCAATTAAAGGCTGCAGATAGATATCAATATTGTTTCCTGGCATTTTCATCCCAGGAATCAACATAAAAACAATGAATTCAGTTGACCTCATACACATCCATGGAGGACTATTGTATGGGATCAACAAAACTGGCCAAATACTATAACTTGTGCTTAAATTCCCGAAGGGATTGAAACCGTCAGAAGCTAATGCAAGTCGAACATTACGTTCCTCAGAAGCAAATTTAGTATGCATAGAATCAAAATGTTTCCAAGCTTCAGAATGCCTTAGGTGTCTCATCATATCATCAACCTTAGGTTCACTTGAGTGCCACCTCATACTCTCAGCAGTTTTAGAAGACATAAACAATCTTTGTAATCTAGATTTCAAGGGAAAGTAACATAATACCTTTGCGGGTTTTTTCGTCCTCTTCGATTTTTTCTTCCACCTAGACACCTCACATTCTTTGCACTGTTCTCTATCCGCATCCGGCCCTAAATAGAGCATGCAATCATTAGGACACGCATGAATTTTTTCATACTTAAGATCAAGTTTGTTAATGATCTTCTTAGCACGTAATTTGATGGAGGGACATTTGCATATGGAAACGCATCATGCAACAATTTAAAAATCATGTCCATAGCCTTATTAGTAACACTACATAAACACTTAATGTGATATAACTTGATTAGAAATAAGAGTTTCGAGAATTTGGTGCATCCATCGTATAATGGTTGTTCATTATCTTTCAGCAAGTCATAAAACTCTTTGGCATTACCGCCACTTGATTCTCTATTTGTGTTTGACATCCCTACGTCTTCATCAACACCTGATTCATGTAGAGGAATATGCCATCGGATCATTTGTATTTGATGCAAATGATAATTTAAGCCTATATAGGGACTATTTTGCATTTGATGCAAAAGCGATTAAATGTGTATTAAATTGTTTAATACAATATTTAATAATATAAACGCAAGAAAAAGTTCACGGGTAAGACGGAAATATTCCGGTCTAGACCCAGGTTCGAACGACGTCCAGATCGGACACCAAATGCTCAAGTTAGAGCCAAAACAGCCCAAAGGATCAGACCAGGCTAGGCCCAGTAAATACAAGGCAGAACAGGCTGCCTGGGCTAGCCCAGGCGCGCGCCTGGGCGAGCCCAGGCGCGGCCTGGGCTCTGCCCAGGTGTTTTCTGCGTGCGCAGCTAACGTGGGGCCCACCCGTGGGCCCCACCTCTAGGGTTTTGAATCCTAATTGTGAAGAATCAAATGACGGCTCAGTTTTTGCGAAAAACTAGCCTAGGGCTGATGTTTGAACACTCAATTGGAGGGTCAAACAAACTCCGATTGACGAATGGTTTTTTCCTATGCGTTCACCGTTGAACGCTCGTCGTATTGATAGGTTGTATCAATCTTAAAGCTCAACGGTGAGTGAGTTAAAATTCACAGATGTTTGCACTTTGTGAAGTGCAAACTAACTTGATTTTAATTAACCCATTAAATAGTCCCACATGGGATTTTGAGAAAAGGGGAGAGTCCGCCGCCTATATAAATAGGGGTCTCTCCCCTTCCTCAAAACTCGTCCCAAGCTCTAGATCTGAGCGGCTCTTGTAAATGTTGGAGCACGCTCAGATCTAAGCTAAATTAATATTTCTCCTCTCCCTATAAATTTCTTCCTTGCTCCTGAGGGCTCTAGCAAAGCCGCAAAGGAGTTCGGATTCAGATCCGAAATCTAGGCGGAGGTTTCACTCGCGTGAAACTTTCTTCGGCGCGTGGTTGGCTCGGCGACATGGGATTGATCGCCTCGGGATGCGGAGCGGCTCGAGGAGCAGTTCGGGGAGCGGTTCAAGGAGCGGCTCGGCGTGGGACGGGAGCAGCTCGGAAGACGGTGCGAAACATCTCGCCTGCCCCATGGCTGAGATTCCGGGTATGTGTTTAAGTTTTTCATTTAATTATTCGTAGTAGTTAGATCCCTCTTGGGGTGGTCAGATCCACCCCAAGTTGGCAGAGATCCTGGCTAATAGGGTCTGGTTCCTTAGGGTTGCATGTTAATTAGATTAACATAAAATTTTTCCGTTGCATTTCTGTCTATGTTCCGTCCGACTTAGGACGGGACTAGAGTTTTTGTGCCCTAAGGGTCCTAGAAAACCCTGCATTGGTATCGGAGCCATCTCTGTATGTTGATCTTGGACTGCGAATTTATTATTTGAATGCTTTTACAGAAAAATGTTTTCTTTAAATTTATGCGATAAATTTAATTTTTTTTGTTTAAAAATTTTATATGATAAATTTTAAACATGTAAGTTTTAAAATGGAATTTTTTAAATTTATGGGATAAATTTTAAAAATTGTTTTAAAGCTTTAAAACTTTATGCGATAAGTTTAAAATGTTGTTTAAAATTTTATGTGATAAATTTTAAACATGGTATTTTTAAAATGATGTTTTAAATTTATAAGATATTTTAAAAACTGATTTTAAAAAGTTTAAAATTTTTATGCGATAAATATTTTAAAGTAGCATGCAAATGTTATGATTTTTAAACAAGCTTTTACTTTACGAGATAAAATAAAATGTTTTAAAAATCGTATTTTTAAATTTAAATGTTAAATTTAAGTATGCATGCTAAAATTGTTTATGCGATAAACTTTAGTCTATTTAATTGTTAAATAGTTGTACACTTTTTATGCGATAAAATTAGTGTAATTTTAATGACCATGTCTTCTTGTCCCTTATTTGATAACACAAGACAACCCTTTAGGTTAGCCATTAAGTAATGATTAAAATTTACTAATTGAATTTTAATGACATGCTATGTTTTAATAAAACATTAACAATGCTTCAAGACCTAATTCCTGATTAGGGTAGTCCTTTTAATGAATTTTTAATTTTAATTGTTATTATTAAATCATTAAAGTACTTCGCTTTTAGCGTTGGTTAATAAATTTATTAAAATCCTAATAGCGATTAGGATAGCACGTGAACCTTATAGTTGATAAGGACTTAATAAAAGTTATTAAAAAAATCTTAAAATTTTGAATTTAAGGATGCAACTAGTTGATAGGATTACTTAGTTGTTAATAAAAGCTGTTTAGTCTATGGCACACATACAAAAATGACAAGCTTCATTCAATGGACCATGATCCAGTCAATGTGCTTGGCTAAGAGTTCTGGATCAACCCTTACTAGTCTAAGGGGTAGTGATCCTGGCTTAGTCAATTCCCTGGCTGTGTTCCGCTGGACCGCAATGTCGCGAATCATGATTGTATGACACCCTGGACTATATCTAGTCAATGCGTTATAAATCTTATTAAAGATTAATCTGTATCCCTCCTTGATTTTGGGGCTTGGTAACTCAAAGAAGACAATTATAGTTGTTGAGTCTCCTCAAGCTATGCCATGTTTATCTTTAAGGAACAAACTCCAACATACATGTGATGTAGTCTAGACTTGACCCAAATCGATACGTCGGGTCTCCTCGAGCATCGATCTAAGTCAAATTTGGAAACGAAATCAAGGGTCTGACTAGACCAATCATTATGATTTGTTGAGTCTCCTCAAGATCATAAGTGACTGCGGGTAAAAAACGATAGGGAGTCACATGTGATGTGATTGACTAAGAGTTAGTCTACCAATCATGAAACCAATCAACTTGTTGAGTCTCCTCAAGGTTGTGAGGTTCAGGATGATTGGATCCCTCTTTCACTAAATTTTAATTCGATTAAATCGTTCGTTATTAAGCTTTGAAACGATCGTAAAAATAGTGGGAGGATATAGATAGATAAAAGCCATTCTACCTATATTTAATATTGAACATATGCTAAACTAGGGCAAGACAATGTTTACCGAAGGAATCAAAATATAAATTAAAATGGAATTAGTTAATTGGTCAAATAGGTTGATTAATTGAATATCAAGTTAAATTCTAATTGATAGAATCAAAACGATATTCTCGTTGACATTAAAATGACCTTCTAAAGAACAGACTTAAGAAATATGATTTCATTAAGTTCTGGGTCCAACAAATAAATTCACGCAACATGTCACTCGTCTCTATATGAGGCAGCTTGAACATATAGGATATTCAAAGTATGTTTCTCCCTACAACTTGTCGAGCTACCCTCAAGGTTGTATGGACAAACAATTTTGATCCGCAAAGTTCAAGAATTCGATCAAATTGTTTGAGTCGAATACGAGTGCATGAGCGATGTAAGGCTATAAATCCCAACCGGATCTTGAGACAAGCAACTTCTTGAGCTACACTCAAGATTGCAACTCTCAGGCGTTTGGATACATGAGACGCTTATGTAGCCATTTATTTATGTTGGGCTATTTAAATATCTAAATGTGATTTAGAAAAGGAAGAAGGCACTCCGGGAAATTCAATCGAGTTTAATAGTTTAATTTATCATTAGTAAAGGCATAAGTAAGAGGAAATGAAAATGTGACATATTTTGATGTCACGATTTTATAATTATTGCTATACAAAAGACGTCTAACACAATTTGACGAATGTTGTCACCTCGCTTCTGAAGCAATATTTTGCGTTAGTAATTTATGTATAACGATAAAATATATATTAAATGTTAATATATATATACACAAGATAGTAGCAAACTTGTATGGAAAAATAGACTAGGCCGTATCGAGAGACTAAGCTTTACAAGTCACATAAAGAGGGGTCTGACCTCTCGTATTATGAAGTCTGTGGACACTTGTGAGTCTTATCCTCTTAGATAGAATGGCCGAAACCCATCTGTAAGACAGAGGGAGAATGAGTTGTCGAACTCAGTCTGGTACATACTGATGAACCCGAGTCTAGATTAACCAAATCAAGTTATTCGTATATTTTATTAAGACACGTGTTCTTGATGAAACACAAGTCTGATAAAATAAAGAACGAAATGACTAAAGTATTTAAATTGATTCGATTAGATCGAATGGTCAAATACTTAGCTACATAAAATCTTGCGAAACTAAAAGAAAATGTGATTTTCTCTCAGGTCAAATCTGTAAACACATCTGTGTGTTAAAAGGTATGAATCACACTTAGTTAGACTTGGTGTGATCCATTGTAAGTGACTCTGAGTTAAGTCCTCCTTCTGGGTTAAGTCCCATATAGTAATGCCTAGGTTTTGATAATGTCCTGTGAGGACATTATCAATAAGATATTCATTAAATCAATCATTAGGAAGTTGTATAATTACTCGAATTTCGTGAGACGAAGAGTCGAGTTAAACATCATAACTGATGATGACTTAGTCAACTTCCGGGATGAAATTCGGAGTAGTAACTCCGATTTATAACTTGATGCAATCAGAATAGGTCCATGTGCGTAAATAAATTTTGGAATTTAGTTTACGCACCCAAGGAAAATGTTTCCTCACTTTCTGCAAGTAAATCTTTACGTTGAAAGATTGGTGCAGAAAAGAAAGTAGTGAAGTGCAATCATGTTGGTCGAGAACGGTTTTCATCCTAATTCCTATAAAATGGATTATGTTGAAACCGTCTCGCCAGTAGATGTGCACAGATCTACTCGGACCAAACTCGATGTAAAATGCTTAAGTTGACCATGAAAATTGGAGCATTCACTTATAAGTTCATTTTTCTAAATATGATTTAGACGGACCAACTTATTTGAATTAGCCAGATAGTTTTCAAGGTCAGTGGGAGCGTATAAATTACATGCGAGGCATCAAAGGAATGGAACATATATTTTGACAAAGTGATCAAAAGAGTTTGATACTTTATCAGAAATAAATATGAGCCATTTGAAATGACCAGTAACTAATTTAAATGATTATCATAAGGTACGATGAACTGGATAAGATCCAGGAAAATAAATATTATGGATTCCGACAGACCTAGTGAATTATTTGAATGAGATTCAAATGGTTGGTCTAATATGAACATAGAAACTCCCTAAGTCTATAGTGTAGACGGTTTTAGCAGATCCACTCACGAAGGCTCTACCACATGAAGTCGGGAAAACTTATGTGTAAAAACGGTATTAGATACCGAGATAAATGGGCCTGAGTGCAAGTGGGAGATGTTGAGAGATGATACCCTCGAGGCTATCTATCTTCATGTGTGAATAGCACAAACATCTTGTTCGAAATAACAGTAAGCTGTTTGGTAATAATTTATCAAAGTTATTTTATAATGTTGTTAACATTAGACATTAACTTAGGTAAAGTCCTAAGACTTTATGCAAGGTCAAACAGGTATCGAGATGAGTATCTCGATCATGGAGAAATGTTTGACCGTCTGTAGCATAAGTCTAAAAAGGGTTCGTGGTCGTAGATGTTTCGAGACTAGGATATCGAAACATCGGATAGACCATTGTGTCTTAGTCTTCACCGTATAGCGGTGGCGATGATCTCATGATCGCTTGACTTGGCGAAGTCGTTGACGAGACACAGGTGCTCATTAGAGAATGAGTTCACTGAACGATCCACAAGAGTTATCATATGGTTATATTGACCAATCTGTCAATGATGACTCTGTGTGATGATAGGCTAGTTGGTCTTTTACTTGAGGTCATTTTGACGAACCTGTGCGTGAACGGTGCCACTTAGATCAAATGACCTAGCTTCGAGGCAAGCCCTGTCGAAAGGTCTTTGATTGGGTGACACTTGAAGCGTATGAGGAGAGTAATGACCAAGAGAGGATTCGTCTCTCCCGGTCAATGGGAGTTAGTGTCGTAGGGTTAGTTCGGTCTTTAGTAAAAAACTCTGGCCAGAGTATGTTGGAAGAAGTCCAACATTTTTTGACTAAAAGATCGATAGAAACTAACCGGAGTCAAGTTATTGGGGTTGACAGTTTGACCGTACCCTAGACTTGATCTACACGACATAGTTTAGACGAAAAAACTATAACTGCAGAATTCATCACGGAAACAGTCAGGGTGGTCCCGACAATACTCATGTCAATGAGTTAACCACATAATGATGATTCCTGAAGCAGGGACGGCAACCACTGCTCGTGGTCACTGCCGTATAGGGCTTCGAGCCCAACCTGTTGTAAGGGTCAGGCTGTAGGGTCTCACACAGAGTGCGATCTTCGTCTAGTAATAGGTAGAAATTAGTTAGGGAGAATAATTTGCATTTGATGCAAATGATAAAATATTGCAAAAGATGTTTGCAATCATCTCCTACATTCGGAATAAATGATCCTGAGTGCAAGTGGGAGATGTAGAGGAATATGCCCTCGGATCATTTGTATTTGATGCAAATGATAATTTAAGCCTAGTTAGGGACTATTTTGCATTTGATGCAAAAGCGATTAAATGTGTATTAAATTGTTTAATACAATATTTAATAATATAAACGCAAGGAAAAGTTCATGGGTAAGACGGAAATATTCCGGTCTAGACCCAGGTTCGAACGGCGTCCAAATCGGACACCAAATGCTCAAGTTAGAGCCAAAACAGCCCAAAGGATCAGACCAGGCCAGGCCCAGTAAATACAAGGCAGAACAGGCTGCCTGGGCTAGCCCAGGCGCTGCCTGGGCTAAGCCCAGGCTCGGCCTGGGCAAGCCCAGGGGCAAGCCTGGGCTCTGCCCAGGCCCGCCTGGGCAAAGCCCAGGCGCGGGCCTGTGCGCACCCAGGCGCCTGGGCGAGCCCAAGCGCGGCCTGGGCTCTACCCAGGCGTTTTCTGCATGTGCAGCTAGCGTGGGGCCCACCCGTGGGCCCCACCTCTAGGGTTTTGAATCCTAATTGTGAAGAATCAAATGACGGCTCAGTTTTTGCGAAAAACTAGCCTAGGGCTGATGTTTGAACACTCAATTGGAGGGTCAAACGAACTCCGATTAACGAACGGTTTTTTCCTATGCATTCACCATTGAACGCTCGTCGTATTGATAGGTTGTATCAATCTTGAAGCTCAATGGTGAGTGAGTTAAAATTCACGGAAGTTTGCACTTTGTGAAGTGCAAACTAACTTGATTTTAATTAACCCATTAAATAGTCCCACATCGGATTTTGAGAAAAGGGGAGAGTCCGCCGCCTATATAAATAGGGGTCTCTCCCCTTCCTCAAAACTCGTCCCAAGCTCTAGATCTGAGCGGCTCTCGTAAATGTTAGAGCACACTCGGATCTAAGCTAAATTAATATTTCTCCTCTCCCTATAAATTTCTGCCTTGCTCCTGAGGGCTCTAGCAAAGCTGCAAAGGAGTTCGGATTCAGATCCGAAATCTAGGCGGAGGTTTCACTCGCGTGAAACTTTCTTCGGCGCGTGGTTGGCTCGGCGACATGGGATTGATCGCCTCAGGATGCGGAGCGGTTCGAGGAGAAGTTCGGGGAGCGGTTCAAGGAGCGGCTCGGCGTGGGACTGGAGCAGCTCGAAAGACGGTGCGGAACATCTCGCCTGCCCCAGGGCTGAGATTCCGGGTATGTGTTTAAGTTTTTCATTTAATTATTCGCAGTAGTTAGATCCCTCTTGGGGTGGTCAGATCCACCCCAAGTTGGCAGAGATCCTAGCTAATAGGGTCTGGTTCCTTAGGGTTGTAAAATTTTTCCGTTGCATTTCTGTCTATGTTCCGTCCGACTTAGGACGGGACTAGAGTTTTTGTGTCCTAAGGGTCCTAGAAACCCCGGCAATTCAGTCGTCTCTTGACTATTCAATCTCTAGGTAAATGCATCGTATACCATTTCCCGTACTGTATCTCCAAGTTGAGGAGCTAGATCCCTTCTAAGATGTGATCCTGGAGCCACTTGTTTGACATTACTAGAAGTAAACACCTCTCCATGTGAATCCCAAAAGGTGTAATTTCTTGGAAAATGTGTGAAGAGTAAATGTTCGAAACATTCGTCCCTTGTGCGAGACTTTAAAAATTTGCAATGTTCACATGGGCACAAAATTTTACCACGAATAGCCTTGTGCTCAAAAGCAAAATCTAAGAATGCATTCACTCCTGCTACGTATTCATGAGAACTTTTTGGTTGTTGAATCCAAGACTTATCCATCCTTCATACAGAAAAAACTAATTAGTGTTAAAGGGTTAACAAAAATCTTTTTTTCTCAACACAAACAAAAACAATAAATATTCATATAAGCATACAAATAAGAAGCAATCTACTTTTATAAAATGATGGCCGGCTCATAACCTAATCGATGCTACCATACAAAATATTAAAAAGTTTATGCGGGAAATAGATAATATATTCTATGTAATACTGCAGCCATCTTTTTTCCTAACTTTCCCTTATTATAAATATTGGGACATAGAGGCATTGCGCGTGCTTTATACCCTACGGTGACATTGTCCATGATTAAATAGAGCAATCATGTAATAGGCTATCAAAATAAACCCGGTTGGCATTAGGAATCAAGATTAAAAATCTGAATTTTATCAAAAAAATACCTGAATAAAGATCGCAAACGTCTCCCTTTGCAATCTGAAATTTGTGCAAGTATCAGCTACCAACATAAATTGAACTCATGTGAGAAACTTGGGAACCAATTGCATACCTGAGCGGATTTGGCTCGAATAAATCGAAGAAAACTCGGAATAAATCGAAGAATCTCGCACGGATTTGAGATCTGCAAGAAGAAATCGACGAAAACTCATTAGAAATCGAAGAAACGAGCTCGGATCGACTCGAAGAAAACTCGAAAGAACCTGAGACGAAATCGGATTTGAGACGAAATCCTGTTCACCAATCGAAGAAAATTGACGGCGATCGCTCGAAGGAATCGACGAAATTCTGGAAAGCAACCGTGGAAACTCGACGCCGGTGATCGCTCAACGAAGACGACAAAATCGAACAATATATTCTATGCCGCGGGGAGGGGTTCGAGCGATCCCACAACGAAGATGACAGAGTTGGAGAACTTCGATCAACGAATTCGAATATGTTCTGCACCGCGGGGAGGGGTTCGAGCGAGCCCACAACGAAGACGACGGAGTTGGAGAACCGGGGAGGGGTTCGAGCGATCCCACAACGAAGAAGACGGAGATGGAGAATCGGGGAGGGGTTCGTGGGATCGACCTCAGAGTTGGAGAACTTCGATTATCGAATACGTTCTGTGCCACGGGGAGGGGTATTCTAGTGGTTTACAAACCCTATAAATTTTATTAACGAAAAGTACGAAGGTGGGACGCGCATCGTTCCTTTGCTTTGGAACGAAAATTTGTTTCCCTCCTCCTCATTTTTTGTTCCCCGCCTTTGTGTTTATATATTTTTTTAGTACCTTGGCGGTTTTGAACCACCACAAAATATTCATTTGGTACCGGCAGGTTGTAACCGATACAAATAGAAGGATTTGTGGCGGTTTTTCAAACCGCGACTAACAAAACCGCTAGAAACAGCCATGTGCTTGGTCCAGATGCAGCCATGTGTTTCCAAAGTGGGATACAAGTCCTTTTGCTGCAAAGAATCCACCATTGATCCCATATCTCATTCCCATATGCTTGGCCCAGATGCTATCAGACGTGAGGTACCTCCAGGTAAGCTTCAAACCCGCAGCTTCATTTAATTCTTCCAAAAGATGATCCCATATATATATATACTAGTCATTACCCGTGCCCATAGGGCACTGTTTATTTAATGGCTGAGTTTTTCTCCCCCACAAATTTCAAGTTCACCCAAATTTCAAGTTTTCCCACAAAATTTCAAGTTTCCCCCCAAATTTAAGTTTTCCCCCAAAATTTAAGTCCCCCCAAAATTGTCATTACCACCTAGGACAAACTTGCCACGTAGGACAAAGCGTTGTCCTAGTAGGATAAGATTCAAAATCTTCATAGAACTGGAAAAAAATGGCCAGAAGGGGTGAGAATAAAAAGTGTGGGTGTGTGTGGGGAGGGTCCATAGGCAAAAATACAAAAACCGGGGTTGTATGTGCAAAATTCCCCACCTCCTCTTTTATCCCTCAAAATCTCATCTCTTATATTTTCTCTTATTCAATTTCCCTGTTTTATATAATAGATATCCAAATTCTCTTATCCAATTTCTCATGTCCAAATTCTCTTATCAATTTCTCTTGATAACATCCATCTTTTATATAATAGATATCCCTTATCCAATTTCTCTTGTCCAATATCTCTTATCTAATTTCTCTTAATAACATCTCTCGTTTGTAATATAGATATCCCTTATCCAATTTCTCTTGATAACATCACTCTTATCCAATTTCTATTGTCCAATATCTCTTATTCAATTTCTCTTGATAACATCCCTCTTTTATAATATAGATGTATATATATATATATGTATATATATATATGTGTGTGTGTGTGTATATATATATATATATATGTATACATATATATATATGTATATACATATATATATGTATATACATATATATATGTATGTATGTGTATATATGTATGTATGTATGTATGTATGTATCAGATATGAAGTGAGTATAAAATATGCACAAATTGCACATGCATGAGTGGGGATAAATATGCAATATTGATGTGCAATCAGGCACAACAGTCATAAATTTTACATGTTGTGCGTGTTGAGCAAATTTTTTATGTGCATCTAAATTTACTCAATGCGCACAACAGGCATAAATTTTACCCATTGTGCACGGTGAGTAAATTTGGTTGCACATATATAAATTACTCAACGTGCACAATAAGCAAAACTTTTGCCTATTATGCGCGTTGAGTAAATTTTTTCGTAAAGCCTTATTTACTTATTGCATCCTATATTTATTGCTGCCTGGTGAATTATTCTGTCCTAAACTCAAATTTGGCTGTAATTATTAAATTAATGCGTACTCTAACTCTGAATATGTGTCTGCTTCTAATTAATGTGTATCAGTATGTATCTGCTTCTAATTTACGTATATATCTGCTTCTGATTCGTTTATTAAATTAACTATTAGATTAATTTGTACTCTTACTCTGACTTTTGATAGTAGCTTAATATTTATTGGATTAATCATTAGATTAATGTTTATTAGATTAATTATTAGATTATTGTGTACTCTAACTCTGACTTCTGAGAGATTTTTTTATGGATCATTATGTATCTGCTTCTAATTTATCTGTGTATATGCTTCTACTTTAACTATATTTCTCTTTGTCCATATATCATATATGTCAATGAATTAAATATGTCATTGTATCAGTATGTATCAGTCAGTATCAATATGTATCAGTATAAATCAGTATCTCAATGTTGTGGCATGTATCCATATGCTAATGTATCAGATTCATCAATGTCCCAAAATGGTATAAATTTAATTCATCATCAATGCATACAAAAGTATAGTAAATAAATAAGAAGATATACAACCAAAACAAAACCACATCATTGGGGACATATCCAAAACTAGCCTTTGACTTGCTTAAGTAGATGTTATTGATACATTGTTTATCCTATAATTACTACTTGTTTCATCTTGGATATCTCTATAATTCCTTTCTCATTCTCGCATCCTTATCTTTAGATTGAAATTTCATGTAGCAACTCTTTGCATATTCCTTTCCACGATACACATTTCCCTCTCATCAACTCAAACAAAAAATTACATCTGTTGTTCTAGTTGTAATTGATACAACCATAAAATCTTCTTCCAATATTTTCCATTGTCTTGTTGTCCTCATAGAAGCTTTCATTCTACAGAAGCATATGGGTTGATTCATCCACATATTTTCATATTCCATGATCTGCAACAACAAATTTCATCTAGTAAACATACATAATTTCTCTAAAAACCGCAATTAATCAATTAAACAAAAATTTTGTGCATTCTTTCAAACAGATTTTAACTGTCAACGTAAATGTTCCAACAAATTCCATGTTTGGTCATCAAGGAATATGAACATATTCGCAATGCAAATGATTCTCAAGTAATATTCAATGATGAACCAAGCGAAGAATTTGGCACATTGTACGGATGTTGTGATAGATGAGAAGAGTGTGGCACTAACAGATTTAATCTGTCCAGCGTAAGTGTTGTTACAAAATCTTCATTTGGCCATAAATATGAACATATTTGCAATGCAAATGATTCTCATGTCACAGTCCACGATGAACCCAACGAAAAATTTGGCACAACTTAAGGATGTTCTGATAGAGGAGAAGAGTTTGTCAATATGATACAACAAATTCTCCGTTGGGTTTATCTATGTTGAACCATCGGGCTGGCACTCAAGACGAATCGACCCACGGATGTTAAGGCCCACTAGAAAGGCCCGACATCGACTCGGTCAAAGCCCACCAGACAGTCGCCCGTTGCACTTCCATCACTCGAACGTGGGATTGAAGGCGGCCTCATAAATAGTGAGAACATGGGCAGCGTTCGCTCCTACTAAAGAGGAAAGATCATGGCACCATAATGGGTGACCATTATCTCCCCAACGTCACTAAAAGGACCCATGAGGTCTATAAATACCAAAAGGTTCCAATTCCTAAGGTACGAGATCTAATAAATAGACTCTACTCTTTCAGTATATATTTCTTACACTAAAGAGGTTGCGATGTCAGATCTGAGACGAACCTCTATGGGTCGATCTCAGCTGCTCCGAGCTCCTTCTCTTCCTTAAGTTCCCATACTAACTTAAGCATCGGAGGGGATTTGGGTCGGGACCAAGATCCGACCCCCTGACGTTTCTTTGTAGTGTAGATTATCAAGTCTCAATCTCTTGTGTGGGTCACTTCAGAATTTCCCAGCCTCGATCTATCGACGTACAAGCTGCTCGAGGGTCGATCGATCACTGCATCCCAATCAACATCCATCAACCGACCCTGGTTCTACCAACCTAGGGTCACATTCAACTTGTTGACGAGGCTCCGACTCAGCACGAAGGGTCCACGTCTGCTAGACAACTGTATCGGTCATTTTTTGCCTTAACAGTTTGGCGTCGTGTGTGTAAAATCGTTAACCAGCTCGACATCCCAAAGCGATCAAAAATATATGTCGGCTGGACCAAGCAATATCGGACCGATCCAAGGTCCGAAGGAGAAACAAAAAGCAAACAGTGTCCTGGTGGAGGATGCCACAGACTCTACGTCCCCATTAAAGCGACCTGCTATGGCCACCAAAGAACCAAAGGTGACCCAGAAGCAATTCGACCAATTCGCGGAGCGGTTCGACAAGAGTCTCGACGTTCTGGCGACTCTGATACGCCAAAGCATGGGGGATCCACCGCTCACAAATGAGCAACTATCGCCTCTAAAGCCGACCCTGACACTGACTAGAGGCTCAGCTTTGCTCAGGGATCAAGTAGATCCGAGAGTAGATCGATAGGAGATCAGCCCGCACAATACAACCCCCATGTCTCACCCATAGGGCGAAAGGGGATTGACAATCGTGCCTTCATTCTCTGGGGAGAGCCCGGTCCCTCCAACTATAAGGAAGCGACTCGCAACATCCTGAATCAGGTAATATATAGAGCTTGTTGGACGCAACGATCTAGGATCTCTTTGTTTGATGATGACAAACGTGTCGTGATATCTAATGTGTGTGCTAGTGTGTTTCAGGATTGGCGAAACAATTTATTTTCACCTTTTGGCGGAATTGCTATTCGTATAGCATATTGGGAGAGAGGGAGTGTGTGCACAAAGAAGATTTGACTTGGTCAATGTGGAGAGAGATGGAATCTATTTGGGATGTGGTCAAATCAATTAGAGATTAATTTCAATTTCATATTCAATTTAAATTGCTATCAAATCCCAATTTTGATCAAATCAAATCTCCTATTTGAGGTGCAAAGTGATAGAACCAAATCTCTAATCTCCTATTCAAAATAGGATTCCCCGTAACCGCATAACCCCATCATCACCCTATAAAAACCCATCCTCTAGGGTTGAAAAGAAGTGCGGCAATCAAATTAAGTTCGGCCAATTTTTTTCCAAGAGAGAAGTGCGCAAGTTTTTGAGGTCTGTGTTTTTTTATTGACATTCATTAAAACCTTGAAAATTTTATAACCAAGGCGCAGACCGAATGTTCTTTTTTGTGCTTTGAAAGCAAAATTTCTTTTAAAAAAACCCTTGCTCTTTAATTCCTAAGTGCCCGCCGTTTTTTTTGTGCGTGCTTCTTTTGCAAACAACAAAGCAACCCTCTTGTTTTTACCCTCTCCATTATTTTATTCAAAAGCAACTAAGGCCAGCCATTACACAAGGGGAAAAGCAAAGCACATGGTGATTAACTAATTTCCTTCAAGTGGGGCTTCTGCTTTTTTTACAAAACAAATCAGAGAGCCGCACCTGATCATCATCAAATTTTTAAGAAGGCCGCCACCAAAAAACTATAATGCCCTACTAAGATACTGCACAAGTACTAGAGGGGGGTGAATAGTACTTTAAAATAATTAAGAGGCTAATTCCTAATTACTTGCAAACTCTACCAAACAATGCGGAAAAGTAAATGTTAGACAACAAAGAAACAATCGCAAACAACGATATTACTGGGTTCGGATCCATCCAAGTCTTCCTGACTTGTTCCCGGTGATACTACGTCCCAACCACCCGGATCCCCTCCGGATACTTGAGTTAGAAACCCTAACTCAAGATTTCCACAATGAAATACTTGTGAAGAACCTTCACCAAGTCAAATCATACACAAAGTAATTTGTGACACCCACAACCCGGGATCACAAACACAACTCTCACAACCGAGAGATAAACACTTACAAAATGAAAGTGAATGAAATAGAATAACTTACCACAAAATACCTATGCCTTGAGTACACTTACGAATTAGGGCAAGGATGATTTTGAGGAAGAAGAAGGCACCAAACCCTAGCTCCAAGATGTAGATCAGCGAAGGAGACCTATGGGGTTGTTGGTGACCTAGGATCAAGCACTTGGCTTGGAAGGCTTCACACTCAATGAATCTCTCTTTGGAAGTAAGAGTGAGGATAGATTATTGAATGGAATGAAAGAGCTTTGAATGAGCTTGGAATGCTTTCTCTTGATCTCTAAACTTGCAATAATATCAGCCTTGAGTGCAATGAATGCAGCTCAACAAGTATTTATAGGATAGAGGAGAGAGAGAAAGAAATTCGAGTCATTAAATGCTCCAACGGCTCTTTTCTGAACTCAACTAGTCGGTCAAAGAACAACCACCGACCGACTAGTTCATCAACTAGTCGGTCGGTCATTTAACGTAGACCGACTAATGGAAGAACAGCCAAAAGGTCGAAGCATAGACAAAAGGAACTAGTCGGGCCAAGAAGAGTAGCTGACCGACTAGTTTCACAACTAGTCGGTCGGTTACTTAACTGAGACCGACTAAGAGATAAAACTGAAGTCTGAGCACAAATTGATTTAGTCGGTCCAAGAACAAATGTTGACCGACTAGTTCATCAACTAGTCGGTCGCCAAATGTGCATAGACCGACTAACGATAAACAGTAAGTTAGGTGAAAATTGGCATGTACAGTAAAGCTAAACTAGTCGGTCCAAGAAGGAAAGTTGACCGACTAGTTTATCAACTAGTCGGTCGATCAATGAACACAGACCGACTAATGATAAACAGTGGCTCAGGCTCAAAGTTGCATGTACAGGGAAAGCTCAACTAGTCGGTCACAGAAGCATCACTGACCGACTAGTTCACAAACTAGTCGGTCGGTGAGTCAACGTAGACCGACTAACTATAAACAGTAAAGAGCTTAGAATTAACTGACAGAAACTAGTCGGTCCAAGAAGCTTTGCCGACGACTAGATCACCATCTAGTCGGTCAGTTCTTCTTCTTGAACCAACTAACATGCACAAGAAGTCGTGAATCGAAGCGCGAAGCTTCGGGAAAGTTTGTATGGACTTCTACTAAGATCCTAGAGCTAAGATAGGAGCGTTATGAAGATTTAAACCGTAAGACCTACTCAAGGCTTAACATTCTACGAAAGAAGCTTAAAGACTATAAATAAAACTTGACGATACCGTCTTCAATAGCTTCAATCGAATCTTCATGACTTCTAAAATGGTCCATAAGCTTCAACGAAGCTTTAATCATACGATCACATGTTTTGAGAAGTCTCGAGATGTCGCTTTGGATGTTCATATGAATTTGGCGACGATCTCCATAACTGCGCTCACAAATTGTTAGTTCACGATATATTTATGTTTGTTCATCATCCAAAACCAAATCCGGGGAGTCCAATATCCAACATTCTCCCCCTTTTTGGTGATGACAAACCAACATAAATAATAATCAACAATAATAATTCAAATGAAATTTACTTACTCCCCCTGCATTGATGACACGTTAATTCCAAATTAAACAATAATAATACGCATCAAGCAGACGAGTAAAGTTTATAAATGAGAATCGATTATTGAAATATCGAATAACAAATGTTGGTTATTGAAATATCGGATTTGAAAATCCATTTATATATCTTAACTCCCCTTGAATCTAACATATCAAATTAGATTCTTGGAATAATGCTTTAAATTATCATTTAGCACATCGTTATTATTATATCTCTCCCCCTTTGGCATAAGCAAAAAGAGCGGGAGGAGATCAACGACAACAACAATGGCTTCAAATTAAAGGCACGGGAGTCGTAGAATACGACCATGGTTCAAATGACACCAAAGGAAAATACGAATGAAATCAAGGCGTGTCAATGAGACCAAAGTCGAAAATCGATAAATAAAATCATCAAAACTCAAATCAGTTTTACGGATTGAGTTATGGAATATACTCTCCAATATCAACATTCTTGGTTAATTTAGTGCATGGAAAACAATTCTATGTGTCCATAGAAGAAATTTCTATTTAACCAAGTTATTATCGTCGAGCGACGAAATCAAACATCAGAGACATATGAAGAATATATAATGTGCACAAGAGATAAAATGTCAATATCGATGTATATATATATATACATATATGTACCATGATACAACAAAATTATACATCGTCAACATACAAAACATCGATCCACCGATCGGGGCACAAAATACAGCATCATATCTCACAGATATCAGAGTGACACAAAACATACAACATCATCAAAATGCATCAAGATACATCATCAAAATGATCCAAAAAAATAGCCACCCTCACTATCCTACCCAATCTCTCTCACAACTAGATATGTCATCCAATGTGCATCGGGAGAGGCCTCAAAGAAGCTCAAGAGGCAGCGGGAGGATCAGAAGCAACTGCAGGCTCTGCAGGAGCGGAGGTGGTAACTGGATCAGTTGGAATGTCAACGGGAGCGATGGAAGAAGTCTCAGGCATGTCAGAAGAGACGATCTCAGAAGCAGCAACGGTAGTGGCCTCGGGAGCACCAGTCGGAGCATCCACCGCAGGAGCGGTGGCAACAGGTGTGCTCTCGGGGGCACCAGCAGACGAAGCAGCAGCAGCATCACCAGAAGTGCCCTCGGGGGCACGAGTAGAAGCACGAGCAAGCTCCTCAATGTCCTCCTCATCCAACTCATCCTCGTCAGAAAAAGTCGGAGGGACCTCAATATCAAGGTGACGAGCTATACGACAGAGAATCTCCTCAGAACGAGCCTGACGAGACTCCAAACGTCGCAGAGAACGAACGAGCTTGGCAAGAGTGGAAGAGGGAGCAGCTGAGGCAGAGGCAGAGGCTGACGCTGAAGGTGTCGTCCTCTGAACGTGACGGAGTGCCGCAAGAGACTTCTTGACGACCGTCGCGTTCAGGGGAGGACCAAGGGGACGCTCATCGTCAGGAGGAAGAGTGACACGGAAGTGACGAAATACCAGAGTCAACAAGCACGGGAAGGGGATATGAGCCGACTTCGTGGACTTGCGAATACACTCGAAAGAGTCCATCTTATCGGTATAATGCGAGCCCAGTTAATCGACCTCCCCATGAAAATAGCATATATCAACTTCAAGAAAGGCTGGGACGGCAGAGAGGAGGAGCCGTACTTGGGAAGCAAGCACGACTTCAGATTCAAATTTAGGACCCATGCATTAGGCTTGAAGGATTTGGAGGGCACGCCGATCATGGCGGGAGGAATCTGGTGGAAAATCTGAGAGAGGACGACCTGATCAAGGGAGGTAATATCATCAACAGAAATGTCAGAGGGGAGGAGGCCAGACGAGGAGATACCCAAAATCTCTCCTAAGATTTCTGCCGTGAGGACTATAGGAGTCCCCAAAACAGTCGTCTCAACAGAGTGGGTCGCATCGTACTGACCCCGGATCCTATTGGCATAGAAAAGTTTTACTAGGCGAGGGTAGGGGTGACGGTTCACCTTCGGGTCATATCGAAGGTAATCGAGAAGACCGAAGGACGAAAGAAGATCGGCGAGGCCTAGGAAGTCACTAAACTGGACGAAATGCTCCAGAAGCAGTGGGCAGTGTTCGATACGGTTGTAAGCCGCGAGACACAAAGGGTCGTCGCGACACAACGAAATATCGACACCGCCAACCGGCATCGGAGCCTTTCACTTAGGCTTACGGGTAGATGAACGTGGTCGGGAGCTAGACTCAGGATGGGTAGGAGGAGTGGGTTCCCTATGAGTCTCAGGCTCGGGTCTATACTCGGTATCAGAATCGGTAGGAGTATGGAAAGAAGAGGGAGACGCAAGTTCCTTGGGCTTGGGCTTGGGCTTGGGCTTGGGTTGGGTTCTAGGTTGAGCACGGGGCTTCGCTTTCGTCGTCCTCTTACGCTTAAGAGGAGGCGAAGACGAAGAGGGTTCGGTAGGATTCGAACGGCGTTTCAGAGGAGGGGGGTCCGAGGGTGGCGAATCGATGGTCATGGGTGAAGGGCCAGAGGGAGTGATCGGGATACGTGTACGAGCCATAAGCGCGGCATGACACGACGCAAGAGAGTGAATCGAAGAAACCCTAAACACAAACCCTAGAAAACGAAACCCTAGCAAACCCTAGAAATCGAAATTGACCTAGAAACTGAACCCTAGAGCTAGGAGAGGGAGGAGAGATCACCTAGGGGGAGAGGGCGACGAACAACGATGGAGGAGATGGCCGGAATCAGGCCGGAGATCGACGGACACGAAGGAGGAAGTCGAAGGGTCGGGGGGTTTTTCGAGTTGGAGTGAGAGAGAGAGAGAGACCGACTAAAAATGAGTATAGTCGGTCGGTGCTGAGATTTAATCGACTGGAATTCGAAAAGACAAAACAGTCCCCGTCACAACTAGTCGGTCACAGTTCAAGCACTGACCGACTAGATCACGATCTAGTCGGTCGGTCAATGAGCTTGAACCGACTAGTTGTAAACAGTAACTGAAGGCAAATTTCCTGACAAGATTTAGTCGGTCTAAGCTCATTCACTGACCGACTAGAACTGAATCTAGTCGGTCGGCCAATGAACTTGGACCGACTAAGAGAGTTCAAAAATTGAAAATCTTTGAAATTTGATTTCTCTCCTAATCACACTTGGATGAAACATCAAAACACTCTCATTAATCATTATACTACCCCATTAAACATCGAAAATCTGAAATTTGACGATTACGCACAAATCGAGCGAAAATTCCAAAAATTCAACAAAAATCCAGAAAATTTCAATTCTTCAAGCATGAGCAAATATAACGAATAGAATAGCATGCAAGAATATTGAATAAAAATGAATCCTATATCTCGGATTCACCCATAATCCCCAATTCTCGACGCAACCGCACAAAGGAGTCCTCCTTTAGGGGTTTCGTGAAAATATCGGCGATTTGCTTCTGGGTTTCAACGTACACTAATATGATGTCCTTTTTAGCAACATGATCATCTAAGAAATGGTGTCGGACATCTATGTGTTTCAAACGGGAATGGTGTACCGGGTTCTTGGAAAGACATATTGCACTTTGGTTGTCAACCATGATAGGGCAAGTATCACAGTTTATACCAAAGTCTTTAAGTGTGTGTCTCATCCAAAGAACTTGAGCACACGCGGCACCGGCGGTAATATATTCCGCCTCGGTGGTTGAAAGTGATACGGAATTTTGCTTCTTGGAAAACCAAGAGACAAGAGAATTTCCTATAAAATGGCAAGTTCCACTAGTACTTTTCCTATCGGATTTGCATCCCGCATAATCGGCATCACTATATGAGATTAACTCATATGTGCTAGATTTTGGATAAAGTAATCCAAAATCAAGTGTATAACTTAGATAACGGAAAATACGTTTTACCGCTACTAAGTGAGACTCCTTAGGTTGAGATTGATAACGAGCACATACGCATACTGCAAACATAATATCGGGCCTACTTGCGGTAAGATAAAGTAAACTTCCAATCATACCTCGATATAGACGAATGTCTACATCTTTACCGCCCGTATCCTTATCAAGATGCGTAGTCATGCTCATTGGAGTCTTTTTCCTGGAGGCATTCTCCATTCCAAATCGCTTAAGCAACTCCACCGTATACTTCGTTTGATGGATGAAGATTGCATCGTCCATTTGGCGTATTTGGAGACCTAAGAAATATTTGAGCTCACCCATGTGGCTCATCTCAAATTGATCCTTCATCACATTAGAAAACTCTTCGCAAAGAGCAAAGTTAGTAGCACCGAAAATGATATCATCAACATATATTTGAACTAAAATTATATCATTATTCGAATGCTTAACAAATAATGTGGAATCAACTTCTCCCATTTTAAATCCTAAATCCAAAAGAAAATTCTTTAGACGGTCATACCAAGCTCGAGGAGCTTGTCTCAAACTGTAAAGAGCTTTCTTAAGTTTAAAAACATGATTTGGAAATTTTTCATTAATAAAGCCTGGAGGTTGAGAAACATAAAATTCCTCAACGACATCTCCGTTTAAAATGCACTTTTTACATCCATTTGAAATAATTTAAAATCCTTATGGCATGCAAAAGATAATAGTAATCTAATTGATTCTAATCTAGCTACCGGAGCGAAGGATTCTTCGAAATCAATACCTTCCTCTTGACGGTAGCCTTGAGCAACTAACCGAGCTTTGTTCCAGACGACGACTTGGTTTTCGTCGGTTTTGTTCTTGAAGATCCACTTTGTCCCTATGACGGGTGGTTCTTCGATGGCAATGGAACAAGCTCCCAAACCTCATACCTCTCGAATTGAATGAGTTCCTCCTCCATGGCAAAGATCCAAGCACTATCTTCGCATGCTTCATTAACATTCTTTGGCTCTATCGAGGAGGCAAATGCACAATGAGCGAAGTAGTTCACTTGCGATCTCGTCTTGACACTATCATGGATATTGCCAATGACTTGCTTATGATGATGGTCACGAACGGTATGAAGCCATTTTGGAATACCTTGATCACTAAGAACATTCTCAACAACTTCATTAGTCGGGTTAGTATCAATAGAATCAATAGAATTAATAGAGTTAGAATTACCAATTGAATCACATAAGACATCCATAGAGTCATCACCATTAGTAATTCTCGTTGGAACAAATCCTTCATTAAATGAAACATGAAGTGATTCATCGATCGTTGAGGTTCGTTTGTTGAATATCCGGTAGGCTTTGCTACGTGAGGAATACCCAACAAAAATCCCCTCATCGGATCTTGGATCGAATTTGTCCAAACTACCATACGTGTTCTTAATAAAACATTTTGAACCAAAAACACGAAAATGTTTAACTTGAGGCAACCTACCAAACAACAATTCATAACAAGTTTGTTTAGTGCCTGGCCTCAAAAGTATTCTATTAAACACATAGCAAGCGGTATGTACCGCTTCCGACCAAAATTGATGGCCAAGTTGGCTATCATCAAGCATAGTGCGAGCACATTCCACTAGCGTCCTATTCTTTCTCTCAATAACACCATTTTGAGGAGGTGCGCGAGGGAATAAAAAGGTGTGTGTAATACCAACTTCATCACAAAATGTCTCAAAAGACTCATTCTCAAATTCACCTCCATGATCACTACGAATAGTGACATTGGTGGTTCCTAAGAGATTTTGTACTTTCTTAACAAAAATTGTGAAGTTTTCAAAAGCTTTATTTTTATTACATAATGAAAATACCCAAGTAAACCTAGAAAAGTCATCAACGATGACAAGTCCATATCTAGCATTACCTAATGAAGCAACTCTAATTGGCCCAAATAAATCTAGATGTAATAGCTCTAGAGGCCACTTAGAAGAAATGCTTTTCTTAGGTTTAAATGAAGATTTTGGAAGCTTGCCTCGTTGACACGAGTCATAAAAGCTTTTCTTTTGAAAGACAAGCTTAGGGAAGCCTCTAATAGAATTTAACTTGGAAAGCTTAAAAAGTGTTCCAAAGTTCACATGACCAAAACGTCGATGCCATAAGTGTTGTTCACTTGTGTTGGCAATAAGACATTGTTCATGTGATCTTGGAAGATCTAGGATATATATATCCTTATGGCGTGTGCCGGAAAACAATAATTTATTATTATCTTTTCTTAAAATATGGCACATTCCTTTCGCAAAGTTAACTTTGTAACCTTTGTCACAAAGTTGACTTATTGAAATAAGATTGTGGTTTAATCCTTTAACAAGGTAAACATCACATATAAGGGGTTTAGAAGGGTTACCCACTTACCAACAACTATGATGGTTCCGCTCTCGTTGCCTCCAAATACGACGCGGTTTCCATTTGCAATGGGAACCACTCCGGAGAGCAATTGAGCGTCACCTGTCATGTGTTTTGAACACCCGCTATCGAGTATCCAATTCCCCTTGGAGCTAAATTTAAATTTGTTGCTCCTTTTCTTTTTCTTTTCCTTGAGTACCTAAAGATAGAAAATTTCATATCATGGTACCCAAGGTCATTGGGTCCAAAAGATTAGACCTTTGGAAGCCAAGTCCAATTGGACTTAGACTTCCCCACATAATTTCTACTATGCACAACATCCGAAAACTAAGCATTCATGTAAACTTGTTTTTCATCCATGCTTGTGTCCTTTGGGCTCCAAATTGTGAATATTTTGGGAGCCCTCATCCTATTGGGTGCATGCATGTGTTGTTGGTTTCTACGTGATGCATGTCTTGGATAGGCATAAGGAACATGATGGAATGGTGCATGTGGATAATTATTCATACGATGATGTGGGTGAACATATGCATGTGGAGGAACACGTGCGTGAGGGTGTCTCACATGGTGTGCACGTGCCCGTGAACGTGTAGCATAGAAATCATCATATGTGTGAGCCGGTGGAGTAGGACGTGTGTTCCTACGTGGCATAGTATTGGTGTACATGTAGGCATGGCCCTTCTTTGGAGGTCCACCCAAAGTGAGTTTCTTTCCGAAAGAGGGTGTGTATGAGGTGGAAGCACCATTGGTAGATGAACTACCAATAGAGTGTTTGCTACCACTCGTTGAGTCACCGGAAGTTGGCCTAACAAAAGTAGTAGCCGATTTGGATGAACTTCCCATCGTATACCCCAAGCCAATGTGGTGATTGGCCGGAAGTAAGTCACATGGGATTTTATCCAAATGGTCCTTACCCTTATTGAATTTATTAATTCGGCCTAATGTGTTCTCATATTTCTCGGTGAGAGAACGCATAGAAGCATCCAAAGTGGATACTTGCGATGTGAGCACATAAATACGAGATTTAAGATTCTCATTCTCAATACTCAAAGTCGAGTTTTGAGAAGTCAAATCCGCTATCTTGTGTTCCTCCGGATCTTCAATGCTAACATGTTCAAGTTGAGTCTTGAGATTAACAATCTCATTCTTCAACCCTTCAACAACGGTGTCATTGTTGGTGATGATAGTTTTAGGCGAGGTTTGAATGCTAGCTAAGTCATCTTTTACTTTAGTATACCTATTTACCAATTTAATATACTTAGACCACAATTGAGAATTATCATTCCTAAGGTCATCCATAGTTACCTCATCGCCTTCGTTGTCGCTATCATCGGAAGAGGAAGATCCTTGATCATGCTCCTCTCTTGCCATGAAGCACATGTGTGCTTGCTCCACTTGCTCATCGTCCGACTCTCCGCTTGAGGAATCCTCGGAGTCGGTGAATGTTGCCCCGACAAGCCCCATTTTGTACCCCTTTTTGTACTTCTTGGACTTGTCGAATTTAGGCGCCTTCCACTTCTCCTTTTGCTTGTTTAGAGGACACTCCGCTTTCATGTGTCCTGGCTTGTTGCATTTAAAGCACAAAGAAGAAGAGGCGTTAGAAGAATTGAACTTTGACTTGTTTTTGAAGTTACCTTTCCGGAAGAACCGGTTGAACTTCTTGGCCATGAGTGCCAAGGACTCCAAGTCCAACTCGTCTTCCGAGTTCTCATCATCGGTTGATGTGGAAGTAGATGGAGTGGCCTTGAAAGCAATAGCTTTCTTCTTTGGCTCTTCTTGTTGTAGGTAAGACTTCATCTTTTCCTGCAACTTCAACTTGCTATCCTTGCGTACCTCATAAGACATCAAGGTACCCATTAGTTGAACAACGGTATACTTGTTCATATCGTTACCTTCCTCGATGGCGAAGGTGCGCTTTTCCCAACTAGAAGGAAGTCCTTCTATAAGCTTCGAACATTTCTCCTTTTGGGTGTAGGATTTGTCGAGAGCCTCTAACTCGTTTATGATGTCGACGAAGCGAGCATAATACTCCTTCATCTTCTCACCCTGTAGCATATGAAACATCTCGTAATCTTTATTAACTACAACGAGTTTAGAGTCTCTCACCCTACTCGTCCCTTCATGTAATATGAGGAGGGAGTTCCATATTTGATATGCACTCTTGTTGAAATCCTCGGGCTCCAAAGCACATTGCAAGGCGTTCATTGCCTTGGCATTGCTTACCTCCGCGGCGACCTCCGCGGGAGTCCATTTATCAAAATATTCTTCGGTGGGCTCGACATATTCCTTCATCGTGGTCCTCCATAGTGAAGCACTCCGGAGGAAAGTTTCCATCCGGCATTTCCAGTACCCGTAGTTGGTACCGTTGAAGAATGGAGGCCTCGTTGAGGAATGTCCTTCCATTACCGAAGAAGCTCCTTCACGGTTCTTGAAGGTGCTATTGTCGGAAGGTGGACGAACGGTCTTGTTGTCGTTGGCAGACATAGCTATAGACTTGGCTCTGATACCAAATGTAATGCCCTGCTAAGCTACTGCACAAGTACTAGAGGGGGTGAGTAGTACTTTAAAATAATTAAGAGGCTAATTCCTAATTACTTGCAAACTCTACCAAACAATGCGGAAAAGTAAATGTTAGACAACAAAGAAACAATCGCAAACAACGATATTACTGGGTGCGGATCCATCCAAGTCTCCCCGACTTGTTCCCGGTGATCCTACGTCCCAACCACCCGGATCCCCTCCGGATACTTGAGTTAGAAACCCTAACTCAAGATTTCCACTATGAAATACTTGTGAAGAACCTTCACCAAGTCAAATCATACACAAAGTAATTTGTGACTCCCACAACCCGGGATCACAAACACAACTCTCACAACCGAGAGATAAACACTTACAAAATGAAAGTGAATGAAATAGAATAACTTACCACAAAATACCTATGCCTTGAGTACACTTACGAATTAGGGCAAGGATGATTTTGAGGAAGAAGAAGGCACCAAACCCTAGCTCCAAGATGTAGATCAGCGATGGAGAGCTATGGGGTTGTTGGTGACCTAGGATCAAGCACTTGGCTTGGAAGGCTTCACACTCAATGAATCTCTCTTTGGAAGTAAGAGTGAGGAGAGATTATTGAATGGAATGAAAGAGCATTGAATGAGCTTGGAATGATTTCTCTTGATCTCTAAACTTGCAATAATATCAGCCTTGAGTGCAATGAATGCAGCTCAACAAGTATTTATAGGATAGAGGAGAGAAAGAAAGAAATTCGAGTCATTAAATGCTCCAACTGCTCTTTTCTGAACTCAACTAGTCGGTCAAAGAACAACCACCGACCGACTAGTTCATCAACTAGTCGGTCGGTTATTTAATGTAGACCGACTAATGGAAGAACAGCCAAAAGGTCGAAGCACAGACAAAAGGAACTAGTCGGTCCAAGAAGAGTAGCTGACCGACTAGTTTCACAACTAGTCGGTCGGTTACTTAACTGAGACCGACTAAGAGATAAAACTGAAGTCTGAGCACAAATTGATTTAGTCGGTCCAAGAACAAATGTTGACCGACTAGTTCATCAACTAGTCGGTCGCCAAATGTGCATAGACCGACTAACGATAAACAGTAAGTTAGGTGAAAATTGGCATGTACAGTAAAGCTAAACTAGTCGGTCCAAGAAGGAAAGTTGACCGACTAGTTTATCAACTAGTCGGTCGATCAATGAACACAGACCGACTAATGATAAACAGTGGCTCAGGCTCAAAGTTGCATGTACAGGGAAAGCTCAACTAGTCGGTCACAGAAGCATCACTGACCGACTAGTTCATAAACTAGTCGGTCAGTGAGTCAACGTAGACCGACTAACTGTAAACAGTAAAGAGCTTAGAATTAACTGACAGAAACTAGTCGGTCCAAGAAGCTTTGTCGACCGACTAGATCACAATCTAGTCGGTCAGTTCTTCTTCTTGAACCAACTAACATGCACAAGAAATCGCGAATCGAAGCGCAAAGCTTCGGGAAAGTTTGTATGGACTTCTACTAAGATCCTAGAGCTAAGATAGGAGCGTTATGAAGATTTAAACCGTAAGACCTACTCAAGGCTTAACATTCTACGAAAGAAGCTTAAAGACTATAAATAAAACTTGACGATACCGTCTTCAATAGCTTCAATCGAATCTTCATGACTTCTAAAATGGTCCATAAGCTTCAACGAAGCTTTAGGCATACGATCACGTGCTTTGAGAAGTCTCGAGATGTCGCTTTGGATGTTCATATGAATTTTGCGACGATCTCCATAACTGCGCTCACAAATTGTTAGTTCACGATATATTTATGTTTGTTCATCATCCAAAACCAAATCCGGGGAGTCCATTATCCAACAAAAACAAGACGAGCCGAAGTTTACAGAAGGGCCTCAAGATCCCATTCAACTCTCCAAGAGCAGCACTCAAATTTCTTTTACAGGAGGCCGAATTTTTCATGGGCATCTTCTTTTCTCCAAGCCAAGACACGTAAAAAAAGGAGAACGGCCGAATTAGAAGCTCCCAGGGCAAGGAACGCACGCAGGGTGTCTTTGTGTCTCTTTGATGATCTGTGCACATTAAATGTAAGTTTTTCTTTTAAGGGTGATTAATTTGAGGATTAATTCTTTGACCTTTTTTTGTTTGCAGGGCAATACAAATAGAAAAACTAAACCAATCAAGAGGGTACATGCCGTATGTTCCCAGTCGAAAGAGCCCTACAGTCGCAAGTTTGTATTTTAAGAAGTCGAAATCCTGGAGCCCTATTAATTTGATCTCCTATGTGTAAAGAGAACAGAAGCCGAATCATCTGATTGATTTTCTCAAGCAAAGAAGCTGATATAGTCTTGCCGCAACACCAAAGGCTTCAACATCAGAGGCTGACTCTTTCGTATCATCATCCAAGGACTTGGGACTACATTGAGGGACTACTAGCCAGATGACTCCTGGCCTGTGCTGATTGACGAGGACATCGCCGCTACATAAACTGAGATTCCTAAACTTTATTTATCATTATTTTGTGTAGTTGTCGTGATAGATCTTCGTAGGGGAAACTTTACCTATCTTTGGGGAACTATTTTGGGCCTTGTCTAGTTGGGACTAGACAAGTGGGACCCAGCTAGTTTGGGACTAGCTGGTAGAAAGCATTACTAGGATTGATAGTGAGAGAAAACACTGTGTGTGTGGTACTGAGAGCCTGGCGAGTGTAGAGACGTAGAGGGTGCTCTGAGCATGCTCTGAGCATGCTCTAACTTGTGGTTTTGTACCTATTGCGCTATTCAATACTAGTTCTGCTTTGGGGGCTGGAGTTGGTCGTTGGGACAACCGAACCAGGGTAAATCTGCTGTGTACTCTGTGTCTGCTTTTTGTTTACCATGTTGCTGCTATAACTGCGTGTGCTTATTTATGGGTTGCACGAATTATTTTTAAAAGCCTATTCCCCCCCTAGGCTAGAATCCAGATCCAACAAGTGGTATCAGAGCAGGTTTTAGGATCTAGCCTAGGATTGACCATGAATAACCATATGGATAGTGCTTTTGCTGAGGGTCAGTCTGTTTCCCGTCCTCCTAGGTTTAATGGAGGTGATTATGCTTATTAGAAAAATTGTATGAAAATCTACCTTATTTCTGTTGATTACAAGGCTTGGCAAATAATTGAAAAAGGATATAAACTGTCTGTTATTAAAGTAGAAAATGTTGAGATTGAAAAACCAAATGACAAATGGGATTATAAAGATTGGAAATCTTATTCTCTAAATGCTAAAGCTATGAATGCTCTCATTTGTGCACTTGATAAATCTGAATATAATAGAATCTCACATTGTTTAACTACGCAGGAAATATGGCATACTTTGGAGGTGACGCACGAGGGAACGTCACAGGTAAAGGAGTCTAGACTGTCTCTTTTGAGTGCAGAGTTCGAGGGATTTCACATGCTACCATCAGAGAGCATATCAGAGATGTATGCGAGGTTCACCGACATAGTCTACAAGTCTAGCTCGCTTGGAAAGCCATATGATAGCCTCGATCAAGTGAGGAAGATCCTAAGAGCATTGCCAAGCTCTTTCAGACCAAAGGTCACCGCCATCCAGGAAGCAAAGGTATTGTCACAATTGAAGGTGGAGGACCTTATTGGTAATTTGATGTCCCATGAGTTGGAACTGCAAAATGTTGAAGCAAGAGAGAAACCTGAGAAGAAAGAGAAAGCCATAAAGCCCCTTGCTCTGAAAGCTGATGAAAGTGAATATGATGATGACGACATAGCACTAATGGTGAGAAACTTCAGAAAGTTGATCAAGACCAAGCATGGGAGAAACGAAATGGCACCCAGGTTTAATCGTTCTAACTTTAATAATTCTTCCAAGCAATTTAATGATCAGAATATACTGATAGAATGCAATGTTTTAAATGCAAGGGAAGATGACATCTGATGAAGGATTGTCCAAATGAAACTGCTCAGCTCGCTAAAGGAAAAGGAAAAGCGAAGGTATTAACATAGGATATGGATAGCGAAGCTGAAAGCGAGGAGGAAAATGAAGCCCATTCCTGCATGGCTTTGATGGGGACCCAAGATGAGAAACCGTCAGGTAGCAAAGCTGAACTTCTTAAAATTTGTGAAGAAATGCAAAATCAAATAGTAGATCATGAGTTCACTATTGAATGTCTCCAAAATCAGAACTATGACATGCAAGTTAGAGATGATAAGGTTTTTAAAGAGAATGAAAAACTTAAAACTGAACTTAATGCATGTAAGTCTACTATTGAAGTCATGAAGAAGGAAAAAGAAAGCTTTGATGAAAATGCTCCTTGTATTTCTTGTTCCTCATTATTAAACCAAATTAGCATGCTTAAACTTGATTTGATTAAGCTCGAAACTGAAAAAGACTATGTGATTAGAGAGCTTAATGATAGATTCTGCATGTTGGATAATGACTTTAAAAGAAAAATGATTGAATTTGAAAAGAAGGAAGAGGAAAACAAGAGAGCTTTTATTAGTAAATGAACGATGCTTGTGGAAGAAAATAAACAATTAAAAACCAAAGTCTCTCATCTTGAAGTTTCCATTAAGAAATTCTCTATGGGAAAACAATCGTTGGACACTATTTTAGAGAATCAATTATATGGCAATAATAGAAGAGGACTTGGTTTTGGTCTGAAAAACGTTGAAAAGGAAAAATTCAAGAAATTCCACAATGTACCCTCTATTGCTAAGAACAAATATGCAAAGTGCTTTACTTGTGATAGTGTAGGTCACACTTCATATTATTGTAAATTTAGGAACACAAATATCAAGTTTAAACAAGTGTGGGTTCCTAAAACAATAATGGTTAACACTAGTGGACCTTGTTGGATTCCAAGGTCACACTTAACACCTTTCATGTAGGTAAGGTGGAGATTTGGCGAGGAGCAAATTTTTCAATGTCTCATTCTTTTAGCTCCTTCGTCAAATAGCGACGAGAAGGTATAATTCTTATCCCTCTTTGCATTTCATTGCATACCTTCATAGATTGTTTTTGTGTGCTTGTCTTTATTTTGTTTTGTGTGCTTGCTTGCATGATTTTTAATGTTTTTTATTTCCGAAAAAAAATAAAAAACCAAAAAAAATAAAAAAAATGTGCTTAAAAGAATACCCTTTATGATTTATCTTAAGTGGTATTGTATGAATGTTCAAATCTATCCATTGTAGAAGTTAATTCATTATTGTTGTAGCCACATGAACATGTTGTTCTCTTTTTAGTAGCCATGACATGTCTCATAAATTTTGAATTTGACTTCTACACCTACATTTGCACTTTCACGATAATTGACTTTTTAGTGCTTTTGGAGATTCTTTTGAAGAATAATGGAAAGTGAATGTAGGAATGATTAATTTCTGTTTTTACTAAGGGATATGAAGTGTTTAGCCATGAATTAAAAATGAGCAAAAAAATGCAAATGAAAAAAAATATGAAAATTGCTCCGTATGAAAAATGGATACACTTCATGACTAATATACAACCCACGAGTATCCAACTTGTGCTAAATGGGTAATCATTAGCGTTGGTGTATATAACTCATCAAGCAATGCCACCCCGCATTTAAAAGTCCTTTTAGGCCATGTTTCGGAGTTCGGTAACTTGAACTCATCTTTGATGAGGTGGGAAAAATCAATCCTAGTGATATTCATGAAAAATTGGAAAATGCGGGTTGATTTGGTTGATTTTCTGAAATTGAATCTCCTCTTGTTCTTTATTGTCTATATCACTACACTTACACTAAGGTGGAGAAGTCTTGTTGTGAAATCCTATGAGCTTGGATTGTCTATTCTTTGGAAAACTCATGCAAATTGCACGCTACATTTAATAATGGTTTATTTTTACATGGATTATTTTTGTGACTTCATTAATCCACTTTTGGTGATTACAAAGGGGGAGAAAGAAAAGGTTCTGCAGATTTGATGTCGGGAATTATTTGATGAAGGGGGAGCATGCTTTTTTATTGGTTATAATGTTGTGCATGCTATATTGTAATACTTGAATATCTCATTCCATGATTCATATTGCATTATACCCTTCACCACACTTCACACACCCATCTATTGCTCAAATCTTTTATGGGTTTGTCATCACCTAAAGGGGGAGATTGTTGGACGCAACGATCTAGGATCTCTTTGTTTGATGATGACAAACGTGTCGTGATATCTAATGTGTGTGCTAGTGTGTTTCAGGATTGGCGAAACAATATATTTTCACCTTTTGGCAGAATTGCTATTCGTATAGCATATTGGGAGAGAGGGAGTGTGTGTGCACAAAGAAGATTTGACTTGGTCAATGTGGAGAGAGATGGAATCTATTTGGGATGTGGTCAAATCAATTAGAGATTAATTTCAATTTCATATTCAATTTAAATTGCTATCAAATCCCAATTTTGATCAAATCAAATCTCCTATTTGAGGTGCAAAGTGATAGAACCAAATCTCTAATCTCCTATTCAAAATAGGATTCCTCGTAACCGCATCACCCCATCATCACCCTATAAAAACCCATCCTCTAGGGTTGAAAAGAAGTGCGGCAATCAAATTAAGTTCGGCCAATTTTTTTCCAAGAGAGAAGTGTGCAAGTTTTTGAGGTCTGTGTTTTTTTATTGCCATTCATTAAAACCTTGAAAATTTTGTAACCAAGGCGCAGACCGAATGTTCTTTTTTGTGCTTTGAAAACAAAATTTCTTTTAAAAAAACCCTTGCTCTTTAATTCCTAAGTGCCAGCCGTTTTTTTTGTGCGTGCTTCTTTTGCAAACAACAAAGCAACCCTCTTGTTTTTACCCTCTCCATTATTTTATTCAAAAGCAACTAAGGCCAGCCATTACACAAGGGGAAAAGCAAAGCACATGGTGATTAACTAATTTCCTTCAAGTGGGGCTTCTGCTTTTTTTACAAAACAAATCAGAGAGCCGCACCTGATCATCATCAATTTTTTAAGAAGGCCGGCCACCAAAAAACAAGACGAGCCGAAGTTTACAGAAGGGCCTCAAGATCCCATTCAACTCTCCAAGAGCAGCACTCAAATTTCTTTTACAGGCGGCCGAATTTTTCATGGGCATCTTCTTTTCTCCAAGCCAAGACACGCAAAAAAAAGGAGAATGGCCGAATTAGAAGCTCCCAGGGCAAGGAACGCACACCGGGTGTCTTTGTGTCTCTTTGATGATCTGTGCACATTAAATGTAAGTTTTTCTTTTAAGGGTGATTAATTTGAGGATTAATTCTTTGACCTTTTTTTGTTTACAGGGCAATACAAATAGAAAAACTAAACCAATCAAAGAGGGTACATGCCGTATGTTCCCAGTCGAAAGAGCCCTACAGTCGCAAGTTTGTATTTTAAGAAGTCGAAATCCTGGAGCCCTATTAATTTGATCTCCTTTGTGCAAAGAGAACAGAGGCCGAATCATCTGATTGATTTTCTCAAGCAAAGAAGCTGATATAGTCTTGCCGCAACACCAAAGGCTTCAACATCAGAGGCTGACTCTTTCGTATCATTATCCAAGGACTTGGGACTACATTGAGGGACTACTAGCCAGATGACTCCTGGCCTGTGCTGATTGACAAGGACATCACCGCTACACAAACTGAGATTCCTAAACTCTATTTATCATTATTTTGTGTAGTTGTCGTGATAGATCTTCATAGGGGAAACTTTACCTATCTTTGGGAAACTATTTTGGGACTTGTCTAGTTGGGACTAGACAAGTGGGACCCAGCTAGTTTGGGACTAGCTGGTAGAAAGCATTACTAGGATTGATAGTGAGAGAAAACACTGTGTGTGGGGTACTGAGAGCCTGGCGAGTGTAGAGACGTAGAGGGTGCTCTGAGCATGCTTTAACTTGTGGTTTTGTACCTATTGCGCTATTCAATACTAGTTCTGCTTTGGGGGCTGGAGTAGGTCATTGGGACGACCGAACCAGGGTAAATCTGCTGTGTACTCTGTGTCTGCTTTTTGTTTACCCTGTTGCTGCTATAACTGCTTGTGCTTATTCGTGGGTTGCACGAATTATTTTTAAAAGCCTATTCACCCCCCTCCCCCCTCTAGGCTAGAATCCAGATCCAACAGAGCTCCCCCAGGTTATAACCCTCTCAATCTTGCAGGTGGATATGGGAGGAGAGATGAGATCTCAAACCGATCTTCGGGGGCTAATTACATGCACGACGGAGAAGGGAGATCCCTCCTCATCCAATCTGCACTTCAGCAAACCCCATTGAAGGAGAACATCAGCAGCTTTCCTTCTCTTCCGAATTTCAAACTCCCGGCCCTGCCAGCTTATGATGGCAGAGGCAACCCATGGTCCCACATCTGCAAACATCTAAATGCGGTGCTGCTTAACGAGGCCGATGAGCCGTACCTATCCCAAGCTTTCTGTTCTACCCTTTTCAAGAGGGCAGAAGGCTGGTACGACAGGCTAACCGATGACTGTATCAAATCGTTCGACGAATTGACCAATTTTTTCTGCAAGCAATTCGTCGCAGGTCGACGACCCAAGAATAAGTCTTCCTACCTCTTTACGCTCAAGCAGAATGACAAGGAGTCAATCCAAGCTTTCGTCCAATGATACAACGATGAAAGGCTCGACGTAGAGGAGGCGCCAGATGTAACTGTCATCGCGGCTCTCACTCAAGCGGTGCAAAACAAGCACTTGCGAAGGGCGCTCGACCAGTTCCCACCCAACAACCTCGCAGAGATGTTCAATATAACGGATTGGTTCACCATCTCCGAGGAAGCAGAAGAACCGACTGATGGGAATGTCTGCTCATTGTGGAGACACCAGACAGGAAAAGCCGACCTAAGGAACCACTCGCCAAGAATCTCGGGACAAGAGGCCGATAGAAAGAAGCCCCCGAAGAAAAGAATGCCCAACTTATGCGAGGCCAAGCGACCCAAGACGGAGGTCCTCGCTTATGCCCCGCGGGAAGAACTGGTCCAAGAATCTGCCAAGAAGGGCAAATATGAGCAGAGAGACGACCTCAAATTCTGTAAATACCACAACGACTATAGGCATGATACCAACGACTGCTGGACACTCAAGAAGGAGATTGAGGCCAAGCGACCCAAGACGGAGGTCCTCGCTTATGCCCCGCGGGAAGAACTGGTCCAAGAATCTGCCAAGAAGGGCAAATATGAGCAGAGAGACGACCTCAAATTCTGTAAATACCACAACGACTATAGGCACGATACCAACGACTGCTGGACACTCAAGAAGGAGATTGAGACATTGTCAAGCGTGGACATCCCAAGAACCCGGTCGCAGATCAATCCAGCAAAGAAGGGCCCTCGAAGCAGAAAGTCAAGATGACATGGTCACCTGTCACTAAGGTGGTGGACTAACGAGCTTCTAAAGCTCAAGGTCAAATAAAAAGCATGGGGTAAGAGCGACTCTCGAAAAAACTCGGAAATACTTGTACGCTTTTTACTTTCTTCAATAAAAGCATTTTTTCATCAAATAAATTCTACTTCGAAACCAATTTTTTCGATTATGAACTTTAAGAAAAGAGTGTAAGGGACCCTGCGGGGCTACACACACTAGAGATGGGGTGAATAGTGTAATAGCAAGAAAAGTGCTTAATTAAAAGTTACTAAAATTAAAACACAATAAGCAGCGGAAAATAATCAGAGCGCTCAACAACAACAATCGCAAACACAAGAATTTTACCCTGGTTCCCCAAAACTTAGGTACGTCCAGCCACACCAATATTCACTATAACTCGCACACATAGAAGTGAATACAATCTCACACAGAGATACCTCACACAGAGGATTTAGGATTCCCACAAAAAAATATCCTTACTCTCACACAGAGAGACCTCACACATAGGATTTAGGATTCCCACAAAGAGATTTCCTTACTCTCACACAGAGAGACCTCACACAGAGGATTTTTCTTCCACACAGAAAGAACCAAACTCTCACAAAGAGAGTATCTAATTTCCACAAAGAGAATTAGGGTTTAGAATATAAAACAAAACGAAACAACACTTACATATGCCTTGATATGATCTTACCAATGTGTAGAAGAAAGCATGCAAGTGAATGACCAAGTGCTTGAGATTAGCTTTGATTGCACTTGTCGATCTTTCTCTCTTCTAGGAATGAATCCTAACACTTTTCACTTGAGTGTATGAAAATGAAGAGAAGAAAGATGATCTCCAAGAAAGGAATGAGAATTAGATCCCTTGGAGAATTTTCCTATGAGCTAGGTTCAATGCATGAAAAGAAATGTACTCATGAGAAGGAAATGGAAGAGATAAGGAGTGGCTATTGATTCTCAAAGATATTCAATATTAACCAAGAGTTCTAAATGAACTAAGCCAACTCCTATATATATAGGAAGCCCAAAGAAACCCATAAAACTAGCCAAAACCCCAAAGGGAAGAAATCTGCAACAGCTAGATTTTGGCAGATTATGGCCCAGACAATCGACTGATAAACAAATGACAGTCGACTGTTCAACGGCTAGAAAAATCCCAACGGCTATAATATGAGCCAGGACAGTCGACTGTAGAAGACTACATAGGCGAGTGTAAAACAGACAGTCGACTGTATATCCTTCATCAGGCGCCTGTTGTAGGGATGGACAAAAAACAGAGAGATGTAACTTACTTCCAGTATGCATACAGGCGACTGATGACCAAAGTACAGTCGACTGTAAAATAGACAGGCTACTGTATATCCTTCATCAGTCGACTGCTGCAGAGGATGGAAGTAAAACAGAGAGAGATGCAATTTTCGCAATTACGCCTTTCAGACGACTGATGGCCATTTCACAGGCGACTGTACATATACAGGTGACTGTAAAAATGTCATCAGGTGACTGTCTTGTAAATTGGGATGAAGCCCAGAAAATGCAAGAAGCACACAGTCGACTGTCGACCAATTCACAGGCGACTGTAGAAATACAGGCGACTGTAAATTGAACATTAGTCGACTGATGCGAAAAGCTCAAGAAGGGTCAATAGAAATGTTGACTTGAGCTATGCATCACAGTCGACTGTAGAAGGCTCGACAAGCGACTGGAATCACCCAGTCAACTGTAAAACCATCATCGGGCGACTGTTGGAGAGCCAGAGACTCCAAATGATTCTTTGGGCTAGATGAACACATATGGTTGGATTCTATGATAATCCTAAGGCTCGCTAAGATGGTGAAATGCATATTCATGAAAGTATGACCATCTATCAAGGCATTACAATAATTCTAGACTCAAAAAGAGAAATGCAAGTAATAGAAATTACATGGATTACATATATCATCTCCTAGAGTCTAAGTCTTCAAGCTCATCATACCTTGATGCTCCCTATCATATCCAAGCTTTGGCACCCTTGATGAGCTTCCCTTCATCAAGCTCCAAGCTTTGTCGTTGCTCCTCTAGATGTCCATCCATCATCATGCTCCAAGCTTTGGCTTCATTAGATGATCTTCATAACTTCATCCAAGCTTGAGCACACCATCACCCTTGGAGGTCTTTAAAATATTCCTTATATTATCATCCAAGTATTATGCTTTACCTCATCAACATATAATCATTAAGAAAAACTGAGACTAAAATATAAGATTGATTAGCACACTAACATAATGTATTGATCATCATCAAAACAACGTTAGTCTTGAACCCAAGAACTAACAATCTCACCCTTTTTGATGATGACAACCCATTATGTCAAAATATAATAAACATTGAAATAAACAATGTGTGCTAACAAACTCCCCCAATCAGTATGCAAATATGCACAAAATAAAGACATATAAAGCACAAATCATATGGATGGTTGTTATGCAAAAACATACCAATTGATAATAATAATGCATTAACAAGCATACGGTATATTTTACATAACCTATTTCTCTCCCCCATTGGCATATCAAAAAGATGGGTATTAGCCAAATAGGAAACCAAGGGCAAGAGAAATAACCATCCCATATGCACAAACATAATGTGAATGAAATACAATGTGCCATATGAATGGAAAAATAATGCTAGCAAGCAAAAATTCCATACTCCCCCATAATCATACAAAACATGCAAACATGAGTGTAATGGACACACTAACAAAAATGTGGGTACAAAATGTAAACATACAAGCATGGTACCCAAGCAATGAATAACATTGTGAGTGAGCTAGCAAGTTGGAAACCAAACAAAAGTGGAGTTTGGTTTCCGTATATAGTCATATGAAAATATAACATGACGAACATATGATTCTATATACGCATTCCTATCAAGCCTAGAAACATCCTTAGAAATCCACAAAGAAAGTGATTTTGGATTCTTAAGAAGAGGTTTGGTTAAAGCATGAGTAGGAGGTGAGGGTGCACGCTTATGAGGTGGAACATAAACATTGGCGTGCCCCGTGTGTGAAACATGAGATCTATCATCAGATACTTTCACACAAGCAATTCTACCATGCATAGGAACATGTGAAGCATGCAAAGATTTATCATCAACTGTAGCATGCAAGCAATAATAAGATTTCCTATGAGTAGAAACATCATGCTAGCATTCAAAGAAGAAGCATTCATATCAACTTGTTTTTGAATAGGCTTCTTAATATATGCAAGACCGGAATACAAAAATGCATGATTTCTCTTTGGCTTAGAAATAATAGAAGATTTTAGGCCAAAAGAGTTGGATGTGACTTTCTCATTAGAATGATCCCCCATAAAATTTATTTGGGTGCTTCTAAGAGAAGAGCTTGGTTTGTTCACCTTCAATGAAGAGGATCCCAAAACCGTGTCCTTACTCAATTTGAAATTTTCAATTTGAGTAGATAATAACTCACATTTCTTCAAGAGTGAAGAAATGTTGCCATCCCTCTTAGATAGACATGAGCTAAGCTCACAACATTTTGACTTGAGAGCCAATGTCTCATCTCTCAAAATGTTGTAATCACACTCCGAGTGCATCTTCTCCATTTTGAGTTTGAGAGAAGCATTCTCATCTCTCAAGGCACTCAATTGAGAAAGAAGAGTGCCTTTCTCGGTATGCAAAGAATTAAGTTCAACATTATACGATGCATACAGACTCTCTTTCACAGATTTGTGAAAATCACGATCAAACTCAATACGAGCTTTAAGAGAGTCATTCTCTTTGCTCAACATGCACACATGAGAATCAATAGCAATCTTTTCTTGATTCGATTCAATGGTTTGTGTATCATCACAATGTTTGGATTATATAGAAGTGTGTGTGTAAGCATCTCTCTCAAGCTTGTTATTATTCGCATTGAGAGAGTTCATAACCAACGCATTATCATTTTCAATAAAATTAGCTCATTGAACTAGAGAGTTACGAGATACATCATTACCACCGATGCTCTCATCATCGCCAGATTCCTCTCTACCATACTTTTCATCAAGATAATTCCGTATCTTCTTGGGCGTCTTGAAATCACTTACTTGCTTAGCAATATTTAGAGAGAGAGCATTGAGCAATGAATTGCAAACTCGAGCATCTGAGGTAATATACCATGACTCCTCATGCACATCAAGCCAGTGGAACATGTTCTTCCTCCATTTTGAGAAGTGTTTGCCTTTGAAGACGGGAGGAAGGGAGAGGGGTTGTTGAGACTTAGAAGTCATGCTTGCAAAATCCACCAAACCAAGGCTCTGATACCAACTGTAAGGGACCATGCGGGGCTACACACACTAGAGGGGGTGAATAATGTAATAGCAAGCAAAGTGCTAAATTAAAAGTTACTAAAATTAAAGCACAATAAGCAGCAGAAAATAATCAGAGTGCTCAACACCAACAATCGCAAACACAAGGATTTTACCCTGGTTTCCGAAAACTTGGGTACGTCCAGCCACATCAATATTCGCTATAATTTCCACACTGAGAAGTGAATACAATCTCACACGGAGATACCTCACACAGAGGATTTAGGATTCCCACAAAGAGATATCCTTACTCTCACACAGAGAGACCTCACACAGAGGATTTAGAATTCCCACAAATACATATCCTTACTCTCACACAGAGAGACCTTACATGGAGGATTTGTTCTTTCACACAGAAAGAACCAAACTCTCACAAAGAGAGTATCTAATTCTCACAAAGAGAATTAGGGTTTCGAATATAAAACAAAACGAAACAACACTTACATATGCCTTGATATGATCTTACCAATGTGTTGAAGAAGGCATGCAAGTGAATGACAAAGTGCTTGAGATTAGCTATGATTGCACTTATCGATCTTTCTCTCTTCTAGGAATGAATCCTAACACTTCTCACTTGAGTGTATGAAAAAGAAGAGAAGAAAGATGATCTCCAAGAAAGGAATGAGAATTAGATCCATTGGAGAATTTCCCTATGAGCTAGCTTCAATGCAGGAAGAGAAATGTGCTCATGAGAGGGAAATAGGAGAGATTAAGAGTTGCTATTGATTCTCAAAGATATTCAATATTAACCAAGAGTTCTAAACGAACTAAGCCAACTCCTATATATATGAAGCCCAAAGGAACCCATAAAACCAGCCAAAACCCAAATGGAAGAAATCTGCAACAGCTAGATTTTGACAGATTATGGCCCAGACAGTCGACTGATGAACAAATGACAGTCGACTGTTCAACGGCTAGAAAAATCCCAACGGCTATAATATGTGACAGGACAGTCGACTGTAGAAGACTACACAGACGATTGTAAAACAGACATTCGACTGTATATCCTTCATCAGACGACTGCTGCAGGGATGGACAAGAAACAGAGAGATGCAACTTACTCCAAGTATGCATACATGCGACTGATGACCAAAGTACAGTCGACAGTGAAATAGACAGGCGGCTGTATATCTTTCATCAGTCGACTGCTGCAGAGGATGAAAGTAAAACAGAGAGAGATGCAATTTTCGCACTTACGCCTTTCAGACGACTGATGGCCATTTAACAGGAGACTGTACATATACAGGCGACTGAAAAAATGTCATCAAGCGACTGTCTTGCAAATTCAGATGAAGCCTAGAAAATGCAAGAAGCGCATAGTCGACTGTTGACCAATTCACAGGCGACTATAGAAACACATGCGACTGTAAATTGAACATCAATCGACTGATGGGAAAAGCTCAAGAAGGGTCAATAGAAATGTTGACTTGAGCTATGCATCATAGTCGACTGTAGAAGGCTCGACAGGCGACTGGAATCACCCAGTCGACTGTAAAACCATCATCGGGCGACTGTTGAGAGCCAGAGACTCCAAATGAGTCTTTGGGCTAGATGAACCTATAGCGTTGGATTCTATGGTAATCCTAAGGCTCACTAAGATGGTGAAATGCATATGCATGAGAGTATGACCATCTATCACGGCATTACAATAATCCTAGACTCAAAAAGAGAAATGCAAGTTATAGAAATTACATGGATTACATAGAGCATCTCCCATAGTCTAAGTCTTCAAGCTCATGATACATTGATGCTCTCCATCATCTCTAAGCTTTGGCACCCCTTGATGAGCTTTCCTTCATTAAGCTCCATGCTTTGTCATTGCTCCTCTAGATGTCCATCAATCATCATGCTCCAAGCTTTGGCTTCATTAGATGATCTTCATGACTTCATCCAAGCTTGAGGACACCATCACCCTTGGAGGTCTTTAAGATATTCCTTATTATATCCTCCAAGCATTATGCTTTGTCTCATCAACATATAATCATTAAGAAAAACTGAGACTAAAACATAAGATTGATTAGCACACTAACATAATGTATTGATCATTATCAAAACAACGTTAGTCTTGAACCCAAGAACTGACATAGAGTCCCATCAGCCTCCCCTCTAACAGGATCGTATCCTTGGGAAAATCTAGATGAACCAAACTCACGTTGATAAAACCCATGTAGACCCTCTTGTGTCGTCAGCCATAATTCGAAGGGGCAACCCCTTCGCTACTAAATGACCCTCTTGTGTCGTCAGCCGTAAGTCGAAGGGGCCATCCCTTCGGTACTGAACGACCCTAACGTGTCGTCGGTCATAAGTCAAAGGGTCACCCCTTCGCTACTGAACGACCCTAACATGTCGTCAGCCGTAAGTCAAAGGGGCTACCCCTTTGCTACTGAACAATCCTAACGTGTCATTGTTGGGGGATGTATGCCCTCAGTTCATTTGTATTAGATGCAAAGGGAATTAAATGTGTCGTAAAATGTTTAAATGCATATTTAATATAATAAACGCGTAGAAAAGGCTATCTGGATAACAGAAACGTCCCGGTCTAAACCCAGGTTTGAACGGCATCCAAAACGGACGCCAAACGCAGGATTTAGAGCAAAAACAAGACTCAGCCCAGTCCCAAGGGGACTTGGCACACTTGCCCAACTTGGCAGGGCGTCCAAGCCCGTTTTGGGCTTGGGCACACAGCCCAGGAGCGGGCCCGACCGCCCAAAGCTGGGTAGGTCAGGACCCACCCGTAAGGGCGGGCGCCTAACTGTAATGGCCCATATTGCCATATACGTTAGGGCCTATCTTTTTATGTAAAATATAGTGTATGTGTGTTTGAATGCGTGTGTAGTTTGCGTATTGGTGTATTACTATAGGTGTGATTTATATTGATGCGGACGATGTGGTTTGTAATAAAGATGTGCTAGTAATAGTAGTAGTATGGTTAGATTTTATTAGTAGTATTATTGGATTTCTTTGTTATGTAATGTAGGGTGTTATTACTAATGTAGTATGGTTATAGTACTATTAGTATTATTATTATTATGCATTATGATCATTATTATTTTTAAGTATTATTACCTTTTATGTGTAATAGGGAATGGGTTATTTAAAGAGGCTAGTGTAAAGAGGGTTGTGGTTTTAGGTATTTGTAATTAGTGGGGGATGTGTGCATAGTAGAAAGGCAAACTTGTAATTAAGTTTATGTGTGTGTAGTAGGATGACATGTGTAAAGGTAGTAGAATTTCTAGAAGGGATATTTTTAATAAAGGAATGGCAAACTTGTAAATAAGTGGGACTTTCAAAGAGATATTTTTATCCCATTTTCTTCTACCAGCTTCTTCTTTCTTCTTTTATTCTTCTTTCATTTGTTTTCTCATTTCCCCCTTCTTGCCGAATTACCCAGCAAATCAAAACAAAAAAAGGAAAGAAAAAGAAAGAAAGAAAGAAAGAAAGAAAGGAGAAATAGAAAGAGAGAGAAAGGAAAGAGAAATCAAAGGAAAACCAAAGAAAGGAGAGGAAGAGGAAGGAGAAGGAGAATAAATGTAGGATACCCATCTCCACCTAGTATATCTTTACATGCATATTATTTATAGAGAACTTGCCTTTGTGTTGTTGGATCTGTTCTTGAAATTCCTACAAATCTGTCTTCATGTTTAACCGTAATTTCTGCCCAAACTAGATTAAATAAAAATCTGAAATAATTATAGTCATGTAGGTATCGAAATCCTACCCCAAAATCATATAAAATATGATATATGTTCAATTCAAAAATTAGTAGGAAAATGTTCTGCAACATATCAAATTTTTGATAGTTTTGATACCCTGCACTATATCGACTGTAACATGAATTGCACTTGTTCGTTTTCTGCAAACTTATACATTTTGGATATCTAGATTTCAAGGGCTACAATTTTTTCCCAGTATGGCAAACTCAAATTCCGACTACAAAAGGGCGAAATCTGTTGATGAAGTTGAGTCCTGTATTCTGAATCTAAACAGATTTGTTATAACTTAGTAAACATGCATCTATAATTAGCATGCTTATCCTAAATTTTTGATATTTGATATCTGAAACATTAACTAGTGTATCTACAACTTTGTAGTTTTAAGTTTTGCTAAATTCCAACTAGAAATGCCTGATATCTGGCCTTCAATCTGACTGGTTGTATAATTTCTGCAAACTGAAATGTTTATAGGATGCTATAACTATGAGATGATGTTAAACTTTCCTCTATTATGAATGTGCATTGTTGTTACTTGAAGTATGAGGGGTATGTGATATTTTCTCTTGGATTTGCGCATGTTATAGTGGCCATGTTAATGATGTCGTCATGTGTTTGACGAAATGCCTCAATGAAGGCAATATACTGTAATTTGAGAAATGTGCATGTGTTAGTGTTGGCCTTGAACCACATTGATGATTGGTGAAGTTAGAGTCTTGAACGGCATGGATACACTGTATTTTTGAATGGATGATGTGTTATGAAAGAGGGCATGTCACGTGAGTGCATGACCCTATGTCTAGTGATGGACAGCTAAGGTGATATGTGCACCCATGCCATCATGACCCCTAACGTCACTTATGATGTTAACCTATAATTTTGAATATGTCTCAATCCTCTCTAAGAGGGTGAGTTAGTAAAACCCGGGTTTCGGTGGAAAGGCTGAGTAAATGATGGATATGAGGTCTGGACCCTGGAGACTGGGGATGTGATATGTGATTATTCCCACTCGCCCTTACCGGGAGTAGTGGTAACTTGGAGGTGTGATGATGTGGTTTGGTTGTGGAGATGGATATGTGGAGATCCTCACTCCTGTCGGGGACGGGAGAGCTAAGAGTCCTGGTGTTGTATAGTGCCCGTATCCACTGCGCCATGTGCATTTTCACCCCAACTCTTGGGGAGAATTCCAAATCCTTATATTCATAGTTTACCCAGGTTTTCCAATAACAAAGTGGATAAATGAGCTTCCTAAATTATTGAATAAGCTTACCAATAAGCTTGTGGCACTAGTCTGGCTTGAGACTCTTGTAGCCCCTTGACCGTTATAGTTGGTTGTGATACGTGTGACTTGACTCTTGGCACCTTGTGTATTTCCTTCTTGGCTTATGCCTTTTCATTATTCACTTTTGATTCCTTTACTTTATATATGATTCGTAGTACTAACTCTCTTTTGCAGCAACACACCAGTGCAGCAGGTACATTTTCCTACTTTTACCTTAACATTATATACCTATGTCTCCCCTTGCATGCTATGGTACTGCACTTCATATTCCATGCATAGTAGCTCGTGCCTGTAGATGGTATACTACGTAGAGTTGGGATATCCTACTAGGACACGCATTGACGTGCCCCCATTGACTTTTCAATGTGTTAGCTCTTGGAGTTGGTAGCAGGTGGAGCATAGGAGTCCAGTGGTAGAGTGGAGAGTGTGGGTGGGGAGAGGAGAGGAGTCAGAGAGATATGTGTATCTTGGGTTGGCTTTTGGGGGCAGAGTTGAGATAGTGTATCAGGTGTTGTATAAGTCAGACGTTGATGATGTACCAGTTCCCTTTGGTTTTGTGTTGTTCTCTGGTTGGACTTGTTGTTATTCTCTGTTGTTGTTGTTTAGCTTGGTTATTTGTTGTTTGTGGTTAGAAACATTACAGGTGCTACCTCAGTAGTGCGCAGTGGCCTGCTAGCTTTTGTATTTCTTTTCTTTTTTATCTTCATAACACTCGCTACTCTTGGAGAACAGGGGTATTCTTGGGAGCGGGGGTGTTACACTAACCTGCCCAGTAGGCGAGTCAGGCCCGCCCGCCTTTGGGCGGGTCAAGCCCGCCCAGCGGGCTTGGGGCCCGCCCTCACTTGCGGGCGGGCGCCCCAGCCCAGGCGGGCTGGGGCCCGCCCGTGCATACGGGCTGGTACCCAGCTTGCAGCGCACGTGCCCATTTGTAAGCTGACAAGGTGGACCCACAATAGGGTTTCGTGCCCAGTTTTGTGGCGGCTGTAATTTTTGCGAAAATCAAACTTTTGGGCAACTTTGAGACAACGTTTGAGGGGTCAAACGAAGTCGGAATTGAGTGTTGTTTCTTCCTACCTGTTCACCTCTTCGATTTGATAGGTCGTATCACTTACGAAGCTCAACGGTGATAGAGGAAAAATTCGCTAAAGTTTGGCCTTTTGAAAGGCAAACTTTAATTAATTTCTTCCTCCAAAATTAGTAGTCCCACATCAGATATGAAGTAAAGGGGAGAGGTTAAGCACCTATATAAATAAGGGCCTACTCCCCTCCTTGAAACTCGTCCCAAGCTCCAGATCTGAGTAGCTCCATTAAACGTGAGCAAGCACGGATTTGAGCTTAAATTAAATGATCTCTTTCTCCCTAAATTTCTTCCTTGCTCATGTTCGAGCTCTAGCAAAGCTACAAAAGGCGCTCGGATCGGATCCGAAGTCTTGACGAAGGATATATATGAGGATATATGCACATAAGGCGATTTATCCTCAGTGTACGTCTTGTTAATATAATATATGGTGTCCATTACCCTAAGTATGAATTCGTTTGAATAATATACTTAGATAATGTCCATAGACTTAAATTTAGGTCCTTACTATCCAGATAAGATCTCGATTGTGAGTAGTAAACGACCGTATAGAAACTTAAGTCTCAAACGGTTCGTGGTCGTAGATGTGTCGAGAACTGGATATCGGCACATCGGACAGACCACTGTGTCTTAGTCTTACCTTAGGATAATGATGATCTCATAATCATTCGACTTGGTGAAGTCGGAGACAAGACAGAGGTGCTCATTGGAGAATGCGTTCACTGAACGACCAACATAGAGTTATTATATGGTTAAACTTTAACTAAACTATCTATAATAACACTAAGGTGATGTTAGGTAAGCTAGTACTTAAGACCTAAAGTCATTTGTACAAACCTGTGAGTAAACGGTGTCGCTTAGACCTATGATCTAGCTTCGAGGCTAGGCCTACTGAAAGATCCTAGGTTGGGTTACACCTTGTCACGACCCGCTTCCCTAAAATGGAGGCGAGGCGTGAGAAGTCCGCTCAGACTTGGAGCTGTGAGGCTCCAATCTGTAAAGCGTCTGGAATATCCATGTATATGTCCTTGCATGTGCGTAGCAGAACAAAAATAATAATAAAAGAAGGAGACAGATAAAATAATTTCAATCTCAGAATGTCCATAATAAATTTCAACATCACAGAAAAGCCACCAGGTTAAAAGAAAAGAGTCTAAAAGGCCCAAGCATGGCCAACAAAATAATCAATGTACAGAAAGAAAAGTGTTACGCACCGACAACCTAACAACAGACTAAACAGAAAGTAACATGGAACTACGTCTCTAGGACTGGTCGCCGGTGTCCTCGTACTCCACGTCAACGGTGGTCCCAGGCTCAAAGTCAGCAAACACCTCGTCCTCAGCAACGGACTCTGGCTCGGCAACTAACATGTGACACCCAAAGAGACGAGGGCGCATGTCAGCAAAGTCTACAAAGACTTTGTGCAAGGAAACTAAAAGGAAAGTAAAACAACCTAGCAGTTCTAAAAATGTACAATGACATGGCATCTTAAAGTATGATCCAACAATTAAATAGATGCGACAAGTTTGACATGGCAGCAAGTTTAACGAGGCACAAGTACATCATGGCATGGGTAGCAGAGCTACTAAACAATCACATGGATTTCACAAGTCAAGTAAACACGTCGTGCTCAGAGATTACGCCTTTTGGCTGGAGTGGCTGTACGGGCCAACCCCTACGCTCAAGTGATCGCTTATCCCTACCCCTCCACTTGTATCAGGCATTGGCTTTTGACCAACATATGTAGCCCGCTTCTGGATCACAAGCTAGGAAGTGTATTGGCATAGGGTTCTGCCTGCAATGCAGGTGCCTAGCCTGAACAAGGAAGTACGTAGTGTGTGCTACAAATGCAACACTCAAGCATGGATGACATGGCATGGCAAGTTGTAATTTAAATGCGTACAGATAAGGAATTTAAACGTGACAGGCAGAGCACAAGCAAAAAGCATGCAGTTATGAAAATTTAAACGTGACAGGCAGAAATGTATGAATGACATGGCAGGGTGACAGATCTAGTTTCGTTGTCAAGCTAGATCTTAAAATTGCGTCTAGGCGAGTATCATTTCGTCGCCTAGTCTCTTTTACGCCTAAAACAAGAAATGGCCTAAAGCACGACCTAAACAAGAACTGGCAAGTTTCACTTGCCTGCAATCAATCGTTCTGCAAATATTGTCCAACCAGTCCAGTCTACCTATGTGCTCAGATCCACCAGCTTACAGTCCCAGATTAAATTATCTTTATTAGTGAATTAACAGACAGTAAAAAAATATACCGATTTTTATCTTGTTTAACATGGATGGGTTGGGGTCCTAAGTGTTCAGAAATTTACCCTTACACGACGCGAGAGCAACACTGACGTCGGGTAGCTACGTCAGGGGTTGAATTCCGGCATCGCAAACGGTACGGAACGACGGGTTCTCTGTTGATAAAACACATGTACGAAAAAGTTCGTTACGACGGGACTCGAATTATTAGGAAATCCTAAAACGTCTAATGATACAATTTTAATTAGATTCTCTATCCTAAGTCGGGTTCACAACAATATTAGTGTTACCAGCATGATATCATCATATTATTAAGTTACTAACATGCTAATTAAGTTAAATTGCTAGTACGAAAAGTATACAACATTATCATCAAGCAACCTAGACTAACATTAGCTAGAAGTCGCGTACACAAGCTATCAACCCTACGGATTATCAGGTTAACCTCGTTTATTAAATCAACTTCTTGTTCATCATCATTTAACAGTCCAACATCTATTAGTAACTGATATTAACGTGTTTAATGGAAGTATACTAACCGATGTGAAGAGTAGATCCTCTACGTAGCTACCGGGGTTGATGCATGATATCCACGGCTAGGGGGACGTCGTCGCATGCAGACAACGGCTGGGGGTACTGATGAGCATCACTACGACCAAGGAAAGTCGCTGCAGCGCGAAGAGGAAGCCGCTGCTACGGTCAGCGCCCGGGCAGCGTCGGATGCTGCAGCCGTGCGGTTTCTGGCGGGGAACGGGCAGAGAAAAGGCTGACTGGAGGCTAGATGGCATGGGGAAAGTCTGCTGGGCGACTACCGCGTGAAGAACGATGCCGCAACAGTGCAAGGCGACGGCCTGCAGCTATTGCCGGTGGTTGCTGCGCGCCTGGGCGGGATTCCGGCATGAGAGAATGTCACGCCCCGCTTCCCAAAAATGTGGAGTCGAGACGTGAGAAGGTCCGCTCAGACTTGAAGCTGAGAAACTCCAAGTCTGATAAGCGTATAAATTATCATATGGCAGGTCCTTGCAATGCAAACGAAACAACAATAATAATAAAGAAAAGAGACAAAAGAGAAATCTCTGAATATCCATTGAATGAATTACAATATCACAGAAAAGCCACCAGGCTAAAGGAAAAAGAGTCTAAGGCCCAACATGGCCAACATGGTATAACATGCATACAAAGGTGCCACGCACCAATAACTAACAGCAAACCTAAACAAAGAAGTGAACACGAGCGGTCTTCAAGATAGGCCCCTGGTGTCCACTCACCACCACAGCAACATCAGCATCAGCAACGCCACATCCCCTGCAACAAAGCTCTGGCTCTGGGTCTAACATGTGGCACCCAAAAGAGAGAGGGGCACATGTCAGCAAGTCTGGAAAGACTTGTGCAAGGAAACTGAAAGTGAACTAGCAACCTAGCAGTTATAATAAGATGCATTGACATGGCATTTAAGTATGATGCGACAGTTTTAAAGGTAGGGAAGCCAATCACTCACGATGTAGCAAAAGCTACCAATCACTATTCACGAATCACGATTATCACTGTTATCACTGTTATCACTGTTATCACTGTTTGTCACGTACAAGTAAACACGTCAAGTCAAGTACAAGGGATCACCCACACATGGATGCCCTATTGCCCGCAGGCTGTGTAATCAAGTCAAGTACAAGGGATCACTCAACGAGTGCCCTTTGCACGCAGGCTGTGTTGAAGTATCAAGTACAAGGGATCACTCAACGAGTGCCCTTTGCCCGCAGGCTGTGTTCAAGTGTCAAGTACAAGGGATCACTCAACGAGTGCCCTTTGCCCGCAGGCTGTGTTCAAGTGTCAAGTACAAGGGATCACTCAACGAGTGCCCTTTGCCCGCAGGCTGTGTTGAAGTGTCAAGTACAAGGGATCACTCAACGAGTGCCCTTTGCCCGCAGGCTGTGTTGAAGTGTCAAGTACAAGGGATCACTCAACGAGTGCCCTTTGCCCGCAGGCTGTGTTGAGCTCGTCTTCTGGAACACGAGCCAGAAAGTGGATTTAACAAGTATGGCGTAGGGGTGCACCTAGCCGGAACAAGTAACACAAGTATGTAGCAAAGCTACGCAATCACGATGAGTATTCAAGCATGCAATGACATGAACAGATATTCGCGTACCGTTAATTGAATTAAACGTGACAGGCAAAATGCAATGGCATGAACAGATATTCGCGTACCGTTTATTTAAATTAAACATGACAGTTAAAGATGCATGGATGACATGAACAGTTAATACGCGTACCGTTAATTGAAATTAAACGTGACATACAAGCATGATGAGGGTGACGGACCAAGCTTCGTTGTCAAGCTAGGTCAATGGCGTCTAGACGGCTATCCTTTCACCGTCTAGTCTCTTTTACGCTAAAGCAAGGAAATGGCCTAAGACATGGCCCAAATCAAGAGATGCAAGTTTCACTTGCCTAACACCGAGGAAGACGATCGCGAAGGTTCATCCCACAAGCGCTAATCTACGGGGAAAGGAATCGCTGACATGGAAACAATCATCAAACAACATCCATTATTATTAGGGTTTCACAAATCATAATGGGGGTTAATAGAATATTAAAGGAAGAACACTACCCGAATGGAAGCGGAAGATCAATGCCGAGCAACCACGGCAACGGATGAACGATCCGGGAGAACTACCACTCAGATCTGGAAATGAGGGAAAACCTGGAGAAATGGGTTTGGATGAGGCTTTTGGGGATTTGATGAGGGTTTGAGGTTGAGGAGAGGTAGGATATGTGAAATGAGGGTTTGGATGATGATGGATGAGCTTGGGATGAAGGAGGAAGGGTTTGGGGATGAAGGGGGATGATTCGGGGAAGGAGGAGGTTCAGGAGAAGAGAGGGAAGAGAAGAAAACGATTGGGGGTTTATATAGGAAATCGTGTGGCGGCTAGGGCAAACTAGGGTTTCCTGGGCTGATTAGTCGGTCAAAGAAGGATTGGTGACCGACTAGTTGAGCAACTAGTCGGTCGGTTGATCAACGCAGACCGACTAAGAGTAAACAGTAGCTCGCTCAGGAAAACTGGACTATGAGTTAGTCGGTCTGTGAAGGCTTGTCAACCGACTAGTTTGGGAACTAGTCGGTCGGCGAGTGTTCATTGACCGACTAAAGGCTGAATTCTGAGAGAGATCATGGAAATGAGAGTTAGTCGGTCTGTGAAGGATTCTTGACCGACTAGTTTAGCATCTAGTCGGTCGAGAGAAGTTCATAGACCGACTAAAGGTAAACAGTAACTCCTGGATTATAATCAAAGCCCACTAGTCGGTCCATTAAGGATTGCCGACCGACTAGATTGAGATCTAGTCGGTTGGTTCTCCTTCTTGAACCAACTAACGTGCACGAAAAGTGCCGATTCGAAGCGCGAAGCTTCGGGAAGATTTCTATGGCTTCTAGGATCGATTTATACTCTGAGATATGATCGATATGAAGCTCGTCACGAGTGACATACTTCGAAATCGACGATCCTAAGGAAGGAACGAGAAAATACGACGAATCGATCGAAAATGAAAGCTATGGCGACGAAACCACACATCCAAGGAGAAAATCCACCAAGCATATATTATAATATAAATAATCCAATTACACGAAAACCAGTCGTTACATCCTACCCACCTTAGAATAAAGTCCGTCCTCGGACTTTCTAACACATATATATAGTCGCTCTGGTAACTACCCTCAACCAATATCACATCATAAATTCAACCAAGTACTTTCATTTCAAGTGCTTATATATATGCACTAGAAATCCAATATTACTACCACTACACACATATTTTCACGCACATAGTACACTCATACTTATTATAGTCAATCAATTTCATACACGTATTTCAATCACAAATATATAGTCAATATATTTATACAACAATAAACACTTATTACTTACTATAAGAAAATAACCAAGCTTCTCTTATTTGAAAATAATTTCACATTTATTTAGTCATTCAAATACATGCAATTATTTCACCATATTTTCACCTCACATATAGTCCTATAACCATATATTGGTATAGCCACCCACAATCGAGTGCGTAACACAACCAGGCACAAACAATTCAAACACCATACATACATCATCCATCACTATTCACCACCACATACAATTATACCAAGGTACATAGAGTATACCCACTCAAGCTTGAGTGAGACTCAAATCATAGCAGGACATGTATATGCGTAACACAGTATCCATACACATACCAATACAACTCCAAGGCATACACATCCACGTATCACATATTTTCACACCATATCCATCCATGTATACAGCATACAAATGCCAACACCCATACCACTATATACCCCACGAAATCAACACTACGAAGACATAACCACTTAACTAATGGGCCCACCAAACCATAACAAGGTTGACACAGGCAACGACAAGCTCTATGGGTTAGACAATAGGAAAGAAATTGAAATCAAAAGCGTAACGAATAGAAGGATCGAAAAGCATGAAAACGGTCGTGTAAAGATGTAATGACGCTCCATTAGGACACATGGAAAATAGTGTAATTAACATATTCTAAAATACGAAAAGTTTGAAAACCGTTATACTTCAAAGTTGGAGTCCTTTTCCGTATAAAAATATTTAGAGGTCAACAAAACAAATTGTTTGAAATAAGTTTGAGTCGAATATACATAGTAGGAGAAAACGGTTTATTGGCTCACGTAAGGTCATTAAAAGAAAGTGAATCATTTACACGAATTTTGAGGTCGTAGCACTGATATATAAAAATTAATTGAAGTTCTACTTTAGAAATCGTTTTTAGATATATTTATGACGAATGGAAGATAATAACATCTTAGTGGTATGGAAGTAAGTGGGGGAAATATATACATATATAGGATTATTAAATTGGTAATAAACTTTAAAACCGAATTTGGAGGTCTAAATCAGGAAAGGGTTTTGAAAAGTAATTTTACAAAAATCTGAACTAGGGAAAAAGTTGAGCATAAAATCGACTCGCTAAAAGCCGAAGTCCAAAGGGACTTGAAAAGTATATAAGAAGCAAACATGATGCGGTATTCGAACAAGTTTTAATGGCATAAGTAAGAAAAGAAATTATGAATCGAGTTAGGAAAATAGAAATACGGTTCGGAATGAAATTGGCATATGAAAAGGGACAAGACATTTATATCGATACGAAAGTATCTGCTGAAAATATTATAAACCTCTAATCTAAAAATCTCAACACAAGTTTCGATATTTAAAAACATAAATAATTTAAGTCGGCGAAGGAGCATGAAACCTTACACATATCAAAAGTGTTTCGAACAAATTCAAACTTAACGAAAGAAGAAGATCGAAGATACTTTTTAGGGAAATAATGATTCGCCAAAAGAACGTGTTGGTATAAAAACTTTTGAAGTACGAGTACGACGAACCTATAATTGATACATACAAAATTTGTTGAAGTCCATTCAGTTTCGGAAAAATACCCCTAAAGGTATGTAAGATAAGTGGTTAAAATAAATTTTTGTATTTAGGAGAAAGGGACGGTATATCGAACCATCAGGATAGTAATAAACCTTAAAAATCGAAATGCGAAAGATACATTGTTAGAAAAATAGTACAAGATAGTAATTTTAAGATTACGACCAAAAGTCTTCAAAATTCAAGAACGACTTTGAACTCCATCGAAATTTAGGGAGACATATTTAAAGAAGTTTAGAACAAAATTTAAATTGAGTGAAACTTCAAATAAGGAAAGCATTCGAAAATAACTTTGGAAGAATCAAGATTTGCAACGGAAAACATTTGAAAGATCAAGGATAATTGGAATGAGGTGGTCATGTGAATTGAGGACAAGGGAAGTGGTTACGGAAACGTAATTTTCCAAAAATTTGTAGTCGGGAAAATGTTTGAACACAACTTGGATTTGTTGAAAGCTGAAATCATCCGTGACTTGAAAAGTATATTAAGGGAGCGCAACGAGTCATTTGAATATCATAAATAAGAAGGGAAAATTCATAAATCGAATTTGGAAAATAGAATTGCGGCTCAGGATTAAATCGATTTATGAAAAGGGACAAGATATTCAAATAGGTATGAAAGGTATAGGCTGTATAACATTATAAAACAGTAATCAAAATCTCGTCAAAACTTTCGAATTTCAAAAATTAATTTAAGTCAACGAAAGAGTACGAGATATAAGTATACATATAACAATTGAAATTCCATTTAGCTTGGAAAAGATTTTAAAGTATGTATGTCATGCGATTAAAATGGATCTCATAGTTAGAAAATGGTACATCGAATTTTTCCAAAATAGTATTGGAGTCTTTAAACCGAAATGCGAAAATATAGACAAGAAAATGGTTACGAGATAGCAATTATAATTACAACTATTTGACTCCGAAATCTACAAGGAATTTTGACTCAATCGAAAAGTGAGAAATTCAAGTATATACGTAGCGGGTTTAAAACAAAATTTAAACTTAACGAAAACTTTAATAAGGGAAATCGAAATAACTTTGAAAGAAATTAAGCCTTGCCAAAGGGGACATTCGAAGGATCAATGATTATAGAAATGTGGTGGTCGGGGGAATCGAGGCAAGGGATTTGGTCGGATGATCAAAACATAAATACGCCTAGGTTATGACTTAGGAAAATCTACGGAAACTCCTATGGTCAACCAACTAAAGATTATGGAACTAAGCGCTAAGACTTTCCTAAGGGCTAGACGGCGATGAAATGAGTTCAGCTTGGTCCAAAATCGATGAACCCAAGCGAGAGACCAAAGAATTCTAGGAGTCTATCACGGCCAGAGGTAGGTGGGAACCACTAAGGTAACTCTTAAGACAATCAAACAAATCACTAACATGGAGTCTAGCTAACAATCAAGGATTCCTAACTAGCAAGCATAGACGTCTATTTAAGTGTAGCTAGGGCCCTGATCTAATGGGTTTCCTACCAAGCTGGGATAGATGCCCTAACACGCCTACTAGCCACATAAGACATAGGAACGCTAAAACCTAGACTCCGGGCTTATAACTTGGATGTTCTAATTCATTTAATGGACATTCTTTAATTATTATTGTTGTTCCGATAGTTCGCATTTGCAAATGGACCTGCATGGGCCACCAATAAAACCTGTCACGCCCCGCTTCCCAAAAATGTGGAGTCGAGACGTGAGAAGGTCCGCTCAGACTTGAAGCTGAGAAACTCCAAGTCTGATAAGCGTATAAATTATCATATGGCAGGTCCTTGCAATGCAAACGAAACAACAATAATAATAAAGAAAAGAGACAAAAGAGAAATCTCTGAATATCCATTGAATGAATTACAATATCACAGAAAAGCCACCAGGCTAAAGGAAAAAGAGTCTAAGGCCCAACATGGCCAACAAGGTATAACATGCATACAAAGGTGCCACGCACCAATAACTAACAGCAAACCTAAACAAAGAAGTGAACACGAGCGGTCTTCAAGATAGGCCCCCGGTGTCCACTCACCACCACAGCAACATCAGCATCAGCAACGCCACATCCCCTGCAACAAAGCTCTGGCTCTGGGTCTAACATGTGGCACCCAAAAGAGAGAGGGGCACATGTCAGCAAGTCTGGAAAGACTTGTGCAAGGAAACTGAAAGTGAACTAGCAACCTAGCAGTTATAATAAGATGCATTGACATGGCATTTAAGTATGATGCGACAGTTTTAAAGGTAGGGAAGCCAATCACTCACGATGTAGCAAAAGCTACCAATCACTATTCACGAATCACGATTATCACTGTTATCACTGTTATCACTGTTATCACTGTTTGTCACGTACAAGTAAACACGTCAAGTCAAGTACAAGGGATCACCCACACATGGATGCCCTATTGCCCGCAGGCTGTGTAATCAAGTCAAGTACAAGGGATCACTCAACGAGTGCCCTTTGCCCGCAGGCTGTGTTGAAGTATCAAGTACAAGGGATCACTCAACGAGTGCCCTTTGCCCGCAGGCTGTGTTCAAGTGTCAAGTACAAGGGATCACTCAACGAGTGCCCTTTGCCCGCAGGCTGTGTTGAAGTGTCAAGTACAAGGGATCACTCAACGAGTGCCCTTTGCCCGCAGGCTGTGTTGAAGTGTCAAGTACAAGGGATCACTCAACGAGTGCCCTTTGCCCGCAGGCTGTGTTGAGCTCGTCTTCTGGAACACGAGCCAGAAAGTGGATTTAACAAGTATGGCGTAGGGGTGCACCTAGCCGGAACAAGTAACACAAGTATGTAGCAAAGCTACGCAATCACGATGAGTATTCAAGCATGCAATGACATGAACAGATATTCGCGTACCGTTAATTGAATTAAACGTGACAGGCAAAATGCAATGGCATGAACAGATATTCGCGTACCGTTTATTTAAATTAAACATGACAGTTAAAGATGCATGGATGACATGAACAGTTAATACGCGTACCGTTAATTGAAATTAAACGTGACATACAAGCATGATGAGGGTGACGGACCAAGCTTCGTTGTCAAGCTAGGTCAATGGCGTCTAGACGGCTATCCTTTCACCGTCTAGTCTCTTTTACGCTAAAGCAAGGAAATGGCCTAAGACATGGCCCAAATCAAGAGATGCAAGTTTCACTTGCCTAACACCGAGGAAGACGATCGCGAAGGTTCATCCCACAAGCGCTAATCTACGGGGAAAGGAATCGCTGACATGGAAACAATCATCAAACAACATCCATTATTATTAGGGTTTCACAAATCATAATGGGGGTTAATAGAATATTAAAGGAAGAACACTACCCGAATGGAAGCGGAAGATCAATGCCGAGCAACCACGGCAACGGATGAACGATCCGGGAGAACTACCACTCAGATCTGGAAATGAGGGAAAACCTGGAGAAATGGGTTTGGATGAGGCTTTTGGGGATTTGATGAGGGTTTGAGGTTGAGGAGAGGTAGGATATGTGAAATGAGGGTTTGGATGATGATGGATGAGCTTGGGATGAAGGAGGAAGGGTTTGGGGATGAAGGGGGATGATTCGGGGAAGGAGGAGGTTCAGGAGAAGAGAGGGAAGAGAAGAAAACGATTGGGGGTTTATATAGGAAATCGTGTGGCGGCTAGGGCAAACTAGGGTTTCCTGGGCTGATTAGTCGGTCAAAGAAGGATTGGTGACCGACTAGTTGAGCAACTAGTCGGTCGGTTGATCAACGCAGACCGACTAAGAGTAAACAGTAGCTCGCTCAGGAAAACTGGACTATGAGTTAGTCGGTCTGTGAAGGCTTGTCAACCGACTAGTTTGGAAACTAGTCGGTCGGCGAGTGTTCATTGACCGACTAAAGGCTGAATTCTGAGAGAGATCATGGAAATGAGAGTTAGTCGGTCTGTGAAGGATTCCTGACCGACTAGTTTAGCATCTAGTCGGTCGAGAGAAGTTCATAGACCGACTAAAGGTAAACAGTAACTCCTGGATTATAATCAAAGCCCACTAGTCGGTCCATTAAGGATTGCCGACCGACTAGATTGAGATCTAGTCGGTTGGTTCTCCTTCTTGAACCAACTAACGTGCACGAAAAGTGCCGATTCGAAGCGCGAAGCTTCGGGAAGATTTCTATGGCTTCTAGGATCGATTTATACTCTGAGATATGATCGATATGAAGCTCGTCACGAGTGACATACTTCGAAATCGACGATCCTAAGGAAGGAACGAGAAAATACGACGAATCGATCGAAAATGAAAGCTATGGCGACGAAACCACACATCCAAGGAGAAAATCCACCAAGCATATATTATAATATAAATAATCCAATTACACGAAAACCAGTCGTTACAGAGAAGGCCACTGGGAAGTGCTGACGGCCAGTAGGTTAGATCGATGGGGGTGGAGGTGAAAACAACCTCCGGGAGCTGGAAGAGGAAGACGGTGCACAAGGAGGGCAATCGCGACGAAAGAAACCCCAGGCTGCGGGTTGATCATGCGGTGGCGGCTGCGTTGTTTCATGGGAGAGAAAAGAAATGACCTAAGTTGCTACATAAAGAGATGAGGGCTCACGTGGGAGGCTAAGGGTCTAGGGCTGATAGGATTATCTATTCCTTTATTTTATTATTTCCTATAGGATTTGCAAAAGCCCAACAAACGAGCCAAGACAATCACGTGGGGGGCCAGGTCAGGCTATAGGTAGGGTTTGTTTTCTAGGTTAGAATTGTTATTATCAATTTTTAAAAGAGAAACCTGGTGCGTGTGTGTATGATGGGCTCATGGGTCAAAAATAACAATAATAGAGTGGGCAAAAAGTGAAAGAGGGTCAAATGGAGCCCTAAAATTATGAAATAAATACTGGGGTGACCGGGACGACGAAAGAAAGAAGACAAAGAAGACAGATCATAATTTCGACGACGAGAAAAGAAATTAAAAATAAAAAGGCCTCGTGACAAAAGTGAAAATCGTGACGTCTCGTCAAATAAAGTCAAATCGTGGGAGAACGACCCATGAAATGACGTTCCAAATTAATACCACAATTTAATACTCTCAGAGATGGTCACAACGGCATATCACACTATAGGGTTTGGATACAGACAAAGTCTAAAATAAATACGTGCACGAACAAGACTATGTGCACGTAAAGCGTATAAAGGATACGGGATCCAAAGGCGACAGTAATTCCAAGTTGGGCACTCGTCGGGGTTGGCTTGCTAAGGATGCAACCAAGGTGCTACGGCCCTATCGACTCAACAACACGACCCACATACAAAGCAACAAAACAAATCAGGTACCCGAAATTGCTATACGCACAGCCGTATTACGAATAGTGAAAACCGACCGTTACATCCTACCCACCTTAGAACAAAGTCCGTCATCGGACTTTCTAACATATCTAGTCGCTCTAGTAACTACCCTAATCATATCACATTATATTTCAAACCAGATATAGTCACTGCAAGTGTTTATATATGCACTAGGAAGTCAAGCAGTAACACTACCAACATGTATATATTTACACCCATTCTAAACTTTCTCCTATCATAGTTAGTCAAATTCATACACGTATTTCAATCATTCATATAATCACGTACATCCCTATATAACTATTAAACACTTATTACATACCATTGTGCACATACACAAAACCAATTAAATAGTTCACACCAGCAGATACCATCGTAATACTCCACGTTTAGATAACTACCTATGAACAAAATAATAAGGATACACTACTCCCTATATCTCCTAGTGTACATCCAATGCCAACATATCGACACAAATAACCACACCACCCAATATTAAATCATGTTATTATATCTAATATACATTTACCACTACTATAATTTCACAATTTTATAGTCATTCACATGCCTGCAAATATTTCACCATATATTCACGACACGCCACACATACCATAGTCACCAATACCTATAACTAAGCACATACTTACCCGTGCATGGTGCACACTCACATACGCTAACCTTTCATTTATATATACCAATCATACCACTATATACTCAGCACATCTACACACCTAGTTTAGCTAGCACACGTACGTTCACACAGGCAAGTCTTTAGTAAATAACTATACCACAAGACCACACCTATAACTATATACTGGTTTAGCGACCCACAATCATGTGCGTAACACACCCAGGCACAAACAATCCTATCACTATACATACATCATCCATCGCTATATTCATGATACTACATGCAAACCTCAGACATATGTAACAATATACTTAGAGTATACCCACTCAAGCTTGAGTGAGACTCAAAACATATATCAGGATATTCTATACACGTAACACGGTATCTATACCTATATCAATACCACTCCAATGTATACACATCTACCAATATAACCATATACCTACCATCATGTCAATCACACTTAATATCTAGTCAGGTAACACCCACATAGTTCAACCACTTTATATACCATAATAATATTACAGACATCAGCACACGTACAATTATAATACCCTCCTAATATATATGCATTCATCGTATAGTCACACACATGTAACATATATATTCACACCATATCCATCTACCTATAATTAGTATACCTATACATCTACTTATCCGTACATAATTAAGATATGCAATAATCGTGTATGCCTCATGGTATACACGCACACACAACATCCCGAAAAAGCAAGAAATACCAACAAAATTATAATCCTACTACCATACGTATATCACATATATACTCATGCAGCAAATACATAACTGCTTACGTCTAATCACAATACATATCTACGTGCGAGCATAAACTCACACGTACTAACATATAGGTCACATAATAGGCCTACTCACTTAACTATAAGAACACATGTTATCATTACACCTAACATTCACCTGACTTACTAATATATTATATACCAAGCATCTACAAGTATCATCTAGCTACTACACTACTAGTATATACTCCAATACAATTTCCAATATTTACACAGACATCCCTAAAGGGGTATAGCTATCCGCGCATATATAATAACACCACCATATATACAACTTCGCACATATATCACGAACAACACTGATTATACAAACATAATACAAGAGTCAATTATTAATATACTAAGGGTAGGACACTCATACAGGTCTACACACTCTACATATATTCATGCACCACGACTACATCCCAAACCAAAGGGCCCACTACTAAACTGGTGTGACATAAACAACAGCAAGCACTAGTGGGCTGACTAAGCAAGAGGAAGGAAATCAAGATCAGATAACGTAACGAAACAAGATCGGAAAGAATGGGTTCAGGTAGGGCGACGATGAAGAGATAAATTGATCAAGTGAAACTGGGATATGATTGTGGATGGTTAGGTGGGGAAGAAAGATGTAATATTACCCCCATATGCTACCGGAAATAGGACGTAAATGATATAAGTTAAAACACTAAAGTATAAAACGATCATACTTGAAAAGTTGGAGTTCTCTTTTGCATATGAAAATATTTAGGAGTCGGTAAAATAAGTTGTTGAATTAAACTTGTGTAGTTTATATATAGTAGAGGGGGAAACGGTATTTTGAATTATCGAAATGTCATTATATGAAGAAATTAAGATATTTACGCGAGTGTGGAAGACATAGGCTAGTAAATATGATAAGATAATAATTTTAAAGATTTCAGCAAAAATTTCGAAATTCGGAGAATGTATGGAGTCTTAAATGCATGTTGAATGTTTTCAAATAACTTAAACTGGAAAAGAAATTCAAAATAGATAACATTGAAAAAATTCATCGAATGGTCAGGATAGTAATGGAGAAGTTTCAACGATTGACGATGGTGACATGTAGATTCACGTGATTCGAAAGGAAGGAAGTGAATCAAATAAAACGTAAATATGAAGGGAAATAATTTAGTGAAACTGCTACGATGGAGTTCTACGATCGATAACATGAAAGTGTAATGATCAGAAAAAAATGATAGAAGCAGGGTTCTAATTACCGGGTCGACTGAAGATCAAGATGAACTTAACATTAAGACTCTCTAATGAACTAATCTGTAATAGAGATCTCTGGAAAGGGTCCTAAGAGAAATTAAAATTACGTTCTGCTGGGCCCGAAATCGATGAACCCAAGCGAACAACTAGAGGAATTCTAGAAGTCTATCATGGTCAGAGCTAGACATGAACCACTAAGGTAACTCCTAATACGATTATATCAATTTCTAGCATGGAGTCTAGCTAACAATCAGGGACCTCTAACTAGCAATAACAGATGTCTAACTAAGTCTTACTATAGTCCTGATCTAATGGATTCCCTACTATGCAGAGACAGATGTTCGGGTAACACGTCTACCAGCCACCTAAGACATAGGAAACGATAAAAATTAGACTCAAGGCTTATGATTTGGATATTTTAATTTATTTAATGGACATTCTATTTTTATTATTGTTGTTCTGATAATTCGCATTTGCAATGACCTGCATGGGCCACCAATAAAACCTGTCACGACCCGCTTCCCTAAAATGGAGGCGAGGCGTGAGAAGTCCGCTCAGACTTGGAGCTGTGAGGCTCCAGTCTGTAAAGCGTCTGGAATATCCACGTATAGGTCCTTGCAAGTGCGTAGCAGAACAAAAATAATAATAAAAGAAGGAGACAGATAAAATAATTTCAATCTCAGAATGTCCATAATAAATTTCAACATCACAGAAAAGCCACCAGGCTAAAAGAAAAGAGTCTAAAAGGCCCAAGCATGGCCAACAAAATAATCAACGTACAGAAAGAAAAGTGTTACGCACCGACAACCTAACAACAGACTAAACAGAAAGTAACATGGAACTACGTCTCTAGGACTGGTCGCCGGTGTCCTCGTACTCCACGTCAACGGTGGTCCCAGGCTCAAAGTCAGCAAAAACCTCGTCCTCAGCAACAGACTCTGGCTCGGTAACTAACATGTGACACCCAAAGAGACGAGGGCGCATGTCAGCAAAGTCTACAAAGACTTTGTGCAAGGAAACTAAAAGGATCATGCGGTGGCGGCTGCGTTGTTTCATGGGAGAGAAAAGAAATGACCTAAGTTTCTACATAAAGAGATGAGGGCTCACGTGGGAGGCTAAGGGTCTAGGGCTGATAGGATTATCTATTCCTTTATTTTATTATTTCCTATAGGATTTGCAAAAGCCCAACAAACGAGCCAAGACAATCACGTGGGGGGCCAGGTCAGGCTATAGGTAGGGTTTGTTTTCTAGGTTAGAATTGTTATTATCAATTTTTAAAAGAGAAACCTGGTGCGTGTGTGTATGATGGGCTCATGGGTCAAAAATAACAATAATAGAGTGTGCAAAAATTGAAAGAGGGTCAAACGGAGCCCTAAAATTATGAAATAAATACTGGGGTGACCGGGACGACGAGAGAAAGAAGACAAATAAGACGGATCACAATGTAGATGACGAAAAACGAAATTAAAAATAAAAAGGCCTCGTGACAAAAGTGAAAATCGTGACGTCTCGTCAAATAAAGTCAAATCGTGGGAGAACGACCTGTGAAATGACGTTCCAAATTAAATTTATTACTCTCAGAGAGGGTCACAACGGCATATCACACTATACGGTTCGGATACAGACAAAGTCTAAAATAAATACGTGCACGAACAAGACTAGTGCACGTAAAGCGTATAAAGGATACGGTATCCAAAGGCGACAGTTATTCCAAATTGGGCACTCGTCAGGGTTGGCTTGCTAAGGATGCAACCAAGGTGCTACGACCCTATCGAATCAACAAAACGACCCACATACAAAGCAACAAAACAAATCAGGTACCCGAAATTGCTATACACACAGCCGTATTACGAATAGTGAAAACCGACCGTTACACACCTGAAGCTCTCGAGGCGAGTAGATGACTAAGATGGGATTCGTCTATTTCGTTAAAGGTAGTGTCACGGGCTCAATACGGTCTTTGTGTTAATCCTCGGTCGGGGTACGTTGTAAGATGTACAACGAGAATACAACAAAGACCGACGTATATTGACCAATGTTGTCTAATGTGGTTGACAGTAAACCATACCCTAGGCCAACAGGGACACAGTCTTGACTAAGGGACTATAGCTAATGGTATTCATCACTGACACAGCCAAAGTGAACCCAATGATACTTTGGCAATGGGTCGATCACGTTATGATGATTCTGAAACAGGGACGACAACTACTGCTCGTGGTGACCGTCGTCTATGGGTTCCGAGCCCCAACCTGTAGTACGGCAGGCTGTAGGGTCTCACACCGAGTAGCGTTCGTGTCTTAGTAATAGGAAGATTAATAAGAGAAATTCATATGATGAAATGGAATAGTTAAATGTTCACAAGCTAGTTGTGAGACTAAGTCATAGAAGCAATAGGGACATTGTTGCATTTGATACAAACAAAGATTAAACGTGTCGTAAATTGGTTACGACAATAATTATAGTAACAAATGCATTGGAAAGGTTTACCTGGTTGACGGGATCGTCCCGATCTAAACATAGGTTCAAACCGCGTCCAAATCGGAGCTCAAACGAGCTCAGAAACGCAAAAACAGTCTGAGGCAAAGTGGGTTAGACCCACTTGGGCTTACGGGCCCATCTGCGAGGGGTAAATGGGTGACCGCCTACTACTGAGCGGGTACAGCCCACTGCGACAGTGGGCACGGCCCGCTGGTTACAGCGGGCGCGTGCCCGCAGCACAGCGGGCTCAGCCCGCAACAACAGCATGCGCAGCCCACTGTTTGCAGCAGGCCAGCGCCCGCTGGTTACAGTGGGCTAGCGCCCACTGCACAGTGGGCACGGCCTGCTGCAGCAGCGGGCGCACGCCCGCTGCCCAGCGGGCTGGTGTGCCCGCCCTCCTTGCCATAGGTGGGCGCGCCAGCTAAGCCTAGCGGGTGCGCCTGCAACTTAAGTTGTAGGGTTTTTTGAAACCGCTAATGACGGCTACGAAAATTGATTTTTTGCCCATCTTTGGGCAATTGTTTGAGGGGTCAAACGAAGTCGAAATTCGTCTTCGTTTGTTCCTACGCGTTCACCATTTGAAGCCCTTCAAATTGATAGCTTGTTTGGTGTCTAAAGTTTAACGGATAAAGAGAATTAATTCGTTGAAGTTAGTCTTTATGAAAGGCTTATTAAAACTTCAATTAAGCTAAATTAGCTTAATTGAATTTTCTCTTCTATTTGTTTTGTCCCACATTGCTCATAACGAAAGTAGAAGTGCCGACTCCCTATATAAATAGGGGTGCACTCTCTTTGTTGAAAGATGCACCAAGCCTCGATCGAGTTGCTTCGGAATTTAGAGCAAGCTCGATCTACGACTAAACTATTCTCTCTCACTCTCTTCTTCCTATTCTTTCGACTAGTCCTAGCAAGACTACGAAGGGGGTTCGGATTCGGATCCAGACGTCTAAGACGCGGGTCTACTCAAGTGAAACCTTCTACCGCGTGTGATCGGCTTGGAGGCGGGAGTCGGCTCGGGTAGATCGGTTCGAGGGTGCGAGGCGGCTCGGGTGGATCGAGTCAAGGCGGTTCGGCTACGAGGAGCGTCAGAAGACGGTGTGGTACATCTTGCTAGCCCTATGGTAGAGATTCCGGGTATGTTCTCTAAGTAATTTTAGTATAGTTTAATTTCGTCACAGTAGAATAGATCCCTCTTGGGATGGTCAGATCCACCCAATGTTGGTATAGATCGGGCTAGGTTCTGCCTCTCTCAAGGCCTAGCTAAATTGTTTAGCTAGATAGTTTTTATTTTCCGTTATGCTTTACGCCTCTGTAGTCTGTCGTACTTAGGGCGGGCACAGATCCGAGCTCTGAGGGTCCGCCAAACCCCCTACAGTGGTATCAGAGCCTCGTTATGCTTGTAGATCTATATTTGCGACGATTTTAAATTCTTTAAATTGCTTGTTTTGAACATATGGACATTTTAACTTTATGTTAAAATTTGTTTGATATTTTTTTTGTGTTTTAAAATTGTTTTGTAACATGAAAAAAAATTTGGGACGATTTAAATTTTATGAGATAAATTTTAAATAGGTCTTCTATGTTTAAATGCCGTTTTAAAATTTTATTTTATGAGATAAAATAATTTTTGCGAGCATTTAAAAAAATTTTAAAAGTTTATGTAATATTGAGGAAATTTTTGGTTTCAAGAGATGTTATTTAAATTTCTTTTAGTTGCATAAAGGTTGAAATATTTTTAAAAAAACTTTATCTGAAAGCTTTAAAAATAATTTCAAATGATTTTAAAAATGTTTTAAAATTTTTTATGAATATGTAACATAAAGAAAAATTTTATTCCCATGAGATGGAATTATAAATTTGTTTCTTTTAATTACATATAGGTTTCAAGATTATTTTATGCGATATTTTAATCTTAGAAATGTATCGTTAAAATTTTTAAAGCTTAGGTTTAAATTTAAAATTATTTGATAATTTTATGAAACCTAGTTTTATGTGATAAAAGTCCTTCAAGCTTTAAAATTTTAGATCTTTAAATTTAAATGTTAAATTTTAGATTTGCAAGTTATTTGATTATGTTGTAGATAATTTTAACTTACATGCTTTTATTGTATGTCACTTTGATTGAACCTTTAATTTATGCGATTAAATTAGTTGGTTTATGTTTTAATGGACATGATTAATAAAGTATTCATGAACCATTTAGGTTAGCCATTAACTGATTAAAACTTTATAAGATAAAATTTTAATGACTAGTGACATGATACGTTTTAAATGAACAAATACAACATCAAAACCCAATACCAGATTAGGGTAGTCCCTTTGATTGACAATCATTATCATAAATTGTTTAAATGATGATTATCATTAAATGACTAATTTTGTAAAATGTTGTAATTGTTTTATTAAAATCCGAATTAGATTAGGGTAGCACGATGAACATAAGAACCTTATAGTTGATAAGGATCTAATAAAAATTGTTCAACAAATCCATAAAAATTTCGAATTTTAGGATCCACTAGTTGATAAGGATTAACTAGTATTAATTAAAAGCCATTTAGTTAATGGATGAACATAGAATTGATGAATCTCCTTCAATGGATCATGATGTCGGTCAATGTGCTTGGCTAAGTTTGCTGGACCACCCTAGCTAGTCTAGGGGCCGAGTAGTCCTGGCTTAGTCAATTCCCTGGCTATATCCGCTGGACTGCAAGGAGTCAAATCATGACTGTGTAAGTCCATTGAATATACATAAGTCAAATACGATAATAATCTTGTTCAAGATAAATCGTAGCCCTCTTTGTTTTAGGAGTTGGCAACTGTAAGGTCCGTGTTACGATTGTTGAGCTACACTCAAGCTGTAATATAGCAATCTCATGGAAACCGATTTCTTGATAACATCTTGACTTGACCCAAACCGTCATCTCGTGCATACGCCGAGCACCGGCGTAAGTCTAACCAAGAATGTTGTCTAAGACCTGACCCAAACCAACGGGTCGTGCATACACCGAGCGTCGAGGCAAGTCAGGCTAAACATGAAAACAAGGGTCCGACTAGGCTAGCCATTGTGATTTGGATGAGCACACTCATGATCACAAATGACTAGGGGTAAAAATCGATAGGGAATCATATTTAATATGATTGACGATGAGTTTGTTCTACCGACTGCAGAGTCGGAGAACTTGTTAAGATACACTCAAGGTTGTCAGACTCAGGGTAGTCGAATCCCTCTCCCACAAATGTTATTATATAATAAACTGTTTATTGTTATGGCTTTAATTAATTTAGTGGGAGAATATAGTTCTATTAAAAACCATTGAAACTATACAACGAACATATACTGACTAAAGTATCTACTAAATTGCAGAATTGATTCGGGTCTTAGGTATATGATAGAGAAAAATGTGCTTGATGGAACAAACTATAAGGATTGGCTTAGAAACATTAAGTTAGTCCTTTCTCCAGCCGGGATTGGGTACGTGCTGTTCGAGGATCCTCTGGAGAAGCCTGACGACAGTGCGACCTACGAGGAAAAGGAAACATATAAGCTATACCAGAGGGATGCAGAGAAGGCCAGGTGCCTTACTCTAGCTTTAATGAATAATGAACTACAGAGGAAGCATGAACATTTGGATGTTCAAAGCATACTTCTGAATGCACAAGAGTTATAAGGCAAGCGGTCCAGAGCTGCCAAGTTTGAAGCCACGAGCAATCTCTGGGGCACTAAGATGGAGACAGGGCTCATACAAGATCATGTCATTAAGATGATCAGGTAAGTGAAAGATGCCGCCCAGTTGGGTTTTGTCCTGGATAATGAGATGTCCATAGACATCATCCTTAAGTCTTTAACCACGGCCTTTAAGCCTTTCACTACTGGTTTCATAATGAACAGTATTGAAACGGATCTTCCTGGTCTCTTCAACATGCTTAGGCAGTTTGAGGAATTTGAGAAGAAATTGACTGCATTGGTTGTTGGCTCTGCTCCTTCAGACCAGCCGAAAGGCAAGGGAAGAAGAGGAAGGTCCCACAACCTGCCAAGGCGAAGAAGGGGAAGAAAAAGACAAAAGGGGCCCCGTCAAAATCTGAGTGCTTCCACTGCCATAAGATGGGCCATTGGAAGAGAAACTGCAAGGTTTACCTTGCAGAAAAGAAGAAGGGGCATACTGATGCCTCTACCTCATGTACAACAAATTAAATTCAATAAAGCATAATTATTTCCATAAATGATTTATCACATAGTATGAGATACTAAAGACATCTGTGTAATGTATACAGGTGGCTGATATGAAGCAGGGGTTGGAAGAAGTTCTGAGGACGGTCGGCATCTGAGCAATCATTGCTGCTAGGCTGTACGAGGACTTCAAAGAGACATGAAGAAGAAGAAGGAGCTGATACTCATTTTCGTTCATGAATAAAATGTATCATTCCATAAAGTTAAAACAATGATTGAGTGTTTAACACCCAAAGTTATTTGATAAACAAATTATGGTTCATTTTTATGAATCCGTTGTTTGAATGAATGTCTCAGGAAATGTGCTTTCCTTTGAAATTGAAATTTGTTGAGAATGGCTTAAATTTCTGTGAATGTGGCTATCTGAGTTGGTTGCATAAATTCTTGAACTATGATGCAGAGCTTCAGAAAATTTTGATTGTGTGGAGCTGACTTAATGTTATAGTCAGTCGATAGTTAAGTATAAGTTCCAGGAGCGTATAAATTGTGTATGATCACAATTATACACATAATTAAGATTGATTCTTAATAAACTACATTTGATTCTTAAAGAGTTAATATTAAATGTAGTTAAGGGAAAAGTACAGTGAAAGACGTTTAACTGAGTAAGTCAATGTCAAGATTCCTTAAACCGATCTTGATTTGACTCATTTGTTATACCCAACCTGACACTAGTATGTTCCATCTAAGCACATATCAAATGGTTATGATCTTCAAATATATAGTCTAAATATGATTTAGATATAAAATTGAAGTACTTAACCAGATAATTCTTAAAGTCAGTGGGAGCTAGCTCATATACTTAGTTCCAATTTCTCGGACCAAGTAAAAAGGTTTCCAACTTATTTGAATCATCTATATAGAACATTGAATCAAAATTGTTTTGATTTAATCGAATATATAGATACTTAGGGTGTCATGTATGTACTTGACATATTGACATAAGAAGATTGGAATGAGCTGAGACCGATTTATAAAAATGTTAGACCCTACATCTAGATTGTATGAGCTAATTGTTAGTTATACAAAGAAAGGAAAATCGATCCAAATCATTTTTCAAGGATCAACCTTGTGTGATCATGAGATGTATAAATAATGATACATTAAAATGCATTATAGATACTCGTTAGTAAATCCACTCTTAGGTTTGTCATATAAATGTCCAATGTGACTGATATGCTATAACGGTATGAGATACCGTGATAAATAGCCTAAGCGCAAGTGGGAGATGTAGGAGGATATATGCCTATAAGGCAATTTACCCTAAGTGTACATCTTGTTAATATAATATACGGTGTCCATTACCCTAAGTATGAATTCGTTTGAATAATAGACTTAGATAATGTCCATAGACTTAAAGTTAGGTCCTTAATATCCAGATAAGATCTCGATGGTGAGTAGTAAGTGACCGTGTAGAAACTTGAGTCTCAAACAGTTCGTGGTCATAGATGTGTCGAGAACTGGATAGCGGCACATCGGACAGACCACTGTGTCTTAGTCTTACCTTAGGGTAATGATGATCTCATAATCATTCGACTTGGTAAAGTCGGAGACAAGACACAGGTGCTCATTGGAGAATGAGTTCACTGAACGACCAAAGTAAAGTTATTATATGGTTAAACTTTAACTAAACTGTCTATAATAACGCTAAGATGATGTTAGGTAAGCTGGTCCCTAAGACCTGAAGTCATTTGTACAAACCTTTGAGTAAACGGTGTCGCTTAGACCTATGATCTAGCTTCGAGGCTAGGCCTGCTGAAAGATCCTAGGTTGGGTTACACCTGAAGCTCTCGAGGCGAGTAGATGACTAAGATGGGATTCGCATCTTCCATTAAAGTGAAGTTAGTGTCACGGGCTCAGTACGGTCTTTGTGTTAATCCTTGGCCGGGGTACGTTGTAAGATGTACAAGTGAATACAACAAAGACCGATGTATACTGACCAATGTTGTCTAATGTGGTTGACAGTAAACCATACCCTAGGCCAATAGGGACACAGTCTTGACTAAGGGACTATAACTAACAGTATTCATCACTGACACAGCCAAGGTGAACCCAACGATACTTTGTCAATGGGTCGATCACGTTATGATGATTCTGAAACAGGGACAGCAACTACTGCTCGTAGTGACCGTCGTCTAAGGGTTCCGAGCCCCAACCTGAAGTAAGGTCAGGCTATAGGTTCTCACACCGAGTAGCGTTCGTGTCTTAGTAATAGGACGATTAATAAGAGAAATTCATATGATGAAATGGAATAGTTAAATGTTCACAAGCCAGTTGTGAGACTAAGTCGTAGAAGCAATATGGACATTGTTGCATTTGATGCAAACAAAGATTAAACGTGTCGTAAATTGTTTACGACAATAACTGTAGGAACACATGCATTGAAATGGTTTACCTAGTGGACGGGATCGTCCCGGTCTAAACACAGGTTCAAACCGCGTCCAAATCAGAGCTCAAACGAGCACAGAAATGCAAAAACAGTCCGAGGCAAAGTGGGTCAGACCCACTTGGACTTACAGGCCCATCCGCGAGGGGTAAACGAGCACCCGCCCGCTACTGAGCAAGCATGGCCCGCTGGTTGCAGCGGGTGCGCGCCCGCTGCAGCAGCAGGCGCATGCCCGCTGCTCAGCGGGCTGGCGGGCTTGCCCTCCTTGGCTTAGGCGGGCGCGCCCACTAAGCCTAGTGGGCGCGCCCGCAACTTAAGTTGTAGGGTTTTTTGAAACCTCTAATGACGGCTACGAAAATTGATTTTTTGCCCATCTTTGGGCAATTGTTTGAGGGGTCAAACGAAATCGAAATTTGTTGTCGTTCGTTCCTACGCATTCACCATTCGAAGCCCTTCGAATTGATAGCTTGTTTGGTGCCTAAAGTTTAACGGATAAAGAGAATTAATTCGTTGAAGTTAGTCTTTATGAAAGGCGTACTAAAACTTCAATTAAGCTAAATTAGCTTAATTGAATTTTCTCGTCTATTTGTTTTGTCCCACATTGCTCATAACAAAAGTCGATCCCTATATAAATAGGGGTGCACTCTCTTTGTTGAAAGATGCACCAAGTCCTCGATCGTGTTGCTTCGGAATTTAGAGCAAGCTCGATCTATGACTAAACTATTCTCTCTCACTCTTTTCTTCCTATTCTCCCGACTAGTCCTAGCAAGACTACGAAGGGGGTTCAGATTCGGATCCAAGTGTCTAAGACGCGGGTCTACTCAAGTGAAACCTTCTACCGCGTGTGACCGACTTGGAGGCAGGAGTCGGCTCGGGCAGATCGGTTCGAGGGTACGAGGTGGCTCGGGTTGATCGAGTCAAGGCGGTTCGGCTACGAGAAGCGTCAGAAAACGGTGCGGTACATCTTGCCCGCCCCAGGGTCGAGATTCAAGGTATGTTCTCTAAGTAATTTTAGTGTAGTTTAATTTTGTCGCAGTAGAATAGATCCGTCTTGGGGTGGTCAGATCCACCCCAAGTTGGCATAGATCGGGCTAGGTTCTGGCTCTTTCAGGGCCTAGCTAAATTGTTTAGCTAGATAGTTTTTATTTTTCGCTGCGCTTTACACCTCTGTGGTCCGTCTGACTTAGGGCGGACACAGATTCGAGCTCTGAGGGTCCGCCAAAACCCCTACAGGATCCACTTAAGATTAAATCTTCTTCGGCACATGGTTGTCTCAGCGACAAGGGTTTACTCGCCTCAGGACGCGGTGCAGTTCAGGAAGCGGTTCAGCTGGGGACAAGGTGCGGCTCGGGACGTGGTTCGGCTCGAGATAAGCGGCGCAGGGGCCAAAGAAGTGTTGCTGAAGACGACGCTTCGTATTCTGCGAAAACAAAGTGAAAGGTATGTAGTTTAAATGTTCATGTGTTTATAAATTGCAAATGTTAGATAGATCTATCATTAGGGGTTGGTCGGACCCAACCCCGGGATAGTAGATATCTTGGCTAGGGTTGTTAATCTTTGGGGCTTTGATTTGAAATTGTTTTAATTCTGATTTATCGCTGCTAATTTGTTTTCGTCGTCCGACCGACTTAGGCCAGACGTCGAATTTATTGCCCTAAGGACTAAGAAAATCCTACAGTGGTATCAGAGCCAGGTCTACATGATCTATGATTTGCAATTTATAAAATGCAGCATGTTTCTCTATGAGATGGAGGTTGAATTTTAAACTATTAAACTTATCATTTTAAAGCAACGGTTTTATTTTCAAAATTTTTTTGAAAATTTTTAATTTTATTTTAAAATTAAATCTTTAAAATTATTTGATAATTTTTGTGTAACTTAAAATAATGAGATAAAATGTAAGTTGCATGTTTAGTAAGAAAATTTTATGAGATAAATTTCAATTGCTTTGTTATCATTCTAAATTGTTTAGTTAATTTTTTTACTGGTTATATTAGTTCTAATTGATTATGTGATATTTCAAGAAAGACTATTAGGATAGCCATTAAAAACCTTTCGGAAACTTATGAGAAAATTTTTTGGACATGCTATGACTTAAAAATTGTTGAACCAAATTAAATTCTTATTTATGGTAGCCCTCTCCATAATTATTATTTTAATTGTTATAATAATAATTTCGAACAAAAGGCTATGATTTAAATTGTTGCAACTTGAACTTTAAATGCCTAATACATGATTAGGATAGCACCATAATAATCCTTATAGTTAATAAGGACATTAATAAAAGTTATTAACCAATCCTAATAATTTTGAATTTTAGGATTCAACTAGTTGATAGGATTAAGTAGTTTTAATGAAGCCAATTCTAATTGATGGGACACATATGAATAATAAGTTTCCTTTAATGGACCATGATCCGGTCTAGTATTTTTTGACTAGTGTTGTGGATCACCCTAGCTCGACTGGGAATAGTGATCCTGGCCTAGCCAAATCCATGGTCGTGTTCCGCTGGACCGCAAGGATGCGATTTATGATTAAGTGACATCGTCGATTATATCTAGTCAATTACGTTAAAAAACTTCTTCAAGGTTAGCCATAGCCCTCCTTGTTTTTGGATCAGGGGACTAAAAGACGCATGTCATAGTTGTTGAGTCTTCTCAAGCTATGACATGGTCTCTTTTAGAAACCGACTCCATCATACATGAGATGTAGTCTATTAACCCAAATTGCTGCGTCGGGTCTCCTCGAGTATCGGTATAAGTTAATATTAGACATGAAAACAAGGGATCGACAAGACTAGTCACTATGGTTTGTTGAGTCTCATCAAGATCATAAGTGACTAGGGGTAAAAACCAATAGGGAGTCACATGTGATGTGATTGATAATGAGATTTTCTACCAACTGCAGAGTCGATCAACTTGTTAAGTCTCCTCAAGGTTGTGAAGCTCAGGGTGGTTGGGTCCTTATCCCATTAAATAATTATATTCGTTCATCTATATGGCTAAAGATAATCGCAGAAATAGTGGGAGGATATAGTTGAATAAAAACCATTTTAATTATATTTAAAAATCATGAACATATGCTATACTATGGTAATTCTATGTTTTACCTAAGTGGAAACCAAAATAACAATATCCTTAAAAGAAATAAGTCAACTGAACAAAAAGATTAATTGAGGAATATTTGATAAACCAAACTATATTCTCATTGATATGAAAATGGCCTTCCTAGTACTGAGTTAAGGACAAAGATTTCTTTAAGCTATAAAGTCTAACACAATAAAAGCATGCTATTTAACTCTCGCCTCGATGAGCAGTGGCAGTTTAAACATGCTGATGTTCAAAACATGCTTCTCCATATAACTTGTTAAGTCTCCTTAAGGTTGTATGGAAAACAGTTTCAATCCGCAAGGTTTGAAACTTCGTTCAAACTGACTCGAAGACGAGTGTAAGGGCCGTGCAAGACAATGTATCCAAATTAGATCTTGAGACAAGCAAATTGTTGAGTCTCTTCAAGGTTGCAAAGCTCAAGTGTTTAGATGCATGTGATGCTTGCACAGCTAATATTTGTGTTAGGACATAAAATGTCTAAAAATGATTTAGAAAGGAGAAGGCACTAAGGAAAATTCATTGAGAAAGAATATTTGGTTTATCATAAGATAAGGCATATTAGGAGGAACTAACAATACGATATGTTTGATGTCTAAAATTTCAGAAAAATTGTTATACAAAGATAGTCTCACATATTGGCTAATGAACAAAAGTTATCTCTAGGCCATATGGAACTTATATCACACTTGACAAATGTCGTCACATTACTTTAGAAAAAATGGTTTGATGTGATAATAATGTATAACAATGTTGTATTAAGAGTTAATACATGAATATGCAGGTTAGTAGCACATCTTATATGGCAAAATAGAATAGTCCATACCATAGAAACTAAGCTTCACGAGTCATATAAAAAGGGGTCTGAACTCTCGTATTATGAGTCGAAAGACACTTGTGAATCTTGTCTCAAAGGAATAATGGCCGAAATTCCATCTGTAAGACAGTGGGAGAATGATTTGGTGAACTCGTAGTCTCGTACATACAGATGTACCCGAACCCAAGTCTAAATAACCCGAGATAAGGTGTTCTTATTTCATTACGACACATGTTCTTGATGAAACACAAGTCTGATAAAATAAAGAAGACAATGTAGAAGTATTTGGACTGATTCGATCGGATCGAAGAGTCGAATACTTAGCTATGTAATTCTTGCGTAACTAAAAGAAAATGATATTTTCTCTCAAGGTAAGTCTTTTAACACATCGGTGTGTTAAAGAGCATGAATCGTACTCTAGTAGACTTAATGTGATACATGGCCAGTGACTCTGAGTTACAATCCTCGTTCTGGATTAAAACCCATATAATAATGCATAGGCATTTGATAAGGTTATGTTAGAACCTTATAAATATAATATTCCTCAAATTAATCATTAGGAAGTCACAATGATTACTCGAGTCTCGTGAGACGACAAGTCGAGTAAAACATCATAGTTGATGATGACTTAGTCAACTTCCAGAATGCCATTTCGAGTTGGAACTCTTATTAATTACTTGATGCAATCCGAAACAGGGTCCTTGCACGTAAATAAGATATGGACCTTAATTTATATGCCCAAGCAAATTGTTTCCGTTGGCTGCAAGTGAATCTTCGAGTCTAGAAGATTGGTGCAGAAAGAAAATAGTGAAGTACAACTTATGTTGGTTGAGAATGGTTATCATCCTAACTTCTATAAACGGATTATGATGAAACTGTCTCACCAGCAGATGTGTGCAGATCTAATCGGACCAAACTCGATGTAAATGCTCATGATGACCATGAAAACTGGAGCATTCATGTATAGTCTGTTTTCTAAATATGATTTAGAAGAACGAACTTATATAAATCGGCCAGAGAGTTTTCAAGGTCAGTGGGAGCAAATATAAAACATGCGAGGCATCAAGGAGCTGGAACATATGCTTTGATAAAGTGGTCAAAGATTTTGACACTTTATCAGAAATGATTATGAACTGTCTAAATGACTAGTAACTTATTTGGATTATTCTCGTAAGGTACGATGAGTTGGATGAGATCCAGGCAAAATATTAATTATGGATTCCAAGAGACCAAGGAAATTATTTGGATGAGATTCAAATGTGTGGTCTAACGATGAACATAGAAAACTCCTTAAGTCTATAACTAAAGAAGGTTTAGCAGATTCACTTACGAAGGTGCTGTCACATAAAGTCTATAGAGACTTATGTGTAAATGCGGTATGAGATACCGGGATAAATGGGCCTGAGTGCAAGTGAAAGATGTTAGGAGATAGGTATGCCTTCAAACTCGAGGCAATTTATCTCTGTGTAAGTGTACAAACATCTTGTTCAAAATTACAGTAAGATGTATGGTAACAATTTACCTAAGTTAATAATAATATAGTCTTCATTAGAACTTAAGTATAGTCCTGAGACTTAATGTGAGGTCAAATATGTATCAAGATGGAGATCTCGATCATGGAAAAGTATTTGACCAATCATAGCATAGGTCTGAAAATGTTCGTGGTCATAGATGTTTTAAGAAAAGGATATCGAAACATTAGATAGACCGTTGTGTCTTTGTCTTCACCATGGAGTGGTGACGATGATCTCATGGTCATTCGACTTGGCAAAGTCGGAGACGAGACATAGGTGCTCATTGGAGAATGAGTTCATTGAATGACCCAACAAGAGTTATCATATGGTTCATATTGACCAATCTGTCACTGATAACTCTTAGTGATGATAGGCAAGTTGGTCTTTTGACTTAACGTCATTGTACGAACCTATGTGTGAACGGTATCACTTTGATCACTGATCTAGTCTCGGAAAAGTCCCGTTGAAAGGTCTTTGGTTGGGTGACATTTGAAGCATATGAGGAGAATAATGACCAAGATAGGATTCGTCTCTCCCGGTCAAAGGAGTTAGTATCGCACATGTTAGTTCAATCTTTAGTAAAAACTCTAGCCAGAATATGTTGGAAGTAGTCCAACATTATTTGACTAAATATCAATGGAGTCTAACCAAGTTCAAGCTAGTAGGGTTGACAGTTGACCATACCCTAGGCTTGACTAAGAGACATAGTTTTGATGAAGAGACTATAACTGCGGTATTCATAACGGACACAGTCAAGGTGGTCCCGACAATACTCATATCAATGAGTTAACCATATAAGTATGATACCGAAATAGGGATGGAACCTGCAGCTCATGGTCTTTGCTGTCTAGGGTTTCGAGCCCCACCTGTAGTAGGGTCAGGCCGTAGGGTCTCATATAGAGTTAGACCTTTGTCAAGTAATAGGTATAATTTAGGGAGAATATGCATTTGATGCAAGGGATAGAAAACTGCAAAGAGTTTGCAGTTAGCTCTTGCATTCGGGATAAACGATCCTGAGTGCAAGTGGAAGATGTTGTGGGATGTATGCCGTCAGTTCATTTTTATTTGATGCAAATGATTTTTTATAATAAATGTAGGAATTTTGCATATGATGCCAAAGGAATTAAATGTGTCGTAAAATTTTTATGTGCAGTTAATATAATAAATGCATAGAAAAGGTTATCTGGATGACAAGAACGTCCCGGTCTTAACCCAGGTTCGAATGGCGTCCAAAACAGATGCCAAACACAGGATTTAGAGCAAAAACAAGAGAGTCAGCTCAGTTCCAAGGGGACTGGGCGCACCAGCCCAGGGGCGGGCCCGATCACCCAAAGCTGGGCAGGTGCGTAACCCGCCCAGCGGGCGGGTTGGGCCCGCCTGCAAGGGCAGGTGCTTGACCCGCCTCCCTGGGCAGGTCTAGCCTGCCCAGCAGGCTGGGGGCCCGCCGCACCTGCAGGCATGCGCTCAGCCTGCAGCGTACGTGCCCATTTGCAGGCTGGCAAGGTGGGCCCCACAATAGGGTTTCATGCCCAGTTTTGTGGCAGCTGCAGTTTTTGCAAAAATCAAACTTTTGGGCAACTTTGAGACAACGTTTGAGGGGTCAAATGAAGTCGGAATTGAGGTCGTTTCTTCCTACGTGTTCACCGTTCAACCCTTTTCAATTTGATAAGTTGTATCACTTACGAAGCTCAACGGTGAGGGAGGAAAAATTTGCTAAAGTTTGGCCTTTGTGAAAGGTAAACTTTAATTAATTTCTTCCTCCAAAATTAATAGTCCCACATCGGATATGGAGTGAAGGGGAGGGGTAAGCTGCCTATATAAATAGGGGCCTACTCTGCTCCTTGAAACTCAGACCAAGCTCCAGATCTGAGTAGCTCCATTAAACGTGAGCATGCTCGGATCTGAGCTTTAATTAAATATTCTCTTTCTCCCTAAATTTCTTCCTTTCTCCTGTTCGGGCTCTAGCAAAGCTACGAAGGAGCTCGAATCGAATCCGAAGTCTTGACGAAGGATCCACTCAAGGTGAAATCTTCTTCGACATATGGTTGGCTCAGCGACAAGGGTGTTGCTCGTCTCGGGACGCGGTGCGGTTCGGGAAGCGGTTCAGCTCAGGACAAGGTGTGGCTCGGGACGTGGTTCGGCTCATGAGAAGTGGCACGAGGGGCCAAAGAAGTGTTGTCGATAACAACGCTTTGTATTCTGTGGAAACAAAGTGAAAGGTATGTAGTTTAAATATTCATGCGTTTATAAATTGCAAATGTTAGATAGATCTATCCTTAGGGGTTGGTCGGACCCAACCCTGGGATAGTAGAGATCTTGGCTAGGTTTGTTAATCTTTGGGGCTTTGATTTAAAAAAAATTTAAGTCTGATTTTACGCTGCTAATTTGTTTTCGTCGTCTGACCAACTTAGGTCGGACGTCAAATTTATTGCCCTAAAGACTAAGAAAACCCTACAGTCATCAGCCATAAGTCAAAGGGCCACCCCTTCGCTCTTGAACGACCCTAACGTGTCGTCAGCCATAAGTCAAAGGGGCCACCCCTTTGCTACTGAACGACCTAAACGTGTCGTCATCCGTAAGTCGAGGGGCAACCCCTTCACCACTGAACGACCCTTACGTGTCGTCAACCATAAGTTGAGGGGCCACATCTTTGCCACTGAACGACCCTAACGAGTCGTCAGCCGTAAGTCAAAGGGGCAACTCCTTCGCCACTGAATGACCCTAACGAGTCATCAGCCGTAAGTCGAAGGGGCCGCCCCTTCGCCACTGAACAACTCTAATACGTCGTCAGCCGTAATTCGAAGGGGCCGCCCCTTCACCACTGAATGACCCTAACGCGTTGTCAGCCGTAAGTCGAAGGGGCCGCCACTTCGCCACTGAACGGCCCTAATGTGTCGTCAGCCGTAAGTCGAAGGGGCCGCCCCTTTGCCACTGAACGACCCTAATGTGTCGTCAGCCGTAATTCGAAGGGGCCGCCCCTTCGCCACTGAACGACCCCAATATGTCGTCAGATGTAAGTCGAAGGGGCTGCCACTTCGCCACTAAATGACCCCCTTGCATCAGCAGCCGTGAATCGAGTGAACCCCTCCCTCACTCTTGAACGAAAGGGCCTACCTCTGACACGGTTCAACGGCTTAACCCTGACCATCTTGGGCAAGGATCTAACTTGTCGAAAGGGGCTCCCAGGTGTTACAGCCACACGGCTTGAGCGGACGACAAACGAAGAGATACAATGATAAACAAAGACATACAGGCCAACTCTTCTGGCATTTTTTACTACAAAATTGTTTTTGTTTACATCTCAATTACCCCCTATATATTTGAAAATTAAAGTAGGGGCAAGAGGAGTATATTCTACACATCTCCACCAAGCATGGTCATAGGCTCTTGGTCCCCCGAAGCACCAGCTCCTGCATCGTCACCAGTCGTGGTGACAACTTCCCAGATGGGAGCGGCCTCTCCCGTCCCCTAACTCAGATCATCGTCACCAAGATCCAAAAACAGCACCAGGATTTGTTCGATCTCAGTAGAGAGGTCAGGGAATCGGTATTTTAGGTCCGATCAACATCGCTCGTAGCCTTCCATGTACAGCTCATCAAAATCAGGTAGAGACCCCTTGAATTCCTGGACTGTCGTCTTCGCTATGACCTCGGCATTGTCTCTCTTCCAACAGATCCTTCTCTGCTCGCTCTCTTAAAGCGACTTGTTCTGCCTCTCTCTTGCGAGACTCGTGTAGCTCACGATCGAGCCGTTGTAGGTGATCCATTCTCGATTCACAAAGAAGGAGAATCCTAGTCAGCTCGACCTGAGACTTCTCCACATCCGACCTAACGGCCCCCAGGGTGACTTCATAACTGGCCACCATCGGGGCACATCGATGAAATGTAGCAGTGGCCACGAGAGCTTACAAACAATGCACGATAGTTTACATCCATGCATCCATAACCTACAATGAAGGCTGGTGTAGTAATTACCTGGACGTTAGCATGGACGGCTATCGACGCTAGCCTTCCGTAATTGACCCTCTCCATGACAGCCATGCCCATGAAAGGGTCGCATTTTCAGCAATCCAGGAGGCGGACCTGCAATCCAGAATCTTCTCGCCTCATCAAAAACTCCATTTGAATGAGTTCCTCTGCGAAGCAATCAAATAGAGTCCGAGAAGATAGACTCTCTAGCAAAACCGGTCTGAATTCATCGGGAATGTCTTCAGACAATGGTACTGGAGGGAACAAGCCTCCCCAGTGCCAGGAATCCTCATGCAGAAGAAGCTCCAAAGGGACCCGGGTCTCCCCTGAGTCTCCCTCTAGAGGAGTTCCCCTCTCCTTCTGAGGGATCTGATCTGCAGCTTCAGTCGACCCACATGGCTCCGAGTCACTAAGGAGAATCCACTGCCTCCTCTTATTCCCCTCAATGGCAACCACCTCGAATTTGGAGGTGGGCTTCTCCTTCTTCTTCTGATGGAGACAGGTCACCTGAGTAACCCTCTCAGCGACAATGGGTTCCTCCGACGATTGAGCCTTCCTTTCTCAACCGAGGAGATAACATGCTTACCTCAGCCTCTCTAATGAAAGCCTCAACTCCCTCGCTCAGTGCAGGGTCCACCTGTTACTCCAGGCCGGCCATGCCTGTAAAAGAAATAAACAAGTTAAGTCATAGGACGAATGTTGAACAGTTGATAAGCACGATCGAATCAACCATTCGTCCACACGGTCTGGCGCAACACCAAGTCAGACCACATCCACTTCGTCTTCCTCATATTCTCTGGCAGACTCGTCAATACGTCGGCGGCTTGTATCTCCTCTCTAGTCAAAGGCTTGTCCTTGATGGGGCCTAAGTCACGACACCCCAACCGGTGCAGAAGCTCGCATCCCCTTGAAAGACCACGAACACGAACTCCTCTTTCCATTTGGGATTAGAGGTCGGGAGGTCATTGATGAGGGTTTATTGTATATAGTTTTCCACCCTTTTGCATGCATGTTTTATGCCCTTTCATTCTCATGCCCTTTCATTCTCTATTCATCCCCATTTTCCCCCCGTTATCTCTCTTCTTTTGCTTTGTTGTCCCTCACATTCTTTGCAGGAGATGTATACCAATTTGGGATCATATAGCGAGATCTAAGCACAAAGAGGCGAAAAGAGCGAAGCTGGGGAGTCGATTGCACAGGGGGGAGCATTTTGTGAAGAATAGGGCTCCACGCGGCCGTTTTGTAACGGCCACTTTCCGGCGTACGTATTCTCGTATGTATCCCTTTAATGTATTGGTTGTGTGTGTGTGTGTTTGCACTCTGATTTTTATTATTTTATCCATAGTTCGGACTCGCGATTAGACCCAGTATGCACGATCCTCCCGAAGGCGCGATTGCTCCGGCACTTTCGTTATAATTTTCGGATTCCGAGAGGTAGACTTGTAATAACCTTATTATTATTATTAACACTCTCAACTAAATTTATTTCTCACCTTAACTAATTATCTAATCGTTATTCATCAAATTAAGCTTATAATTATTAACACTCTCAACAGATTTTTAGTTAGGACAAAATCTATTTTCAAAAGCCATCTGAAGGAATCAACCCTATTAAATCAAATTAATTCCAATAAATCCTAACAACTCAACTACCCCCCTTTTTCATGCAACTGCCCATGTTTCGTTCACCGCCCCATCATCCACACCTCTTCCTATGCACGCACAGGGGAGGCGAAATCTCAACTGCTCTTCTCGTTTTTCATTTTCGCCCGCTCACCTCCTTGTTCTCCTTTCAAACCACAGACCCAGGCCTCCTCTTCCCCTCGAAGCCCGCACAAACCTAGTTACTTCCGATCACCCTTCCTCTTCAACCCGACCTGCCATCGACAGTCCCCGCCTCGACTAACTCCCCCTCACAAGGCCGCACCCCCGTAGTCCGTTGCTTTACCCCCAACCGCTTCGTTACGCTCCTCCTTTTGCCCTACGCGACTTCGGCAGCCTCACCACTCACGAAAACGCCCGCCACCAGTGCCCCTCTCTCGAAACCTAGGGAGGCCACAAGCTCGTCTAGCGCTTTGTCCCAACTCGTCGGACTCAGAGCACCCCAACTCCCACCACCAGTTTGACAACCCTCTGCCTGTACGCCAGCCACCGACCGACGCTCCTCGTTGTTGTTCCGTCATGTCTGCTCTACTCCACACATGCACCTCCCAGCTGTCGGGATTTCTCTGCTCCTCCCCTCTTCTTCCACCGCTCCCTCCAACCTCCGGCAGAGACCCCACCTCGACACCGATCTACGCTGCCTCCAGAACGACGCCCCTCTCCGGCCTCACCTCAGGGCGAATCTCGTCGTGCCCCACCTCACTGCTGCCGCTGCCGAGTGCCCCACTGGAGATCCACCGCCTCGGCTCACTGCAGCCACCATCATCTCGCCTCTCGCCCCTGTTTCTCCCCTGCTCCAGCCATCATCGCCAAGGAAACCCACCGACAGAGACAACCGCCGCTCAGTCAAACTCTCTAACCAACCCCGACGTCGCCTCGCCCAGTCCGCACCTAACATCAATCTTCCGGCGTCGTCCAATCAACCTCCACACCTGGCGAACCCAGCGCCTCCCACTCTCAACCGCTGTCGAACTGACCCCACTCCTACAAACAACAAGCATGCAAACTGTGAGCTTTTAGAAGTGAGTTTCGTTTTTGTTTTGTGAAATATTAAACTTTATGAACAAGATTGTATTTACAGCTATAGAGTACTATTGTAAGTGAACAGTAGGTTAGGGAATATATCCTTTTTCTCACATATGTTATTATATAATCAGTGGGTATGATTTATTAGTATACATCAGAGTACACTCAAAAGAGTGAACAGTACACTATGACATTGATAACACATCTAAATTATCATAGGTAGCAGTAGTTTCAATAGTTCATTATAATGATATTAGTATCATATATAATATAGTGAAAAATGGAGAAGAGCTGACAGCGCTGGAAATTTTTCCAGCGCTGTCCGCATTTTGGTCGACCTAAAAGTATTTTTTTTTTGAAATTTTTTTGCAATAGTTAGATATACGTGTTAGGAAGCTCTCCACAAAATTTCATCTCGATCCGACACCGTTTGAGCCTCCGTTCATCGATTTCAAAAACGTTACGCAAATCTGTCCACAGTTTTGCGTAACGTTTTTGAAATCGATGAACGGAGGCTCAAACGGTGTCGGATCGAGCTGAAATTTTGTGGGGAGCTTCCTAACACGTATATCTAACTACTGCAAAAAAAATTTTAAAAAAAATACTTTTAGGTCGACCAAAATACGGACAGCGCTGGAAAAATTTCCAGCGCTGTCAGCATTGGCCCATTAACCTCTATAATATAACAGTTTGTTATAACCAGCAGTTATACATTAATCTTGATTAGCAGTAGGATATATTATATCCTAGTTTATAAATGGTAAGTGAATTTTATAGCACTCTTTGATTGATAGTATAATCCATTGATGCAGATATTATACACCTTTCACCGTGATCACCTGGACACCCTAAAATCGCTCCAATAGGCAAGTGTGCAATTAAATATGAATATTTGAAGTTCGATGCCTAACACGTGACTTTTACTTTATGTTGTATAACTTGAAAACCATACGTGAAATAACGCTTGAAAACGATGCCATGACATTCTGGACTAAACTTGTGACCCAATGACATATAATTAAATATATTTTAATTCTAATCATTAGCGAAGAATATTGTTTTCTGTAGTATATTCAGTGAAAACTCATACTCAACGTTATCTCGAAATTGTTGTAAATACTGTTCAATCCACTCCTGCTTATGAAAAATGTTGTATAAACAAATTAACAATGATAAAGTAAAATGTTGCATGTCTTGGAATGTTTAACGAGTTGTGACATCGTGAAAATCGTGCGACTCGAAGGCGGATTCGTGTCTTTCGTGATGTCGTGTGAGTCGACTAGGCCGGCTCGTGTTCCGACAAACTTTTGGGTGGGGTTAGGGTTGAACGGCCACTAAGCGTATGTAGGGGTCATGTCTTCAAGAACACCACCTTTACGGTGGGTTAGTATCAATCACGATCATACCCCCGTGAGAAGAATGACTTACTCATCATGTCTTAAAGGCGGAAACCCTAAGAGTGAATAGAAGACACGGACATGAAACTACAACTTGCCATGCCAATAAAATAAATGTCATTATTTTACTTTCATGTATCTGCTTAGAACTGTCATGCTAGGAATGTTTAATTTTACTTCGCTTTTTAATTTGTAATCCCTTAAAATGTTGTTGTGGACACCTTATATGCAAATAACTGTCACTTCTTAATTCATATTATATGCACACTTTTCCTTGGTTTCTGACCTTTACTTGCAGACCTTGCTGACATACATTCATGTCTTTTTGGATGTATGTCAGATCTTGAGTTTGAGTGCTAGGAAGATCCTTTCGAGACGCCTGACTTAGAGAGCCGGAGTTCGCCATAGACGCCGAGTCTCTTCTTGCGGAGGACTAGAGACATTCACCGTCGTCGTCCTTCTTTAGTTACTTTCAATTGTTGTTGTTTAGTGTATTTTTCTTTTGTTGCTACTTTAGCCCTGCTGCGGCTTGTCGTTTAGTTTCGTGTATGGACTTAATATTTCTGGATGTGGCTTTTATCTTTTTGAATGTATTCTTATTGTTCTGAAAAGCACGCAATTACCTACCCTGTGTTTTTATCACAGACGCTCATTCAACTCGAGCTTCAACGCTCCAGTTCAAGCAGACCGCATAATGCTCTCGCTTTCGGTGTATTTTGGGAAGCGGGGCGTTATAGGTTTTAGTGGTGACCCATGCAGGTCCGCATTTGCAAATTTCAGAACAATAGAGATACTATCATTAGCCAAAACGTCCAGAATTAGTTCGCATGTGAAATTACTCGAATACCTTGTCTCAGCATGATAGGAAACCCAGTTAACCGGAATTATTGGGTCAGTCAGATATATACCCATACTTGTTAGGTAGACATCCTTGCTAAGACTTAGTGTTAGCATTTTAGGGGTTACTTTAGTAGTTTCTCACCCAGCCCTAACCATCTTGATTCCGAAACTTTATTTAGTCGATCTCTATCCTCTAGGAACTTTTCTTAAATTCTCTATCACAGTCTAGTTCATCAGAAAATTCTTAGTGCTAAGCTTTCCCAAATCTTTAGTCGATCCAATAATTAGGCCCCTGATTCGTATTGTCCCTAATCATTACACCTCCATGATAATGACCATAGAATTCCATCGTAGCAGATTCACTAAGTTAATTCCTAGCCATATTATGTTTTGATCATTCGGATCTATTCCCTGCCCTCGATTTCCAGGTTTCCTCATCAGCCATTATTAATCTTTCTAATCTTCCTCATTGCATATCCTGATCCTTTTAAAAGTAATTTCGATTTTCCGTTATTAAAATGCCTCGACCAGTTTAATTATTTTGAGAACTTTGGGTATATACTTTGATTTTCTGACCTATATCATCTGCACTTCTATTTCATGTAACCTCGTATAGCTACTCTATTTTCCTTATATAATGAACTTCTTTTAAAACTGTATTTCTATTTTCGTTAGTTCAAAATACTTCTCCATTTCTTACTAACATATTTCAAAACAGTCATTTATACATACTTTTAAAATACCTTGCTAAGTTAAACAGAACTTCAATATCTTGTGTGTCAGTCTTATACTCATTGTATTCATATTTTTTTCTTTTAAAAATTTTTTTTTGTACAAATCCATTTCCTTCTGTAGAACAATCACTACCTCACTATACTCATTATTTTCTTCGTCCAATACTTTTTCTGTGTTTTAACTTATACCATCTAGTTGCTATTCTTATATATTTTTAGGATATCATTATATTTTACGCATAACATTCATTCTCCTACATAATTATTAGTAACCATTTTGTGTCACCTAACCAAGCCAACTCCTTATCCATGCCTCATCTGGAATCATTCATCGATCACAATCTTGATTCATCGCATCATTCGACTATATCTTACACTATAGCTTAGTTATCACATTGGTGATTGTCATTTCTTACGTCAACTTTAGTATAAGTATAGTGAGACCACTAGTAGTAATTATAATAGTGTTGTGGTGCACATATATAGGTAGTGTGTGTCGATCCGTGTGTGTGAATATCTGTGTACCACTCATGGATGAGTGTACTTACCCTTAGTATATTAATATGTCAAGGTTGTCCCTTGTGTTATATATATATATATATATGTACTCAGTATTATACATGATATATATGACGTTGTATGTAGGATATTGTATCGTATATTTATACATATATGTGTGGATAGCTATATCACTATAGGAGTGTCTGTGTGTATTAGAAATAGTGTTTGAATATCTACTATGGGTATATGTAGTTTGAATGTATTTATTAATGCTTGAAATTGTATGCTAGTAAAGATATGTGCATGTTAGGTGCAAAGATAATAGGTGTACGTATAGTTGAGTGTGCAGGTTCATTCTATGATCTATATGTTAGTGCGTATGGGAGTGTGCTTATGCATAGATATGTATGTGCTAAGTTATAGGTAGAAGTAGACATATTGTATGAATATGTGTGGTTTACGTATAGTAATAGTGTCACGCCCCGCTTTCCAAAATACCCGGGAGCGAGGACGCGACGAAGGTCCGCATGTGCATAAAATAAGGAGGAATTTTTTTCTTCTTCTTCCTTGTTCGATGCACAATAAGCGTCTGTAGTAATTCCATTGAACGACAAGTTCTTGTCATGCAATCTCAAAGAAACAACACACAACATCTTTATTATCCCAATAGATGATAAGTAGTACAGGACTGGGCCTTATAGTATGGCCTACATCAACTCGACAGAAAAGTAAAGTACATCACTCGAAAGTAAATAGCACACTGGCGATAAGGAAAGCACGCTAACGGTGAAAAGCGGATGATGTAGTTGAATCAGAGACTCCTACTTCTCAGCAGGTGCAAGCTCAGTAACGTCCTTTGATCCCTAGTCTACGGGATCGTCCTCAGTGTAGTACTCCATGTACTCTGTCGGTTCGTAGTCTGGCATGCATTTCAGAGAAAACAATGAAATACATGTCAGTGCTAAGCGGCAAGTAAAAACCAACAGAAAGTAAAGGTAGCAATGTAATGAACGAACAAGAGGTAACAAACGTCGCTTGACTATGTAATAGTGTAGGCAGGCCTAATAATAAGAAGTCTAACTTAACTCCCAAATCAGCCAGGCAGTCAAGGCTTGAAGGCACATGTCACTTCTATGACCGCAGGACAAGTCCTTTGGTTAACCAACCCCCTTCGCATTCCTTTCTAGACACTGATTCGGTCGTAATTTAAGACCGCTTGTTATTATACTGCATTGCCACGTTCGAGTAGTCTCGACTTAGTCAGTAGAACAATGATATCAAGTCAACAATAGTGGCATAGTAAACAAACAAGCTAGAGCATCAGTCTTAAATGCCGTAAGGGCCCAATAGTGTGCTCCGTAAATGTGCTCCGTAAATGCCTGAAGGCCCAATAGTGTGTTCCGTAATGTGCTCCGTAAATGCCCGAGGGCCCAATAGTGTTTTCCGTAATGTGCTCCGTAAATGCCGAGGGCCCAATAGTGTGTACGACAATACAAACAACCATGAGTATAATACAGCATACAAAATATGTGGTGGGTACTTGCGTACAGTAAAACACAGTAGGAGGTGGTTGATACTTGCGAGTACAGTGCAGTAAATATGGTAGTTAATACTTGCATATATATACGATAGAAATACTTGCATATATACGGTATCTACTTGGTAAATACTTGCACAAACACAATAGTTACTTGCATACACACTGTAATTACTTGCCTGTAGTCGTGACCGGTTGTAATCCGGTTCCTTGGGCGGGCCTCGTACCGCGTCCAGGAGTCGGTGTCTTCCCTGGACGTCTACCAACAAACACCACACGCACGCACCCATATTTTATTAATATAATAATTGAAGTTACAAAATCCGTACTACGTGCACGTACGCACGTATACGTATACACGTATGAAAAATAAAAAAATGAAATCCCTATCTAATCTTCCTTCATAAATTTGTCCCTTCACAAAACTTATTTCCTTCTCTCCGCTTCACAATTTTTCGTTACAAATTTTCCTTTACAAACTTTCCTTACAAATTTTCCTTAACAAACTTTCCTTTCAAATTCTCCCTTCAAAAATCCCTTCACTCTTCATTTGGCAATGAAACAGCCCACAAAAAAACTGTCATTTTTTTTCAAAACTTTCATTGTTTTCTTTTTGTTTCATCTTCTTCATCCTCTTCTTTTTGTAGGTGAACCCTGAAGGAAGAGGGGAGAGCCAAGGGGAGCAAAGAGGGGAGGTTGGAGTGGGGTGGACGGGTGGCCGGCCACCTGACCGTCGCCGGCCAACCGCCGGCCGCCAACCGAAAAAATGACACCCCAGATTTTTTTTTTTTGATTTCCTTGTTTGTTTCTTGATGGTTTATTGATTTCCTTGATTGAAATCAATGGAGGAAGAGAGGGGGAGTTGTATGGAGAGAGAGGAGATCAAGGAGAGGGTAGGAAGCCATGGTGAAGGTGGGTTGAACTTGATGGGTTCTTGGGTTTGTTTGAGTTTTAAAGAGAGATGGTGGAATGGAGATGAAGGAGGATGAAGGAGGATGCAAAAGCTCACCGGAAGTGGAGGAGTTCGCCGGAAAAGATGGCCGGAATTTGGACAGAATTTTCACCGTAGAGGTGGGGATTTGTGGTGAAGAAGACGGATTAGGGGGTTTTAATAGGTTTAACAAATTAATTTTAAATTAGCCTATTAAATGTTTAGTCAAAAGTGTTATTAAAGAAAGATTAGGATAAGATTTTGCTTTTTGACTAAATTAGGAAAAGTTAAACGTATCCCTCCACACATGTTACTCATGGTTAGGGTAATTAGTAATTAGGTTAATGTAATTAGTAATTAGGTTAATGTAATTAGTAACGGTAAAATTTGTAACGAAATAACAATTTTGCACCTACTATTAAATGGGTCCGAAAAATTACAAAAATATACCCCCGGGTTCGTATCGTCACGAGGATCATGAATACGAAGTTCGATTCACGGTTTGAGCTACGGAGATACGAGTCGTGGGCCAAAACATTTAGGAAGCGGGTTTACGGGTTCTCTATTGATTTGTCGTCAGACAATTACGAAATTAATGTAAAAAGCCCTAAATGATTATAGGATGATACCGTAGAAGTTTGAAAATGTTTTGATGATGTTTGTATAGAGAATTAATTCATTAATCTAAAACGGTAATAATCGAAAATGAATTTTTACCAGATTATTTAGAGGTATTCGATGAAACCCGAACTTACTAAAATACCCCATAACTACTTTAATACTTCAAAATAATTTTATAAGAAATTTTTGAAATCATAAAACTCCAGACGAAAAATAGTTTAATAGGTTAAACATGCAAATCGTAGTGTTGATGAAAACAGGCCGTTACTTCCTACCCTCCTTATAAAAATTCTGTCCTCGGAATTTAAGAAAAGAGATGAGGATAAAGCCTGCGCATCAGTCATGAAACTGTGGTCTAGAGGGTACCCGAGAGCACTTGATCAGTGGTCTCTGTTTCAGCAGCAGTCATAGTAAATGCCTGATGACGTGCGTTTATATTTCATATATTCACGCACGTTTTCTTCCGTGTTTTTCCGCTATTTACCTCCGAATTGTATTCGTTTTCTCGTGTTTTCTTGTTTTCTTTCACTTTTCCGTGTTTTTGTATATTTGCAGGAGTTTACCGGCATAGGGGACATAAAACGACGATATCATGAGTCCCCGGAGCAACGAGAGGAGTCACGCATGATCTAGGGGGTCAAACGACAAAGATTGAATCTTTCAGCCCCTCACCCGACCGGTTGGTCACTTCCAACCGATCGGGTGATGCACGCGTGCACCACCCGGACACAAGCTGGAGCGGCCGAGAAGTCACTCGGTCGGTTCAGAGACCGGTTCAAACACCCCAACTCTCTGGAATTTGACGCTGAATGCCAACCGATCGGGTGACCTTCACCCGATCGGTTCACCTGTAGCCGATTCTCTGAAGCCAAGACATGGAGAGATCAACCGACCGGTTCACCCGACGGCACGAAGATCCAACCGATCAGGTTCAACCCTCAACCGACTGTGCCATATGACCGGGTGAAGTCCCGTGCTGAACTGCCGAAGAAACAAAGCAGGTCACCCGATCGGTTGACTTTTCAACCGATCGGGTGATATCGTATTCTATATATATGACCCCTAGGTTTTTCAGAAACGAGAGTTGTTATTTTTTGCTGTTTTTCTCTCTCTTGACGGCTGTAATTTTTCAGATATTTGTAAGTCTTCCGATCTTTGTTAAACTTTAATATAGTGTTATTAGCATTGCTCTTACTGCTTTTCAATCGCTTGATCATGTTTCTAACGGTCGATTTCGATTTAGATTGCTTTTTACTAAATATGTGTGAGTAGTTCCCAAATCTGGGATTTTGGTGAAAACCCATTCGTGAGTTCTCCCCGATGCGACCATAGGACTAGGAAATCGATAGGGATTAGGAATCTACCGGTTACGCGGGTGTTTTATTGTCATCGACGGGAAAAATACCGCCTTTGACCGTTGGGCCAAGGGGGAATAAACTTGGCGGTTGACTCCCTAGCCATAGCTCACGCCCTTAGCGTAGACGTCGAATCCTAGCGCGCGGGAGCGGCAGGATGAGAGGTTGGGAGTTATCGTTGCGAGCTTAGTGCTCCCAGAGTCGGTCAGTGTTAATGGACATGGGAATGCCCACTGACTGAACCCAGGAAGTCCGGTGTATCATCCTGGGCACCGACCGGAATATCGGGCCCATGGGACGCTGGTACCACTTTTAGAGGCAACGTCTCACCATTAGACCCTAATTCTGATCGCTATCCTACCCGTAGGTCGTATCGGCGAGAATCGCACGATAGGGTGGAAACCGAAGTCCCGGGTTTTCCCTTTATATTGTTTATCCCTCGCGTTCTATTTTTCGTGACAACCCATCATCCGATTCGGGCTAGCTCGCCCATGGGGTGAATCCGATCCTTCTTGATGCAAGCACAACCACGCCTCCCTGAGTTCGACCCCCAAGCCACACTACAACACCGTGCGCTTGCGGTTACAAATATTTAAATCTCACGCCCCCAATTATATATTGCACACATCCAGACGCGCAAAGCCGGGGGACGTCAAGCTCTATGGCGCCATTGCCGGGGAAGCAACGTGCCTGTTATTTTAGGATTTCATGAACCCTTGAGTCTAGCTCACATCTCTATCTCGCGATAATTTTCGTATTCTTCTTTTTCCTTTTTATTTTCTTATTTTTATTTTTATTTTTTATCTTATCTGTTTCTTTCCCACTTTTCGCTTCACGGGTGTTAGTTGTTTTTCATGCGCAGGAGTTCAAGAAGTCTCGACGACTTGATTCCCGTTGATCCAAAGATAAACGCCACCCTAGGGCGTTTGGCTGCCGAGAAGCAAAGAAGAGAGGATCCTGAAACCATGGGGGAGAACACCCCACCTCATAAGTCCCTGCTGGAGTACTCGATGCCATCCATCGAGTCCACCTCCGCCATCCGTCCTCCTGCTATTACGGCGCAAAGCTTTAAGCTTAAGCCGTCTTTGGTGACGTGGATCCAGCAGGATCAATTTTTGGGTGCACCTATGGAGAGCCCCATTTAACATTTGGACTCCTTCTTGGAGAAATGTGACACCTTCCGGATAAACGGTGTCACAACTGAGGCGATCTGTCTGAAGCTATTCCCCTTCTCTCTGTTAGATAAGGCCAAGCTGTGGCTTAGGGGGAAGGACCCGAACACATTCAACACCTGGGAGAAGCTTTTAAATGCTTTCCTGACGAAGTTCTTTCCTCTGGGGAAGACCATGAAGATGAGGAGTGAGATCTCCTCCTTCTCCCAAGCCAGCCACGAGTCTATGCATGAAGCTTGGACAAGATTTAAAGAGATGCAGCGAAGATGCCCTCATCACGAGCTTCCCAAGTGGTAGATCATAAATCTGTTCTATAATGGGTTGAGGGATGATTTGAAATCTTCCATGGACGCCGCGGCTGGAGGGTCTTTCATGTCCAGAAGTGAGGAAGATGTCGGGAACATTCTAGAAAATATGGCATCCAACAATGAGCGGTGGTGTGACGAGAGAGCCACACCTAGATCTGGGGGCATCCACAGGGTCGAGGACGTCGACAAATTATCCAGCAAGTTTGACTTGCTGTTGACCCAGATCTCAGCATTGATGGTAGGAGCCGGTGGCGCCGGTACACAACATATTTCCGCGGTGGAAGCCGAAGTCGTGGGAGACTTCAAGGGTGGTGACATCTCACCACCATTGGACCAAGCTAGCACACTATTCTACAATCCTACGGGAAATGCGCCATATCCACCACGGACTAGCTCCAATCTGGCCTACTCTCCTAACAACCGGAATCATCCCAACCTTAGCTACTGGGCGCCGTATCAACAGCCGACTCAGCAGCAACAACAGCAGATATATCAGCTGGCTAGGCCTCAGCAGCAGCAGTTTCAGCAGCAGCATTTTCAGCAGCAGCAGCCTCCACAACAATATCAGCAATATGCCCCAAGGAGTCAGCAGCCCACCCAGCAACAATATGGCCAGCAGAGGGCCATCTCTCTGGTTGAGTCCCTTTTGACTCAATACATCGCTAACCAGGAGAAGATAAATCTGAAGCTGGAGATGGGACAGAGAGTTCTCACTGATCAGGTGACCCAGCTGGGGTTACAAGTGGCGAACCTTCAGAGGCCGCAGAATCTATTACCGCCACAGCCTGAAGTGAACCCCAGGGGGGTGAATCAGACCTTGGCGCTCACGCATGAGCATGCAAACGTGTCTGCTATCGTCTTAAGGAGCGAAACGCAAATCCCAACAAGAGTGCCCCCCAAGGAACCGGAAGCACTAACAGGAACCGGAAGCACCGTTGGTCGTGGAACGACCAATTGAAAAATTAAATGACGACGGTGCTTCGTCGCCAAAGCCTACTACTCCGGAGAGAGTCCATGAAGAGGAGAAGAAAAAGGATGAGGAAGGGAACCTCAGAGTGTTCAAGCCCGTTGTGCCTTTTCCACAACGGCTTGCCCAAGCCAAAATAGACGAGAAGTATGGCAAATTCTTTGTCATGGTCAAAGATCTGAGCTTGCAAATCCCCTTCCTCGAAGCTATCGAAACGATTCCCTCCTACGCCAAATTTCTAAAGGACTTGGTGACAAGAGGATCCAGAAAGGAGAAGGTCGTATTAACGGCGGAGTGCAGCGCCCTCATTCAGCGCGCAAATCTGCCCAAGCTTAAAGACCCGGGAAGTTTCTCCATCCCTTGTTCGATTGGGGAAGTGTGAATCCAGAGGGCGCTCGTCAATCTAGGAGCGAGCATCAGTCTAATGCCCCTATCTCTATACAGGAGAATAGGGATGGGAGACTTGGAGCCCACCGGTATGACATTACAGCTTGCTGACCGTTCGGTCAAATACCCGGTGGGGGTAGTAGACGACCTACCTGTTGATGTGAGTGGAGTGCAAGTACCGGTGGATTTTGTGGTGATGGACATGCCGAAAGATAAGCACACCCCTATTATCCTTGGGCGGCCTTTCATGGCCACTGTCGGCGTTTTGATAGACGTGAAGAATGGGAAGCTTTCCCTTAACGTCGGCAAAGAAAAAGTCGAATTCGACTTGGGGTTGTCAATGAAGCACCCAAATCCCCTGGATGATCCTAGTATCAATGTGCTCGAGCTAGAAGAAGAGAGAGCTGTGGAGGCAAGCTCCTGGGAGATTCTTTCAAGAAATCCCCCCGATAGCTTGGGGAACTCAGAATAACCAGTCGGCCCAAAGAAGAATGTTGTTGCTGGGATGACAGATGCGGTCGCCGAACATGTGATCCCTCCAGAATTTCCAAAAGCTCCTCCTACGAGGAGAAAAGGCAAAGAGCCCATGGGGCTCACCGGGGATGAGATCCGGGTCCTTAAACGAGTGGCGGTGGACGCCAATATGAAGGAGAAGCCCCGGACCCCGTCAACAAAGGAAGGGTGGTCGAGCAAGTTTTCTTGTCGCCACCGACTACACCAAAAGCTACCAGCCCTGGAGCTGAAGCGATGCCAGACTTTGGGCATCACCCATATCGCCCACCTTGACCATCATCAACGGGCGTCGAGCTAACGACGTTAAACAAAAGCGCTTCATGGGAGACAACCCATGCTCTGAACCTTTGTTTACAATTTTTAGGACTATTTTTAACTTTATTTTATCTATTTTAATAAATAAATCCAGCCGCAAGAACTTCCGTTGAGGGACTTAGGCCATTTGTGGACTTTTGCATAAAACAAGGCCCCAACCGATCGGTTGATAACTCACCCGATCGGTTGGGATGTATCAGCTGCTGGCCGTATCAGTCACTCAACGAACCGATCGGGTGAAGATATACGAGACCGGTTGGCAGACCGGGTGAACCGGGGCTGAAGTCTCGGGAAATTTTCAGACTTTGTCAACCGGTCGGGTGATGAGAAGCATGACCGGTTGATTGACCGGGTGAACAACACCAAACTCTCGGGAAAATTTGTGGAGCGGCCAACCGATCGAGTGAGTTATCAACCGACCGATTCGCCTGTAGCGTCTCTTCAGCTGAAAATCTCAACCAATAAGTCAACCGATCGGGTGACATTTCACCCGATCGGTTTGACTTAAAATCCTATATATAGCCGCCCTCTGCCCGTTCATTCCCCCTCGCCCGATTTCGAATTTCCGATCACCGTTTCGACTCCTCCGTCTTCGCCCGACCTAGTTCTTCCTCTCAACCGACCCTAATTGATCTCTCCCCTCTCCTTTTCCATCTCTCCATCGATTTCTCCCCCTTCCTCTTCGATTTCTCCCGCACACAAAGCCCTAATTTTCGCTCATTCCCCCCCCCCCCCCCCCCCCCCCCTTCGAAATTTGCTGAAAGGATTCGTCGGGCTTCACACGTGTTCCTGTTGCGTTGCGTTGGGGCGTCTACGAGCAACGATCTTCATCTCAATTGGGTAACTTCGCTCCTTAGCTCAATTTTTATTTTGCCCAAGAATTTCATTTTGCTCGATTGTTGTGTTAGTGTGTATTCATCGTATTTTGCATACACTCACACACACACGACTCCTGCACAATGCCTCCTCGCCGTGCTAAATCCACCGACGCCAGCACTTCCAACCCTAGACCCACCCAGCGCGCTCGTCGCACACAATCCTCCACCCAACCCACCGGCACCACCAATTCATCCACCACCCCGCGCCCCTCTGACCCCGTTTACATTGGCGATTCCGAATACGACGTGTCATTCCATGACGACGACCAAGCTGATCGGTTCATGTCCATGCTCCTCCTAGCAGGAGTTGGTGGTCCGGCAACTCAGCAGTCAGTCGAGCGTGACCTGCCCGTCCTTCAAAGCCTCATTCGTCACATTCGCACTGACTCTCCCGATGTCTCCGAGCTTCACATCCCACCCCCCACCACTCCTAGACCTCAGCACAGGCCCCCATCACCACCCCCAGAGGGTGGTGCCTCTGCTTGATATATTCCCATCCAGTTTTTGCCTCCCCCTATTTTTAGTGCCCATCTGTCTTTGCAGGGCCCTGCTTTACCACAGCTAGGGGGAGGACCCATTCACGCCTCAGGTCCCTTCTTTTTTATTTTTATTTCCATTCTTTTCTTTTATTGACCCCCAATGCATATCTCTACATATTCATGATCACATCTTTTCACTAGCATTGTCACGTCTAGCTTGGGGGAAGCCAAATTTTTTGGGTGTGCTGTCGTGTTTCGTTTTTCTTTGTGTGTTTGTTTATTTGTCGTGTCGTATGATTTCCCTTTTTATTTTTCTTTTATTTTATTTTCTGTTTATATGTCGTGTGGTGTGATTTTTATTTCTATTCTTATTTTCAGTTTCGTTTGTGTGATTTTCTTGCCTTTCGTGTCTTTTTGTGTCTGTGCGTATTCCCCCCATATTCATTGCCCTCCCATATTTAATTCTATTGCATTAAGGGCACTGCAAGTTTCAGCTTGGAGGAGTCGCACTTCGTGCGTCATTTGTCTCTTTTTCTTCGTTATTTGAGTCGTTTTTCTCCGTGTTTTTCTTTTTCTTTTTCTTTCTTTTCTTCTTCTTATCTCTTCCTCCTAGAGATGAACCCTATGATGAATTGCCACAAAATCACACACACCTAGCATGGCATCGATAATCACATTCACTAACTCTAGGATATTGAGTTCTCTTGCATTTCATGCATCGTGTGTCCTCTTAGCTTTTTGTGAGTCATGCGTCGTGCCTAGCAGTTGGGTGTGCTTCTACTTTGTGATTGTGTTTTATATACATGTCCACGAATGACCCCTAGATTATCATGCTTCGATTTGAATATGTGGTATTTGTCTCTCATGTCTGCTTCTGCATGCTATATATATATCGTATACTTCATTTCGTATGTGTCGAGATTCCACAATTAAGGACTAGGATAACCCATTTAGCACATGCTCTAATTAGCGAGAATAGTCTCCTTTGTCCAAGTGTTTAGATTCCAATTTCTTTTTTGTTTTACTTGGTGCAAATCCCCTCGTCGTGTACCGTTCTCCCACTTGGGAGAGTACACATGTGTATAGCCAAAAACCCCAAAAATCCAAAAAAGAAAGAGAAAAGAAAGGAAAAACCAAAAATTGTATAGCCAAAAAGCCAAAAAAAATACATATATCCAAAACCCAAAAAATATATGAGTGTGAATATTTTCCTACTTACCGAGAATAAAGGGAAGGCGAGAATTTGCACCGAGTGTTCTACTCCACATCATCTCAACCCCCATCGTTTTCGAAAACACTTGGCTTAGGAACTTTTTAGCTATTGTCTAGGCTATAGTGTGGTGATTTCCTTAACCCTAGTTGTGGAGTCCCTGACGCATGATATGTTTCGATTCTCGCTCTATTCTCATGCATGCTTGAGCTATATATTCACCGCTTAATTCGAATCGAATCGATATTTGGGTCATTTCTTGGATTTGTGTATATCGAGCTTTATTGCACATCGTAGATAGTGACATCGACTGCTAGCACACGACCACACTCACTCGCGCTTCACCGTGTGGGCCCACGGTACTTGTCTGGACTCGTATTCCTTGGTTTAGTGATGTGATTTGGCGTTTGCCTGCTTGGTGTGTCGTTTTTGGTTTTGTTAACCCTGACGGGCGATCTAGGATATAGAGTTCTCTTTTTCTCTCTTTCTCTCTATTTTCTCCCTCCGAGCTCCTACTCTCACTCGTCTTCCTCGAGGACGAGGAAGAGTTCTGCTTGGGGGATTTTGACGTGCATTTATATTTCATATATTCACACACGTTTTCTTCCGTGTTTTTCCGCTATTTACCTCCGTCTTGTATTCATTTTCTCGTGTTTTCTTGTTTTCTTTCACTTTTCCGTGTTTTTGTATATTTGCAGGAGTTTACCGGCGTAGGGGACATAAAATGACGATATCATGAGTCCCCGGAGCAATGGGAGGAGTCACGCGTGATCCAGGGGGTCAAACGACGAAGATTGCATCTTTCGCCCCTCACCCGACCGGTTGGTCACTTCCAACCGATCGGGTGATGCACGCGTGCACCACCCAGACACAAGCTGGAGCGGCCAAGAAGTCACCCGGTCGGTTCAGAGACCGGTTCAAATGCCCCAACTCTCTGGAATTTGACGCTGAATGCCAACTGATCGGGTGACCTTCACCGATCGATTCACCTGTAGCTGATTCTCCGAAGCCAAGACACGGAGAGATCAACCGACTGGTTCACCCGACGGCACGAAGATCCAACCGATCAGCTTCAACCCTCAACCGACCGTGCCATATGACCGGGTGAAGTCCCATGCTGAATTACCGAAGAAATGAAGCAGGTCACCCGATTGGTTGACTTTTCAACCGATCGGGTGATATCGTATTCTATATATAAGACCCCTAGGTTTTCCAGAAACGTGAGTTGTTATTTTTTGCTGTTTTTTCTCTCTCTTGACGGCTGTAATTTTTCAGATATTTGTAAGTCTTTCGATCTTTGTTAAACTTTAATATAGTGTTATTAGCATTGCTCTTACTGCTTTTCAATCGCTTGATCATGTTTCTAACGGTCGATTTCGATTTAGATTGCTTTTTACTAAATATGTGTGAGTAGTTCCCAAATCTGGGATTTTGGTGAAAACCCATTCGTGAGTTCTCCCCGATGCGACCATAGGACTAGGAAATCGATAGGGATTAGGAATCTACCGGTTACGCGGGGTGTTTTATTGTCATCGGCGGGAAAAATACCGCCTTTGACCGTTGGGCCAAGGGGGAATAAACTTGGCGGTTGACTCCCTAACCATAGCTCACGATCTTAGCGTAGACGTCGAATCCTAGCACGCGGGAGTGGCAGGATGAGACGTTGGGAGTTATCGTTGCAAGCTTAGTGCTCCCAGAGTCGGTCAGTGTTAATGGACATGGGAATGCCTACTGACCGAACCCGGGAAGTCTGGTGTATCATCCTGGGCACCGACCGGAATATCGGGCCCATGGGACGCTGGTACCACTTTTAGAGGCAACGTCTCACCATTAGACCCTAATTCCGATCGCTATCCTACCCGTAGGCCGTATCGGCGAGAATCACACGATAGGGTGGAAACCGAAGTCCCGGGTTTTCCCTTTATATTGTTTATCCCTCGCATTCTATTTTTCGTGACAACCCATCATCCGATTCGGGCTAGCTCGCCCATGGGGTGAAACCGATCCTTCTTGACACAAGCACAACCACGCCTCCCTGAGTTCAACCCCCAAGCCACACTACAACACCGTGCGCTTGCGGTTACAAATATTTAAATCGCACGCCCCCAATTATATATTGCACACATCCAGACGCGCAAAGCCGGGGGACGTCACCTGAAGCCTTGGTGGATTTGGCTTGGCATTCTGAAAAGCTTGCTACTGAGGAGGCAGGGGTTGCTTTTGCTGGGCTGATCCTGAAGCCATCATAGGGTTGGCTGGGTTGATAGTGCGACGAGAGCAATACTTGGCAAGGTGGTCAGATGCCCCCACACACTAGGCACAGGTTCAATAACACACGACAGTCCCTCTTGACGTGTCCAACACGGTTGCAGTAGTCGCACACCATAGTGGACTTGGCATCAACCGGAGCTGCTTGCCTTTTGAAATTGGTGGTCTGAGTCAGACCGAAATTGTTCCTGGCAGGTTCCATCGGGTGTTTTCCTGTATCAACTTGTAATCCCTTGTCAAGTAGTGCACCGGTCTCATGAGTTAATGCAGATTCCAGAACATCCTCAAGAGTAGTCAGCTTTACTGAAGTCATCGAGGCTTGAACACGAGGGTTTAGGCCTTGACGAAATTGATAGGCACAGTCTTCTGGATTTTCGACCATGTGTGGAGCGAAACGACTGAGCATTGATAACTCTGCCTCATACTCATCGACAGTCCTATTGCCTTGTGGTTCTTGCTCATCGACAGCGAAACGACTTTGGAGTTCTCTCTTGGCCGAGGGAGGAAAATATTGGGCGTTGAACCTTTCCCGGAACATGCCCCAAGAGATAGGCTTAACCAGACGCCGTTCTTCACGATCCCACCAGCTTCGAGCATTGTCAGTCAGTTGTAGTTTTGCAACTTTAACCCATCCTGCTTGAGAGATGCGAGCAGCGCTCAACTTGTCTTTAGTGTCTAGGGCCCATTCTTCAGCTTCCAGTGGCCCTTCCTTTCCAGAGAAAGTCTTCGGACGAAGCTCCTGGAATTGCTTAACCACAAGTTCAGCGGATGGTGGTGCTCGTGGTTCTTGCTGAAGCATGTGGTGTTGTATTTCCAACATTTCTCTAATCACTCCCAGGACTGCAGATATCTCGGTGGCACCATCGGCACTATTTCCATTGGCGCCATTTCCATTGCGGGTGTTTGGTCTTCCTGCCATGTTGCAAAACACTAAACCTGAGTCAATATATACTCAGTCAGCTTAGGATCGTAAAGATGTGTATATTGCTCTGAGTATTTGCATGACTGCGTGGGCCACCAAAGAAACTAGTCACGCCCCGCTTCCCAAAATACCCGGGAGCGAGGACGCGACGAATGTCCGCATGTGCATAAAACAAGGAGGAATTTTTTTCTTCTTCTTCCTTGTTCGATGCACAATAAGCGTCTGTAGTAATTCCATTGAAGGACAAGTTCTTGTCATGCAATCTCAAAGAAACAACACACAACATCTTTATTATCCCAATATATGATAAGTAGTACAGGACTGGGCCTTATAGTATGGGCTACATCAACTCGACAGAAAAGTAAAGTACATCACTCGAAAGTAAATAGCACACTGGCGATAAGGAAAGCACGCTGATGGTGAAAAGCGGATGATGTAGTCGAATCAGAGACTCCTACTTCTCAGCAGGTGCGGGCTCAGTAACGTCCTTTGATCCCTAGTCTACGGGATCGTCCTAAGTGTAGTACTCCATGTACTCCGTCGGCTCGTAGTCTGACATGTATTTCAGAGAAAACAATGAAATACATGTCAGCGCTAAGCGGCAAGTAAAAACCAACAGAAAGTAAAGGTAGCAATGTAATGAACGAACAAGAGGTAACAAACGTCGCTTGACTATCTAATAGTGTAGGCAAGCCTAATAATAAGAAGTCTAACTTAACTCCCAAATCAGCCAGGCAGTCAGGGCTTAAAGGCACATGTCACTTCTATGACCGCAGGACAAGTCCTTTGGTTGACCAACCCCCTTCCCATTCCTTTCTAGACACTGATTCGGTCGTAATTTAAGACCGCTTGTTATTATACAGCATTGTCACGTTCGAGTAGTCTCGACTTAGTCAGTAGAACAATGATATCAAGTCAACAATAGTGGCATAGTAAACAAACAAGCTAGAGCATCAGTCTTAAATGCCGCAAGGGCCCAATAGTGTGCTCCATAAATGTGCTCTGTAAATGCCCGAAGGCCCAATAATGTGTTCTGTAATGTGCTCCGTAAATGCCCGAGGGCCCAATAGTGTTTTCCGTAATGTGCTCCGTAAATGTCCGAGGGCCCAATAGTGTGTACGACAATACAAACAACCATGATATAATACAACATAAAAAATACGTGGTGGGTACTTGCGTACAGTAAAACACAGTAGGAGGTGGTTGATACTTGCGAGTACAGTGCAGTAAATATGGTAGTTAATACTTGCATATATATACGATAGAAATACTTGCATATATATGGTATCTACTTGGTAAATACTTGCACAAACACAGTAGTTACTTACATACACACGGTAATTACTTCCCTGTAGGCGTGACCGGTTGTAATCTGGTTCCTTGGGCTGGCCTCGTACCGCATCCGGGAGTCGGTGTCTTCCCAGGACGTCTACCTACAAACACCACACGCACGCACCCATATTTTATTAATATAATAATCGAAGTTACAAAATCTGTACTATATGCACGTACGCATGTATACGTATACACGTATGAAAAATAAAAAAATGAAATCCATATCTAATCTTCCTTCACAAATTTGTCCATTCACAAAACTTATTTCCTTCTCTCCCCTTCACAATTTTTCCTTACAAATTTTCCTTTACAAACTTTCCTTACAAACTTTCCTTAACAAACTTTCCTTTCAAATTCTCCCTTCAAAAATCCCTTCACTCTTCATTTGGAAATGAAACAGCCCACAAAAAACTTTCATTTTTTTCAGAACTTTCATTTTTTTTCTTGTTGTTTCATCTTCTTCCTCCTCTTCTTTTTGTAGGTGAACCATGAAGGAAGAGGGGAGAGCCAAGGGGAGCAAAGAGGGGAGGTTGGAGTGGGGTGGACGGGTGGCCGGCCGCCTGGCCGCCGCCGGCCGAAAAAATGACAGCCCAGATTTTTTTTTTATTTCCTTGTTTGTTTCTTGATGGTTTATTGATTTCTTGATTGAAATCAATGGAGGAAGAGAGGCGGAGTTGTATGGAGGGAGGGAGGGAGGGAGGGAGGGAGGGAGAGAGAGAGTGAGGGAGAGGAGATCTAGGAGAGCGGAGGAAGCCATAGTGAAGGTGGGTTGAACTTGGTGGGTTCTTGGGTTTATTTGAGTTTTAAAGAGAGATGGAGAAAGGGAGATGACGGAGGATGAAGGAGGATGGAAAAGCTCGCCGGAAGTGGAGGAGTTCACCGGAAAAGATGGCCGGAATTTGGACAGAATTTTCACCGTAGAGGAGGCGATTTGTGGGGAAGCAGATGGATTAGGGAGGGTTTAAATATGTTTAACAAATTAATTTTAAATTAGCCTATTAAATGTTTAGTCAAAAGTGTTATTAAAGAAAGATTAGGATAAGATTTTGCTTTTTGACTAAATTAGGGAAAGTTAAACGTATCCCTACACACATGTTAGTCATGGTTAGGATAATTAGTAATTATGTTAATTTAATTGGTAATTAGGCTAATGTAATTAGTAACGATAAAATTTGTAACAAAATTACAATTTTGCACCTACTAATAAACGTATCCGAAAAATTACGAAAATATACCCACGGGTTCGTATCGTCACGAGGATCATGAATACGAAGTTCGATTCATGGTTTGAGCTACGGAGATACGAGCCGTGGGCTAAAACATTTAGTAAGCGGGTTTACGGGTTCTCTACTGATTTGTCGTCAGAAAATTACGAAATTAATGTGGGAAGCCCTAAATGATTATAGGATGATACCGTAGAAGTTTGAAAATGTTTTGATGATATTTGTATAGAAAATTAATTCATTAAGCTAAAACGGTAATAATCGAAAATGAATTTTTACCAGATTATTTAGAGGTATTCGATGAAATCCGAACTTACTAAAATACCACATAACTACTTTAATACTTCAAAATATTTTTATAAGAAATTTTTGAAATTATAAAACTCCAGACGAAAAATAGTTTAATAGGTTAAACATGCAAATAGTAGTGTTGATGAAAACAGGCCGTTACAAATAGACTTATAATATTGTGTAGTATTGCTTGTCCCTACAGATGATGTATATGCATGTGTATACTAGGAGGTATACATATTTGAGTGTTCGTAACTATGTATGAATGGATGTATGTAATATGTACTAGCTCTATGTAAATCACTATAGTTGTGTATACTTGTGTGAACATATTGTATGTATGACTAAGTTTTGCCTAGATATAAGGTAAGTGTGTAATAATGTAAGTACGGATACGTATTTAATGTGTATGTGTGTATTTATAAGTATGTAACTATATGAAGTATGTGTAAGCGTATGCACATGAGTGTATATTGTTTTGTTATAGTGGGTATAGTGTATTACGTAGTGTGTGAAATAATTTTATTATTGTCGTGTTATTTGACTGAATATAAATGCACTTATGTATTAGTATAGAGTAGCATGTTTATACGGAGTGTAAAACTATATGGTTGTGAATTATGATTTTATAAATATGGTAGTGCTTTGTGTATAGTAATATTGTGAGTGTGCACATGCACACTTGCTTAGTAACTTAATGTGTGTGTGTATTAACGCATTGATCCTAATTATAGTGGTAGTGTACGGTGGCTTGGTATTAGTTGGGTTGTGTTATAGTTATGGTATATTAGTAATAATATCGATATGAACTGGAGGGGGGTGGTGTGCGTATATCGAGAGAAGATATACATGAGCCCCATCCTTATTCCCGAGCGATAGAAATTCAGAGGACGGAATTTTCTGTAAGGTGGGTAGGATGTAACGGCCACTTTCCGGCGTACGTATTCTCGTACGTATCCCTTTAATGTATTGGTTGTGTGTGTGTTTGCACTCTGAGTTTTATTATTTTATCTGTAGTTTGGACTCGCGATTAGACCCCATATGCACGATCCTCCCGGAGACGTGATCGCTCCGGCACTTTCATTATAATTTTCGGATTTCGAGAGGTAGACTTGTAATAACCTTATTATTATTATTAACACTCTCAACTAAATTTATTTCTCACCTTAACTAATTATCTAATCGTTATTCATCAAATTGAGCTTATAATTATTAACACTCTCAACAGATTTTTAGTTTGGACAAAATCTATTTTCAAAAGCCATTTGAAGGAATCAACCCTATTAAATCAAATTAATTCCAATAAATCCTAACAACTCAACTACCCCCCTTTTTCATGCAACTGCCCACGTTTCGTTCATTGCCCCATCATCCACGCATCTTCCCATGCACGCACAGGGGAGGCGAAATCTCAACTGCTCTACTCGTTTTTCATTTCGCCCGCTCACCCTCCTTGTTCTCCTTTCAAACCACAGACCCAGGTCTCCTCTTCCTCTTGAAGCCCGCACAAACCCAGTTACTTCCGATCACCCTTCCTCTTCAACCCGACCCGCCATCGGCAGTCCCCACCTCGACCAACTCCCCCTCACAAGGCCGCATCCCCGTTGTCCGCTGCTTCACCCTAACCACTTCCTCACGCTCCTCCTTTTTCCCTACACGACTTCGACAGCCTCACCACTCTCGAAAATACCCGCCACCAGTGCCCCTCTCTCGAAACACAGGGAGGCTGCAAGCTCGTCCAGCGCTCTCTCCCAACTCGCCGGACTAAGAGCACCCCAACTCCCTTCACCAGTAGCCACCGACCGACGATCCTCGTTGTTGTTCCGACATGTCTGCTCTACTCCACACACGCACCTCCCAGCTGCCGGGATTCCTCTGCTCCTCCCCTCTTCTTCCACCGCTCCCTCCAACCTCCGGCTGAGACCCCACCTTGACATCGATCGGCGCTGCCTCCAGAACGGTGCCCCTCTCCGGCCTCACCTCAGGGCGAATCTCGCCATGCCCCACCTCGCTGCTGCCGCTGCCGAGTGCCCCACCAGAGCTCCACTACCTCGGCTCGCTGCAGCCACCGTCATCTCGCCTCTCGCCCATATTTCTCCCCTGCTCCAGCGATCATCGCCAAGGAAACCCACCGACGCCGACAACCGCCGCTCAGTCCAACTCTCCGACCAACCCCGAGTCGCCTCGCCCAGCCCGCACATAACATCAATCTTCCGACGCTGTCCAATCAACCTCCACACCTGGTGAACCCAGCGCCTCCCACTCTCAACCGCCGTCGAACCGACCCCACTTCTGCAAACAACACGCATGTAAACTGTGAGCTTTTAGAAGTGAGTTTTGTTTTTGTTTCGTGAAATATTAAACTTTATGAACAAGATGGTATTTATAGCTATAGAGTACTATTGTAAGTGAACATAGGTTAGGGGAACATATCCTTTTTTCTCACATATGTTATTATATAATCAGTGGGTACGATTTATTAGTATACATCAGAGTACACTCAAAAGAGTGAATAGTACCATATGACATTGATAACACATCTAAATTATCATAGGTAGCAGTAGTTACAATAGTTCATTATAATGATATTAGTATCATATATAATATAATAGTTTGTTATAACCAGCAGTTATACATTAATCTTGATTAGCAGTAGGATATATTATATCCTAGTTTATAAACGGTAAGTGAATTTTATAGCACTCTTTTATTGATAGTATAATCCATTGATGCAGATATTATACGCCTTTCACCGTGATCACCTGGACACCCAAAAATCGCTCCAACAGGCAAGTGTGCAATTAAATATGAATTTTTGAAGTTCGATGCGTACCACGTCACTTTTACTTTATGCTGTATAACTTGAAAACCATACGAGAAATGACGCATGAAAACTATGCCATGAAATTCTGGACTAAACTTGTGACCCAACGACATATAATTCAATATACTTTAATTCTAATCATTAGCGAAGAATATTGTTTTCTGTAGCATATTCAGTGAAAACTCATACTCAACGTTATCTTGAAATTATTGTAAATACTGTTCAATCCACTCCTGCTTAAGAAAAATGTTGTATAAACAAATTAACATTGATAACGTAAAATGTTGCATATCTTGGAATGTTTAACGAGTTGTGACATCGTGAAAATCATGCGCCTCGAAGGCGGATTCGTGACTTTCGTGATGTCGTGTGAGTCAAGTAGGACGGCTCGTGTTCCGGCAAACTTTTGGGTGGGGTTAGGGTTGAATGGCCACTAAGCGTATGTAGGGGTCATGTCTTCAAGAACACCACATATACGGTGGGTTAGTATCAATCACGATTATACCCCCGTGAGAAGAATGTCTTACTCATCACGTCTTAAATGCAGGAACCCTAGGAGTGAATAGAAGACACGGACATGAAACTACAACTTGCAATGCTAATAAAATAAATGTCATTATTTTACTTTCATGTATTTGCTTAGAACTGCCATGCTAGGAATGTTTAATTTTACTTCGCTTTTTAATTTGTCATCCCTTAAAATGTTGTTGTGGACACCTTATATGCAAATAACTGTGACTTCTTAATTCATATTATATGCACACTTTGCCTTGGTTTCTGACCTTTACTTGCAGACCTTGCTGACATACATTCATGTCTTTTTGGATGTATCTCAGATCTTGAGTTTGAGTGCTAGGAAGATCCTTTCGAGACGCCTGACTTAGAGAGCCGGAGTTTGTCGTAGACGCCGAGTCTCTCCTTGCGGAGGACTAGAGACCTTCACCGTCGTCGTCCTTCTTTAGTTACTTTCAGTTGTTGTTGTTTAGTGTACTTTTCTTTTGTTGCTACTTTAGCCCTGCTACGGCTTGTCGTTAGTTTCGTGTATGAACTTAATATTTCTGGATGTGGCTTTTATCTTTTTGAATGTATTCTTATTGTTCTAAAAAGCACGCAAGGACCTGCCCTGTGTTTTTATCATAGACGCTCATTCAACTCAAGCTTCACCGCTCCAGTTCAAGCGGACCGAGTAACGCTCTCGCTTTCGGTGTCTTTTGGGAAGCGGGGCGTTACACGTTTCGTCATGTCCACGCGGTCGCGTCAATCTGTCAAAGAAGAAACTTTAACGATGCCGCATAATTCCAACCAAACGGCCGCGTTAGAAGATTTTTGGAGTAAAGAAGAAGAATGAAGAACAGATAGTTTCGCGGCCCGCGTTAACTTTAGTGACGCGACCGTGAATTTACGTCTTCGAAAGCAAAACGACGCGGCCACGTCAACAGACGACATGGCCGCCTGACCTTCTTCAACGCGGCCGCGTCTCCTTTGACGCGACCGTGTGGCCAAGCCCCCCAATCCCCCATTATTTTTGGGAATGACGCGGCCGTGTTGTTTCTTGACGCGGTCACGTCAACCCCATTTCATACGTCTTTTAGGGCAAATCTGGGGGGTATTTTGTCTTTTGGAATCGCGTATATAAGCACCCCTTTATCTTCATACGAAGAGAATCTCATTTTCAGCATTTTTTAGCTTTTCTATGTTATAGGGCTGTTTTGTAAGATTTCTAGCTCTTTTATTCAGTAGTTTTTATTGTTCTAAACATTGATTAGTGTAATACTATTTATTTCTTTAATAGAATTTTCCCTCTTTGTTATTGTTGTGATTGTTTCATCATCTATTGTTGTTGTTGATTGAATCAATGGCTTTGGACTCCTACCCGTTGCTAGAATCCCCCTCTATTCTAATGGGTAGTGAGTAGTTTTCATCTAGGGCAATGGGATGAACCCCATTGGATTAGGGCCATTAGTTGAACCAAATACCTGATTGGGTTGATGTGGTAGTTGAGATTAGGGGTACATCAGGGCGATTATTATCGTCATAGATTCGACCCCTCCCTTCGGGACGATCGGATCGGCCACCGATCAAAAGTCAGGACCAGCCCGGGGATCTAATCCCTACGACGATCCATACTATCGGTGTGAATAATACGCCAATGGGCATTGATTAGAGCTCTCCTAATGTAGGTCTAATCCTCGAATGCCACTATGGGCAGGAGGAAGTGACGTGCGTTTATATTTTATATATTCATGCATGTCTTCTCCGTAATTTCCCGTCGTTTTTCGTTGTTTCGAATCCGTTCCTTTGTGTTGTTTAGTTCCTTTTTACTTTCGTTGTGTTTGTGTGCTTTCGCATGATATTGCTAGCACGGGGGACATACAAGGCCAACATCATGAGTCCCCTGAGCGGGAGGTGTCGCACGAGACCCTGAGAGCCAATCGTCAAGATAAACCATGTATCAGCTCTCAACCGATCGGGTTCATAGATCCACCCGATCGGTTCGTGCGGTCGTATCAGTCCCAAGGAAGAGGCAGATCCACCCGATCGGTTCAGTGATCGGGTAGATGTGACACATAATGCTGTTTTGAGAGCCAAAGTTCACCCAGTCGGTTGACTTGTCAACCGATTGGGTCACCTGTAGCTGCAGCTTCCCATGCTCGAGAACTCGAAGACTCACCCGATCGGTTCAGCGATCGGATGAAATTTATCAGAAGCTGAAGACCAAATTTCCCGCCCTTTCACCCGATCGGGTGAAGTCTCATCCGATCGAGTGAACGTCTATTTTTGTCTTTTAGTGGGAATATTCCCTGGCATCTTGCCAAATTATATAAATAGAGCTAGGTTTTCCTAGAAACATAATCACCATTTTTTAAGCTGTTTTAAGGGATTTTTGGTTGCTTTGAATTAAACTCTATTGTAAGTTCTTTGATCACTCTTACATTTTACTATTGCATTTATACTACTATTTGCTACAGTAATTTATTGCATGATTTCTATTTTGATGGCTATAATCTGTTTATTGCATCTTATGCCATGATTAGTGAGTAGTTCTTAAATCTGGGACATTGGTGGAAGCCCCTTCGTGGGTTCTCCCTAGAACAACCATAGGAATAGAGATTCGATAGGATATAGAGATTTAGATGGTTACGCAGGGGTGTTTTATTGTCATTGGCAGGAGAAAGACCTCCTTTGACCGTTGGGCCAAGGGAAAATAAAACGGGAGTATGATTCTCAAGCCATAACTCACCCCCTAGCGTAGACATTGATTCCTCGCGCGTGGGAACGGCTTGGATGAAATTTCGGGAGCAATCGTTGCGAGCTTAGTGCTCCCGGAGTCGGGCGGTGTTGGACATGGGAATGCCCACCGTCCAACCCCGGGTAGACCAAGCGTATCATCCTGGGCATCGACCGAAATATCGGGCCCATTGGACACTAGATACCACTATTAGAGGCAACGTCTCACCGCTATACCCTAGAATCCGATCACATTCCTATCCTTCAGTTGTAATAGTGAGAACTCATGATAGGGTGGAAGCCAAGGTCCTAGGTTACCTTTTTATCTCTTACACTTTTCATTAGTTTACTATCGTGACATCCAACGAGAGAATAGGCTAGCTCACCCACGGGGTGAACCGGATCCCGAATGTTCATAAGCACAACACACGCCTCCCCGTGATCGACCCCCAAGCCACACTTCGACATCGTGCGATTATGGTTTACAAATTCTAATCCTAGTATCCCCGTCCCGATTTGAGTGCCAAACGGATGGGTAGTCAAGTTTTATGGCGCCGTTTCCAGGGAGGCAACGTGTTTGTTACATTTAGGACACTGTTATCCTTGAGACTAGCTCACATCTTACCCCGTGATAATTTTCACATTCTTCACCCTTCCTAATTTTTGCATGGACATATTGTACATACTGCCGTCATCTTTCTCGCCATTCCTTTTAGAAGTTACATATTCGTTGTAGAAGGTTGGTAGACTATGTCTCATACTGCCATCATCTTTTCTTATCTCTCCATTCCTACAACTTGTGCTATTAACGTGTTCTCTATCCTTACAGTCCTCTTTCTCTCCTTTTCTTACAGGTTTTCTACTCTACAACAAGAATGTTGTGTGCCATTTCAGATGTTATCTGGGCACATGAACCCCACATCGGCTATTCGGTCCAGAGTCTAGCAGAATCTCTAAGCACCTTGAGCATCCTATCCTTCCTGTCAGCTGCAGTGGAAAATCAAAAGATGAATCATGATATTCAGCAACATCCCGACACAACATTCTTTTTCCCTTCTGATGATGCGCTGCTAATTGACATACCCAATACCAACTTCAGTGAGGGGGATCTACGCATCAATAGGGATATTTTTCTGGAGGATCATCTGGCAGGGCTTGTCAAGTGCGGTGAGCGGGAGTCTATCCTTTCCTTACAGTCCTCTACAGAGCACCCTTGAGTTTGGGACCATGATGAAATTGGAGGTAGTGGTGGAGAATTATCTACTATTGAGACTTGCTTTCATGTTGAAGCTTTTTTGCCGGATAGTTATCATACACTTGAGATGGACTCAGGGCCTCCCTCCATGGTCTCCTCACTACCTTGCAAGGCTTTGCCCGGCGAACCCACGGTTGAAAGTGAACTTCCGGATGTTAGCATCCAGGAGACCCGGGAAGAGGCTCTTTCATTGGAGGATGCACAGCTTGAAAAATATTTATCGGGACCACACGAAGTTGAGATGAAGGAGTTACCTCCGGGATTGAAGTATGAATACTTAGGGGAGGATTCGACGCAACCGATCATTGTGAACTCCTCGCTACCCGAAGACCAGATGGCAAAACTTCTTGATGTTCTGAAGAGATTTAAGAACATTTTCGGGTATGTAATAGAGGACTTGAAGGGAGTAAGCTTGGGGCTTTACTCGCATAGGATATTACTTGAATATGAGTAAGCCACTTCCATTGAGCCACAACGAAGATTGAACCACATTATGATGGAAGTAGTTAAGAAGGAGATTGTTAGACTCCTCCAGGCCGTGATTATCTACCCTATTTCTGAAAGTCGTTGGGTTAGCCCGGTACATGTTGTGCCCAAGGGAGGAATTACAGTCATTCGTAACAATAAAAACGAGCTTATACCTACAAGGACAATCATCGGATATCGGATGTGCATCGATTACCAAAAATTAAACAAAGCCATGAGGAAATATCACTATCCTCTCCCTTTTATTGATCAAATGCTTGAAAGACTGACCAAGCACAACTATTTTTGCTTCATGGATGAATACGCTGGCTTCCTACAAATTCCCATCTACAATGATGACCAAGAAAAGACCACTTTTACATGTCTGTTTGGGACGTATGCTTATAGGAGGATGCCGTTTGGGCTTTGCAATCCTCCGTTTGGGCTTTGCAACGCCCCGGCTACATTTCAAAGATTGATGTCCGCAATTTTCTCCGATTTCTCCCAGGACATAATAGAGGTCTTCATGGATGATTTTTCCGTCTATGGAATGGAGTTCGACTCGTGTCTATGCAACCTAGCTAAAGTCTTGAAAAGATGTCAAGATAAAGGGCTAGTTCTAAATTGGGAGAAATGCCACTTTATGGTACAAGAAGGAGTCGTGTTGGGGCACATTATCTCTTCAAGGGGGATTGAGGTGGACAACGTAAAGGTAGATGTCATCGATAAGCTTCCGCCTCTACTTAACCTTCCGGGAGTCTGTGGTTTCTTAGGACATGCGGGATTCTACTGTCAGTTTATAAAGGATTTCTCTAAAATTTCTAGGCCCTTGACTCAGCTCCTCGTGAAAGATACACCTTTCGTCTTCGATGACAAGTGTATGGAAGCTTTCCGCCTCTTGAAGCAAGACCTTATTTCTGCACATGTGATTCAACCGCCCGATTGGAGTCTGCCATTCGAATTGATGTGCGACGCTAGCGACTATGCAGTTGGGGCTGTCCTGGGGCAAATGAAAGACAAAAATGTACACGTCATTTACTATACAAGCAAGACCCTCGACGAAGCTCAAAGGAACTATACGACGACGGAAAAGGAACTGCTAGCCATCATCTATGCCATGGACAAATTCCAGTCGTATCTTGTGGGTGCAAAGGTTATCGTGCATGCCGATCACGTCGCCCTAAAATACCTTTTGAGCAAGAAGGAGGCCAAGTCGCGCCTAATAAGGAGGATTCTCCTCCTCTAGGAATTTGAATTGCAAATTAAGGACAAGAAAGGGGCGGAGAATGTCGTCGCCGACCATCTATCTAGGTTATCTACTTTCGACCCGGATGCCACTCCTATTGATGACTCACTCCCTGACGAGCATCTTTTCTCTATCTCTTCTGTTTCGACTCCATGGTATGTTGACATCGCCAACTATCTCACGTGCGCCATCGTACCCCACAATGTTAGTTATCAGCAAAAGAAAAAGTTCTTTCACGAAGTTCGGAAATTCTTTTGGGATGACCCTTATTTATACAAGACTTGCAATGATGGGGTGATACTGAGGTGTATTCCTGAAACGAAGGCGACCTCCATAATTTCTCATTGCCATGATCAACAATACAGAGGCCATGCGAGTTCTTATAAGACCACGACGAAGATTCTCCAAAGTGGATTATATCGACCGACTCTTTTTAAGGACACTTATGCTTATGTCCAGGCATGCGAGCTTTCAGATTGGTCATCCAAGCTTGGTCATCCAAGCTTTCAGATGCGCTCTGGGCCTACCGAACTGCATTTAAGACTCTAATCGAAACGATCCCTTATCGACTTGTCTATGGGAAGGCATGTCATTTGCATGTGGAATTGGAGCATAGAGCATTTTGGGCTGTCAGATATCTGAACTTCAATGCCAATGAGGTAGGGAGCCACCGATAACTCCAACCAAATGAACTTGATGAGATCCAGCTCAACGCATACGAAAATGCCTGAATCTATAAGGAGAAATTGAAACGGTGGCACGACAGACGTATCTTAAAGAAAGAATTCAAAGAAGGAGACTTAGTTCTTCTATTCAATTCAAGACTGAGGCTTTTTTCCGAGAAAGCTCAAGTCTAGGTGGTCGGGACCCTTCCAAGTCACTAAGGTCTTCCTACATGGAGCCATTGAGATCATTGGAAGAGAAGAATCCTTTAAGGTCAATGAGCAGCGCTTAAAGCACTATACAATCAGTGAGCCCGTAATCTCTCCGGTCGAAAGATCAACGACCGACGGCTCTGCTGCAAATCTTCCGGATCTGCATTGACCACAAACTGAGGAGTCGAGCTGCCGACTATAACCAAGTGCTTCATGGGAGGCAACCCATGTTTTAACCCTTTACTCGCTTTCAATAAGACTAATTGGTATATATTAGTATAGTTTTGCAGCTCAGGGGATCCTTGTTTTAAAACTTAGCGAATTTTGAAATTTTGTGCAGGATTGTGAAGGGACGGCTTTGGATATGTGGAAGAATCACCCGACCGGGTGACACGACCGGCGAGCGGGTGGATGATCGGATCACATTTTCCCGTAACCTGGAAACTGTCTGAGAGTCGGTCACCCGATCGGGTGAACTCTCATCCGATCGGGTGACCTGTAGCTTCATTTCTCATTTGGAACTCACCCGATGCAGTGACCCGATCGGTTGGACTCCACCCGACGGGTTTGCTGCATCCCAATAAAGCCCCCATCTTCCCCACATGACCCATTTCGAAGAAAAGGGGGGACTCAACGCCCAAACACCAAATTTGCCTCCCACTAGTAATTTCTTGGCATCAAGTCAACCCACAATCATTACCCAACACCGTGAACACCATCTACTCCCCCATCTCATCCTAGTAAGCCCTACATCAAAATCCCCCAAAACCCTAACCCTACCAACTCATGTTTCCACAAACCCAAAAACCTAACCGTTCCACCTGAGAAATAAGGCGGCGGGCTCTCCACATTTTACCAGGGCATTTTGAGGGGTGCATCTAGCTTGGAGTCGCATCATTGCTCGGTAACTTCTTTCCAAGCTTTATGTTTCTCTTCTCATGAGCAATGTTTTGATTTTGTGTCTGCCCCCTACGTCTGCTTTATCATCATCCTAGACACCATCCCCCACGTTATTGTTCTTCTCCTACGTCATTACCATATCTAGGAAGGGAAAAGAGCCAGCATCTTCATCACGCAGACACTACCTACACGGCCCTTTTTCCCCATCTTTCCTTGGCATTAATCCTTCGTCTGAGGAACAATCTGCATGTATGCACGCCCTTCTTCCTCGTCCCATGCGACCTACCCTTTTTGCTGATCGCCCCACGCTCGAATCTCTCGGACTTTTGAGGGGCGTCAACAAACTTTTCGACTGCATTGGGTGTGATTTCCTACTGCGTGCTTATGTCTTAACCCATCGAACATTCACACTCGAGTTCCTTTCTTCACTCTAAGTGTACGATTGGGGATTTGCTTTCTGCGCTTTTAATGCCGACTTCACCATGATTTTTGCCGAGCTAAACAATTCGCTGAATTTCCCTCACCCCGATCATTATGTTGAATGTTCAACTCATGATCGGTCTGATATCTATTCCTACTTTCGGGACGATGGCGTTTGGCAACGATTCACCTGCTATCCCGCCTTTCCATCGGAGGCACTTGCCTCCTACATTATACACCCGTGTTACTGCTACGCCCACTGCCTCTTTGCCAACACCATCTTTTCCCGCGTGGATATTTCCACAGTGTCTAGGGACAAGCTTTTCTTTCTGTATTCCATGTCTCACGACAGGATCCGTGGACATAACAAAATACCCATCAACACCGCCCATTGGATCATCCTTGAGCTTTTATCTGTTAGCCGTGCAACCTCCGGACCTATTTGTTGTGGTGGGATTATCACTCTAATTGTCACTCATGTTTTGAGGCTACCATCTGACCTCCAAATTTTACCGGGACGGATCCGCATCGATCGCGACTACTTGATCGATATTGGTATGATCACTCATTTTGGTCGCGAACGTGCGGCCTACCTTTTTGGTCCTGACAATACTCCTTTTGCCATCCTCCCACCATCATCTCTTGAGCGAATTCCCATTCGCACTTCCTATTTACCGTGCGAATTCTATCCAGATCCTTGGTATACTACACTAGTACATCTTCCACCCTTGGATCCTCCCAATTGGCACCATATGCCGGTTCACTTGGTACCATCCTAATACACCACGATCCAGCGATCAATTTCGATCCACCTCTGATCCAGCCCGTTGCCCCTCCTTCTCCTGTCGTCACACCTTCTCCATCGTCCTCACCATCATCTTTCGTCCACTATTCACCTCCCACTTCACCATCTCTCTACAATTCTTCTGATAGCAGCTCGGACTGATTTTTTCCCTAGCCAATTTTTTTGATTCACCCTGATCATACCTCTTTTTCAGGCATTGTTGAGATCAGCTTGGGGGAAATCTATATTTTGTGATTGTCATCGTGTCACTTGTTTGCTGTGTGCTTGTCTTGTGTGTTCGTGTGTATGTCTTTTGTATAGTTCGTTTCGGTATTTATTTTCTTTATTTTTCTATGTCTCTTTTTGTGCATTTTTCATGTTTTTTACATTTCTTTGTAGGTGCGTACTTCCCTCCCATCTTTCATTGCCCTCCTGCATTTAGTCCTATTGCATTGAGGGCAATGCAACGTTCAGCTTGGGGGAGTCGCACTATGTGCGTCAGTCGTGTCTTTTTCACCGTTTTTGAGTCGTTTTCGTCATGTTTTTTTTTTCTTTTTTTCTTTCCTGCCTTTTATTCTCCCTATACTAGAGATGACCCCGCATGATGAAACTACCACTCAACCACACACACACACACACACACACACACACACACACACACACACACACACACACACACACACACACACACACACACACACACTTAGCTAAGCAACGACACCTATCTTCACTAACCCTAGGAAGCCGAGTTCTATTGCATTTTATGCTCCGTGGGTTCACTTTGTTGTTTGTGTTGAGTTGTGTGTTGTGACTAGCTAGTTGGTATGTTTCTAGGTCGTGATTTTGTTTTATATGCCTATCCTTGGATGACCCCTAGACTATTATGCTTCAATTTCGAATATGTGGTATATTGCCTCTACTTTCTGCTTCATTATGCCTGAATCATCTATATATTTACGCTTCAAATCGCATGTGTTGGGACTCTACCAATAGGACTAGGATAACCCATATTGCTTACGCTCTGATCCGCGAAAAATTTCCTTTTGCCCAAGTGTTTAAAATTCGAATTCTTTTTTGTTTTACTTGGTGCAAATCCCCTCGTTGTGTACTTTACTTCCACTTGGGAGAGTGCACAATTTTGCCACTTACATGTGCATCGTTCTCCCGCTTTTGGAGAATGCGCATTATCCCAGAAGGAAAAAGAAAATTTGAAAAAAGAGAGAAAATAAAGAATATGTATAGCCAAAATCCAAAAAATATATACAAAGATCCAAAACCCCAAAAATCTCCTATTATGAATATTACTCATGCCGCCATGAATAAAGAGAAGGTGAGAATTTGCACCAAGTGCTCTCCTCCACACCTACTCAACCCATTTCATTTTCAAACACACTTGGCATAGGAGCTTTCTAGCAATCATCTTGGTAATCGTGCGGTGATTTCCTAGTTTCTAGCAGTAGAGTCCCTGACATATGACAAGTTTCTATTCTTACTCTATTCTCATGCATGCTTGAACTATTATTCACCTCTAACTCAAATTGATTCGATATTTGGGTCATTCCATGGATATGTGTATATGGAGCTTGATTGCATGATTTAGATAGTTGCACCGTTGGCTAGCTCACAACCACACTCACTTGCGCTTCACCACGTGGACCCACGACACTGGTCGGGACTCATAATCCTGGGCTTAGTGCTATGCTTCTCGCGTGCTTGCTTAGTGTGTCGTGTTAGTTTCTGTTGGCTCTGACGGGTAATCTAGGATTTTCTTTTCTTTTCCTGTTTCTTTCTTTTTATTTTTCCCTCCGAGCTTCTATTCTCACTCGTCTTCCTCGAGGACGAGGAAGGGTTCAGCTTGGGAGATTTTGACGTGCGTTTATATTTTATATATTCACGCACGTCTTCTCCGTAATTTCCCGTCGTTTTTCGTTGTTTCGAATCTGTTCCTTTGTGTTTTTTAGTTCCTTTTTACTTTCGTTGTGTTTGTGTACTTTTGCAGGTTATTGCTAGCACGGGGGACATACAAGGCCAACATTATGAGTCCTCAGAGCAACGGGATGTGTCGCACGAGACTCTAAGAGCCAATCATCAAGATAAACCATGTATCAGCTCTCAACCGATCGGGTTCACAGATCCACCCGAGCGGTTCGTGCGGCCATATCAGTCCCGAGGAAGAGGCAGATCCACCCGATCGGTTCAGTGATCGGGTGGATGTGACACAGAACACTGTTTTGAGAGCCAAAGTTCAAGTCAGCTGATCGGGTCACCTGTAGCTGCTGCTTCCCATGCTCGAGAAGCCGAAGACTCACCCGATCGGTTCAGCGATCGGGTGAAATTTATCAGAAGCTGAAGACCAAATTTCCCGACGTTTCACCCGATCGGGTCAAGTCTCATCCGATCGGGTGAACGTCTATTTTTGTCTTTTGGTGGGAATATTCCCTGGCATCTTGCCAAATTGTATAAATAGAGCTAGGTTTTCCCAGAAACATAATCCCCATTTTAAGCTGTTTTTAGGGATTTTTGGCTGCTTTGAATTAAACTCTATTTGTAAGTTCTCTGATCGCTCTTATATTTTAATATTGCGTTTATACTACTATTTGCTACAGTAATCTATTGCATGATTTCTATTTTGATGGCTATAATCTGTTTTATTGTCTCACATGCCATGATTAGTGAGTAGTTCTTAAATCTGGGACATTGGTGGAAGCCCCTTCTGTAATGCCCTACCAGCTACTGCACAAGTACTAGAGGGGGGGTGAATAGTACTTTAAAATAATAAGGCGTATAATTCCAAATTAAATTGCAAACAACCACCAAATCAATTTGCGGAAGCTTAAATTGATTGACAACAATGAAATAAACAAAGCTAACAAACGATGTTAATGGGTTCGGATCCACCCAAGTCTCCCCGACTTGTTCCCGGTGATCCTACGTCCCAACCACCCGGATCCCCTCCGGATACTTGAGTTAGAAACCCTAACTCAAGATTTCCACTATGAATATCTTGTGAAAAACCTTCACAAGATCAAATCATACATGCAATGGCAAAGTGAATCCCACAACCCGGGATCACAAACTTCTCTCACAACCGAGAGAGCCAATAAGCAATATAAAGAGTTTAAATGAAATAAATACTCTTACCACAAAATCCTATACCTTGAGTTTTTCTTACCCAATAGGTGGAATGAAGGATTTGAGGAAGATGAAGTCACCAAGCCCTAGCACCAAGGAAATGAGCAGCAATGGGTGCCTAGGGAAGAGTTGGAGACTTGGATCAAGCAATAGCTTGAAGAGCTCACCAAGAACAAGCTTCTCTCTAGATCTAGAAATGAGAGAGAATGGCTTTCTTGTGAGGAAGAGAGCTTTAGATTTGAGGGAGAATGGCTATCTCTTTAGGGCTCAATGAATCTCTTAATGGCAGCTCTATCTTTGATAGAAATGACCTAGGTTCGTATTTATAGGAACCCAAAAACATAAGTTAGGTCAATCTCCAACGGAAAGAAATCTGGGAGAATTAGTCGGTCAAAGAACAATCACTGACCGACTAGTTCATCAACTAGTCGGTCAGTCACAAAGCATGGACCGACTAAGAGCAGATCAGAGAAGAGATAGAATTTCAGACCTAGAAAACTAGTCTGAAGGCAAGTTGACTTAGTCGGTCCAAGAACAAAAGTTGACCGACTAGATTGTCAACTAGTCGGTCATCAAACGTTCTTAGACCGACTAAAAGAAAACAGTAGCTCAGGAGAAATTTGGCATGTACAGTAAATCACAACTAGTCGGTCAAAGAAGCATCACTGACCGACTAGTTCACAAACTAGTCGGTCGGTGAGTCAACGTAGACCGACTAACTGTAAACAGTAAAGAACAAAGATTTAACTGACTGAAACTAGTCGGTCCAAGAACAGTGGCCGACCGACTAGATCTCCATCTAGTCGGTCAGTACTTGTTCTTGTACCAACTAACATGCACAACAAGGTCCGAATCGAAGCGCGACGCTTCGAGAAAATTAGAGTGAACTTGTGCAAGAATCCTAGAGCTACGAAATGAGCGAAATGAAGATAGAAACGTAAGATATACTCAAGGCTTAACATTCTATCAATCGAAACTAAAAGACTATAAATAAAACCTTAATAAACGGTCTTTGAGAGCTTCGATTGAATCTTCATTATTTCCAAAGCGTTGCATGAGCTTCAACGAAGCTTTAGGCTTGAATACGAGCTTTTGGAAGTGTTGAGATGTCGCTTTGAATATTCTCGTGAAATTGGCGACGATCTCCAATACTGCGCTCACAAATTGTTAGTTCATGAATTGTTTATGTTTGCTCATCATCCAAAACCAAATCCGGGGAGTCCAATATTCAACATTCTCCCCCTTTTTGGTGATGACAAACCAACATAAATAATAATCAAAGATAATAATTCAAATGTAAAATACTTACTCCCCCTGCATTGATGACACGTTAATTCCAAAATGAATATAAATGAATTGTATCAAGCAGACGAGTAAGATAAATAAAGTGAATTGATTTTTGAAATATCGGATTTTGAAAATCCTTATTTGTATCTTAACTCCCCCTGAATCTAACATATCAAACTAGATTCTTGGAAATTGAGTTAAATTTTTCATTTGCGCTATCTATTTATTATCATTATCTCTCCCCCTTTGGCATTATCCCAAAAATGGGGGGCATACAACGACAACAATTAGGAAATGTAAAATCCAACATCGGGAGTCGTAGACGAAGACAATGGACCAACTTGACACCAAGGGAAAAATGTGGAAATCAAAACAAGGTGTGTCAAATTTTCCATTATCAATAAAAATCAACGATAATCAAAATCATCAAAAAAATACCAAATGTTTATTCATGTCTTGAATAAAGAAACATACTCTTCAATATTCAATATTCTTGGTTAATTTTGAGCATGGAAAACAATTCTATAAAATCCATTTAACCAACTTTTTATGCGTCGATTCGATATCACATTTCAAATATATTCAACGAATATTAAATTTGCACGACGAATAAAAGATAAAGTGGTCGATGATGAACATATATATACATAGAGACAACATGAGTACATCCAAAAGATATCACATCGAATATAAGAGATACATCATATCAAGTGCTACATATCATCAAAAAGAAATACATCATCATCAACATATCATACAATCCAACACCGACAATCAGAAAGCACAAAAGCAATACAACAAGGCAACTCTCAACCCCATCCTAACCCAAAACTCTCTCACTAGAATACATCATCCAAAGTGTATATGGAGAGTCCTCGGAACAACGATCACGAGGAGGAGGCAGGATCTGCAGCGTCCGTGGGTCCAGTCGACGGAGTGGACTCAGGATCTGCAGGGAGCAGAGGTGTCTCAACAGATGGAATCGTCGGGGCAGGAGTCGAGATCTCAGCAACAGGCTCAACAGCAGCAGGAGTCTCGACAGAAGCAGCAGCAGATACATGAGCAGGCTCGGAAACTGGATCAGCAGCAGATGGCTCTGGAACACCGGAAGAGGTGGCAACTCCAGGAGCAGAAGTGGAAGTACCAGCAGCAGCAGAAGTGCCCTTGGGGGCACGAGTCGAAGCACGACAGATCTCCTCAACGTCCTCATCATCCATCTCATCCATCTCCTCTCCCTCAGACACGGAAGGAGGAAGCTCAACACCCATCTGACGTGCCATACGGCAGACCACCTCCTCGGTACGAGCCAAGCGGGACTCGTGACGAAGAAGTATCCGGACGACGTCATCAAGGGTGGCAACGGGAGAAGCAGAGGCAGGGACAGACGCTGAAGGAGTCGTCCTCTGAATATGACGAAGCGCCGCAAGAGATTTCTTGACGGCCGTCGCATTCAGCGGAGGACCGAGGGGACGCTCATCGTCACGAGGCAATGTGACACGAAAGTGACGAAACACGAGGGTCAACAAGCAAGGAAAAGGAATATGAGCCGATTTATTGGACTTTCGAATACACTCGAAAGAATCAATCTTGTCGAGTATAATTCGAGCCCAATTAATCGAGCTCCCCATGAAGATCGCATAGATAAGCTTCAAAAAAGTCTGGGATGGCAAAGATGAGGAGCCGTACTTGGGAAGCAAGCACGACTTCAGAATCAAATTAAGGACCCAAGCATTTGGCTTAAAAGATTTAGAGGGCACGCCAATCATAGCAGGAGGAATCTGATGGAAAATCTCTGATAGGATGGTCTGGTCAAGAGAGGAAATATCATCTACCGAGATATCAGAAGGAAGAAGGCCAGACGAAGAGATACCCAGAATCTCTCCTAAGATTTCCGCAGTGAGGACTATAGGAGTCCCCAAAACGGTCGTCTCAATAGAGTGGGTCTGATAGAACTGACCCCGGATCCTATTGGCATAGAAAAGCTTCACTAATCTAGGATAGGGGCGAGGATTCGCCTTCGGGTCAAATCGAAGGTAATCGAGAAGACCCGACGACGACAGAAGATCAGCTAGCCCTATGAAGTCGCTGAACTGGACGAAATGCTCCAGAAGCAGCGGACAATGTTCGATACGATTATATGCCGCAAGACACAAAGGGTCATCGCGACATAAGGAAATATCGACACCGCCCACCGGCATCGGAGCCTTTCCCTTAGGCTTTCGAGAAGACGTACGAGGGTGGGTGCTAGACTCGGGATGAATAGGAGGAGAGGGTTCCCTATGAGTCTCGGTCTCGGGATTATACTCCGAATCGGAATCGGAAGGAGTATGGAACGAAGAAGGAGAGGCAAGAGATTTGGCCTTTGGCTTAGGTTTGGGTTTGGGTTTGGGTTGACCTCTAGGCTTGGCGGTCGTCGTCCTCTTCTTCTTGAGAGGAGGCGAAGACGACGAAGGATGGGTGGTCTTGGCTCTACGCTTCGTAGGGGTTGGATGCTCGGGATCCGAAGAGGTTGGATCAATGGTCATCGGAGAGGGGTTAGAGGAAGGGATCGGAATGTGTGTTCTTGCCATAGTCAAAGCAAGACACGAGATCAAATCAACGAATCCTAGCACAACCCTAGAAATCCGAAACCCTAGAGGAAGAACTTTAGAACCCTAGGCAGAGAAACCTAACCCTAGAGCTGAAAACGAAACCCTAGATAGGAGAGGGAGGAGGTAGGTTTACCCTAGGAGGAAGAACGACGGCCGGCGACGACGGAGATGATCGGAAAGAGGCCGGAAGTCGATCGGAAGGGGAAGGGTCGGGGTTTTGAGCGGAGTGAACTGAGTTTTCGATCGATTAGAATGGAAATCGATCGACTAAACTGAGTTTAAGTCGGTCGATTTCCCAAATGACCAAACAGCCCCTGGCACAACTAGTCGGTCACAGTTCAAGCACTGACCGACTAGTTCACAAACTAGTCGGTCGGTAAATGAGCTTGAACCGACTAGGTGCAAACAGTGGCTGAATCCAAGAAGACTGACAAGATTTAGTCGGTCTGCGTTCGATTACTGACCGACTAGATCTCAATCTAGTCGGTCGGTCACTGAACATGAACCGACTAAAGAGTCAAAAACTTGAAAATTAAGTTCTCTCCATAATACGCTTGGACGAAAAATCTCAAAACTCTCAATAGACATCTAAACTACCCCATTAAACATCGAAAAACAGAAATTTGACGATTACGCACAAATCGAACGAAAAATTAAGATAACACTTAAAAATTCTCGAAAAATCCAATAATTCTAGCATGAATGAGATATTGTCAAGAATAATAGCATGCAAAATTATTGAATGAAACATGAATCCTATATTTCGGATTCACCCATAATCCCCAATTCTCGACGCAACCGCACAAAGGAGTCCTCCTTTAGGGGTTTCGTGAAAATATCGGCGATTTGCTTTTGGGTTTCAACGTACACTAGAATGATGTCCTTTTTAGCAACATGGTCATCTAAAAAGTGGTGGCGGACATCTATGTGTTTCGAACGGGAATGATGTACCGGGTTCTTGGAAAGACATATTGCACTTTGGTTGTCAACCATGATAGGGCAAGTATCACAATTTATACCAAAGTCTTTAAGTGTGTGTCTCATCCAAAGAACTTGAGCACACGCGGCACCGGCGGCAATATATTCCGCCTCGGTGGTTGAAAGTGATACGGAATTTTGCTTCTTGGAAAACCAAGAGACAAGAGAATTTCCTATAAAATGGCAAGTGCCACTAGTACTTTTCCTGTCGGATTTGCATCCCGCATAATCGGCATCACTATATGAGATTAACTCATATGTGCTAGATCTCGGATAAAGTAATCCAAAATCTAAAGTGTAACTTAGATAGCGAAAATTACGCTTTACCGCTACTAAGTGAGACTCCTTAGGTTGAGACTGATAACGAGCACATATACATACGGCAAACATAATATCGGGCCTACTTGCGGTAAGATAAAGCAAACTACCAATCATACCTCGATATAAACGAATGTCTACATCCTTACCGCCCGTATCCTTGTCAAGATGCGTAGTCGTGCTCATTGGAGTCTTTTTCCCGGAGGTATTCTCCATTCCAAATCGCTTTAGCAACTCCACCGTGTACTTCGTTTGGTGGATGAAGATTGCATCGTTCATTTGGCGAATTTGGAGTCCTAAGAAATATTTGAGTTCGCCCATGTGGCTCATCTCAAATTGTTCCTTCATAACATTAGAAAACTCTTCGCAAAGAGTGAAGTTAGTAGCACCGAAAATGATATCATCAACATAAATTTGTACTAATAAAATATCATTATTCGCATGCTTAACAAAAAGAGTTGAATCGGCTTCGCCCATTTTAAAATTCAAATCCAAAAGAAAATTCTTTAGGCGATCATACCAAGCTCGAGGAGCTTGTCTCAAACCATAAAGAGCTTTCTTTAGTTTAAAAACGTGATTTGGAAATTTTTCATTTATGAAGCCCGGAGGTTGAGAAACGTAAACTTCCTCAACGACATCTCCGTTTAAAAAAGCACTTTTAACATCCATTTGAAATAATTTAACATTCTTATGGCATGCAAAAGACAAAAGTAATCTAATTGATTCTAATCTAGCTACCGGAGCGAAGGATTCTTCGAAATCAATACCTTCCTCTTGTCGATAGCCTTGAGCTACTAACCGAGCTTTGTTCCGGACGACGACTTGGTTTTCGTCGGTTTTGTTCTTGAAAATCCACTTTGTCCCTATGACGGTGTGGTTCTTCGAAGGCAATGGAACAAGCTCCCACACTTCATTCCTCTCGAATTGAATGAGCTCCTCCTCCATGGCAAGTATCCAAGCACTATCTTCGCATGCTTCTACTATATTCTTTGGCTCTATCGATGAGGCAAAGGCACAATTGGCGAAGTGGTGAACTTGTGATCTTGTCTTGACACTATCTTGAATATTGCCAATTACTTGCTCATGGGGATGGTCGCGAATGACATGAAGTCGCTTGGGAATACCTTGATCACTTGGAACATTCTCAACAACTTCATTAGTCGGGTTAGTCTCAATAGAATCAATAGACTTAGAATTATCAAATGAATCACATAAAACATCCATAGAATCATTATCATTTGAACTTCTAGTTGGAACAAATCCTTCATTAAATGAGACATGAAGCGACTCCTCGATCGTCGAGGTTCGTTTGTTGAATATCCGGTAGGCTTTGCTACGCGAAGAATATCCCACAAAAATCCCCTCATCGGATCTCGGATCGAATTTGTCCAAACTACCATATGTGTTCTTAATAAAACATTTCGAACCAAAAACACGAAAATGTTTAACTTGAGGCAACCTACCAAACAACAATTCATAACAAGTTTGTTTAGTGCCGGGCCTCAAAAGTATTCTATTAAACACATAGCAAGCGGTGTGTACCGCTTCCGCCCAAAATTGATGGCCAAGTTGGCTATCATCAAGCATAGTGCGAGCACACTCCACTAGCGTCCTATTCTTTCTCTCAACTACACCATTTTGAGGCGGTGCACGAGGGAAAGAGAAGGTGTGAGTAATACCAACTTCATCACAAAATGTCTCAAAAGACTCATTCTCAAATTCACCTCCATGATCACTACGAATAGTGACAATGGTGTTTCCTAAGAGATTTTGTACTTTCTTAACAAAAATTGTGAAGTTTTCAAAAGCTTCATTTTTATTGCACAAGAAAAATACCCAAGTAAATCTTGAATAGTCATCTACGATGACAAGTCCATACCTTGCATTTCCTAAGGAAGCTACTCTAGTTGGCCCAAATAAATCTAGATGTAATAGCTCTAGTGGCCGTTTTGTAGAGATGCTTTTCTTAGGTTTAAATGAAGATTTAGGAAGCTTGCCGCGTTGACAACAATCACAAAAACTTTTCTTTTCAAAAACAAGCTTCGGAAAACCTTTAATAGAATTCAATTTTGAAAGCTTATATAGTGTTCCAAAGTTCACATGTCCAAAGCGTCGATGCCATAAGTGTTGTTCACTTGTGTTGGCAACGAGACATTGTTCATATGACTTAGGAAGATCCAAAATATAAATGTCTTTACGACGAGTTCCGGAAAATAATAATTTTTCATTATCCTTTCTTAAAATATGACACAATCCTTTCGCAAAGCTAACTTTGTAACCTTTGTCACAAAGTTGACTTATTGAAATAAGATTATGATTTAAACCACTAACAAGATACACATCACTAATTAATGGTTTAGAAGGGTTACCGACATTACCAACACCTATGATGGTTCCGCTCTCGTTGCCTCCAAATACGACGCGGTTTCCATTCACAATGGGAACCACTCCGGAGAGCAATCGAGCGTCACCCGTCATGTGTTTGGAGCACCCGCTATCGAGTATCCAATTCCCTTTGGAGCTAAATTTAAATTTGTTGCTCCTTTTCTTTTTCTTTTCCTTGAGTACCTAAAGATAGATAAGTTTCATATCATGGTACCCAAGGTCATTGGGTCCAAGGGATTAGACCTTTGGAAGCCAAGTCCAAGTGGACTTAGACTTCCCCACATAATTCTTACTATGCACAACATCCGAAAAATAAGCATTCATATATATTTGTTTTTCGTCCATGCTTGTGTCCTTTGGGCTCCAAATCGTGAAAACTTTGGGAGCCATCATCCTATTGGGTGCATGCATGCGACGTTGATTTCTACGTGATGCATGTTGTGGATAGGCATACGGGACATGATGGAATGGTGCACGACGAGAATTATTCATATGATAAGGTGGGTGTACATATGCATGTGTGGGAACACGTGCGTGAGGGTGTCTCACTTGGTGTACACGTGCCCGAGAATGTGTTGCATAAAAATCATCATAAGTGTGAGATGGTGGAGTAGGACGTGTGTTCCTACGTGGCATGGAATTGGTGTACATATAAGCATGCCCCTTCTTTGGAGGTCCACCCAATGTGGGTTTCTTTCCGAAAGAGGGTGTGGACGAGGTGGAAGCACCATTGGTAGATGAACTACCAATAGAGTGTTTGCTCCCACTCGTTGAGGCTTCGGAAGTTGGCCTAACAAAGGTAGTGACCGACTTGGAAGAATTTCCCATCATATACCCCAAGCCAATGTGGTGCTTGGCCGGAAGTAAATCTTTTAGGATATTATCCAAATGGCCTTTACCCTTGTTGAATTTGTTGATTCGGCCCAATGTGTCCTCATATTTCTCTTTGAGAGAACGCAAGGAAGTATCCAAGGTGGATATTTGCGAAGTGAGCACATAAACACGAGATTTAAGATTCTCGTTCTCAATACTCAAAGTCGAGTTTTGAGAAGTTAAATCCGCTATCTCATGTTCTTCCGCATCCTCAATGCTAACATGTTCAAGTTTAGATTTGAGATTTACTATCTCTTTTCTTAACTCTTCAACAACGGTGTCGTTGTTGGTGATGATAGTCTTAGGCGATGTTTGAATGCTAGCTAGGTCATCTTTTACCTTAGTATATCTATTTACTAACTTAGTATATTTTGACCAAAGTTGAGTGTTAGCATCCCTAAGATCATCCATCGTTACCTCATCGCTTTCTTCATCACTATCATCGGAAGAGGAGGATCCTTGATCGTGCTCCTCTCTTGCCATGAAACACATGTGTGCTTGCTCCACGTGCTCATCGTCCGACTCTCCGCTTGAGGAATCCTCGGAGTCGGTGAAGGTAGCTCCGACAAGTCCCTTCTTGTTTCCTTTCGTGTACTTCTTGGACTTGTCATACTTTGGCGCCTTCCACTTCTCCTTTTGCTTGTTTTGAGGACAATCCGCTTTGATGTGTCCTGGCTTATTGCATTTAAAGCACAAAGGTGGAGAGGCGTTAGTAGATGTAAACTTAGATTTGTGTTTGAAGTTACCCTTTCGGAAGAAGCGATTGAACTTCTTTGCCATGAGTGCAATGGATTCCATGTCCATTTCTTCTTCCGAGTTCTCATCATCGGTAGAGGTGGATGAAGCCGCCTTGAATGCAATCGCCTTTTTCTTAGGCGCATCTAGGTTCAAATATGACTTCATCTTTTCTTGTAGCTTCACCTTGCTATCTTTGCGTACCTCATATGACATCAAAGTACCCATTAGTTGAACTACGGTATATTTGTCCATGTCATTACCTTCCTCGATGGCGAAGGTACGTTTTTCCCAAGAAGAGGGAAGTCCTTCAATAAGCTTTAAGCACTTCTCCTTTTGAGTGTAGATCTTGCCGAGGGCCTCTAACTCGTTTATTATATCAACGAAACGAGCGTAATATTCTTTCATCTTCTCGCCCTGTTGCATATGAAACATTTCGTAATCTTTGGTTACGACTACGAGTTTAGAGTCTCTTACCCTACTCGTCCCTTCGTGTAGAATGAGGAGGGAGTTCCAAATTTGATATGCACTCTTACATGTGCATATCTTATTGAAATCCTCGGGCTCCAATGCACATTGCAAGGCGTTCATTGCCTTGGCATTGCTTACCTCCGCGGCGACCTCCGCGGTAGTCCATTTCTCAAAATCTTCTTCTTCGGGTTCAATATACTCCTTCATTGTAGTTCTCCATAAAGATGCACTTCGGAGGAAGGTTTCCATCCGACACTTCCAGTACCCGTAGTTGGTACCGTTGAAGAATGGAGGCCTCGTAGAGGAATGTCCTTCCATCACGGAAGATGCTCCTTCACGGTTCCTGAAGGTGTCATAGTTGGAAGGTGGACGCACGGTCTTGTTGTCGTTGGCAGACATAGCTGAGAACCTTGCTCTGATACCAAATGTAATGCCCTACCAGCTACTGCACAAGTACTAGAGGGGGGGTGAATAGTACTTTAAAATAATAAGGCGTATAATTCCAAATTAAATTGCAAACAACCACCAAATCAATTTGCGGAAGCTTAAATTGATTGACAACAATGAAATAAACAAAGCTAACAAACGATGTTAATGGGTTCGGATCCACCCAAGTCTCCCCGACTTGTTCCCGGTGATCCTACGTCCCAACCACCCGGATCCCCTCCGGATACTTGAGTTAGAAACCCTAACTCAAGATTTCCACTATGAATATCTTGTGAAAAACCTTCACAAGATCAAATCATACATGCAATGGCAAAGTGAATCCCACAACCCGGGATCACAAACTTCTCTCACAACCGAGAGAGCCAATAAGCAATATAAAGAGTTTAAATGAAATAAATACTCTTACCACAAAATCCTATACCTTGAGTTTTTCTTACCCAATAGGTGGAATGAAGGATTTGAGGAAGATGAAGTCACCAAGCCCTAGCACCAAGGAAATGAGCAGCAATGGGTGCCTAGGGAAGAGTTGGAGACTTGGATCAAGCAATAGCTTGAAGAGCTCACCAAGAACAAGCTTCTCTCTAGATCTAGAAATGAGAGAGAATGGCTTTCTTGTGAGGAAGAGAGCTTTAGATTTGAGGGAGAATGGCTATCTCTTTAGGGCTCAATGAATCTCTTAATGGCAGCTCTATCTTTGACAGAAATGACCTAGGTTCGTATTTATAGGAACCCAAAAACATAAGTTAGGTCAATCTCCAACGGAAAGAAATCTGGGAGAATTAGTCGGTCAAAGAACAATCACTGACCGACTAGTTCATCAACTAGTCGGTCAGTCACAAAGCATGGACCGACTAAGAGCAGATCAGAGAAGAGATAGAATTTCAGACCTAGAAAACTAGTCTGAAGGCAAGTTGACTTAGTCGGTCCAAGAACAAAAGTTGACCGACTAGATTGTCAACTAGTCGGTCATCAAACGTTCTTAGACCGACTAAAAGAAAACAGTAGCTTAGGAGAAATTTGGCATGTACAGTAAATCACAACTAGTCGGTCAAAGAAGCATCACTGACCGACTAGTTCACAAACTAGTCGGTCGGTGAGTCAACGTAGACCGACTAACTGTAAACAGTAAAGAACAAAGATTTAACTGACTGAAACTAGTCGGTCCAAGAACAGTGGCCGACCGACTAGATCTCCATCTAGTCGGTCAGTACTTGTTCTTGTACCAACTAACATGCACAACAAGGTCCGAATCGAAGCGCGACGCTTCGAGGAAATTAGAGTGAACTTGTGCAAGAATCCTAGAGCTACGAAATGAGCGAAATGAAGATAGAAACGTAAGATATACTCAAGGCTTAACATTCTATCAATCGAAACTAAAAGACTATAAATAAAACCTTAATAAACGGTCTTTGAGAGCTTCGATTGAATCTTCATTATTTCCAAAGCGTTGCATGAGCTTCAACGAAGCTTTAGGCTTGAATACGAGCTTTTGGAAGTGTTGAGATGTCGCTTTGAATATTCTCGTGAAATTGGCGACGATCTCCAATACTGCGCTCACAAATTGTTAGTTCATGAATTGTTTATGTTTGCTCATCATCCAAAACCAAATCCGGGGAGTCCAATATTCAACACCTTCGTGGGTTCTCCCTAGAAAGGCCATAGGATTAGGGATTCGATAGGATATAGGGATTTAGATGGTTACGCTGGAGCGTTTTATTATTATTGGCGGGAAAAAGATCGCCTTTGACCATCGGGCCAAGGGGAAATAAAACGGGAGACTGATTCTCTAGCCACAGCTCACCCCCTTAGCATAGACATTGATTCCTCACGCGTGGGAACGGCTTGGATGAAATGTCGGAAGCAATCGTTGTGAGCTTAGTGCTCCTGGAGTCGGGCGGTGTTGGACATGGGAATGCCCACCGTTCGAACCCAGGTAGACCTAGCGTATCATCCTAGGCATCGACCGAAATATCGGGCCCATGGGACATTAGGTACCACTATTAGAGGCAATTTTTCACCGTTAAACCCTAGAATCTGATCACATTCCTATCCTTCGGTCGTAATAGTGAGAACTCATGATAGGGCAGAAGCCAATGCCCTAGGTTACCTTTTTATCTCTTACACCTTTTTCATTAGTTTACCATCGTGTCATCCAACAAGAGAATAGGCTAGCTCACCCATCGGGTGATCCGGATCCTGAATGTTCACGAGCACAACACACGCCTCCCCATGATCGACCCCCAAGCCACACTTCGACACCATGCGCTTGTGGTTTACAAATTCTAATCCTAGTATCCCCGTCCCGATTTGAGTGCCAAACGGACGGGCGGTCAGGAAGATTGGGGATATTCTGTGAGTGTAATGTGCCCGACATACACCGATGCATCGGAGAACCACCGACATCGGTGGAGGTTGGGTTGGCCTATCATTGCATCGCAACAGCAGGGGGGTAGGACATGACACAAGGGAATAACCTATCATGCATTACGACAGTGGGGGATAGGCGAATGCCCTTAGATCACACGACCTCTCCTGAGTCCCAATGAACCCGACAACCTATCGATTATTAATTCAACCCTAACCCTAATCAAATGGCAGGAATTCCCCACGCCTTAGAGCTTTCCCCCCTTGTTTGCACTTTTCTACCATTCACCGACAATTCACCATAACTATCTCGTAACTCTCATCCGAAGACCCATAGAAACCAATACTCATTGACTGCATCCTCGTGTACGACCTGTAAGCGACTACACATGATCAGTGAGCTGCATTTTTTATTAGCATTGTTCGGTCCCCACTCGAGGGCCCTGATCAGCTTTTTGGCGCTGTTGCCGGGGAGGCACGATTTGATATTGATTTTTAGTCTTTGTAGAGAGACTACGTATTTCTTCACCCTACATTCACTTCTCTATTTTTCTTATTTTATAGGAGAATACAGGTTTTTCGGATGATGTTGGCCACTAAGAGAACTGCACCAGTCGTTGCAAACAGGATGGACAGCTTGACATAGCATTTAACCCAGCTAAGAATGGGAGCAGCTTCCTTCAATCCAACTGTGTCGGCAAGCCACGGTGTACGCCACGTGCAGGGATACATGCATGACCAACATCAACCTGCAATTCACTCATACGACCTTTTTCCTCACCTACCCTACCATCATTGGACGAACTACGCCGCCCTCCACATCAAGATTTCCATATGGACGCACATAATTCCTTCATGTAGCTGACGTCATTGAGAGCATTGTGATGGATAGCCCACATACAGGGGCCACCTGTAGCAGTGAGTACTAGGGGTGGCAATTCGGGTCGGCCCGGTCTTATCGGGCCATGCCGGCCCGGTCCAGTTTTCTTAAAGGACTGGGCTGGCCCAGCCCGATAAGACTTTGGGCCATTCGGGAGAGGCCCGAGCACAGTCCGATAAAAATTCGGACCACCCGGCCCGATCCGATAGGGTTGAATGAATTATGCATTGTGACAATATTTTATCATATTTTTAAATACAAACGTGTCTCATATGCTTAAAGATGCATCGAAATGGAGCACGAAAGAAGAGGATTAAGTGGGTTGCATAAGGTGATGTGTCCTACATTGTTTTCATTTATTTGGCAAGATGAAGTAACATGTTTGGTGGTTCTTTGTCTCTTCTCGGAAACTGAGATCAACCCCCAAGATCCGAAGACATCAAAGTTAGCGCTCGCGGGAAGTTGTTAAAATTTATGATATTTTAACCTTGATCTGATAAGATTCATGACATTGGACTCAACACCATAAATAAATGCACATTCTGAAATCCTCTTTAGATCAATGTGTGGTCAAATTGAAGTGGGCGATCAAATGCTTTTCGTGTCGTGCCGTGCCGTGCCGTCCATGGGCTAAAAAGCGTGGCCCGGGTCTGGTCCGCTCCGATAAGGATTTCGGGCCAAAATTGTTGGCCCAGGCACGGTCTTATCATGCCGGGCCCGTGCCAGGCTATCGTGCCGGGCCGAAAATTGCCACCCCTATTGAGTACCAACCTCCACCTGGGAGGCTCGACCATGAACAACAACCGATTACGCCCCGAGAAGTGGTACCGCAGATCATCAAAACTTGCTACCGGATTAGTACACTAATGCCATCAGTGGGGGAATCCTCAACTTCAGAAGTTGCGACACACAAAATCCACCATGCTCCCTACCAGGATATTGAACCTTCAAGGGACGCGTGGTCGTCTCGGAATACAACTCTGAAAACAATGTAGTTTTACCGCAAGCGCACGGTTAAGTGGTAAGCGGGTATCGATCACGGGGAGGTACTAATAATGGTAATCTATATGATTTACTAAGCTATTGGTGGAAAATTAGCTTTGAAAGAGTTGATGTCACAATCGTTCAAGTATCGATGTAAATTCAATAAATGAAGATGTCTAGGGCTTGGGAATCCCCACTATAGATCGCAAGCAATCAACATAAATTATGAATTTCAATATTACTAACTTGGATTTAAGGTGGACTTGTCGTAACTAAATATAGAACCAATGCACGCTCTCTCGCTACGCCAGTCTATAGCAATCTAAATTAGAGCCTCGCCCTCGCAGGCCTAGTTCAAAATACTAGCATTAAGATCGACAATTATATCCAATCCCAACTCAAGCTCGCTCTCGCGTAACTCATGTTAGGATCTAGATCGTGATAGTTCATACTTGTTTCACCATCGTGCAAACAAATATAAATATAGAAATATAATAAAGATGCTAGCTTTGGTCGCTCTCTCGCACCAAATATAGTGAATCTCCATTATAGATCTAAATTGAATATCTAGAGCTTCCCATAGATCAAGATCCTCTCTCGAGCTCTCAAGATCCAATAGAAATCCCTAGCTACACGTAGTATTCCAATCACAATCTAACCTTTAGCAATTCTAGAAACATTGAAATTCAACATATATCACAAATCTTACTTTTGATCTATAGGGTTCATCCCTTTGCCCTAGAGCAAAGGAATTACTCACACATCATCATGAAAATCACAAGAGAAATAAGTTTAAGAAAAGAATTCATTACAAAACTCATATCTAAGAAGATATATATCATAAAAATATGAACTTGCAAGAGTTTTAGAGATACTAATGTCGATTACAAGCTGTAACAATAAAACCAAGATCCAAGTCTTCAATCTCTCGTCAAAATAAAATCCCTAAACAAAAATTAAAACTTAGAAAATTAAAGTATGGAGTCTCTCCTTGTGCTGGAGATAAATCTGGGAATATACATGCCCAAAATAACCAAAAAAATCTTGACAATTCTTCCCCCAGACTGCTGCAAACCCTAGTTTTCAAGACTGGGTCGGTGGCGCTACTCGACCGAGTGAACATCTCACTCGGTCGACGAATAAGGAATCCAATTTGGAATAGGAAAATCAGCATTCTGGGCTCCTCAGACCACTCCGTCGAGTAGTCTTCTCACTCGGTCGAGGGGAGTTTCTACTCGGTCGAGTGGAGTATTCTGCAGATCCTCCAAAAAAACATAGAAGTGTCGAAGATTTCCTTCACAAAATTTTGCTCCACTCGATCGAGTGGAATCCTCACTCAGTCGAGTGAAAATTCACACTCAGTCGAGTGCACTTCAGCTCATCTTCAGGCTTGCTTTATCGTGTCAGCTTCACTTGGTCGAGTGAGCTGCTTCACTCGGCCGAGTAGCCTGTTTCAGCACTCTTTTCTTCTTCTCCTCGCTTCCTCGTCGATTTCTTCGACTTTCTTCTTCTACTACTCATCCTCCAACGTCGTTAGCTCTCCGATATCATCGTGGGTGATGCTCCTAAATGCGTGTAAGTGCTCATGGCTCCAAATCGCTACTGATTGCTCCATATCTCCTGAAATCAGATGAAACCAAGAAATAGTAAAAAGCATCGCGAAATCGTCGTATAATTGTGAAAATCGCGATATGAGCAATCAAAATGGCATGCAAAAATGCAGAAATAAAGTATAAATATGAGCCTATCAAAATCCTCCAAGCTAACCTCTTACTCGTCCTCGAGGAAGATGAGCAAAAAGTGAACTTGGCGAATAAAAATAAAGAAAAATGAATAGATGAAAAAGAAGATGAAGATGGGAAAGTTCTAGATCATTCACTCGGAACTTGGATTTGCTTACTCAAATAGCACGAGCAATGAATATAAACATGCAAAAGCTTTTATTTCGAAATCACATCATAAGGTTACATTTGATAGAAAAACTAAGAACAACGTGAATCGTTCGCAATATGAAATCATTTTAGAACCAGCATCGTCTAAGGCCTATAAAACGATATACGTGATTATAGACAACACACTTTTCAATTGACTAGCTTCTGATAGGAGTGTAAGAGATATCACACATTTCAAGTTAAAAAGAATAGAAAGAGATTGTTTTCATGAATTTCATGCCGATTTTTCAATTCATAGACTTCGTTATACTCTAAGTCATCTCCCTAAGTATCAGAAATTACCTAGCTTAGGTCTTCATACACATACAAGTAGTCACTGTCTTATACGTCATTGGATCCCCTCCCCCAAGCTTATCTATAAGCATGGTGGCATCAAATAGAAAAATGCAAATTTTTCCCATATATTTTTATAGCTACATATGAATAAAAAGGAAAATAAGAAATAAGAAGGGATTGTGTATATACAATAGAACTTTCTTGTCTTTTTTATCTTTTTTCTTTTGTTTTTTCTTTTTTTGATCCGTACAAATGAACAATCCCAAATAAAGATACAAAGATACAAATTTTTCTTTTCTTTTGAGATTTTGGGATTCATGGAGCTTATCCTTTTTAGCATGGGGAAGATGCAAATATAAGGCTCACTAAAGGGGGATTCACCAATGACTATAAGTATAGAAATGATTTTCAAGATATGTGGAGAAAGAATATAAGATAACGCTCAGTTCACTCTTTTGCATGTGTACAACAACTTCAACAGGGTAATGTAATCTACTCAGTTTGATATCAAAAAGTAAACTAATCTAATCATATCAAATGACAATCAAATTGTTCAAACCTAGAAGTTCAATACACATTTCATGCAAATAAGAAGTGATAATAAGATGCAAAGCAGTACTCCAAGTATAGGCAGTCAATGCGTGAAGCTTGGTGTGTTTTCTATAAAAAGTATACTATAATATAATTCCCAGTCTTAGCCAACCCTAAAATTCATTCATAAACAAATAAAACACGATGGAAGTTCTTTTTCTCAAATGTACGGCAATATATTGCATCTGATATCAGAAATAAAAGGCAATAGCACGGCAAGAGACACGTGCATTCCAAGCTATAATCATCATAAGGAATTCATCTCTAGCAAAGAAAGTAAAAAAATAAAGATAAAATAAAAACTAACTATACACATGCAAAACACTCCAAAAATAAAGAAAACATGATGCATGGCAACAGAAATGAAAAAGGGCGTGAAAATAAGCGAAAAATAAGAAAAAGTGAAAATAAAAAATAAAAAGTGTGTGTACACTCACTCCCCCAAGCTAAACATCACATTGTCCTCAATGTGCGAAGTGTGGCACAATGACATATAAGATAGGGGTGGGTGGGTGAGGATGCATGTATAATGCAGAATAAAAGAAAATATAGAAGATAAAAAATGATTATGTATGTGAATGGTATATGCAAACAAGCATGCAAAGTGATGAATGGATGCAGCATGGTGGATGATATATGCAAGATGGATACAAGATGGTGGCCCAAAAAAATATACTCTCCCCAAACTGATATATATATTGCCCTACAAAATGGTGAAGACAGATGGGCAAACAAAATAATGGGGTGAGGGGTGAGGAAAAAATATGACAGTCATCAAAAGTACGTGCCTAAGCTGGTGGTGCAACTTCATCACCTCCTGGTGGTGGGGGCGTTGGGGCGTTGGTGCAGACTCCTGAGGGGCAGACTGGGGTGACGGATGCTACTGATGCTGTAGGTGCTGAAGAATCCTGTTCAGTGTGAGCTGAATATCGGGAATCATGTCGACACGGGCCTGCTGTGTAGCGACGACAGTTGTGAGAGCCCTAAAATCCACTCTAAGCATGCTCACTTCCGTCTCGACTGCACGGATGCGCAAGTCCAGACGGCAGTGAGCGAGCTTATAGGGTCGAACAGAAGGTAGGCATGGGTGTCTCATACGGCCTCCAAAAACAAGTGGGGCCACTATCATGTGTGTGTGATGCGGTGCTCACAACAAGATGCTCAACCTCTGTGGGAGGCTGAGATGCAGGTATGCTCTCAGAAATGTGTGCAGCGGCTGAGGAGGATGGGGCATCAGCAAAGGACGAGGCAGGCGGGGAGGTCGTGGCAACCACTATGGTGACAGACACCAGGATGCTCTCGGTATATACAGCGACAGCAGAGACAGAGGTATCGACAGCTGGGGAGCTCATGAAATCAGCAGAGAGTGACTCCCCAGGAGTCGAAAAATCGGGGGTGGGCAAGGTCTCGATGGTTGCGGAGGCAGAAGGCTCGCCACTCTCAAAAGTGGTGGGGGCGGAGATCTCAATGCTCATATATGTGATGGGGTCTGTTGGAAGCAACGATCTAGGATCTTGGTTTGATGATGACAAACGTGTCGGTATATCTGATGTGTGTGCTTAGTGTGTTTCAGGCTTGGCGATCACTATTTGGAGGAATTGCTATTCGTATAGCATATTGGGACAAAGAGTCTGTGTGTGCACAAAGAAGTTTGACTTGGTCAAAGGAGAGAAAAGTGGACCAAGTCAAATTGACTTAGGAGATTGGATTGATTCAAATCAATTGAATATTTGATCAAATCAATTAGATGGATTTGTGTCTACCCATTTCATATTCTTCTCCCATTCATACCCAATTTGAATTGCTATCAAATCCCAACTTATTCAAAATCAAATCTCCTATTTGTGGTGCAAAGAGATAGAATCAAATCACCTTTGAAATTCACAATCCCTATCTCTTAGGGATTCTTTCCAAAACCCTAATCCTCCCTATATAAGCCAACGTCAAAGAGGAATAACTTGCGGCAGCAGTCAAAAATAGAAGAGGTGCTACAAAATATTTTTTGTACGACTAACCAATAAAATTCCTAGGTGCCGTACCTTTTTTTTTCCTGAACAATAAAATCACCAAGGCGCCGCTTGCTGCATCTCTCCTATCATTTTAGCTTTGCAAAAGCTCTCTTTGTTTTAAAAAATTAAAAGGCTATGTTGATTTCAAAAGAGGAGAGAGATGCCTATTTGTTTTTTGTGCTTTGAAAACACCCACAAGCCCACAGCCAACGTTTTTCAAGTGGAGGTGTTTATTTTGTTTTAAAAACATTTTTTTTGTGCTTGCAAGGACTCCCGAATCTGTGCTTAGGGTTTTGTTGTTTATTTTCTTGTAATTCTCAAAGCCGCATGCACCAAAGTTATTTTTCCCCAGTTTTTTTTGTTGGTGCCTTTTTGAAAATCATTTTCTTTGTTTGAGAACAACTTTACTACAAGATCTTTATTTCCTCAGGCAAACAAAATCCCCAGGCCGCACCAAAACTTGATTTGATTTTTCTCAAGCAGCCGCCATGATGTTTTGAGCATAGGTGTTTGAATCAAAATTCTTTTTGAGGAGATACTGAGATTTCCTAGGAGCAAAGGCCGGATTTTTTTTGTGTTTATCTCTTCAATCAAAGAAACTTCATGAGCCACATCAAGCTGCCATGAGCACGAGAGGCAGTAACAATAATAATAAAAACTGAAGAGGCACATCAATTTAATAGGGCTGAGCTTTCCAACTCATGTGCAAATATATGAGAGGCCGAAAGTTTTTTTTTAAATCAAGTAACATGCTTTTGTTTTGCAGGAATGCGGTACTAAAATAATTGAATGCAAGTTCTTTTGTTCCCTGGTAACGCAAGCCCACGTGAATAAAGCTAAGAGATCGAAGCCGAATTTTTTTTGAGAGAGCTTCACTTCGTTTGCTTCTCCATCAAAAACTCTTAGCACTAAAAAAACTTCAAGAGCAGAAGTCAGGCCGAATTTTTATAAAAGCCGCAGGATTTTGGGGTGCTGCACTTTCATTTTTCTTTGGGCCGAAAGTTCTCAGTTTGATTGTTTCATCTCGAAGAACAAAGGCCATATGAGAGGAGAGACGCATCCTTCTTCAATGAATTAAAAGTCTCCGAGAGCCCAAGCGAATTGAAGCAGACAACAAAAGGGAGTTGCATCATCTCTTGTTTTAATTTTTAATTCCTCACTTACTCTTTATTAGTTTGCATGCGCTTGGATATTTAATTCCCATACTTTTGTTTGCAGGCAGAGAAGCTAATTGCCGCAAGCTTAGAAAAGGATTCACAAGCCGCAACCTCTTGGTGTCGTAGTTTCAAACTTACATCATTTACAAAAAAGCCGAGAGCACATATCAAAGGGAAAGTGCCGCAATTTCAGTTGCCTACGGCAAGACGACGATATCTACGTCAGAAGATTTCTGACCCGTGCTTATTGACGAAGACTACGCCGCTACACAAACTGAGCTTTCTAAACTCTACTGTTCATTATTTTGTGTAGTAGTTTGTAGATTTTCGTAGGGGAAACTTTTACCTATTTTTGGGGACTATTTTGGGACTTGTCTAGTTGGGACTAGACAAGTGGGACCCAGCTAGTTTGGGACTAGCTGGTAGAAAGCTTTGCTAGGATTGATAGTGAGAGGAAACACTGTGTGTGGTGTACTGAGAGTCTGGCGAGTGTAGGGACGTAGAGGGTGCTCTGAGCGTGCTCTAACTTGTGACTTTGTACCTATTGCACTATTCAATCTAGTATTAGCTTTGGGGGCTGGAGTAGGTCGTTGGGACGACCGAACCAGAGTAAATCTGCTGTGTACTCTTTGTCTGCTATTAATTACTCTGGTTGTGCTTTTAACTGCGTGTGATTTCTCGTGGGTTGCACGAGAATTTTTTATTAGCCTATTCACCCCCCCCCCTCTAGGCTAGGATCCAGATCCAACAAGTGGTATCAGAGCCGGTTTTAGCATCTAGCCTAGTTTGACCATGGACCACATTGATAGTGCCTTTGCTGAGGGTCAGTCTGTTTCCCGTCCCCCTAGATTTAATGGATGTAATTATGCTTATTGGAAAAATCGTATGAAAATCTACCTTATTTCTGTTGATTACAAGGCTTGGCAAATAATTGAAAAAGGATATAAACTGCCTGTAATTAAAGTAGAAAATGCTGAGATTGAAAAACCAAATGACAAATGGGATGATAATGATTGGAAATCTTATTCCTTAAATGCTAAAGCTATGAATGCTCTCATTTGTGCACTTGATAAATCTGAATATAATAGAATCTCACATTGTCTAACTGTGCAGGAAATATGGCATACTTTGGAGGTGATGCACGAGGGAACGTCACAGGTGAAGGAGTCTAGACTTGCACTTCTGAGCACGGAATACGAAGGATTTCGCATGCTACCATCAGAGACGATATCAGAAATGTTTGCGAGGTTCACCAACATTGTCTACAAGTCTAGTTCGCTCGGTAAGCCATATTCTAGCCTTGAGCAGGTGAGAAAGATATTAAGAGCACTGCCAAGCTCTTTCAGGCCTAAAGTCACTGCCATCCAAGAAGCAAAGGATCTATCGCAGATGAGGGTGGAGGACTTAATAGGTAATTTAATGTCCCACGAGCTTGAATTGCAAAATATTGATGAAAGGGAGAAACCTGAGGAAAAAGAGAAAGCTACCAAGCCACTTTCTCTGAAAGCTGACGAAAGTGAAGATGATGATGATGACATAGCGATAATGGTCAGAAATTTCAGAAAGTTTGTCCAGACCAAGCAAGGACGAGCAGAAATGGCACCCAGGTTTAATCGCTCTAACTTTTTCCAGTCTTCTAAGCAAAATTATGATCAGAATACTACTAATAGAATGACTTGTTTTAAATGCAAGAAAAGAGGACATCGAATGAGGGATTGCCCACATGAGACAGCTCAGGTAGCTAAAGAAAAGGGAAAACCCAATGTGCTTACTTGGGACATGGATAGTGAAGCTGAGAGCGAGGAGGAGGAACACGAAGCCCATTCATGCATGGCATTGATGGGAATACACGATGAGGTAATTTCTGGTAGTAAAACTGAACTCCTTACTCTCTGTAAAGAAATGCAAGATAAAATAGTAGAGCTAGAATCCACTATAGATGACTACCAAAATGAAAACTTTGAAATGCAACAATCTGAATATGAAATGTCTAAAGAGATTGAAAAACTCAAAATTGATATTGTTGCACGTGACTCTACTATTGATATTCTGAAAAAGGAAAAATCAAGTTTTAATGATGAAGCACCTTGTCTCTCTTGCCCTTCCTTGATGAATAATATTAGCATGCTTAAACTTGATTTGATTAAGCTCGAATCTGAAAAAGACTATGTTATTAGAGAGCTTAATGATAAATTTTGCATGTTGGATAATGATTTTAAAAGAAAAATGGTTGAATTTGAAAAGAAGGAAGAGGAAAACAAGAGAGTTTTTATAAATAAATGCACATTGCTTGTGGAAGAAAATAAATTGTTGAAAACCAAAGTCTCTAATCTTGAATTGGCCATTAAGAAATTCTCTACGGGAAAACAATCGTTTGACACTATTTTAGAGAATCAATTATATGGCAATAATAGAAGAGGACTTGGTTTTGGTCTGAAAAACGTTGAAAAGCAAAAATTCAAGAAATTCCACAATGCACCGTCTATTGCGAAGAACTTATATGCAAAGTTCTTTACTTGTGATAGTGTAGGCCATACTTCATACTATTGTAAATTTAGGAACACTAAAATCAAGTTTAAACAAGTGTGGGTTCCTAAAACAATATTGGCTAACACTAGTGGACCTTGTTGGATTCCAAGGTCACACTTAACACCTTTCATGTAGGTGTGATGGAGTTTTGGCGAGGAGCGTTAAATTCAATGTTTCATTCTTTTAGCTCCTTCGTCAAATAGCGACGAGAAGGTATAATTATTATCCCTCTTTGCATTTCATTGCATACCTTCATAGATTTTTTGTGTGCTTGCTTTTTATTTTATTTTGTGTGCTTGCATGCATGATTTTTAATGTTTTTATTTCTGATTAAAAAAAATTTTTGAAAAATCAAAAATAAAAAAAATTGTGCTTATTGATTATCCTCTTATGTATCTCTTAAGTTGTATTGTATGAATGATCAATCTATCCCTTGAAGAAGTCAATTCATTATTGTTGTAGCTACGTGAACATGATGTTATTCTTTTTAGTAGCCATGACATGTCTCATAAGTTTTAAACTTGACTTCTATACCTACATTTGCACTTTCACGATATTTGACGTTTTAGTGCTTTTTGGAGATTCTTTTGAAGAATAATGGAAAGTGAATGTAGGAATGATTAATTTCTGAAATTTCTAAGGGATATGATGTGTTTAGCCATGAATTAAAATTGAGCACAAAAGAATTGAAAAAAAACGATATTTGCTCCGTATGAAAAATGGATACACTTCATGGCTAAAACACAACCCACGAGAATCCAACTTGTGCTACATGGGTAATCATTAGCGTTGGTGTATATAACTCGTCAAGCAATGCCACCCCACATTTAAAAGTCCTTTTAGGCTATGTTTCGGGGTTCGGTAACTTGAACTCATCTTTGATGAGGTGGGAAAAGTCAATCCTAGTGATATTCATGAAAAATGGAAAATGTGGATTGTTTTGGTTGATTTTCTGATATTGAATCTCCTCTTGCACTTTATTGTCTATATCTTTTCACTTACACAAAGGTGGAGAAGTCTTGGTATGAAATTCTATGAACTTGACTTGTCTATTATTTGGAATGCTCATGCGAATTACACGCTACATCTAATAATGATTTATTTTTGCATGGAATATATTTGTGACTTCATTAATCCGCTTTTGGTGATTACAAAGGGGGAGAAAGAAAAGATTTTGACAGCTTTGATGTTTGGTATTGATGGACAGCTTTGGTTTTATTTGTTGAAGGGGGAGCCTGAAATATTCTTGAATACTTGTTGAAGGGGGAGCTTGAGAGAAGGGGGAGCATGCTATTGTATTTGTTATAAGTCTGTGCATGCCATGTTGTAGTGCTTGAATATTCATCTCATGATCCATATTGCATTACACCCTTCAACACACTTCACACACTCATTCCTATTGATAAAATCTTTTGTGGGTTTGTCATCACCAAAAGGGGGAGATTGTTGGAAGCAACGATCTAGGATCTTGGTTTGATGATGACAAACGTGTCGGTATATCTGATGTGTGTGCTTAGTGTGTTTCAGGCTTGGCGATCACTATTTGGAGGAATTGCTATTCGTATAGCATATTGGGACAAAGAGTCTGTGTGTGCACAAAGAAGTTTGACTTGGTCAAAGGAGAGAAAAGTGGACCAAGTCAAATTGACTTAGGAGATTGGATTGATTCAAATCAATTGAATATTTGATCAAATCAATTAGATGGATTTGTGTCTACCCATTTCATATTCTTCTCCCATTCATACCCAATTTGAATTGCTATCAAATCCCAACTTATTCAAAATCAAATCTCCTATTTGTGGTGCAAAGAGATAGAATCAAATCACCTTTGAAATTCACAATCCCTATCTCTTAGGGATTCTTTCCAAAACCCTAATCCTCCCTATATAAGCCAACGTCAAAGAGGAATAACCTGCGGCAGCAGTCAAAAATAGAAGAGGTGCTACAAAATATTTTTTGTACGACTAACCAATAAAATTCCTAGGTGCCGTACCTTTTTTTTTCCTGAACAATAAAATCACCAAGGCGCCGCTTGCTGCATCTCTCCTATCATTTTAGCTTTGCAAAAGCTCTCTTTGTTTTAAAAAATTAAAAGGCTATGTTGATTTCAAAAGAGGAGAGAGATGCCTATTTGTTTTTTGTGCTTTGAAAACACCCACAAGCCCACAGCCAACGTTTTTCAAGTGGAGGTGTTTATTTTGTTTTAAAAACATTTTTTTTGTGCTTGCAAGGACTCCCGAATCTGTGCTTAGGGTTTTGTTGTTTATTTTCTTGTAATTCTCAAAGCCGCATGCACCAAAGTTATTTTTCCCCAGTTTTTTTTGTTGGTGCCTTTTTGAAAATCATTTTCTTTGTTTGAGAACAACTTTACTACAAGATCTTTATTTCCTCAGGCAAACAAAATCCCCAGGCCGCACCAAAACTTGATTTGATTTTTCTCAAGCAGCCGCCATGATGTTTTGAGCATAGGTGTTTGAATCAAAATTCTTTTTGAGGAGATACTGAGATTTCCTAGGAGCAAAGGCCGGATTTTTTTTGTGTTTATCTCTTCAATCAAAGAAACTTCATGAGCCACATCAAGCTGCCATGAGCACGAGAGGCAGTAACAATAATAATAAAAACTGAAGAGGCACATCAATTTAATAGGGCTGAGCTTTCCAACTCATGTGCAAATATATGAGAGGCCGAAAGTTTTTTTTTAAATCAAGTAACATGCTTTTGTTTTGCAGGAATGCGGTACTAAAATAATTGAATGCAAGTTCTTTTGTTCCCTGGTAACGCAAGCCCACGTGAATAAAGCTAAGAGATCGAAGCCGAATTTTTTTTGAGAGAGCTTCACTTCGTTTGCTTCTCCATCAAAAACTCTTAGCACTAAAAAAACTTCAAGAGCAGAAGTCAGGCCGAATTTTTATAAAAGCCGCAGGATTTTGGGGTGCTGCACTTTCATTTTTCTTTGGGCCGAAAGTTCTCAGTTTGATTGTTTCATCTCGAAGAACAAAGGCCATATGAGAGGAGAGACGCATCCTTCTTCAATGAATTAAAAGTCTCCGAGAGCCCAAGCGAATTGAAGCAGACAACAAAAGGGAGTTGCATCATCTCTTGTTTTAATTTTTAATTCCTCACTTACTCTTTATTAGTTTGCATGCGCTTGGATATTTAATTCCCATACTTTTGTTTGCAGGCAGAGAAGCTAATTGCCGCAAGCTTAGAAAAGGATTCACAAGCCGCAACCTCTTGGTGTCGTAGTTTCAAACTTACATCATTTACAAAGAAGCCGAGAGCACATATCAAAGGGAAAGTGCCGCAATTTCAGTTGCCTACGGCAAGACGACGATATCTACGTCAGAAGATTTCTGACCCGTGCTTATTGACGAAGACTACGCCGCTACACAAACTGAGCTTTCTAAACTCTACTGTTCATTATTTTGTGTAGTAGTTTGTAGATTTTCGTAGGGGAAACTTTTACCTATTTTTGGGGACTATTTTGGGACTTGTCTAGTTGGGACTAGACAAGTGGGACCCAGCTAGTTTGGGACTAGCTGGTAGAAAGCTTTGCTAGGATTGATAGTGAGAGGAAACACTGTGTGTGGTGTACTGAGAGTCTGGCGAGTGTAGGGACGTAGAGGGTGCTCTGAGCGTGCTCTAACTTGTGACTTTGTACCTATTGCACTATTCAATCTAGTATTAGCTTTGGGGGCTGGAGTAGGTCGTTGGGACGACCGAACCAGAGTAAATCTGCTGTGTACTCTTTGTCTGCTATTAATTACTCTGGTTGTGCTTTTAACTGCGTGTGATTTCTTGTGGGTTGCACGAGAATTTTTTATTAGCCTATTCACCCCCCCTCTAGGCTAGGATCCAGATCCAACAGGGTCAACTCTCAGCGGCACAGAAGAGGTGGTGGGAACAAACACAGCAACGGAAGATCTCTCGGCATGAACAGAGATAGGAATAGATGTGCCGGGCTCGGGGATTGGATCAGGGGCAGGCTGAGGAAACAGAATCTCAGGGGCAAGAGTGTCGAGAAGGGGCTCCTGCTGGTCGCCATCGGGCTGTAGCATGTAGACAGTTGGCATGAGGAGGTCCATCCCGGGCCTCCACTCCCCACCTGTGGGTCCAATGTGGATCCAAGTAGGACTCGGAAGCACCATGTAATCAGCATAAAATAGACCTTGTAGCCAGACCCAATGTTGCTGACCATAGGGGTGGAGCATCCTCATACGGACCAATACATCGAGAGATAGTGAAATGGGGCCCGCGGGACAACGCAAACCGGTAGGAAGCTCAATCCCAAAAATGGGAGCTAGGAGGGTAATCAGGCCGCCACAACATATCGCCTTCTTAGAGGCGACCGTGGAAAATATACGATCTAAATACCACCTAGCTACATCTATCGAAATGGCAGGGACTAAGATGTCCCCGTCGCCCTCTAAGGCTCTCTCCTGGGTCATTGCGTAGAGCATGAAGAGCTCCGGTGTGGACACCATCCCAACCTCTAGCCTGGCTAAAATTGTAGTTTCCAAAAGGCGATGTGCAATCCACAAGTAAGGGTGGACTATGGAAGAGGCCTTGGCACGGCTGGGGTCAAAGCGGTGCACGCTAGTAATCGTGTCCCAGAAAGCATCTGAAGCAAATAAAAACTGGGTGTGGTGCGTGGGACCATAAGCTCAATCGGGGTCTGGGACAGTGGGTCAGTGAAAGTAGGCTCGGAGAATGTCGTACAAAATCTCGCACTCACGATCCATAAGCCGAAAAGAATACCCCTGGGAGTCCTTCGAATAGAACTCAAGACCTCGAGGGTTGATCGGACAAAGGTGTCCATCGACACTTACAAAAAGTCGTGCCACCCCATGTTGTCAAACAACTGGAGCAGGCCCTGTAATACCCCCAGGCTCTCGAGTGTGTCAATATGTGTGAACCTGGTAGGTACGATCTAATGCTTGGAGAGCCCCTCAAACTTGACGCGGTGTGCGTTATCTTTGAAGGTGATCCCAAGAGTGTCGATCACAGGGGCAAGCTATATTGGTGGGGGTGGAATAGGTGCAGTGAAAGCTGGGAGCGTGGGAGGTGGATCTCTATGTGGCGGGGACTCCACTCTCTAGGAAGAAGAGCCGGGGTCACCGGTCTTCTTCTGCTTGGCAGCGGGCTCCCGCGCGCTAAACCTAGTGCAGGGTGAGGTTCGTGGAGGCAAGAGTAAATGCCGTGAAACGTGCAACAGTCACAAGGTGCTCAAAATAAAATAAGGAAAGATTATACCAAGCACGATGTGACTTCACGCAAGCAAGTGAGCGAGAGGCACCTCCCCTAATCTCTAAATCAGCATATGATCTCCCCCAAGCTATCTTCAAGCACAAAAAAGATTAATTGGCAATGAAATTCATCAAATTGTGGGGCTAATCAAGAGTAATAGGCGAGAAATATGGTTGATTTGAGAATTGGGTTGAATTTGGGCTTACGAATAGGGTAGGAGAAGAAAGGGGCGAAATTAAGGCGAAAGGGGGCGGCGATCGCTGGTCGAGCGATGCCTGAGGGTCATCGGAGAGGATGCCACCGACGAGTGGAGGCGGTGACCTCGGGCGAGTGGGTGGCACGGCTTGGGTGAGTGATAGGAGGGTTCGGTCGAGTCGGAGGAAAGAGGGAATGCTCGATCGAATTTGGGAAATTTTGGCCGAGCTATCGAATTTGGGGAGTTTTATAGGGATGGCATGCTTAAGTCACTCGGCCGAGTGACGATCATCACTCAGTCGAGTGGCTAAATCTTAAAAATCTTGCATCTGGGTGCTTTGGCTGAGTCGAGTGACTCGACCGAGTGGTTCGAGTCACTCAGGCGAGTGGAAAGTTCCACTCGGTCGAGTGGAAAATAGAAATAGAGTGTGGATTTTCGAAAAAATTTGCTACAGTCTCCTACTCGATCGAGTAGAATAGTCACTCGGTCGAGTGAACTAATCTACTACCGAGTAGACCGGCCTCACAGAGCATTATATAGAGCTATTCAAGATAGAATTCACTCGGTCAAGTGACAAACTCACTCGACCGATCGGCAAATAATTTTCAGAGAGGGGGTTTTGAGGCTTCCATGTACAGTATCTCACTCGGGCGAGTGAGATCTTCACTCGGCCGAGTGAGAATTTAATTGGGCCGAGTGGGCTGCTCTTTTCAACTCCAAACTCTCTGTTTTTTTCTAGTTTCTAATTCTTCCTCTCCCGTCAGTTTGTTTCTTCCTTTGGCATTTAAGCGTGTCCCTATAGCTGCTCTCCATCACCATGGCTTCCCGTCATTGAATTGTTTCCTCATATTTTCTTCCTGCAATGAAAAACGTTGCCCGTTTTCAGATTTTTATTAGACTCTTGACTCTATAAACTGTTTAAAAATTTAAAACGAAAATAAAAACTAAAATTCAACTAAAAGAACTAACATAAAACGTCGGTTTGCCTCCCGATAAGCGCTCGTTTAAGGTCTTGAACTCAACCCCTTAAGATTTCTTCGTTTAGCGTTTGATGTTTGGCACATAGGAGATGCGCATGTCAAACTTCTCGGGGAGGCCGTGAGGGTTCAGATATTACGCTTGTTCTTCTTTGGCCTCCCTTGAATGCACCTCCTCTCTAATGATGGTGGGGGATGACTCCCCCAAGCTTTTGTTATTGGCCTCCTTTGGCTTTCCCGACGGGGAAGATGTGTTCACCAGTGGCGCCTTCTTTCTTTGATTCACCATAGAGAGCTTGCAGAGCTCTCTAATCCTTACGACATCAGCGTCGTTCTCCTCTTCCTTGATGAGAGGATCCGGTGTATCTCTAATTGGAGCGCCATTTTTAAAAACTGGCACTCCATCAAGACTATCTGCATGCAAAGCTCCAATGGCATGTGGCATGGCTTCATCGATGACCTCATCAAGGAGGTCCACATAGTCGTCTTCCTCTAGCAAGGATCTATTCTTCATGGCTCGTGGGAGGTGGAACTCGACTTCAATATTACCAACGTTGAGTGACAACGTTCCCTCCCTTACGTCAACAATGACTCCAGCTGTAGCTAAGAAGGGGCACCCAAGTAAAAGAGATGTATCACCCTCTTCTTTCATGTCCATGATGACAAAGTCATATGGTATGCATAGTCCTCCCGGTATTTGCAATGGCACGTTCTCGGCGATCCCTACTGGCCTAGTAATCCTCCCATCGGCAAGTTGAATCTTCATATCCGTGGCTTTGAGGTTGGTCCCGTATTGAGCTTCTTGAATATGGTGGGAGGCATTTGGCTCACGCTCGCACCCAAATCTACCAAAGATTTTTGTAGTGGGACTCCACCGAGAGTACATGGAATCCTAAAACTTCCGGGATCCTTTATCTTCTTTGGTAAACTCTCTTCATTAATGAACCAAGTCCCTTGTTCAGCTAGCATGATCTTCTCCGTTCTTTTTCTTTCCGTGATCAAATCTTTGAGAAACTTCGCATATGTTAGGATTTCAATAATTGCATCAAGGAACGGGATGTTTAAACGGGATGTTCAAGCTAATACCTCTCAAGTACTCCAGAAATTTGGTGAACTTCTTCTCCAATTTGGCCTTTGCCAACTGTTGAGGAAATGGTATCGGTGGCATATATGTTCTCTCCTTCTGAAGCTCATCAATTTCAGATTTTTTTCCTTCATTGTTTGTTGTCGCCATGAGCTCCTTTTCTTCATTACTTCCCTCTTTCTCAACCTGGGCTTCATCCCTTGAGCTTCTAGTTTGGACGATGATGGGAGTGGTGTCCTTACTGCCTCTAGTAGTAACCGCCACAACTGCATTGACGTGGCCGGTGTTGCTCCTAGGATTTGGCTCCGGTTGAGTCGGCAATTGATGTTGAATCTTATTAAGCAATGTAATCTGTTCCGCCAATTGTGCCACGATTGTATTGAGACTATCTTGGCATGCCATCAATTTGGCATTGATTTTCTTTTGCTCGGCCATAAATTCTTCAACTCTAGTCTCATGCTCTGACCTCTGTGGTGGCAGCGGTGGATTTTGGGGCCTCCATCCTTGATTGAATCTAGGGGGTCTATAAGGCCCCAGTTGTTGCCTCTGTTGGAATTGTTATTGTTACAGCGGCCTCTGTTGGTATGGTTATTGTTGAGGTGGCGGTCGGGCTTGTTGTTGTTGTGGTTTTTGAGGAGGGGTTAAGGCTCCACTGTTGTTAGCGTATAAAAATCTGGGGTGATCCTTCCAAGCCGGATTCACCCTTATTAGCTCCACCTTGAACATACTGAACTTGCTCCATAGCTTCCTCACTAGCCTCGCCGCCAACATACATAACTTGGCTTTGCCAATCATTAGATGTTGATGTGTCAGGTGCAACATGAGGCTCTTATATCTTCAAGTCCCTCTACCACTTTAGATAGAGAGTCAAAGTTCGTCGCTAACTCTGCCACTTCCTTTGCTTCGTAGATGCTTGCCGGCTTCACGGATGATGATGTTTGGCCCCTCTCATCAGCCAACTGCTGATTGTTAGAGGCCATCTCTTCTAATAGCACCGTAGCATCCTCTGGCGTCTTTGACAATATAGCTCCATTGGCAGTGGCGTCGATGATCATTTTTGTATCCGCCCTCAATCCATTGTAAAAACTGGGCACGAGCTCCCAATCATCAATGCTATGGTGGGGGCATTGGTGTTGTAGATCTTTGAAGCGCTCCCACACCTCATATAAAGATTCTTGAGGCCCCTACTTAAAAGACATCAAGGAATTTCTTCTCTTCATTGTCTTTGACGGCGGATAGAACTTCTTGACGAATGCGCTTGCCAGCTCGTCCCAAGTAGTGAAGGTGCCATGTGCTTGCATCCTCAACCAATATTGAGCTTTATCTCGGAGAGTAAAGGGGAAAAGGCACAGACGGATAGCGTCCTCCGGTACATTGGGGATATGAAAAGTGACGCACTTGGCCAAGAACATCAGGAGATGGTAATGCGAATTTTCATGTGCATTCCCATGGAAGGGGTCTTGTTGCATCAGTACTACAAGCCCCGTCGAAATTCTTATCTGGGGAAACTCTGGCATGAGTATGGAAGATGTGGTAGCCAAGTTGTTTGGAGTAAGGCTATCCCGGATGGAAATATACCTAACGGGCCGTTGGTGAATATTCTCTGTCACGACCCGCTTCCCTAAAATGGAGGCGAGACGTGAGAAGGTCCGCTCAAGCGTGGAGCTGTGAAGCCGCACGCCTGATAAGCGTGAATTTAGTATAAGCAGGTCCCTGTAATTGCAAACGAAACAACAACAATAATAATAATAAGATGAGACGGATATGAAATACCAATCCCACAGTTTGTCCACAAAATATTCAACATCACAGAAAAGCCACAGGCTAAAAGAAAGAGTCTAAAGGCCCAGAACAAGGCCAAACAAAAGACGAATATAACAGAGTATCAAACTAGGTGCCACGCACCGACAACCCAAAAGATCTAGCAAAACTAGACGTAGACACTAGGACTGATCTCCAGTGTCTACGAAGTCCTCGTCCAACACGGGCGCAAGCTCGGCGTCCGCAAACACCTCACCCTCAGCAAGCAACTCGGGCTCAAGGTCTAACATGCGTCACCCAAAAGAGAAAGGGGCACATGTCAGCAAGTCTAAAAGACTTGAGCAAGGAAACTGAAAGTGACTAGCAACCTAGCACTTATAATATTAAGCAATGACATGGCAGTTAAGTATGATGCAACAGTTTAAAAGAGAGGCAAGCACGCACTATGTAGAAAAAGCTACCAAATCACTAATTCACGAATCACCCATCACTATTTTCACTTATCACTGTTTATCACTTAGTGCATAGAGAGTCCACCTGCTGGCCAGCTCGTGGCTCAGGCCGCTTATCTCTATCACTATTAATCACTTGTGCACTAGAGAGTCCACCTGCTGGCCGGAGTGGCGGATCAGGCCAACTCGGGGCTCAGTCCGCTTATCTCTTACCCCACCCATATGTGTTGAGCGTTGGGATTTCCAACTCACTGAGCTCGCTTCTGGAACACGAGCCAGGAAGTGTATTTGGCATAGGGGTGCACCTGGCCGGTATCCGAGCGTTGGGGTTTCCAACTACAGGGCTCGCTTCTGGAACACGAGCCAGGAACACAAACATCGTAACAAAGCTACGCAATCACAGCAACACTTAAAGAATACAATGACATGACAATTAATTCGCGTACCGTTAATGGAAAGTAAACATGACATGGTAATTGTGCAACATGCTAAATGTCGGAACTAGCTTCGTTGTCAAGCTAGTTCCCCAATTTACGCCTAGGCGAGTATCATTTCGTCGCCTAGCCTCTTTTACGCCTACAACAAGCAAATGTCCTAAAACATGGCCTAAACCCTACGTGGCAAGTTTCACTTGCCTAGCACCGGGGATGACGACCACTTCGTCACACGGATGCCAATCTACGGGGAAATCGCCGTTATGGGGGAACAATCATCAAACAACATGAAATTATATTAGGGTTTCACAAAAAAATATAAATAGGTTATGAAAACAACGGTAGATCGATTTCTTACCGAGAGGAGGCGGAAGAAACACTCCGGAGAACCCTAGGATCAGATCTGGAAAAGATTGGAGAAGTTTGGGGAAACTAGGGTTTTGGGGAATTTGGGGATTTTGATGGATTTGGTGAGATTTTGGGGAAGATGAGAGGTAGATAGAGTGGATGGACGGTTTGGATGATGGATTTAGGGCTTGGAATGAAGGATTTAAGCTTGGAGGAAGATAGGGGCTCAAGGGGGAAGATTTTAGGGTTTTGGGTCGTGTTGGAGAAGAAGAAAACGTTTGGGTTGGGTTTAAATAGGTTGGGCTGGCGGCTGCCCAGAAATTAGGGTTTCAACACTGGTTAGTCGGTCAAAGAGCAACCACTGACCGACTAGTTTGGCAACTAGTCGGTCGGTCGACCAACGCAGACCGACTAAGTGTAAACAGTAACTCCTGAACGAAAATAGGATTTAGAGTTAGTCGGTCCATGAACAAGTACTGACCGACTAGTTTAGCATCGAGTCGGTCGATGAACGTTCTTAGACCGACTAAGGGTAAACAGTAACTGATACAAAAATAAGATGATGTGTTAGTCGGTTAAAGAAGCATTGCCGACCGACTTGTTTGCAACCTAGTCGGTCAACCAACGTTCTTAGACCGACTAAAAATAAACAGTAACTCCTGAATAATTTAGAAAGCTAACTAGTCGGTCCAAGAAGGATTGCCGACCGACTGGATCGTCATCTAGTCGGTCGGTGCCCCTTCTTATACCGGCTAATGAGCACCAAAAGTTCCGATACGGAGCGCGGGGCCCCGGGATCGATTCCTAAGACTTCTAGGCTTGATCTAATAGTAAGATACGACCGTTATGAAGTCCGTCACGAGTGACATACTTCGAAATCGACGATCCTAAGGAAGAAACGAGAAAATACGACGAATCGATCGAAAATGAAAGCTACGGAGACGAAAACCACACATGAGGAGAAAATCCACCAAATCACATATTATATTATATTAAATCCAGATACATGAAAAGCAGTCGTTACATTCTCCTCCGCCATTTAATTTTCCTCTAGATTTAGTCTCTTTTCTGCTCTTGATCTCCTTGCCGTGCGCTCGATCTCGGGATCAAATAATATATCCTCCTTAGTCGCCCTCGATTGTGTGTACATGCACAGAGATTAGTGATAGCACAATAGAAGAATAAAAAAGAAATAAAGAAAATGAAAAAGAAATAGCTAAGTAAAGATGTAAAAACCCGTAGCATCCCCGCTAACGACGCCAAAAACTTGGTCATCTCGGAATACAACTCCGAAAACAATGTAGTTTTACCGCAAGCGCACGGTTAAGTGGTAACGGGTATCGATCACGGGGAGGAACTAATAACGGTAATCTATATGATTTACTAATCTATTGGTTGAAATTTAGCTTTAAAAGATTTGATGTCACAATCGTTCAAATATCGATGTAAATTCAATATATAAAGATGTCTAGGGCTTGGGAATCCCCACTATAGATCGCAAGCAATCAATGCGAATTATGAATCTTAATATTACTAGACTTGGGTTTAAGGTGGACTTGTCGTAACTAAATAGAGAACCAAAGCACACTCTCTTGCTACGCAAGTCTATAGCAATCTAAACTACAGCCTCGCTCTCGCACAATCCTAGTTCAAAATACTAGCATTAAGATCGACAAGTATATCCAATCCTAACTCAAGCTCGCTCTCGCGCAACTCAAGTTCGGATCTAGATCGTGATAGTTCATACTTGTTTCACCGTCTTGCAAACAAATATAAATATAGAAATATAATAAAGATGCTAGCTTTGGTCGCTCTCTCGCACCAAATCTAGTTAATCTCGATTATAGATCTAAATCGAATATCTAGGGCTTCTCATAGATCAAGATCCTCTCTCGAGCTCTCAAGATCCAATAGAAATCCCTAGCTACCTGTAGTATTCCAATCTAACCTTTAGCAATTCTAGGAACATTGAAATTCAAAAAATATCACAAATCTTACTTTTGATCCTTATGGTTCATTCCTTTTTTCCTAAAGCAAAGGAATTACTCACAAATCATCATGAAAATCACAAGAGAAATAAGATTGAGAAGAGAATTCATTGCAAAAATCAGATTTAAGAAGAGATAAATCATAAAAATATGAACTTGTAGGAGTTTTAGAGATACTGACGTGCATTTATATTTTATATATTCACGCATGTCTTCTCCGTTGTTTTCGGTTGTTTCGTATCTATTCTTTTGTGATTTCTAGCTTCTTTTGACATTCTTTGTGTTTTTGTGCTATTGCAGGAGATTGCCACCGCTGGGGACATATAAAGCAAATATCATGAGTCTCTGGAGCAATAGGAGGTTCCACACGAGATCTTGAGGGCCAAACGTCAAAGTGTATCATGTATCAGCCCTCAACCGATCGGGTGGACAGACCCACCCGATCGGTTCGTGCATATGTATCTGACCTGACGAGGAGCAAGCTATGAAGAAGACCCCAACCGATCGGTTTTGTGATCGGTTGTATGCCACAGTCCTCTCTGTTTTTGAAGCTGAACTCCAACCGATCGGTTGAGTCGCCTGTAGCTATCTTCCCAAGCTCAAGAGCCAAACGACTTCACCCGATTGGTTCAGTGATCGGGTGAAGTATTTCAGAAGCTGAAGACCCGGTTCGTGATCGTCTCAACCGATCTGTTGATGTTTCAACCGATCGGTTGGACGCTTATTTTTGTCTTCTTCTGGGAATATTCCCTGGCATTTTGCAGAATGTATATAAACCCCTAGGTTTTCCAGAAAACGAGGATCCCCAGTTTTTAACAGTTTTTTAGGGATTTTGGCTGCTGCTAATTTATTTTGTTTTGTAAGTTCTCCGATCGCTTTGATACTTTGATATTGCTTTAATACTATCGTTTGCTCTACTATTCTATCGCTTGATTATAATTTTGATGGCTGAAATTAGTATTATTGATTCTCTTGCAATGTTTAGTGAGTAGTTTCCTAATCTGGGACATTGGTGGAAGCCCCTTCGTGGGTTCTCCTTAGAACGACCATAGGATTAGGGTTTCGATAGGATTTAGGGATTTAGATGGTTACGCTGGGCATTTTATTTTCACTAGCGGGAGAAAGACCGCCTTTGACCGTCGGGCCAAGGGAAAATAAAACGGGAGTTTGATCCCCTAGCCACAACTCACACCCCTAGCATAGACATTGATTCCTAGCGCGTGGGAACGGCAGGATGAAATGTCGGGAGCAATCATTGCGAGCATAGTGCTCCCGGATTCGGTCGGTGTTGGACATGGGAATGCCCACCGTTTGAACCCGGGTAGACCTAGCGTATCATCCTAGGCATCGACCGGAATATCGAGCCCATAGGACGCTAGGTACCGCTATTAGAGGCAACGTCTCACCACTAAACCCTAGAATCCGATCGTATTCCTATCTGTCGGTCGTAATAGAGAGAACTCATGATAGGGTGGAAACCAAATTCCTGGGTTACTTTTTATATCTTTCATCTCTCCGTAGTTTTATATCGTGACAACAACCTTGCGATAGGGCTAGCTCACCCACTGGGTGATCCGGTTCCTGTTTGATAACAAGCACATCACACGCCTCCCCGTGTTCGACCCCCAAGCCACACTACAACACCGTGCGCTTGCGATTATAAATATTTAATTCTGGTATCCCCGTTTGTACAAAACTAAGGGGACGTCAAGATTTATGGCGTCGTTACCGAGGAGGCAACGTGCTTGTTTCAGTTAGGACCCAGTAACCCTCGAGACTAGTTCATATCCCTACCATGTGATAATTTTCACATTCTACACACTTTTTAATTTTACTTGGACATATTGTATATATTCATTGTATAGGGTTGGTAGACTATGCCTCCATACCGCCATCATCATTTCTTACCTCTCCATTCATACAACTTGTGCTATTAACGTGATCTCTATCCTTGCAGTCCTCTTTCTCTCCATTTCTTACAGGTTTTCTACTCTACAGCAAGAATGTTGTGTTCCATTTCAGGTGATATCTGGGCACATGCACCCCACGCCAGCTGTTTGGCCCAAAGTCTGACAGGATCTCTAAACACCTCAAGCATCATATCCTTTCTGCCAGCTGTAGTAGAAAATCAAAAGAGGAATCATGATATTTAGCAACATCTCGACACGACATTCTTTTTCCCTTCTAATGATGTGATGCTTAATGACATACCCAGCACAGACTTCAGTGAGGGAGATCTACACACCAATGGGGGAATTTGTCTGGAGGATTGACCGGCGCCCCCGCCGTATGCGGTGATGGGCGCGGTGTCGTTTACCGCAAGTGCACGGTTAGTGTAGGGTGCGGGAATATCGAACTCAGGGAGGCGAGGTTGTGCTTAGGTCAGGTAGGACCTAAATCACCCCGAGGGGCGAGCTAGCCCGAATCGGTAGATGGTTGTCACGAAAGGAAATAAAGGGTATGAACAACAAGAAAGAAAACCCGGGACTTTGGTTTCCAACCCGACGAGAGACTCTCGCCGATACGGCCTACGGGTATGGATAGCGATCGGGATTAGGGTCTAATGGTGAGACGTTGCCTCTGAAGTGATACCGGCATCCCATGGGCCCGATATTCCGTTCGATGCCCAGGATGATACGCCGGACTCGGGTTTTGGGAACTACTCACAAAAATCCATGAAAAAGCGATCTAAATAAAAATTAAGCGTTGGAATCATAATCGGACAATTGCAATGCGGAAGTAATAGAGTAGATAAGACAATACTAAAATTTGAGAAAGATCTGAAAACTTACAAAAGAGTAACAATTACAGCCGTCACAAGGAGAGAAAACAGTAAAAAAATAGCAGCTCCCGTTTCTGGAACCCTAGGGGTTCTATTTATAGACTTTCGCATCAACCGATCGGTTGACAAGTTAACCGATCAGTTGATCCGTTACAAAATAATAACAGAAAACGGCGAGCTTTCACCCGATCACATGAACCGGTCGGGTGAGTTCTTGAGTGACCGGTTGGATCTTGCAGCAGTTGGGTGAATCGATCGGTTTGGCGCCCGTGTCTTCAGCTCTTCATCTTCAGCTACAGATGAACTGATCGGGTGAGAGTCACCCGATCGGTTGGCGTTTTGCTCGAGAAAACAGAGAACAGCCCCCCGCTGAACCGGTCTGTGAACCGGTCGGGTGACTTCCTTATGAGCTGCAGCAGAGACCGGGTGGTGCACGCGTGCATCACCCGATCGGTTGGAGATGACCAACCGACCGGGTGGGGGCTGAAAGATGAATTCTTTGGCGTTTGACCCCCTGGATCACGCGTGACTTCTCCCGTTGCTCCGGGGACTTGGGATATCATCGTTAAACGTCCCATACGTGGTCAATCCCCTGCAATCATGGATAAACAAAGAAAAGTGAAAGAAAACGAGAAAATACACGAAAACGAATAAGAGACGGCGGAAAAACACGGAGAAACACAAAAGAAAACGTGCGTGAATATATGAAATATAAACGCACGTCAAAATCCCCCAAGCTGAACTCTTCCTCGTCCTCGAGGAAGACGAGTGAGAGTAGGAGCTCGGAAGGGAAAAATAGAGAGGAAGAAAGAAAAAGAAAACTCTAAATCCTAGATCGTCCATCAGAGCCACCAAAATCAAAAACGACACACCGAGCAAGCAAACGCCAAATCACACCACTAAACCTAGGAAAACGAGTCCAAATAAGTGTCGTGGGCCCACGCGGTGAAGCGCGAGTGAGTGTGGTCGTGTGCTAGCAACTGGTGTCGCTTTCTACAATGTGCTATGAGGTTCGATATACACAAATCCAAGATATGACCCAAATATCGATTCGAATTGAATTAAGCGGCGAATATAAGTTCAAGCATGCATGAGAAGAGTAAGAATAGAAGCGTATCATGCATCGGGGACTCCACAACTAGGGTTAAGGAAATCACGCCACTATAGCCTAGATACTAGCTAAAAAGTTCCTAAGCCAAGTGTTTTTGATAACGACAGGGGTTGAGATGATGTGGAGTAGAACACTCGGTGCAAATTCTCGCCTTCCCTTTATTCTCGGCAAGTAGAAAAATATTCACACGTGAATTTTTTTGGGTTTTGGGTATTTGTATTTTTTTTTGGCTATACAAAATTTTTCTTTTCTTTTCTTTTTGGGTTTTTCTTTTATTTTCTCTTTTTTTTGGATTTTTGGGTTTTTGGCTATACACATGTGTACTCTCCCAAGTGGGAGAACGGTACACGACGAGGGGATTTGCACCTAGTAAAACAAAAAAGAAGTCGAAATCTAAACACTCGGGCGAAGGAAACTATTCTCGCTAAATAGAGCATAGGCTAAATGGGTTACCTAGTCCTTAGTTGTGGAATCCCGACGCATGCGAATTGAAATATACGATATAAATATAGCATGCATGTAGTAGAAACAAATACCGCATATTCAAATCGAAGCATGATAATCTAGGGGTCATTCCTGGACAGGTATATAAAGTAAAATCACAAGGTAGAAGCACACCAAATGCTAGTCACGACACACGACTCACAAAAAGCTAAGTGGACCCACGATGCGTGAAATGCAAGAGGACTCGAAATCCTAGGGTTAGTGAGTGTGATTATCGATGCAATGCTAGGTGTGTGTGACTTTGTGGCGATTCATCATAGGATTCATCTCTAGGAGAAAGAGCTAAAAAGAAGAAAAGAAAGAAAAAAAATAAAAACACGATGAAAACGACACAAAAAACGAAAAATAAGGACTCAAACGACGCACACAATGCGACTCCCCCAAGCTGAAGTTTGTATTGCACTCAATGCAATATGAGTGAGTACGGGAGGGCAATGAAAATGGGGGGGAATACGCACTGAAACAAAAAGAAATGAAAACGAGGAAAACACATAGATGAAACTGAAAAAGAAAGAAAGATCAAAATCAAAATCAAACAATACGAAAATAAAAATAAAGACACAAACACGACACGACACTCAAAAAATGAAAGACAAGCACACACACAAAAATGAGAAAAACAAACAAAACACGACAGCACACCAAAATATACGTCCCCTAAGCTAGACCAGACAGTGCTAGCGAAATGATATGATCAGTGAAATCCAGAGATATGCAAGGGGGAGTCAAAAACAAAAGAGGTGAATTCAGAAAGCAACACGCAAATAGTGCCCCCCCCCCCCCCCCCCCCCCCCCCCCCCCCCCCCCCCGACAGAGACAAAGCAGGGCCCCGAAAAGACAAATGGGCACAAATATGGGGGGGGCAAAAGCGGGAGAGAAAAAAAAATTAGGCAGGGGCACCACCCTCTGGGGGTGGTGACGGGGGCCTGCGTTGAGGACCAGGAGTCGTGGGGGTGGAATGTGGAGCTCGGAGACGTCGGGTGGGTCTTCACGGATGTGGCGAATGAAGCTTTGAAGAAACGGGAGGTCTCGGTTTGGAATTGCATCCCATATTCGGGATCGTAAGCACGAGGTGGGGAAGTGGTGGATGGGTTGGAGGTGGTGGGCTGTGTGCGACGGGTACGACAGGTGGGCCTAGGGTTCGAAGAGCCGTCGTCGGTGGGCTTAACACGGCGGGGAGGCATTGTGTGGGTGTCGTTCGTGTGCGTAGGTATGCAAGAGTACAATGAATTCAACACAAACACGAAATACGACCAACAATCAAATGGAATATTTGGGGTAAGATTAAAATTAAGCAAAGGAGCGAGTTTACCCAAATGAGATGAAGATAGTTGCTCGTTGACGCCCCGATGCTACTTGATGGTAGCACGCTGTGAAGCCGCAGCGATCTCTTCAGCAAGTTTTGAAATTGGGGAAAAACGGGTCGAGGTTAAGGTTTTGTGTGTTGGTGGAATCGAGGAGAATGGAGAGAAATCGGTGGTGGATGGGTAGGGGGATGGGGGAAAAGCGATTGAGGTTGATTGAAGGGAAGAAAGAGGGCAGGCGCACGAGGGAGAGGTGAAACGACGGATCCGGATTCGAAAATGGCGAGTGCGGATCGAACGGGCGGTTGGGGGTATTTATAGGGTTTTAATTCGAACCGATCGGGTGACTTGTCACCCGATCGGTTGACGGTTAGGTCGATATTCTTGCCGAAGAAATGCTACAGGCGAACCGATCGGGTGACTTTTCAACCGATCGGTTGGCCGCTCCACACATTTTCCCGAGAACTTAGGGCTGCTCACCCGGTCGCGTCAACCGATCACGCTCGAACTCAACCGATCGGTTGATATTCCCCAAAAATTTCCGAGAGTTCTCCCCAGCTCACCCGGTCTGCCACCCGGTCTCTTCATTACTCAACCGATCGGGTCATCTGGGGACAGATCTCGGCATGTATCTGATACATCCCAACCGATCGGGTGAGTTATCAACCGATCGGTTGGGGCTTGTTTCCTGCAAAAACAAATAGATTTGTCTAAGTCCCCGAACGGATGTTCTCGCGGCTGATTTTATTTATAAAAATAGATAAAATAAAGTAAAAAATAACGCTAAAAATTGGTTAAAAAGTTTAGAACATGGGTTGCCTCCCATGAAGCGCACTTGTTTAACGTCGTTGGCTCGACGCCCGCAAGAGATGATCATGGTGATTGATACGGGTGATGCCCGAAGTTCGGCATCTCTTCCTCATTGGAGCTGAAGGCCCTTGGAGTAGTCAGCGGCTGAAGAAATACTTGCTCGACTACCCTCCCCTTGTTCTTGGGATCCGGGGGCTTTTCTTTCGTGTTGGCGCTTCCCGCCATCTTCTTTAGGATCCGGACCTCGTCTTTAGTGAGGTCCATGGGCTCTTTCCCCGTTCTCCTCGCAGGAGGAGCCTTGGGGAACCCGGGAGGGGTCGTTCTTGCTGCACTCGGTTTTCCAGCAGCTTCTTTGTTCTTGGGGCAGACTCCATCTTCTGAATCCCCCAAGTCATCGGGGGGGTTTCTCAAGAGAATCTCCCAGGAGCTCTCCTCAGCAGCTTTTTCCTCTTCTACCTCAAGCAAATTACACCGAGGGTCATCAGGGGGATCGGGGTGTTTCATGGACAACCCCAGATCAAACTCCACTTTCTCTCCGCTGACGTTTAAAGAGAGTTTTCCGTTCTTCACATCTATTAAAACGCCAGCAGTGGCCATGAAAGGCCGTCCCAGGATGATGGGGGTGTGTGCGTCTTCAGGCATGTCCATGACTACAAAGTCCACTGGCACATGCACCCCTCTCACATTTACGGAGAGGTCATCCACAATTCCCACCGGATATTTGACCGACCGGTCAGCTAGTTGTAGGGTCATACCGGTGGGCTCCAAATCGCCCATTCCTATCCTTCTATACATCGACAAGGGCATCAAACTAACACTCGCTCCGAGATCGACGAGTGCACGATGAATCTTCACTGCCCCGATCGTGCAAGGAATAGAGAAGCTCCCCGGGTCCTTGAGTTTCGGCTGATTTGCCCTCTGGATGAGAGCACTACATTCCGCCGTCAGCACTACTTTCTCCTTTCTAGACCCTCTAGTCACCAAATCTTTCCAGAATTTTGCATAGGAGGGGATTGTTTCGATTGCTTCTAGGAAGGGGATTTGCATGCTTAGGTCCTTGACCATGGCGAAGAACTTGCCATATTTCTCATCAATTTTGGCCTGAGCTAACCGTTGTAGAAATGGCACAACGGGTTTGAACACTTTCGGGCTCCCTTCCTTCTTCTTCTTCTTCTCTTCTTCAGAGACTCACTCCGGAGTCATAGGATTTGATGACGAAGCACCAGCGTCGTTTGATTTTTCGATCGGTTTCTCAACGACCAATGGTGCTTCCGGGTTGCTAGGGGGCACTCTAGTAGGAATTTGTGTCCCGCTTCTCACAACGATAGCGGACACATTTGCGTGCTCGTGCACGAGTGCCGATGTTTGGGTTGCTCCCCTCGGCTTCACCTCCGGTTGTGGCGGCAATTGGTTCTGCGACCTTGCAAGGTTCGCCACTTGTAACCCCAGCAGGGTTACTTGGTCCGTGAGGGTCCGCTGACCCATTTCCAGCTTTTGATTGATCTTCTCCTGGTTGGTAATATATTGAGTCAAGAGAGACTCAACCGGAGAGACGGCCCTCTGTTGGCCATACTGCTGCTGCTGCTGGAACGGCTGCTGATTCCTGGGGGCGTAAAGTTGTTACTGAGGTTGTTGCTGAAATGGTTGCTGCTGAAATGGTTGCTGCTGAACCGGGCTCTGCTGTGGCCTAGCCGGCTGATAAGTTTGTTGCTGCAGCTGCTGAGGCGGTGAGGGCTGAAATGGTGGCCGATAACTGAAGTTTGGGTGGTTCCGGTTGTTTGGAGAGTAGGCCGGGTTGAAATTGGTCCTTGGAGGATACGGCGCGTTTCCCGTGGGGTTGTAGAATAGTGCGCTCGCCTGATCCAACGGTGGTGAGATGTCACCACCGTCGAATTCCCCAAAGAATTCGGACTCCACCGCAGAAATTTGCTGTGTACCGGCCCCACCGGCTCCTACCATTAGTGCGGAGATCTGGGTCGAAAGCAAGTCGAACTTGCTTGAAAGTTTGTCGACGTCCTCGACTCTGTGTATACCCCCGGATCTTGGTGTGGCTCTCTCGTCACACCACCGCTCATTGTTGGATGCCATATTTTCCAGAATATGCCCGGCATCTTCCTCGCTCCTAGACATGAAGGAACCCCCAGCCGCGGCGTCCATAGAAGATTTCAGGTCATCCCTCAACCCATTATAGAACAGATTAATAATCTGCCACTTCGGAAGCTCATGGTGAGGGCATCTTCTTTGCATCTCTTTATATCTCGTCCAGCTTCATGCAAGGACTCGTGGCTGGCCTGGGAGAAGGAGGAGATCTCACTCCTCAACTTCATGGTCTTCCCCGGAGGAAAGAACTTCGTCAGAAAAGCATTGGAGAGCTTCTCCCAGGTGTTGAAAGTGTTTGGGTCCTTCCCCCTTAACCATTGCTTGGCTTTGTCTCGCAAAGAGAAGGGGAACAGCTTCAGACGGATAGCCTCTGTCGTGACACCATTAATCTGGAAGGTGTCACACTTCTCCAAGAAGGAGTCTAGGTGCTCGATCGGGCTCTCCATGGGTGCACCCACAAACTGGTCCTGCTGGATCCATGTCACTAGAGACGGCTTCAGCTCAAAGCTTTGGGCCGCAATAGCTGGAGAACGGATGGCGGAAGTCGACTCGATGGATGGCATCGAGTACTCCAGCAGAGACTTGTGAGGTGGGGTGTTCTCTTCCATGGATTCGGGATCCTCTCTTCTTCGCTTCTCGGCGGCCAAACGCCTAAGGGTGGCGTTAATCTCTGGATCGAGGGGAATCAAGTCGTCAAGACTCCTTGAACTCCTGCGCATGAAAAACAACAAACACCCGTGAAGCGACAAGTGGGAAAGAAACAGATAAAATAAGAAATAAAAATAAGAAAAATAAAAAGAAAAAGGAGAATGCGAAAATTATCGCGAGGTAGGGATGTGAGCTAGACACGAGGGTTCAAGAGATCCTAAAATAACAAGCACGTTGCCTCCCCGGCAACGGCGCCATAAACTTGACCGGCGCCCCCGCCGTATGCGGTGATGGGCGCGGTGTCATTTACCGCAAGTGCACGGTTAGTGTAGGGTGCGGGAATATCGAACTCAGGGAGGCGAGGTTGTGCTTAGGTCAGGTAGGACCTAAATCACCCCGAGGGGCGAGCTAGCCCGAATCGGTAGATGGTTTCACGAAAGGAAATAAAGGGTATGAACAACAAGAAAGAAAACCTGGGACTTTGGTTTCCAACCCAACGAGAGACTCTCGCCGATACGGCCTACGGGTATGGATAGCGATCAGGATTAGGGTCTAATGGTGAGACGTTGCCTCTGAAAGTGATACCGGCATCCCATGGGCCCGATATTCCGGTCGGTGCCCAGGATGATACGCCGGACTTCCCGGATTCGATCAGTGGGCACTCCCGTGTCCATTAACACTGATCGATCCCGGGAGTACTAAGCCCGCAACGATAACTCCCAACGTCTCATCCTGCCGCTCCCGTGTGCTAGGATTCGACGTCTACGCTAAGGGCGTGAGCTATGGCTAGGGAGTCAACCGCCAAGTTTATTCCCCCTTGGCCCAACGGTCAAAGGCGGTCTTTTTCCCGCCGATGACAATGAAACACCCCGCGTAACCGTTAGATTCCTATTCCCTATCGATTTCATAACCCTATGGACGCATCGGGAAGAGCCCCGAAGGGGTTTCCACCAAAATCCCAGATTTGGGAACTACTCACAAAAATCCATGAAAAAGCGATCTAAATAAAAATTAACCGTTGGAATCATAATCGGACAATTGCAATGCGGAAGTAATAGAGTAGATAAGACAATACTAAAATTTGAGAAAGATCTGAAAACTTACAAAATAGTAACAATTACAGCCGTCACAAGGAGAGAAAACAGTAAAAAAATAGCAGCCCCCGTTTCTGGAACCCTAGGGGTTCTATTTATAGACTTTCGCATCAACCGATCGGTTGATCCGTTACAAAATAATAACAGAAAACGGCGAGCTTTCACCCGATCACATGAACCGGTCGGGTGAGTTCTTGAGTGACCGGTTGGATCTTGGAGCAGTCGGGTGAATCGATCGGTTTGGCGCCCATGTCTTCAGCTCTTCATCTTCAGCTACAGATGAACCGATCGGGTGAGAGTCACCCGATCGGTTGGCGTTTTGCTCGAGAAAACAGAGAACAGCCCCCCGCTGAACCGGTCGGGTGACTTCCTTATGAGCTGCGGCAGAGACCGGGTGGTGCACGCGTGCATCACCCGATCGGTTGGAGATGACCAACCGACCGGGTGGGGGCTGAAAGATGAATTCTTTGGCGTTTGACCCCCTGGATCACGTGTGACTTCTCCCGTTGCTCCGGGGACTTGGGATATCATCGTTAAACGTCCCATACGTGGTCAATCCCCTGCAATCATGGATAAACAAAGAAAAGTGAAAGAAAACGAGAAAATACACGAAAACGAATAAGAGACGGCGGAAAAACACGGAGAAACACAAAAGAAAACGTGCGTGAATATATGAAATATAAACGCACGTCAAGGATCATCCGGCGGGGTTCGTCGAGTGCAGTGAGTTCGTCGAGTGCAGTGAGCAGGAATCTATCTTCTCCTTGCAGACATCTACAGATCACCCTGGAGTTTCGGACCATTATGAAACTGAAGGTAATAGTGGAGAACTATCTACTATTGAGACCTATTTTCGCGTTGAAGCCTTTTTACCGGATAATTATCATACACTTGAGATGGAACCAGAGTCTTCCTCCATGGTCCTCTCACCACCTTGCAAGGCTTCGCCCCACGAACCCATGGTTGAAAGTGAAGTTCCGGATTTTGACATCCCGGAGATCCGGGAAGAGGCACTTTCATTGGAAGATGCGCAGCTTGAGAAATACGTATTGGGACCGCAGGAAGTCGAGATGAAGGAGTTACCTCCGAGATTGAAGTATGAATATTTGGGGGAGGATTCGACGCAGCCGGTCATCGTGAACTCCTCTCTACCCGAAGACCAAATGACTAAATTACTCGATGTCCTGAAAAGATTTAAGGATGTTTTTGGGTATGCAATTGAGGACTTGAAGGGGTAAGCTTGGGGCTTTGCTCGCATAGGATATTGCTTGAAGATGAGCAAGCCACTTCCATTGAGCCACAACGAAGATTGAACCCTATTATGATGGAAGTAGTTAAGAATGAGATTGTTAGACTTCTCCGAGCCGGGATTATCGACCACATTTCTGATAGTCGTTGGGTTAGCCCGATACATGTTGTGCCCAAGAAGGGAGGAATGATAGTCATTCGCAACGAGAAGAACGAGCTTATATCTACAAGGACAGTCACCGGATATCGGATGTGCATCGATTACCGGAAATTAAACAAGGCCACAAGGAAAGATCATTACCCCCTCCCTTTTATTGATCAAATGCTCGAAATATTGGCCAAACACAACTATTTCTGCTTCATGGATGGATACTCTGGCTTCCTACAAATTCCCATCCACAATGATGACCAAGAAAAGACCACTTTTACATGTCCGTTTGGGACGTATGCTTATAAGAGGATGTCGTTTGGGCTTTGCAACGCCCCGGCTACATTTCAAAGATTGATGTCCGCAATTTTCTCCGATTTCTTCCAGAACATAATGGAGGTCTTCATGGATGATTTTTCTATCTATGGAACAGAGTTCGACTCGTGTCTTCGCAACCTAGCTAAAGTCCTGAAAAGATGTCAAGAAAAAGGGCTGGTTCTAAATTGGGAGAAATGTCACTTTATGGTGCAAGAGGGAGTCTTATTAGGGCACATTATCTCTTCAAGAGGGATTGAGGGAAACAAAGCAAAGGTAGATGTGATTGAAAAGCTTCCGCCTCCATTTAACATTCGGGGAGTCCGTGGTTTCCTGGGGCATGCCGGATTCTAACGCCGTTTTATAAAGGACTTCTCTAAAATTTCTAGGCCCTTGACTCAGCTCCTCGTGAAGGGTATACCTTTCGTCTTCGATGACAAGTGTATGGAAGCTTTCTGCATCTTGAAGCAAGCCCTCATTTCTGCACCTATGATTCAACCACCCGATTGGAGTCTACCGTTCGAATTGATTGCGACGCTAGCGACTATGCAGTAGGGGTCGTCTTGGGGCAAAGGAAGGACAAAAATCTGCATGTAATTTACTATACAAGCAAGACCCCCGATGAAGCTCAAAGGAACTATACGACGATGGAAAAGGAATTGCTAGTCGTCATCCACGCCATGGGTAAGTTCCGGTCGTACCTTGTGGGCGCCAAGGTTATCGTGCATACTGATCACGCCGCCCTCAAGTACCTTTTGAGCAAGAAGGAGGCCAAGCCACGTGTCATACGGTGGATTCTCCTCCTCCAGGAATTTGACTAGGAAATCAAGGACAAGAAAGGGGCGGAGAATGTCGTGGCTGACCATCTATCTAGGTTATCTACTCTCAACCCGAAATCCACTCCTATTGATGACTCACTGCTTGACAAGCATCTTTTCTCTGTCTCTTCTGCTTGGACTCCATGGTATGCCGACATCGCCAACTATCTGACATGCGCCATCGTCCCCCACAATGTGAGTTATCAGTAAAAGAAGAAGTTCTTCCACGAAGTCCGGAAATTTTATTGTGACGACCCTTATTTGTACAAGACTTGCAATAATGGGGTGATACAGAGGTGTATTCCCGAAACTGATGCGACCTCCATAATTTCTCATTGCCATGACCAACAATGTGGAGGCCATGCGAGTGCATATAAGACCACGACGAAGATTCTCCAGAGTGGACTCTATTGGCCGAATCTCTTCAAGGACACTTATGCTTATATCCAGGCCTGCGACAAGTGCCAGAGGACGGGGAACATCTCCAAGAGAAACGAAATGCCACAGAATTACATCTTGGAAGTCGAGATCTTCTATGTTTGGGAAATCGACTTCATGGGGCTGTTTCCTTCTTCCTCTGGTAACCAGTACATTTTGGTGGCTGTGGACTATGTATCCAAATGGGTGGAGGCGATAGCTAGCCCCACAAATGATTCCCGGGTGGTGGCCAAATTCTTTAAAAACAACATCTTCCCGAGATTCAGCATGCCTCGAGTCTTAATTAGCGATGGAGGGAGCCACTTCATAAAGAAGAAATTCGAACCTCTTTTGAAGAAGTATGGAGTGCAGCACCGAATCGGGCGTTCTTATCACCCGCAGACTAGCGGCTGATCACTCCAAAATGCAACCCTAGAGCACAACCTAGTATGGCACAAATGCACGGAGATAAATCCCCGGCAACGGCGCCAAAAACTTGTTCGGCCCCGGATATACACCCGGAGAACGATTGTAGTTTTACCGCAAGCGCACGGTCGAGTGGCGAGTGGGTATCGAACACGAGGAGGTGGTGTTGGTTCCAATCTATCCTAGGTTGGTTTGACTACGAATGTTTTATTGGTGGAGATGGCTATGGAATGATATAATGGAAATGGTGATGGATGTCGATGTCGGAGATAGAGAAGTTGGATAAAATATCTATTCAAATACAATATAATAAAATGTGTCTAGGGCTAGGGAATCCCCACTACGGACCGTCATGCATCATTGTGAATAGTGAATCTCAGTATTACTAGACTTGCGTTGAGGTGAACTAGTCGTAACTGAATATAGAACCAAGCTCACGCTCTCGCGCTATTGCTGGTCAATAGCAACCTAGATTAGGGCCCAATCTCTTACAAACCATAGCCTAAGCCACTAGCATTAGGATCGACATCATCGTTCAATCGTCCCTCGAGCCCACTCTCGTGCAAACTCGAGTTACGATCTAGGTTGTGATAGTTCGTATTCGTCCAATCTCTTGCAAACGAATATGGGTATAGAATCACAATTAAAAATCCTAGCTTTGGCCCAATCTCTTGCAAACCAAATCTAGAGAAATCCAATTGTCAATCTAAATCGAATTTCTAGGGCTTCCCATCGATTGGAATCCAATCTCTTGCAAACCCCAAATCGATGGAAGTTATCCGTAATAAATCAATCACAACCTAATCTCCTAGCAATTCTAGCAATTTAGAGATTCATTCATCGCAAATATGAAATTAGATCCATAGGGTTCATCCCCAAACCCTAAAACAACAAATCTACTCTAGCATAGCAATAAGGATATGAGAATCAATAGAAATCATTGCTTGCATACAAAAAGATAGAAAAACAAAGATTCAAATAAAAAGAAGAAAATACTTAGCTTGATGAAGATCTTCAATCCAAAATACAAGCTTTTAGATCCAAGAGGGGGCCTAGGGCATGGCCTAACCTCTAAAATAATCCTAAGAACCTAAGAAAACATAATGGGGATCCCCCTCTAATGGTGGCTACAAAACCCTTAAATACTCCCCCAAAACCCTAGCAAGAAACCCTAGAAAACCCCTCAAATTCGTGCCCAAAAACAGCCCAAACCACAACTTAAAATCTGGGCCCGTCGCCGATTCGGTCGAGTAGAAAATGTGACTCAGCCTAGTGGAAATTCCAGCACTGCAGCATCAACTTGCAGAAATTCTCCAGATTTCATCCGACCTCCGATTTACACGTTCTTGACGACGTTGGAATCGTCATGAAGTCTACTATCCATAAAAAATATGAGAAAAATACTTTGCTTGCTGAAATGATAGTAGAATTCAAAAGAGTGGGAGGCTATCTGAAAATCTGGGCGCTGCATGTCCTCGGCATCACTCGGCCGAGTTGACTTCTCTACTCGGTCGAGTGGGCTTCTCTACTCGGCCGAGTGACAGACCCTATAGAATTCTAGTAAGTCAGGGATCTTGGGGGCTTGTCTTCGGAGGTGACTCGGCTGAGTAGATTTACTCACTCGGTCGAGGGGCAATTATTGCTCCGCCGAGTGGAAACTCTGAAAAGCCTGTAAAATAACAGTAAGTCGGCCGTTTTCGAAGCACCTGTTCTCATGCCACTTGGGCGAGGGGGTTTCCATGATCGGCCGAGTGGGCTATCGTCGCTCGGTCGAGTGCACGCCCATATTCTTCAGTTGATGTGTGTCCGGTCCGGTCGGCCGAGTGGTCTTCTTGCTCGGCCGAGTGGCATGTTGTAGATGCCCAATCTTCTCCGTTTCTCCTCCTCGTTGCTCCTACGGAGTTTCTTCTTCTTCCACCCGTCTCCCATCGCCGAATAGCCCTCAAAAGTGCCTTGGGTGACGCTCCGGAGTGGGTGCAAGTCCCTTAAGCTTATTTTTGCTCCCGATCGCTCCATATTTCCTGAAATCCGACAAAAACAAGAAATAGTGAAAAGTAACGCAATATCGTCGAATACTCGTGAAAATCGCAATATGAGCAATCGAAATGGCGTGAAAATATGCAGAAAAAAGGTGTAAAATATGGACCGATCAAAATCCCCCAAGCTTTCCTCTTACTCGTCCTCGAGGAAGATAAGTAAAGAGACGAACTCGGGACATGAAAACAAAGGAAATGAAATGAAAGAAAAAGAAAGAACACGAGTGGAAGGGGTCGCTAGATTCTTCTCTCAGATCTCAAACCATAAGCTACACATCACGTCTACTGGGAAAATACGAATCACATGCTATAAGGATTTCAAATCTTACATAAACATGCTTCTTGCAAGTTTTTAAGAACAACAAAAGGGATTCTCTAAATTCATACAATCAATTCATATCCACGTCACGCATTTCATAGGATTTAATATACAAATGTTGGCAATGCACTTTTCAATCAAGAGCTATAACTGAAGCATATAAGAATCACACCAAATATGCAATAGAGAATGGAATAAGAGACATGTCATTCACATATTTATTTCAAATCATGAAAAATCTCCATATCTAATATATTTTGCAAAGTCTAAGCATTATCGAATATCCCCATTTATGCACGTCTCCACTCTAAGGTCATACTCACTCATTTGGTCAAATGAATTCACCCACCCACCCCCCAAACTTAGCTTGGGGCATCACATCTAAAGGAATATGATAGTGGAAAATGGGATTTTTGCCTTGGTTTTCCCAAGTATTTTGTGGCTCCAATATTGAGATAGAGAAATATATTTTTTTTCTTTTGGACTTTGTTTCTCATTTTTCTTTTTTGGATTTTTGTAGGAGCTATATGATTTGTATTTTTGGTTTTTGGCTCCTTTTTGGCTTTTTGGACTTTTTGGAGCTAACTTTTCTTTTGTGGGGATTTTTGGGAAATAGATGCGATATAAGTAGCTTTAGGAGGTGACCTTAAGTGACATGTAGAGAATAAAAAGATATATGTGGAGAAAGAAATAATGTAACACTCGGTTCACTCTAAGATGTGCAAGAACGGTTCAATAAAATAATACTTCAACTAAAACTCATATGTAAGTATGGATATTCTCAATCATCTCAATAAAAAGCGAAGTCAAGCGGTAAAGAGTACTTTCATATCAAGCATGCAACAGAAGGTGAATAAGATAATAAGGCAGATGCTTCCGTTATACAATTGATGCGTGAATCTTGGAGCACTTCCAACAAAAGCATACCAAGCACTAATCCATACATTCATCTTCAATTAATATCATGCATTCATATAGAGGAATCATCAAAAGAATATATAAGCAAGCACATGGATAGTAGGACTATGAAATACTCTAAGTAGCATGGCAAGGAATAATAAGCATCGTGATGGTTGCTAAAGCAATAAGAGACATCATCATAAGGAACAAATCTAGCGAAAGGAGGAAAAGAAAATAAAGATATAAAATAAAAGAGAGGAAAGAAAAGAAAAACAAGCACATAATATGATGCATGAACACACATAAAAGGAAAATAAGATGGAAAAATCAAAAAGATGATGCAAAAATTTTGAAAAATTTTAAAAATCCTAAAATAAAGTAAAAATGCAACTAATGCATCTAAATGGCATGGAAATGCACTCCCCCAAGCTTAAACTTCACATTGTCCTCAATGTGATCATAATGAGAGAATATGAGGAACAACGATAATAATAAGGGGGTGAATGAAAAATGATGTTATGAATGACATGAAATCCTAATGCAACTACATGCACATACAATGATGCATGAGAGCGCCTTCCCCCAAGCTTATACCAAACAATCCTATTCAAATGACTCGATCAAAAGTGTCATGGCTTTGCTAAGCGAGATTGAGTCAAACGAATAAGAATGTGAGTATTCACTTGAAAGAAATGCGGGATGGGTGGTGAGCAAAAAGGATGTGGCGTATCAAAATATGGAGGGGGGAATTAATATATATAATGGGTTTGGGGTGTAAATGATTATTGTTGCCGTCATATGAGGTGATATTTATTCAAGCAAATCTATACGGTCCTCTCGCTATCGAGAGGATTCGCGTTTATTTAAAGCATAAAAATTTCTACACTACTGGATTGATATCACCTATAGCAAAAGGCGGATCCAGTATCTTTGCCGGTGCCGACAATTGCTCCAACTGCTCTTTATGTGGCTCAGCCAGACGCGTGTATCCACGAACACCAACGAACTCCAGCAATGCATCCTCCAGCATTCCCACAAGGACTCCACCTGTACCCTGCAGAGAATAGGATGCATCAGTTCGCCGCAAAAAATTCACCCTCGTAATAAAAGTATCCCAAAGAGGATCGTCTATAGAAATATATGGAATAAATAATGATGGACGATACTTCCCTGGAAATAATCCAATATCCTCACGTGCCGTGATAGCTGTCTCCATGGTACCCTCTCTCAGCTGCTTAGGTAAATCAAGATCATAGGTGTGGACCTCCTCAATAGGCTCGTCGAACTGTGACACGTCCAAGCATACCTCCGGTCCATAATCGTATGTGTGCTGCAAAAGGTATGACGTGTCAAAAATATCTGAATCAAAATAAATATCAAATGGAATGCATGATTCAGAAATGGAGTGGGTAAAAATATCTCCCTGAGTGTGAGCAGTAAGCTCTGTGGGATAGTCCTCGACGTCAGTGGGAGGATGAGGTGGCTGCGGGAGCTCCAATAGAGGAGGGTAGTGCTCGGGATCCTCATGAATGGCTATGTCCTCGTCCCGATGTATGACCTCCTCGATGATAAGCTCTGGCTCCGTATGTAAGGCCTCCTCAAAAGCATGCTCGGGCTCCGCATGTGAGGCCTCCTCGTCAATATGCTCTGGCTCGACAGTGTGCTCCTTTACCATCTCATCGACTATCAATGTGGGCTCTCTCTGGAATGGTGATGTTGGCTGCTCAAGTGTGTCAGCTTGTGGGGATGTATCATGTGGAGGGGAATGCCAGCAAGCAATCCGAAAATATAGTCTATCCCCCTCAAGACTGACATGGATGTCCTCCTCAATTGTTCCTACAGCTGAAACACAGTTCATAACAAAATCTGCAAATCGTAGCTCAAATGCATCACCTGCTGTAATTCTCTCTGAACCGGTGAACCTCACTGACTCCAAGAGGCCATCCAATAATCTCTGAAATGCGTCCTCCTCTGGCTGCGCATATGACTCAGTTTCTGCTTCCTTCACTGCCTCTTCGTCCATCCACTCTTCATATGCAATAGATGTATCGTAGGAAGTGGGATCGACGACGGCACATTCTGGCTCTGGTAGTAAGTCTGGCGATGCTTCTTGCCCATAAAATGAAGAAGCAGAACTGATATCTTTGGAAATCCCTGCAACCTTAAGCATGAGTGCATTCATTTCAAGTACCCTCTTCGTACATTCAAATTGAAGATTGCTCTTATCAAGCCCGGCTTGTATTTCTACCTGGTGTGCATGCATCTCATCAAAAAAGATCCTTTGTCTCTCATCAAGCTCGGGCCAGTGCATCTCCTCAAAAAAGTATTCTCCCATCTGAGCACTCTGATCATAATAGTTTTCTCTCGTCTGAGCACTCTGATCAAAATAGTAATCTCCCATCTGAGCACTCTGATCAAAATATGTGGTCCACGTAGTATAATCCATAGCACCTGATCAACAAAGATAAATACCTGGAGAAAAGATATCAGTGGCACAAAAGAATATAGAAATGATAATAATGGTGGCGGGGGTGAAAATCTCCTTTTGTTAGTTTTTTTTTCGTAGTCTAATCAACCTAATTGTGACAAATTGGCACCCAACGGGAAACACCTCCCCGGCAGCGGCGCCAAAAACTTGATCGCTCCAAAATGCAACCCTAGAGCACAACCTAGTATGGCACAAATGCACGGAGATAAATCCCCGGCAGCGGCGCCAAAAACTTGATCGGCCCCGGATATACACACAGAGAATGATTGTAGTTTTACCGCAAGCGCACGGTTGAGTGGCGAGCAGGTATCGAACACGAGGAGGTGGTGTTGGTTCCAATCTATCCTAGGTTAGTTTGACTACGAATGTTTTATTGGTGGAGATGGCTATGGAATGATATAATGGAAATGGTGATGGATGTCGGTGTCGGAGATAGAGAAGTTGGATAAAATATCTATTCAAATACAATATAATAAAATGTGTCTAGGGCTAGGGAATCCCCACTACGGACCGTCATGCATCATTGTGAATAGTGAATCTCAGTATTACTAGACTTGCGTTGAGGTGAACTAGTCGTAACGGAATATAGAACCAAGCTCACGCTCTGGCGCTATTGCCGGTCAATAGCAACCTAGATTAGGGCCCAATCTCTTGCAAACCCTAGCCTAAGCCACTAGCATTAGGATCGACATCATCGTTCAATCGCCCGTCGAGCCCACTCTCGTGCAAACTCGAGTTACGATCTAGGTTGTGATAGTTCGTATTCGTCTAATCTCTTGCAAATGAATATGGGTATAGAATCACAATTAAAAATCCTAGCTTTGGCCCAATCTCATGCAAACCAAATCTAGAGAAATCCAATTGTCAATCTAAATCGAATTTCTAGGGCTTCCCATCGATTGGAATCCAATCTCTTGCAAACCCCAAATCGATGGAAGCTATCCGTAATAAATCAATCACAACCTAATCTCCTAGCAATTCTAGCAATTTAGAGATTCATTCATCACAAATATGAAATTAGATCCATATGGTTCATCCCCAAACCCTAGAACAACAAATCTACTCTAGCATAGCAATAAGGATATGAGAATCAATAGAAATCATTGCTTGCATACAAAAAGATAGAAAAACAAAGATTCAAATAAAAATAAGAAAATACTTAGCTTGATACAGATATTCAATCCAAAATACAAGCTTTTAGATCCAAGAGGGGGCCTAGGGCATGGCCTAACCTCTAAAATAATCCTAAGAAAAACATCTTGGAACCTAAGAAAACATAATGGGGATCCCCCTCTAATGGTGGCTACAAAACCCTTAAATACTCCCCCAAAACCCTAGCAAGAAACCCTAGAAAACCCCTCAAATTCGTGCCCAAAAACAGCCCAAACCACAACTTAAAATCTGGGCCCGTCGCCGACTCGGCCGAGTGGAAAATGTGACTCGGCCGAGTGGAAATTCCAGCGATGCAGCATCAACTTGCAGAAATTCTCCAGATTTCATCCGACCTCCGATTTACACGTTCTTAGCGGCGTTGGAATCGTCATGAAGTATACTATCCATAAAAAATATGAAAAAAATACTTTGCTTGCTGAAATGATAGAAGATTTCAAAAGAGTGGGAGGCTGTCTGAAAATCTGGGCGCTGCATGTCCTCGGCATCACTCGGCCGAGTTGACTTCTCTACTCGGTCGAGTGGGCTTCTCTACTCAGCCGAGTGACAGACCCTGTAGAATTCCAGTAAGTCAGGGATCTTGGGGGCCTGTCTTTGGAGGTGACTCGGCCGAGAAGATTTACTCACTCGGCCGAGGGGCAATTATTGCTCGGCCGAGTGGAAACTCTGAAAAGCCTGTAAAATAACAGTAAGTCGGCCGTTTTCGAAGCACCTGTTCTCATGTCACTCGGGCGAAGGGGTTTCCATGATCGGCCGAGTGGGCTATCGTCGCTCGGCCGAGTGCACGCCCATATTCTTCAGTTGATGCGTGTCCGGTCCGGTCGGCCGAGTGGTCTTCTTGCTCGGCCGAGTGGCTGCTTCACTCGGCCGAGTGGCATGCTGTAGATGCACAATCTTCTCTGTTTCTCCTCCTCTTGCTCCAACGGAGTTTCTTCTTCTTCCACCCGTCTCCCATCGCCGAATAGCCCTCAAAAGTGCCTTGGGTGACGCTCCGGAGTGGGTGCAAGTCCCTTAAGCTCCTTTTTGCTCCCGATCGCTCCATATTTCCTGAAATCCGACAAAAACAAGAAATAGTGAAAAGTAACGCAATATAGTTGAATACTCGTGAAAATCGCAATATGAGCAATCGAAACGGCGTGAAAATATGCAAAAAAGGTGTAAAATATGGACCGATCAGCGGCCAGGTGGAAGTCTCAAACCGAGAGATAATGTAACGGCCTGTTTCTATCGTACCTTCTTCGTGCACGTGCTTTTGATCGTGCACGTGTTTATTTTAGACTTTATTTGTTTTTGAACATTTTTGTGTGATATGTCGTCGTGATCGTCTCTGAAAGTATTAGATTGTGGAATAACTTGGGAACGACATATCTCGAGTCGTTCTTCCGTGATACTAACTTATTTGACGTGACGTCGCGACTTTCTGTTTTGACGTGAGACGTTTCGAATTTTAGTTTCGTCTCTCGACGTCGAAATTTAGATCTGTCTTCTCCACTCTCTTTATTTAGTCGTCCCGAACACCCCAGAATTATTTCACAATTTTTGGACTTAATTTGACCTATTTTCCATTTTTTTGAAAGTTTTAAATAATTTTAAAACCTATTTTTATAAAAGTTTTAATTACAATAAAATTCCTATATTATAATAACGTATTAAGGAATTTTTAGGCAAAAATTTAGAATTTTTGGCCGCACCCATTTCGCGTAAGGGAGAGGAGAGTAATTTTTAAACTAAAATAATTATTTTTAATTATTTAATTACGTTTTTCTAAACCCTAACCCTAACCCTAGCTCTAACCTATATATATTAGCCCTAGGCTAAGTTATTTCGTCATTGCTCAAAACCCTAGCCGCCGTTTTGTAGGAATATGATGCCCTCGAGGCCATTTATTCCTGTGTGAATAGCACAAACATCTTGTTCGAAATAACAGTAAGCTGTTTGGTAATAATTTATCTAAGTTATATTGTATTGTAGTTAACATTAGATATCAACTTAGGTAAAGTCCTGAGACTTTATGCAAGGTCAAACGGGTATCGAGATGAGTATCTCGATCATGGAGAAACGTTTGACCGTCTGTAGCATAAGTCTAAAATGGTTCGTGGTCGTAGATGTTTCGAGACAAGGATATCGAAACATCGGATAGACCATTGTGTCTTAGTCTTCACCGTTTAGCGGTGGCAATGATCTCATGATCGCTTGACTTGGCGAAGTCGAAGACGAGACACAGGTGCTCATTAGAATGAGTTCACTGAACGATCCACTGGAGTTGTCATATGGTTATATTGACCAATCTGTCAGTGATAACTCTGAGTGATGATAGGATAGTTGGTCTTTTGACTTGAGGTCATTTTGACAAACCTGTGCGTGAACGGTGCCACTTATATCAACTGACCTAGCTTCGAGGCACAGCCTGTCGAAAAGTCTTTTGATTGTGTGTCACTTGAAACGTACGAGGCGAGTAATGACCAAAAGAGGATTCGTCTCTCCCGGTCAGTGGGAGTTAGTGTCGTAGAGTTAGTTCAGTCTTTAGTAAAAACTCTGCGCAGAGTATGTTGGAAGAAGTCCAACATTAGTTGACTAAAGATCGATAGAAACTAACCGGAGTCAAGTTATTCGGGTTGACAGTTTGACCGTACCCTATACTTGATCTACACGACACAGTTTAGACGAAGAGACTATAACTACGGAATTCATCACGGAAACAGTCAGGTGGTCCCGACAATACTCATGTCAATGAGTTAACCACATAATGATGATTCCTGAAGCAGGGACGGTAACCACTGCTCGTGGTCACTGCCGTATAGGGCTTCGAGCCCAACCTGTTGTAAGGGTCAGGCTGTAGGGTCTCACACAGAGTGCAACGCTTCGTCTAGTAATAGGTAGAAAATAGTTAGGGAGAATATTTGCATTTGATGCAAAAGAAGAGATAATTGCATTTGATGCCATATGATAATTTAAGCTTAGATATGGACTATTTTGCATTTGATGCAAAAGCGATTAAATGTGTATTAAATTGTTTAATACAATATTTAATAAAATAAACGCAAGGATAAGTTCACGGGTAAGACGGGAATGTCCCGGTCTAGACCCAGGTTCGAACGGCGTCCAAATCGTACACCAAACGTAATAGTTATGACCAAAACAGTGTAAACCCCAAAGCCCATCAGCCCAAAGGGGCTGATTAAATAAACACAGGCCCAAGAAAAAGAGGGGGGGCCCGCTGACGCGTGCGTCAGCCTGCTGACGCAGGCTGACGCCCGCGTCAGCGGGCCCACCTGCTGACGCGGGCGCCCGCCAGGCGCGGGCGCACGCGCCAGCTGAGCGCGTGCAGCGCACACGCCTGGCTCGGTCTGCACGTGCAGGTCAAGTCAGTGGGGCCCACTGGTGGGCCCCACACGCCTAGGGTTGCGAACCCTAGGCAGGATTCCTTGACGGCTGCAGTTTTGTGTTTTGGGTGGCTTTGGGCTGATCTTTGGACACTCAATTGGAGGGTCAAACGAACTCCGATTGAAGAACGGTTTTTTCCTATGCGTTCACCGTTGAACGCTAGTCGTATTGATAGGTTGTATCAATCTTGAAGCTCAACGGTTAGTGAGTTAAAATTCACGGAAGTTTGCACTTTGTGAAGTGCGAACTAACTTGATTTTAACTAACCCAAATAATTAGTCCCACATCGGATTTTGAGAAAAGGGGAGAGTCCGCCGCCTATATAAATAGGGGTCTCCCCCCTTCCTCAAAACTCGTCCCAAGCTCTAGATCTGAGCGGCTCTCGTAAATGTTGGAGCATGCTCGGATCTAAGCTTAAATTAATATTTCTCTTCTCCCTAAATTTCTGCCTTACTCCTGCGGGCTCTAGCAAAGCCACAAAGGAGTTCGGATTCTGGATCTGAAATCTTGGCGGAGGTTTCACTCGCGTGAAACTTTCTTCGGCGCGTGGTTGGCTCGGCGGCACGGGGATTGATCGCCTCGGGATGCGGAGCGGTTCGAGGAGTGGTTTGGGGAGCAGTTCAAGGAGCGGCTCGGCGTGGGACGGGAGCAGCTCGGAAGACGGCGCGGAACATCTCGCCTGCTCCAGGGCTGAGATTTCGGGTATGTGGTTAAAGTATTTTATTAACATTAGTTTAGTTTAATCGCAATAGGCTAGATCCTTCTTGGGATGGTCAGATCCATCCCAAGTCGGCATAGATCTTGGCATATGGTCTTGGACCTTAGGGCTAAGTTAAAAATGTTTTAACTGCATGTTAATTAGTTAACATAGTTTTTCTTCCGTTGCTATTGTTTTTCTGACTATGTTCCGTCCGACTTAGGACGGGCATAGAGTTTTTGTGCCCTAAGGGACCGCCAATTCCCCAACACGTTTCCTCTTCCAAAGCTTCGTCGCAACGTTGCGACGATCGCAACGTGCACGACCAGAGCTCACCCCCGCAATTCCCAGCGCACGACCGGAGCAAGCCCCTGCATCGCCGCTTGCAGCGCCCGCTGCATCGCCCCCCCCCCCCCCCTTCGCTGTCGCCCGCTCCGACCGAGGCTCTCTCTCGGTCTGACCGAGCTCCGCTCCGCATCGCCAAGCGCCCGACCGGTGGGTCCGCCCGCAGCGACCGAGAGGTCGCCCCGCACCCGCTCTCCGCTCCGCCTCGTTGCAAGTTGCAACGTTGCAACTTGGCCCGCCCGCTGCGACCGACGGGATCTGTCGGTCTGACCGACATTTCCCCTCGCACCGCCGCTGCGACTGACCCCGCTGCGCTGCAGCTTGCACGACCGAGAGCCCCTCTCGGTCTGACCGAGAGGAAGCCCCGCACTGAAGGTGAACGACCGACAGAACTTCGTCGCAACATCATTTCTCCCACACCAACTTCTGTGGTGGGCCCCCCAAGTGCTCCTGAGGTGTTGTGGGCCCCCTTGGACCCCTAGCACTGCTGTGGGCCCCACTTGGACGTGCCACTTCACGGATTTGCCGTCTACGACGTTGCGACACGTCGTAGGCCTTCGTCGCAAGTTCGAACTTTTGGAGAGACGTGCGAGGACCAGATCTGAAGCTGAGGAGTTCTCCGATCAGACCCGACATCCAATCTACAGCAAACTCCGGTTCAGGTTGGTTCCCCGAAACTCGTAGAAACCCCCACAATAGCTGACTGAAACCTAAACTAAAAACCGTCAACTTGAACTAAATTTACTTTCCAGCTCCTGTAAAACGTTGTACGAACATAGAAAATCGACGAAACGGACTAATTTGACTGTGCACATAGGATAGATCGTCGATTAGGCTGAAACATCAAAAAGTGACTTTTTGACGAATAGGATAGTCCCGAAAACCTAGAAACGAACCCTAATAGGATTTGATGAATTTGAGACCTGACATCGTCGCCGTGGCGATATTTCAGACGGACTTTTGCGGACGAGACGCTTGGACGAGACGCTTCGAGAGGACGACACACTCGCCATTTCAGGCAAGTGTACCCACTTGCGTTTTTGACCGTGCTTTGGTCTTAGTTTGCTAGAACTGTTAGACTATGAATGTATAGAACCGGACGTGAAATGATAGCGTCCGGGACGCCCCTGACGACTCAGACTTGACGACGAAGTCTGAGCCTGACAACAACAACATTGATGATGTAGGGCTATCATGTGTGTGCGTGTGTGTGGACACCCTAGAATAACTCTCCTGTACACTGGTCATGTCTCGTCACTGTTATCCACACTGGTCGTGTCTTGTCACTGTGTTACAAAAAGCCTTCGGGCGTTTCAGATGCTTTCCTTGCGAAAGTGATCTCCGTGTTACAAAAAGCCTTCGGGCGTTTCAGATGCTTTCCTTGCGAAAGTGATCTCCGTGTTACAAAAAGCCTTCGGGCGTTTCAGATGCTTTCCTTGCGAAAGTGATCTCTGTGTTACAAAAAGCCTTCGGGCGTTTCAGATGCTTTCCTTGCGAAAGTGATCTCCGTGTTACAAAAAGCCTGCGGGCGTTTCAGATGCTTCCCGAGCGGAAGTGATCTCCGTGATACAAAAAGCCTATGGGCGTTTCAGGTGCTTTCCTTGCGAAAGTGATCTCCGTGCTTCCTGTCCTGAGTTCTGGGGTTTTGGGGTAGGGTTGAGCGTGCGCACGGTGAGAGGGTCTGATCCCCCGCGAACCGTAAGGCGTGAACCCTTCGTGTCGTGTCATGTCGTGCCGTGTCGTGTCGTGTCCTACCCTTCTTGTCTGTCTTCGTCTTGTCCTGACACCTTTAGGCTAGTCCCGTAGTCGGTAGCACACGCTACGAATACTGCCTGCTACGCTTTACTTTCCTGCTACGTTACTTCTCTTGTACTTGTTGTAACCCCAGCATGCTAATCAACCAGTAAAACGTTGTCCATAAGTTGATACACTTGCAGTAAAGTCTAACCCTTCTTGTAGACTTTACCTGACGTACAGTTCCTTTACTTGGGTGTTGTACGTCAGGTGCTCAGCCAGAGTTCGTAGACGAGGCAGACTCACTGGAGTACGAGGAGCCGAGGACGTTGATCCAGAGTTCGTGCCTGACGAGGACCAGACCTTCAGGTCTTTTAGTCGCCACTTCCCGAGGGTACTACTTTCCGGTTTGTCTTTAAACTTGTGTTGCCATGCTTAGGCTTCTTTTAGACTTTGTACCAGTTGGATATTATTTCTCCATATAAATGAATGCTATTTCCTTTCTGTACTTTTGTTGTTCCTAAACTTTATAAATGCAAGAACCTGAAACTTTTAAAATGGTACCTCTACAGACGCTTATTGGGTCCGAGCTTCTCAGCTCTGGCCTAAGCGGGCCTCGTCACGCTTCACCTCCGTCCATTTTGGGAAGCGGGGCGTGACAGGTTTTAGTGGTGGCCCATGCAGGTCTTGCAAAAGTTCGGAACAATAAAAGTACCGCATTCATTTGATATCCACGTACAAGTCTGAATTAGTTTCCCAATCTTAGATAGTAGGAAGACTTAGGTAGACGTCCCAGGTTGATAGTCGGATGCCTTGGTTAAGATTTAGTCGTCCTCGTCCTAGACTATTTTAGCATCCCCATTTGATTCTGATCGTATTAGATATCTTGAGTCCTTCTTTTAGTTAGTCGCTCGCCCAGCTCCATCGACTTCGGGCCCAGCAGAACTTAACCTCGATTCTCCTAGGAACCTTCTCTTTAGATCCTGATTATATTCTAGCTCATTAGAAAGTCTTAGAGCGGAGTTATCCTAAATCTTTAGACGACCCGATGATTAGAACCTTTTTCCTCTAGCATCCCTCTGATCCTTGCAAATTTTGTGCTATCGACCATAGAGTCCCATCGTAGCCCTTCACGATTCATATCTTACGCGTACTCTTCATGCGATCATTTTTCCTTTCTCTCGATTCTCGCGATCGTTTCCTGACGATTATCATCGATCCTTCGAATCCCTTCCTTGACCAATTCTACCTCCTCTAAAATTATTTTCGACTTTCCTTATTAAGTTTTCACTCTAGCTTGATTTCTTTGAAAACCCCCATATTATATATTTAAAACTTGTTGTTAAAACTTTTAATTGACTTGGAGCTTTCTTGGACATAAATGTTTTAAGTCAACATCTCGCATTATTTGCCTTGTTTCCAAAATATATATATTACTTTTATAAACTACACAATTTATTTCTACTATCTTGTGCTTATTTTCAAATTTTTCCCTTTCCCAAAACATGCTTCCTTTAAAAGTATTTTCGAAATTCATATTTAAATTCTCCGCCCAATTTGACTTCTTTGAAAACTTTTATTAATTATTTAAAATTTCTTACTTTCGGTTGAGTTAAAATTCTTTCGCTAATTTTGAAACCTTTCGATCGTAAAACTATTTTATCTCGTACCTGTTTTCAAATCGGCATTTTCGTGTTTCAGTTTTAAAACCTCGTTACCAATTCTTTAATTCTATATATATATATATATATTACTTTTCTAAACTACAAAATTTTATTACTAATCATTCACCGCACGTACTTCTAGAATATTTTCTAAACCAAAGAGAACTTTAAATTCTTCTCGTATATGTATAAACAGCCATATGTTCATCGTCCTTGTTTAAACTTACGTTCATCTGCAGAACAATCGCTACCTCATCCTACTTTTATTTCTTTTATTTCTTGTTTTCGAAACTCATTATTAAATTTTTTCGCTCGGTTTAACTCCCTTGAAAACCCTTTATTATATATATAGTTAAAATTCATCGCTTTTCGGTTGAAAGTTCCTTCTTAGATTTTGAAATCTCCTTGGTCGTCAATTTTCAAGTTACTATCTGGTAATTATTTCAAATCGGTATCTTTCATGTTTTCATTTTCAAAACCGTGTTAACATTTTGATAATTCAATTTATATTTTTCTGGGCTACAAGATCTACTTCTAAATCACTTACCGTGCATACTTTTTTTTAAAATATTTTTTCCTAAACTAGGGGGAACTTCAATTATTTCATTATTATTATATCTGTTCTATATTTCTCGTGACCACATTTCAAAATCTTTGTGTAAGCTTATTTTTCATTTGCAAAACAATCGTTTTACACCCCACCAACTACCTCCTTATCTTGCCTTATTTGAACTCGTTCCTTCCGATCTTATTTCGTTCCGCTTTTGATTTAGTTTTCCTTCCTTCTTTTATCTAGACATCAGACCTTGTAGATATCCATGTGATCTCCGGTTTAGGAGTAGGCCCTTTGGTAGGTGATGTCGTCACGGTGCATGAGTTTAGGTAGGGTGCGTAGACCCATATGAATGTGTGTCATCTTTAGGATCCTGATGTTTGTTTCATGTGTCTTGAATGTGTACTCAGCGTTAACCATGGTATGCTGGAAGTTGTCTGAATGACGGTATTCATACTTATATGAATGGCGTCATCGCAGGCAGATCCTTAGACTTAGTTTTAGTTTTAATGAATGGTTTATCTTGGTTGTATGTGACTGTATCAAAAACCTTGTTTTCTTTAAACCAAATCTTTAAAGTTTTAAAACTAGCTCACAAGATCACAAATCACTTAACTTCCCTCATCCATTACCGCAACACCACACGTTTTTTTTCAAATGTTTTTAAAATATTTCTTTGACCTTAAGCCTCTCTTTCTCTTCTCTTCCTTCTTCCTTGAACAAAATTTTCGTGTTTATGATTGTTATTGGGCCTAACTATTATCGTTATAGGATTTTGTTCGTTGGTAGGCTTGGAGTGAGATGAGTTTTATTATGTCAATGATTAATTGATTTTGGGGAACACAAGGATGATGGATTAGAATATCTTTTGGATGAAAAGAATGAGCTGTCCAAGACCTATTTAAAATACCGATGTGAGACGGACTCAATGAGAAATTCTGGTCAGATGAAATTATACGAGGAGATGAGAACTCAGCAGACTTGAGGCTTAGACGGGTAGTAGATAGGAGTAACTACGGAGAATAGTATGAGTTAGGGTGATCATGAGATTGAGTAGAGCTTATATTAGCATTGAGACGGATTGATAAATTGACGTGAGAAGACTTTGAGAATAACACGACGTGTGGAGATAAATGGATGATTAGGCAGTCGGACTTAATATTGGTTGGGATTAGTTATAGTGAGCAGGATGAGGGGTAATTCTGACAGATCAAAATATTTGGTGGATGAATTTATGGGGAGATATGACGAGAATGTATTGAAGACACGACGATTGCTGATTGGTGAAGGTATTATAGGATAGACAAATGTTTTGTCTTGGATTGGTGGATGACTAGAATCGCATTTTTTTGGAGATTTATTAATGTTGGGAAAAGATTTAGAAATTCAAAAGATATTAATGAGCGATGATGATGCTTAGTGGAGTGGTACGATATCAGAAGATGTTATTATTTCTATGAGAACTTGGAGTTGGAAATTGGAACGGTAGTGATGGAACTATATTATTAGGAGGTGAGTTTAGTCGTGGCTTTGCCCAGTGAAAAGATGGATTATGGGGTATTATTGAGGAACGTTGTTCGAAGTTACAGGATTAGAAATCTTTATGAGTAGATATGATAGTCGCGGGTAAAAGGTTATATGGGTAATTATTACTAGTGTGAGTGATTCCGAGGGCGGAATCATTTCTAAGGTGGGTAGAATGTAACGGCCTGTTTCTATCGTACCTTCTTCGTGCACGTGCTTTTGATCGTGCACGTGTTTATTTTAGACTTTATTTGTTTTTGAACGTTTTTGTGTGATATGTCGTCGTGATCGTCTCTGAAAGTATTAGATTGTGGAATAACTTGGGAACGACATATCTCGAGTCGTTCTTCCGCGATACTAACTTATTTAACATGACGTCGCGACTTTCTGTTTTGACGCGAGACGTTTTGAATTTTAGTTTCGTCTCTCGACGTCAAAATTTAGATCCGTCTTCTCCACTCTCTTTATTTAGTCGTCCCGAACACCCCAGAATTATTTCACAATTTTTGGACTTAATTTGACCTATTTTCCATTTTTTTGAAAGTTTTAAATAATTTTAAAACCTATTTTTATAAAAGTTTTAATTACAATAAAATTCCTATATTATAATAACATATTAAGGAATTTTTAGGCAAAATTTTAGAATTTTTGGCCGCACCCATTTCGCGTGAGGGAGAGGAGAGTAATTTTTAAACTAAAATAATTATTTTTAATTATTTAATTACGTTTTTCTAAACCCTAACCCTAACCCTAGCTCTAACCTATATATATTAGCCCTAGGCTAAGTTATTTCGTCATTGCTCAAAACCCTAGCCGTCGTTTCCTCTTCCAAAGCTTCGTCGCAACGTTGCGACGATCGCAACGTGCACGACCGGAGCTCACCCCCGCAATTCCCAGCGCACGACCGGAGCAAGCCCCCACATCGCCGCTTGCAGCGCCCGCTGCATCGCCCCTCCCCCCCCCCCCCCCCCCCCCCCCCCCCGCTGTCGCCCGCTCCGACCGAGGCTCTCTCTCGGTCTGACCGAGAGACTTCCTCGCACAGCCGCCCGCACCGCTCCGCTCCGCATCGCCAAGCGCCCGACCGGTGGGTCCGCCCGCAGCGACCGAGAGGTCGCCCCGCACCCGCTCTCCGCTCCGCCTCGTTGCAAGTTGCAACGTTGCAACTTGGCCCGCCCGCTGCGACCGACGGGATCTGTCGGTCTGACCGACATTTCCCCTCGCACCACCGCTGCGACCGACCCCGTTGCGCTGCAGCTTGCACGACCGAGAGCCCCTCTCGGTCTGACCGAGAGGAACCCCGCACCGAAGGTGAACGACCGACAGAACTTCGTTGCAACATCATTTCTCCCACACCAACTTCTGTGGTGGGCCCCCCAAGTGCTCCTGAGGTGTTGTGGGCCCCCTTGGACCCCTAGCACTGCTGTGGGCCCCACTTGGACGTGCCACTTCGCGGATTTGCCGTCTACGACGTTGCGACACGTCGTAGGCCTTCGTCGCAAGTTCGAACTTTTGGAGAGACGTGCGAGGACCAGATCTGAAGCTGAGGAGTTCTCCGATCAGACCCGACATCCAATCTACAGCAAACTCCGGTTCAGGTTGGTTCCCCGAAACTCGTAGAAACCCCCACAATAGCTGACTGAAACCTAAACTAAAAACCGTCAACTTGAACTAAATTTACTTTCCAGCTCCTGTAAAACGTTGTACGAACATAGAAAATCGACGAAACGGACTAATTTGACTGTGCACATAGGATAGATCGTCGATTAGGCTGAAACATCAAAAGGTGACTTTTTGACGAATAGGATAGTCCCGAAAACCTAGAAACGAACCCTAATAGGATTTGATGAATTTGAGACCTGACATCGTCACTGTGGCGATATTTCAGACGGACTTCTGCGGACGAGACGCTTGGACGAGACACTTGGACGAGACGCTTCGAGAGGACGACACACTCGCCATTTCAGGCAAGTGTACCCACTTGCGTTTTTGACCGTGCTTTGGTCTTAGTTTGCTAGAACTGTTAGACTGTGAATGTATAGAACCGGACGTGAAATGATAGCGTCCGGGACGCCCCTGACGACTCAGACTTGACGACGAAGTCTGAGCCTGACAACAACAACATTGATGCTGTAGGGCTATCATGTGTGTGCGTGTGTGTGGACACCCTAGAATAACTCTCCCGTACACTGGTCATGTCTCGTCACTGTTATCCACACTGGTCGTGTCTTGTCACTGTGTTACAAAAAGCCTTCGGGCGTTTCAGATGCTTTCCTTGCGAAAGTGATCTCCGTGTTACAAAAAGCCTTCGGGCGTTTCAGATGCTTTCCTTGCGAAAGTGATCTCCGTGTTACAAAAAGCCTTCGGGCATTTCAGATGCTTTCCTTGCGAAAGTGATCTCCGTGTTACAAAAAGCCTTCGGGCGTTTCAGATGCTTTCCTTGCGAAAGTGATCTCCGTGTTACAAAAAGCCTGCGGGCGTTTCAGATGCTTCCCGAGCGGAAGTGATCTCCGTGATACAAAAAGCCTACGGGCGTTTCAGGTGCTTTCCTTGCGAAAGTGATCTCCGTGCTTCCTGTCCTGAGTTCTGGGGTTTTGGGGTAGGGTTGAGCGTGCGCACGGTGAGAGGGTCTGATCCCCCGCGAACCGTAAGGCGTGAACCCTTCGTGTCGTGTCGTGTCGTGCCGTGTCGTGTCGTGCCGTGTCGTGTCGTGTCCTACCTGTCTTGTCTGTCTTCTTCTTGTCCTGACACCTTTAGGCTAGTCCCGTAGTCAGTAGCACACGCTACGAATACTGCCTGCTACGCTTTACTTTCCTGCTACGTTACTTCTCTTGTACTTGTTGTAACCCCAGCATGCTAATCAACCAGTAAAACGTTGTCCATAAGTTGATACACTTGCAGTAAAGTCTAACCCTTCTTGTAGACTTTACCTGACGTACAGTTCCTTTACTTGGGTGCTGTACGTCAGGTGCTCAGCCAGAGTTCGTGGACGAGGCAGACTCACTGGAGTACGAGGAGCCGAGGACGTTGATCCAGAGTTCGTGCCTGACGAGGACCAGACCTTGAGGTCTTTTAGTCGCCACTTCCCGAGGGTACTACTTTCCGGTTTGTCTTTAAACTTGTGTTGCCATGCTTAGGCTTCTTTTAGACTTTGTACCAGTTGGATATTATTTCTCCATATAAATGAATGCTATTTCCTTTCTGTACTTTTGTTGTTCCTAAACTTTATAAATGCAAGAACCTGAAACTTTTAAAATGGTACCTCTACAGACGCTTATTGGGTCCGAGCTTCTCAGCTCTGGCCTAAGCGGGCCTCGTCACGCTTCGCCTCCGTCCATTTTGGGAAGCGGGGCGTGACAGATAAATAGCATCCTGGAGAAGACTGTGGCTAGCTCTAGGAAGGATTGGTCATCCAAGCTTTCAGATGCGCTCTGGGCCTACAGAACTGTATTTAAGACTCCGATCGGCACGACCCTTATCGACTTGTCTACGGGAAGGCATGTCATCTGCCTGTGGAATTGGAGCATAAGGCATTCTAGACTTTCAAGAATCTGAACTTCGATGCCAAAGAGGCAGGGAGCCACCGACAACTCCAGCTGAACGAACTTGATGAGATCCGGCTCAACGCATATGAAAATGCCCAGATCTACAAAGAGAAGTTGAAGCGGTGGCATGACAGGCCATCTTAAAGAAAGAATTCAAGGAAGGAGACCTAGTTCTCCTATTTAATTCAAGACTGAGTCTATTTCCTGGAAAGCTCAAGTCTAGATGGTCGGGACCCTACCGAGTCACCAAGGTCTTCCCGCATGGAGCCATCGAGATCATGGGAAGAGATGAACCGTTCAAGGTCAATGGGCAGCGTCTGAAGCACTATACAATCAGCAAGCCCGTAATCTCTCCGGTCGGAGACTCGACGACCAAAAACTCTGCTGCAAATCCTCTGAATCCGAATTGATCACTAACTGAGGAGTCGGGCAAACGACTATAAACAACAGCGCTTCATGGGAGGCAACCCATGTTCTAAACTTGTGTCATTTTTCTGTTAGGATTAGTTTACCAATTTTTGTGAATAAATACTGCTGTGGGGAATTTCGTTGGGATACTTAGATGATTTTGTAACTTTGTGCAGGAATTGCTCCAACCGATCGATTCAAGCATCAACCGATCGGGTGGTTAGTTTCAGTAAGTGGCCAAATTCTGAAGAAGAGCGAATCGATCGGTTGACAAAATAGGGGATCAGGTCGCAGATCGGGCGAAGATGATAGAGGCCTCGGGAATTTTTGGGGAGCAGTCAACCGATCGGTTGATAGAAGCGGCGATCGGTTCGCAGATCGGGTGACGATGAGAGAAGTCTCGGGATTTTTAGGAGCAGTCAACCAATTGGGTGAAATCTCACCCGATCAGTTCACCTGTAGCTGTTAATCCGCAAGAGAATTTCGAAAAAATGACCCAACCGATCGGGTGAAAGTTCACCCGATCAGTTTGCCTAACCATATATATATATATATGCCCCGCACCCGATTTCATTCCATCCGACTTCCAAAATTTCAATTCGCACGGTTGATTCATCTCTCCTTCTTCCAAATCGATCTCCTCCATCACTCCCTCTACTCTTAAAATCACTCCTAACTTCCTCCCATACTTTCCCACCATCAAAAAACCTCACATCGACTACATTCAACCGCAAATCACCCAAACCCTAGCCCTAGCCCTAACCCTCAATTTTCGAAATTTCAGTTCTTGTTAGATTAGCATGCAGCGGTTCCCCAAATCACTCCATCGTATAGCAGGGGATTTAGAGGGGAGCATCTAGCTTGGAGTCGCATCATTGCTAGTAACCTCTTTCCAAGATTTATGTTTCTTTTCTTATGTGAAATGTCTTGATTTTGTGTCTGCCTATTACATTTGTTATATCATCTTCGTAGACACCCTTCCCCACGTTATTGTTCTTTCCCTACGTCACTACCATGTCTATGAAGGGAAAAGAGCCAGCATCATCATCACGCAGACACTACCTGCACGGCACTTTTCCCCTTCTTTCCTTGGCATTAATCCTTCATCTGAAGAACAATCCGCACGTTTGCACGCCCTTCTTCATTGCCCCATGCGACCTACCCTTTTTACTGATCGCCCCATGCTCGAATCTCTCGGACTTTTGAGGGGCGTCGCCAAACTTTTCGAATGCATTGTGTGCGATTTCCTTCTGCGTGCTTATGCCCACACACATCGGAATCTCACACTCGAGTTCCTTTCTTCTCTCGAAGTGTACTATTGGGGATTCACTTTCTGCGTTTTCAATTCCGATTTTACTATGACTTTTTCTTAGCTTAACAATTCGCTGAATTTCCATCACCCCGATCATTATATTGAATGTTCAACTCATGATCAGTCTGATATCTATTCTTACTTTCGGGATGATGGCGTTTGGCAGCGATTCACCCGGTATCCTGTCTTTCCATCGGGGGCACTTGCCTTCTATATCATTCACCCATGTTACTGCTTCGTTGACTGCCTCTTTGCCAACACCATCTTTTTCCGCGTGGATGTGTCCACAGTGTCAAGGGACGAGCTTTTCTTTCTGTATGTCATGTCTCACGACAGGATCCGTGGACATGACCCCTTACCCATCAACACCGGCCATTGGATCATCCACGAGATTTTAGATGTTAGCCGTGCAACTTCGGACCTATTTGTTGTGGTGGGATGATCACTCTAATTGTTAGTCATGTTTTGAGGCTGCCGTCTGACCTCCAAATTTTACCGGGATGTACCCGTATTGATCGCGACTACTTGATCGATATCGGTATGATCACTCCTTTTGGTCGCGAATGATCGCGCCCCGGATACACGTCCCGGAGAACGATTGTAGTTTTACCGCAAGCGCACGGTCAAGTGGCGAGCGGGTATCGAACACGAGGAGGTGGTGTTGGCTCCAATCTATCCTAGGTTGGTTTGACTACGAATGTTTTATTGGTGGAGATGGTTATGGAATGATGTAATGACAATGGTGATGGATGTCGGTGTCGGTGATAAAGATGTTGGGTAAAGTATCGATTCAATTATAATATAATAGAAGTGTCTAGAGCTAGGAAATCCCCACTACGGATCGTCATGCATCATTGTGAATAGTGAATCTCAATATTACTAGACTTGCGTTGAGGTGAACTAGTCGTAACTGAATATAGAACCAAGCTCACGCTCTCGCGCTATTGCCGATCTATATCAACCTAGATTAGGGCCCACTCTCGTGCAAACCCTAACCTAAGCCGCTAGCATGAAGATCGACATCATCGTTCAATCGCCCCTCGAGCCCACTCTCGTGCAAACTTGAGTTACGATCTAGGTCATGATAGTTCGTATTCGTCCAATCTCTTGCAAACGAATATGGGTATAGATGTATAATAAAAATCCTAGCTTTGGTCCAATCTCTTGCAAACCAAGTCTAGAGAATCTCGATTATAAACCTAAATCGAATTTCTAGGCCTTCCCATCGATTAGAATCCAATCTCTTGCAAACCCCAATCAATGGAAATCCCTAGCTATCCGTAATAAATCGATCACAACCTAACCTCCTAGCAATTCTAGCAATTTAGAAATTCATTCATCACAAATCTGAAATTAGATCCATAGGGTTAATCCCCATGCCCTTGAACAACAAACCTACTCAAGCATAGCAATAACGATATGAGAATCAATAAAAATCATTGCTTGCATACAAAAAGATAGAAAAACAAAGATTCAAATAACAAGAACAAAATACTTAGCTTTGATGAAGATCTTCAATCCAAATACAAGCTTTTAGATCCAAGAGGGGGCCTAGGGCATGGCCTAACCTCTAAAATAATCCCTAAGAAAACATGTGGGAGATCCCTCTAATGGTGGCTACAAAACCTTTATATAGTCTCCCAAAACCCTAGCAAATAACCCTAGAAAACTCCTCAAATTCATGCCCAAAAACAGCCCAAACCACAACTTAAAATCTGGGCCCGCCGCCGACTCGGCCGAGTGGGAAAATGTGACTCGGCCGAGTGGAAATTCCAGCACTGCAGCGTCAACTTGCAGAAATTCTCCAGATTTCATCCGACCTCCGATTGGCGCGTTCTTGGCAGCGTTGGAACCGTCATGAAGTCTAATATCCATAAAAAATATGAGAAAAATAATTTGATTGCTGGAATGATAGAATATTTCAAAAGAGTGGGAGGCTATCTGAAAATCTGGGCGCTGCGTGTCCTCGGCGTCACTCGGCCGAGTTGACTTCTCTACTCGGCCGAGTGGGATTCTCTACTCGGTCGAGTGACAGACCCTGTAGAAAAACAGCAACTTCGAGGTCCTCAAGGGTCAGTCACCGGGGGTGGCTCGGCCGAGTGGCTTTACTCACTCGGCCGAGGGGCATTTCTTGCTCGGTCGAGTCGAAACCGTCAAAAGCCTGTACATTTCCAGTAAGTCGGCCTCTTTTGATGGTGGATTTCTCATGCCACTCAGGCGATGTGATCTTCTTACTCGGCCGAGTGGGATATCAACCCTCGGCCGAGTGCACGCCTAATTCCTTCTGTTGGAGCGCGTCCGGTCGGGTCGGCCGAGCGGTCTTCTTGCTCGGCCGAGTGAGTGCTCCACTCGGCCGAGTGGCATGCTGTAAATGCCCAATCTTCTCCATTTCTCCTCCTCGTCGCTTCTACGGAGTTTCTTCTTCTTCCACGCGTCTCCCATCACCGAATAGCCCTCAAAAGAGCCTTGGGTGACGCTCCGGAGTGGTTGCAAGTCCCTTAAGCTCATTTTTTCTCCCGATCGCTCCATATTTCCTGAAATCCGACAAAAACAAGAAATAGTGAAAAGTAACGCAATATCGTCGAATACTCGTGAAAATCGCAATATGAGCAATCGAAATGGCGTGAAAACATGCAAAAAAAGGTGTAAAATATGGACCGATCAAAATCCCCCAAGCTTACCTCTTACTCGTCCTCGAGGAAGGTAAGTAGAGAGACGAACTCGGGAGATGAAAATAAAGAAAATGAAATGAAAAAGAAAGAACACGAGGTGGAAGCGGTCGCTAGATTCTTCTCTCAGATTTCAAACCATAAGCTACACATCACGATAACTTGGAAAATACAAATCACATGCTATAAGGATTTCATATCTTACATAAACATGGTACTTGCAAGCTTTTAAGAACAACAAAAGGGATTCTCTAAATTCATACAATCAATTCATATCTACATCATGCATTTCATAGAATTTAATATACAAATGTTGGTGATGCACTTTTCAATCAAACGTTATAAATGAAGCATATAAGATACACACCAAACATGCAATGGAGAATGGAATAAATCATGGCATTCACATATTTATATCGATTCATAAGAAATCTCAATAACTAAGGTATTTTGCTAAGTTTCAGCATTATCAAACTTCCCCATTCGTGCACCTCTCCACTCTAATGTCGTACTCACTCATATGGTCAAATGAATTCAAACCCCCCAAAGCTTAGCTTGAGGCATCGCATCTAAAGGAATATGATAGTGGAAAATGGGATTTTTGCCTTGGTTTTCCAAAGTATTTTTTGGCTCCAATAATGAGATAGAGAAATATTTTTTTTTTCTTTTGGACTTTGTTTCTCATTTTTCTTGGATTTTTATAGGCGCAATTTGAATTGTATTTTTGGATTTTGGCTCCTTTTTGGCTTTTTGGACTTTTTGGAGCTAACTTTTCTTTTGTATGGATTTTTTGGGAAATAGATGCGATATAAGTAGCTTTAGGATGTGAACTCAAGTGACATGTAGAGAATAAAAGATATTTGTGGAGAAGGAAATAATGTAACGCTCGGTTCACTCTAAGATGTGCACGAACGGTTCAATAAAATAATACTTCAATTAAAACTCATATGTAAGCATGGATATTCTCAAACATCTCAATAAAAAGTGAAGTCAAGCAGTAAGAGTACAATCAAATCAGGCATGCAACAGAAGGTGAATAAGACAATAAAACTGATGCTTCAGATATACTAATGATGCGTGAATCTTGGTGCATTTCCAACAAAAGCATACTAAACACTAATCCATACATTCAGTTTCAATTAATATCATGCATTCATATAGAGGAATCATCGAAAGAAATAGATTTGCAAGCATATGTGAATAGCAAGACTATGGAATACTCTAAGTAGCATGGCATGGAATAATAAGCATCGTGATGGCTACTAAAGCAATAAGATATATCATCATAAGGAACAAATCTAGCAAAAGAAGAGAAAGGAAAATAAAGAAATAAAAAATAAAAAAGAGGAAAGAAAAGAAAAACAAGCACACAACATGATGCATGACCACACATAAAAGGAAAATAAGATGGAAAAATCAAAAAGATGATGCAAAAATTTTGAAAAATTTTAAAAACTCTAAAATAAAGTAAAAATGCAACTAATGCATCTAAATGGCATGGAAATGCACTCCTCCAAGATTAAACTTCACATTGTCCTCAATGTGATCATAATGGAAGAATATGAGGAACAACAATAATAATAAGGGGGTGAATGAAAAATGGTGAAATGAATGACATGAAATCCTAATGTAACTACATGCACATACAATGATGCATGAGAGCGCCCTCCCCCAAGCTTATACCAAACAATCCTATTCAAATGACTCGATCAAAAATATCATGGCTTTGCAAAGCGTGATCAAGTCAAACGAATAAGAAAGTAAGGTTTCACTTGAAAGAAATGCTCGAATGTGGTGAGCAAAAGGATGTGACACATCAAAATATGGAGAGGGCAATTAATATATATAATGGGTTTGGGGTGTAAAAATTTTTGTTGGCGCCATAAGAGGTGATATTTATTCAAACAAATATATACGGTCCTCTGGCTGTCGAGAGAATTCATGTTTATTTAAAGCATAAAAATTTCTACACTACTGGATTGATATCACATATAGCAAAAGGCGGATCCAGTATCTTTGCCGGTGCAGGCAATTGCTCCAACTGCTCCTTCCGTGGCTCTGCCAGATTCGTGTGTCCACGGACTCCAACGAACTCCAGCAATGCATCCTCCAGCATTCCCACAAGGACTCCACATGTACCCTGCAGAGAATAGGATGCATCAGTTCGCTGCAAAAAATTCACCCTCGTAATAAAAGTATCCCAAAGAGGATCGTCTATAAAAATATATGGAATAAATGATGGTGGACGATACTTCCCTGGAAATAATCCAATATCCTCTCGTGCTGTGATAGTTGTCTCCATGGTGTCCTCTCTCAGCTGCTCAGGTAAATCTGGATCATAGCTGTGGATCTCCTCGATAGACTCATCAAACTGTGACACGGCCAAGCATACCTCCGGTCCATAATCGTATGTGTGCTGCAAAAGGTATGACGTGTCAAAAATATCTGAATCAAAATAAATATCAAATGGAATACATGATTCAGAAATAGAGTGGGTAAAAATATCTCCCTGAGTGGGAGCAGTAAGCTCTGTGGGATAGTCCTCGACGTCAGTGGAAGGATGAGGTGGCTGCGGAAGCTCTAATGGAGGAGGGTAGTGCTCGGGATCCTCATAAATGGCTGTGTCCTCGTCCCGATGCACGACCTCCTCGGTGATAAGCTCTTGCTCCGTGTGTAAGGCCTCCTCAAAAGCATGCTTCGGCTCTGCGAGGTAAATTACATCAATGTCTTCTCCATCTGAATCATCTCCATCCATCCACTCATCGTATGGACTAGCTGTGTCTGTGGGTGGGGGAGTGACGACGGTGAAACCCGGCTCTGTAGCAACACGCCCTGAGTATCTCATTGCAGTTCTCTCATCAGAAGTGGTTGCATCTATGCCTGGTACCGTTGTCTCCTCAGATGTGGAAGCTTCAATGTCCTCAGCATGCCGTCCAAGAATCTCATCCAGATACGCATAAAAATGTGTGGTCCATACGATCACAGCCTCAGCAGAAGGTAGAGGTGGCTGCGGAAGCTCAACTATCGGTGGGCAAGACTCTGGATTTATCTGAATGAAGTTACCCTCGTCCCAAAGTGCTGCCTCCGCAATGCAATGCTCTGGCTCCGCATGTGATGCCTCCTCATGAACTATCAATGTAGGCTCTCCTTGGAATGGTGATGATGGCTGCTCATGTGTGTCAGCTCGTGGGGATGTATCATGTGGAGGGGAATTCTCGCAAACAATCTGAAAATATAGTCTATCCCCCTCGAGACTGACATGGATGTCCTCCTCAATTGTTCCTGCAGCTGAAACACGGTTCATAACAAAATCTGCAAATCGTAGCTCAAATGCATCACCTGCTGTAATGCTCTCTGAACCGATGAACCTCACTGACTTCAAGAGGCCATCCAATAATCTCTGAAATGCGTCATCCTCTGGCTGCGCATATGACTCAGTTTCTGCTTCCTTCACTGCCTCTTCGTCCATCCACTCTTCATATGCAATAGATGTATCGTAGGAAGTGGGATCGACGACGGCACATTCTGGCTCTGGTAGTAAGTCTGGCGATGCTTCTTGCCCATAAAATGAAGAAGCAGAACTGATATCTTTGGAAATCCCTGCAACCTTAAGCATGAGCGCATTCATTTCAAGTACCCTCTTCGTACATTCCAATTGAAGATTGCTCTTATCAAGCCCGGCTTGTATTTCCACCTGGTGTGCATGCATCTCATCAAAAAAGATCCTTTGTCTCTCATCAAGCTCGGGCCAGTGCATCTCCTCAAAAAAGTATTCTCCCATCTGAGCACTCGATCATAATAGTATTCTCCCGTCTGAGCACTCTGATCATAATAGTATTCTCCCATCTGAGCACTCTAATCAAAATAGTAATCTCCCATCTGAGCACTCTAATCAAAATCTGTGGTCCACGTAGTATAATCCATAGCACCTGATCAACAAAGATAAATACCTGGAGAAAAGATATCAGTGGCACAAAAGAATATAGAAATGATAATAATGGTGGCGGGGGTGAAAATTTCCTTTTGTTAGTTTTTTTTCGTAGTCTAATCAACCTAATTGTGACAAATTGGCACCCAACAGAAAACACCTCCCCGGCAACGGCGCCAAAAACTTGATCGCGCCCCGGATACACGTCTCGGAGAACGATTGTAGTTTTACCGCAAGCGCACGGTCAAGTGGCGAGCGGGTATCGAACACGAGGAGGTGGTGTTGGCTCCAATCTATCCTAGGTTGGTTTGACTACGAATGTTTTATTGGTGGAGATGGTTATGGAATGATGTAATGACAATGGTGATGGATGTCGGTGTCGGTGATAAAGATGTTGGGTAAAGTATCGATTCAAGTATAATATAATAGAAGTGTCTAGAGCTAGGAAATCCCCACTACGGATCGTCATGCATCATTGTGAATAGTGAATCTCAATATTACTAGACTTGCGTTGAGGTGAACTAGTCGTAACTGAATATAGAACCAAGCTCACGCTCTCGTGCTATTACCGGTCTATAGCGACCTAGATTAGGGCCCACTCTCGTGCAAACCCTAACCTAAGCCGCTAGCATGAAGATCGACATCATCGTTCAATCGCCCCTCGAGCCCACTCTTGTGCAAACTTGAGTTACGATCTAGGTTGTGATAGTTCGTATTCGTCCAATCTCTTGCAAACGAATATGGGTATAGATGTATAATAAAAATCCTAGCTTTGGTCCAATCTCTTGCAAACCAAGTCTAGAGAATCTCGATTATAAACCTAAATCGAATTTCTAGGCCTTCCCATCGATTAGAATCCAATCTCTTGCAAACCCCAATCAATGGAAATCCCTAGCTATCCGTAATAAATCGATCACAACCTAACCTCCTAGCAATTCTAGCAATTTAGAAATTCATTCATCACAAATCTGAAATTAGATCCATAGGGTTCATCCCCATGCCCTAGAACAACAAACCTACTCAAGCATAGCAATAACGATATGAGAATCAATAAAAATCATTGCTTGCATACAAAAAGATAGAAAAACAAAGATTCAAATAACAAGAACAAAATACTTAGCTTTGATGAAGATCTTCAATCCAAATACAAGCTTTTAGATCCAAGAGGGGGCCTAGGGCATGGCCTAACCTCTAAAATAATCCCTAAGAAAACATGTGGGAGATCCCTCTAATGGTGGCTACAAAACCTTTATATAGTCTCCCAAAACCCTAGCAAATAACCCAAGAAAACCCCTCAAATTCGTGCCAAAAAACAACCCAAACCGCAACTTAAAATCTGGGCCCGCCGCCGACTCGGCCGAGTGAGAAAATGTGACTCGGCCGAGTGGAAATTCCAGCACTACAGTGTTAACTTGCAGAAATTCTCTAGATTTCATCCGATCTCCGATTGGCGCGTTCTTGGCGGAGTTGGAACCGTCATGAAGTCTACTATCCATAAAAAATATGATAAAAATACTTTGATTGCTGGAATGATAGCAGATTTCAAAAGAGTGGGAGGCTGTCTGAAAATCTGGGCGCTGCGTGTCCTCGGCGTCACTCGGCCGAGTTGACTTCTCTACTCGGCCGAGTGGGATTCTCTACTCGGCTGAGTGACAGACCCTGTAGAAAAACAGCAACTTCGAGGTCCTCAGGGGTCTGTCACTGGGGGTGGCTCGGCCGAGTGGCTTTACTCACTCGGCCGAGGGGCATTTCTTGCTCGGCCGAGGGGCATTTCTTGCTCGGCCGAGTCGAAACCGTCAAAAGCCTGTACATTTCCAGTAAGTCAGCCTCTTTTGATGGTGGATTTCTCATGCCACTCGGGCGATGCGATCTTCTTACTCGGCCGAGTGGGATATCAACCCCCGGCCGAGTGCACGCCCAATTCCTTCTGTTGGAGCACGTCCGGTCGGGTCGGCCGAGCGGTCTTCTTGCTCGGCCGAGTGAGTGCTCCACTCGGCCGAGTAGCATGCTGTAAATGCCCAATCTTCTCCGTTTCTCCTCCTCGTCGCTTCTACGGAGTTCCTTCTTCTTCCACCCGTCTCCCATCGCCGAATAGCCCTCAAAAGAGCCTTGGGTGACGCTCCGGAGTGGTTGCAAGTCCCTTAAGCTCATTTTTGCTCCCGATCGCTCCATATTTCCTGAAATCTGACAAAAACAAGAAATAGTGAAAAGTAACGCAATATCGTCGAATATTCGTGAAAATCGCAATATGAGCAATCGAAATGGCGTGAAAACATGCAGAAAAAAAGGTGTAAAATATGGACCGATCAGCGAACGTGCAGTCTACCTTTATAGTCCTGACAATATTCCTTTTTCCGTCCTCCCACCATCATCTCTTGAGAGAATCCCCATTCGTACTTCTCATTTACCGTGGGAATTCTATCCGGATCCTTGGTATTCTGCACTAGTACATTTTCCACCCTTGAATCCTCCCGATTGGCACCCTTATGCCGGGTCACCTGGAACCATTATTATCCACCACGATCCACTGATCAATTTCGATGCACCTGTGATCCAGCCCGTTGCCCCTCCTTCTCCTGTCGGCATACTGACGTGTGTGTATATTTTATATATTCACACACGTCTTCTTTGTGTTTTTCCGTTATTTTCCGCCGTCCCGTATCCATTTTCTCGTATTTTCTAGTTTTCTTTCACTTCTCCTTGTTTTTGTGTGTTTACAGGAGATTGCCCTCGTAGGGGATACATAACGAATATATCATAAGTCCCCGGAGCAACGGGAGGAGTCACGCGTGATCCAAGGGGTCAAACGACCACTTTTCAGGCCCCACCCGATCAGTTGGACACAGCCAACCGATCGGGTGATGCACGCGTGCATGACCCGGATACAAGCTGAAGCGAAGTAAGGATCAACCGACCGGGTCGCCGACTGGTTCATCCCAATAGAGTTCTCGGGAAAATGGAGCTGAATTCCAACCGATCGGGTGACCTTCACCCGATCGGTTCATCTGTAGCCGATTCCTCCAAACGACGACCCGGAGAGCTCACCCGACGGCCCGATGACCGTGCCAAGTCGACGCAAGTTTTTGTCTTTTGGTCGACGTTTCCAACCGATCGGTTGATTTATCAATTGATCGGTTCACCCGATGACCGCAAGATCCAAACGACGAGCCGCTTGTGCCAACCGACCGTGTTACGTGAGCGGGTGAAGCTTATGAAAACCGCAGCAGAAGAACGTTGTAGCTCACCCGATCGGTTGATACTTCAACCGATAGGGTGAAGTTGTTTTTTATAAATAACTGCCTAGGTTTTCCAGAAACGAGAGCTGTGTATTTTTCTGTCTTTTTTCCCTATTGTGACGGCTAAAATTTTATCTTTATTTGTAAGTATTCTGATCTTTATGAAACTTTGATATTATCTTAATTGCATTACTACTACCGCATTTCAATTGCCTGATTATGTTTTTAATGGTCGATTTTCATTTAGATCGCTTTTAAGCTATAATGTGTGAGTAGTTCCCTAATCTGGGATTTTGGTGGAAACCCCTTCGTGGGATCTCCCTAATGCGTCCATATGACTAGGAAATCGATAGGGAATAGGAATCTATTAGTTATGTTGAATATTGGACTCCCCGGATTTGGTTTTGATGATGAGCAAACATAAATAATCCATGAACTAACAATTTGTGAGCGCAGTATTGGAGATCGTCGCCAAATTCACGAGAACATTCAAAGCGACATCTCAACACTTCACAAAACTCGTATTCATGCCTAAAGCTTCGTTGAAGCTCTCGCGCCGTTTTGGAAGTTATGAAGGATCAATCGAAGCTCTCGAAGACCGTTTATTAAGGTTTTATTCATAGTCTTTTTAGCTTCGATATATAGAATGTTAAGCCTTGAGTATATCTTACCATTCTAACTTCATAACGCTCATATCGTAGCTCTAGGATCTTAGTACAAGTTCATTCTAACTTCCTCGAAGCGTCGCGCTTCGATTCGGACTTGTTTGTGCATGTTAGTTGGTACAAGAAGAAGTACTGACCGACTAGATGGTGATCTAGTCGGTTAGCAACTCTTCTTGGACCGACTAGTTTGATTCCTTAATTTCTTGGACTTTACTGTTTACAGTTAGTCGGTCTACGTTGACTCACCAACCGACTAGTTTGTGAACTAGTCGGTCAGTGATGCTTCTTTGACCGACTAGTTGTGACTTACTGTTCATGCTAAATTTCTCCTAAGCTTAGTTTATCGTTAGTCGGTCTAAGAACGTTTGGTGACCGACTAGTTGACAATCTAGTCGGTCAACTTTTGTTCTTGGACCGACTAAGTCAACTTGTGTTCAGACTATTTCATTTTGCCTCTTAGTCGGTCTACGTTCACTGACTGACCGACTAGTTGTGAAACTAGTCGGTCAGAAAGTCTTCTTGGACCGACTATATTTCTAGGTCTGAAATTCTCTTTCTTCTCAGTTCCTCTCTTAGTCGGTCCATGCTGTTTGACTGACCGACTAGTTGATGAACTAGTCGGTCAGTGATTGTTCTTTGACCGACTAATTCTCCCAGATTTCTATCCGTTGGAGAATGACCTAAGTTGTTTTTATGGGACCCTATAAATACGAACCTAGGTCATTTCTATCTAGGTTAGAGCTTCCATTCAGAGATTCATTGAGATCAAAAGAGATAGCCATTCTCACTCAAATCTAAAGCTCTCTTCCTCACAAGAAACTCATTCTCTCACTATTCTAGATCTAGAATCCATCTTGAGAGAAGCTTGTTCTTGGTGAGCTCTTCAAGCTATAGCTTGATCCAAGTCTCCAAATCATCCCTAGGCACCGATTGCTGGTCATTTCCTTGGTGCTAAGTCTTGGTGACTTCATCTTCCTCAAATCCTTCATTTCACCTATTGGGTAAGAAAAACTCAAGGTATAGGATTTTGTGGTAAGTTTGCTTATTTCAATATAAACTCTTTTATATTGCTTGTTGATTCTCTCGGTTGTGAGAGAAGGTTGTGATCCCGGGTTGTGGGATTCACTATTGCCGTTGTTGTATGATTTGATCTTGTGAAGGTTTTTCACAAGATATTCATAGTGGAAATCTTGAGTTAGGGTTTCTAACTCTTGTATCCGGAGGGGATCCGGGTGGTTGGGACGTAGGATCACCGAGAACAAGTCGGGGAGACTTGGGTGGATCCGAACCCATTAACATCATTTGTTTGCATTGTAATTTTGTTGTTGTCTTTCAATTTAAGCTTCCGCAAATTGATTTGGTAGTTGTTTGCAATTTAATTTGGAATTATACTCCTTATTATTTTAAAGTACTATTCACCCCCCCTCTAGTACTTGTGCAGTAGCTTGTAGGGCATTTCATTTGGTATCAGAGCCAGATACTTAGCTATGTCTGCCAACGACAACAAGACCGTGCGTCCACCTTCCAACTATGACACCTTCAGGAACCGAGAAGGAGCATCTTCGGTAATGGAAGGACATTCCTCTACGAGGCCTCCATTCTTCAACGGTACCAACTACGGGTACTGGAAATGCCGGATGGAAACCTTCCTCCGGAGTGCATCCTTATGGAGGACTACAATGAAGGAATACATTGAGCCCAAAGAAGAAAACTTTGAGAAATGGACTACCGCGGAGGTCGCCGCGGAGGTAAGTAATGCCAAGGCAATGAACGCCTTGCAATGCGCATTGGAGCCCGAGGACTTCAATAAGATATGCACATGTAAGAGTGCATATCAAATTTGGAACTCCCTCCTCATTCTTCATGAAGGGACGAGTAGGGTAAGAGACTCTAAACTCGTAGTCGTAAACAAAGATTACGAAATGTTTCATATGCAACAGGGCGAGAAGATGAAAGAATATTACGCTCGCTTTGTTGACATAATAAACGAGTTAGAGACCCTCGGCAAGTCCTACACTCAAAAGGAGAAGTGCTCAAAGCTTATTGAAGGACTTCCCTCTTCTTGGGAAAAACGTACCTTCGCCATCGAGGAAGGTAATGACATGAACAAATATACCGTAGTTCAACTAATGGGTACTTTGATGTCATACGAGGTACGCAAAGATAGCAAGGTGAAGCTACAAGACAAGATGAAGTCCTATTTGAACCAAGACGCGCCTAAGAAAAAGGCGATTGCATTCAAGGCGGCTTCATCCACCTCTACCGATGATGATGACTCGGAAGAAGAAATGGACATGGAATCCATTGCACTCATGGCAAAGAAGTTCAATCGCTTCTTCTGAAAGGGTAACTTCAAACAAAAATCTAAATTTACTTCTACTAATGCCTCTCCACCTTTGTGCTTTAAATGCAATAAGCCAGGACACATCAAAGCGGATTGTCCTCAAAACAAGCAAAAGGAGAAGTGGAAGGCGCCGAAGTTCGACAAGTCAAAGAAGTACAAAAAGGGGTACAAAAAGGGACTTGTCGGAGCAACATTCACCGACTCCGAGGATTCCTCAAGCGGAGAGTCGGATGATGAGAAAGTGGAGCAAGCGCACATGTGCTTCATGGCAAGAGAGGAGCATGATCAAGGATCTTCCTCTTCCGATGATAGCGACGACGAAGGCGATGAGGTAACTATGGATGATCTTAGGGATGCTAACTCTCATTTATGGTCTAAATACACTAAGTTAGTAAATAGATATACTAAAGTAAAAGATGACCTAGCTAGCATTCAAACCTCGCCTAAGACTATCATCACCAACAACGACACCGTTGTTGAAGAGTTAAGAAATGAGATTGTTAATCTCAAATCTAAACTTGAACATGTTAGCATTGATGATCCGGAAGAACATAGGATAGCGGATTTAACTTCTCAAAACTCGACTTTGAGTATTGAGAACGAGAATCTTAAATCTCGTGTTTATGTGCTCACATCGCAAGTATCCACATTAGATACTTCTATGCGTTCTCTCAAAGAGAAATATGAGAACACATTAGGCCGAATCAATAGATTCAATAAGGGTAAGGACCATTTGGATAAGATCCTAAGTGACTTACTTCCGGCCAATCACCACATTGGTTTGGGGTATACGATGGGATGTCCATCCAAAGCGGCCACTACTTTTGTTAGGCCAACTTCCGGTGACTCTACGAGTGGTAGCAAACACTCTATTGGTAGTTTATCTACCAATGGTGCTTCCACCTCGTCCACACCCTCTTTTGGAAAGAAACCCACTTTGGGTGGACCTCCAAAGAAGGGGCATGCTTATATGTACACAAATACCATGCCACGTAGGAACACACGTCCTACTCCACCATCTCACACATATGATGATTTCTATGCTACACGTTCACGGGCACGTGCACACCATGTGAGACACCCTCACGCACGTGTTCCCACACATGCATATGTTCACCCACCTCATCATATGAATAATTCTCGTCGTGCACCATTCCATCATGTTCCGTATGCCTATCCACGACATGCATCACGTAGAAACCAACAACGCATGCATGCACCCAATAGGTTGATGGCTCCCAAAATTTTCACTATTTGGAGCCCAAAGGACACAAGCATGGATGAAAAACAAGTATATATGAATGCTTATTTTTCGGATGTTGTGCATAGTAGAAATTATGTGGGGAAGTCAAAGTCCAATTGGACTTGGCTTCCAAAGGTCTAACTTTTGAGGACCCAATGACCTTGGGTACCATGATATGAAAGTTTCTATCTTTAGGTACTCAAGGAAAAGAAAAAGAAGAGGAGCAACAAATTTAAATTTAGCACCAAAGGGAATTGGATACTCGATAGCGGGTGTTCAAAACACATGACGGGTGACGCTCAATTGCTCTCCGGAGTGGTTCCCATTGCAAATGGAAATCGCGTCGTATTTGGAGGCAACGAGAGCGGAACCATCGTCGGTGTTGGTAAAGTGGGTAACCCTTCTAAACTCTTAATTAGTGATGTCTATCTAGTTAATGGTTTAAATCATAATCTTATTTCAATAAGCCAACTTTGTGACAAAGGTTACAAAGTTAGCTTTGCGAAAGGATTGTGTCATATTTCAAATGATAATAATAAATTATTATTTTCCGGCACACGCCATAAAGATATTTATATTTTGGATCTTCCTAAGTCATATGAACAATGTCTCGTTGCCAACACAAGTGAACAACACTTATGGCATCGACGCTTTGGACATGTGAACTTTGGAACACTTTATAAGCTTTCGAAATTAAATTCCATTAAAGGTTTTCTGAAGCTCGTTTTCGAAAAGAAAAGTTTTTGTGATTCTTGTCAATGTGGTAAGCTTCCTAAATCTTCATTTAAACCTAAGAAAAGCATTTCTACGAAACGGCCACTAGAGCTATTACATCTAGATTTATTTGGGCCAACTAGAGTTGCTTCCTTAGGAAATGCAAGATATGGACTAGTCATCGTTGATGATTATTCAAGATTTACATGGGTATTTTTCTTATGTAATAAAAATGAAGCTTTTGAAAACTTCACAATATTTGTGAAGAAAGTACAAAATCTCATCGGAACCACCATTGTCACTATTCGTAGTGATCATGGGGTGAATTTGAGAATGAGTCTTTCTCAAATTTTTGTGATGATCTTGGAATTACTCACACGTTTTCTTTCCCTCGCGCACCTCCTCAAAATGGGGTTGTTGAGAGGAAGAATAGAACGCTTGTGGAGTGTGCTCGCACTATGCTCGAAGATAGTCAACTTGGTTATCAATTTTGGGCGGAAGCGGTACACACCGCTTGTTATGTGTTTAATAGAATACTTTTGAGGCCCGGCACCAAACAAACTTGCTATGAATTGTTGTTTGGTAGATTGCCTCAAGTTAAACATTTTCGTGTTTTCGGCGCAAAATGTTTTATTAAAAACACATATGATAATTTGGACAAGTTTGATCCGAGATCGGATGAGGGGATATTTGTTGGGTATTCCTCACGTAGCAAAGCCTACCGGATATACAACAAAAGATCCTCTACGATCGAGGAATCACTTCATGTCTCTTTTAATGAGAATTTTACTACTTCTAGAATTTCAAATGATAATGATTCTATGGATGTTTTATGTGATTCGTTTGAAAATTCTAAGTCTATTGATTCAATTGATTCTATTGAGACTAACCCGACTAATGAAGTTGTTGAGAATGTGCCTAGTGATCAAGGTATTCCCAAGCGGCTTCATACCGTTCGCGACCATCCCCATGAGCAAGTCATTGGCAATATTAATGATAGTGTCAAGACGAGATCTCAAGTCCACCACTTCGCCAATTGTGCCTTTGCCTCATCGATTGAGCCAAAGAATATAGTTGAAGCGTGCGAAGATAGTGCTTGGATCCTTGCCATGGAGGAGGAACTCATTCAATTCGAGAGGAATGAGGTATGGGAGCTTGTTCCTTTGCCATCGAAGAACCACACCGTCATAGGGACAAAGTGGATCTTCAAGAACAAAACCGACGAAAATCAAGTCGTCGTCCGGAACAAAGCTCGGTTAGTTGCTCAAGGCTATCGCCAAGAGGAAGGTATCGATTTCGAAGAATCCTTCGCTCCGGTAGCTAGATTAGAATCAATTAGACTTTTATTGTCTTATGCATGCCATAAAAATTTTAAGTTATTTCAAATGGATGTTAAAAGTGCATTTTTAAACGGAGATGTTGTTGAGGAAGTTTACGTTTCTCAACCTCCGGGCTTCATAAATGAAAAATTTCCAAATCATGTTTTTAAACTAAAGAAAGCTCTTTATGGTTTGAGACAAGCTCCTCGAGCTTGGTATGATCGCCTAAAGAATTTTCTTTTGGATTTGAATTTTAAAATGGGCGAAGCCGATTCTACACTTTTTGTTAAGCATGCGAATAATGATATTTTATTAGTTCAAATTTATGTTGATGATATCATTTTCGGTGCTACTAACTTCACTCTTTGCGAAGAGTTTTCTAATGTTATGAAGGACCAATTTGAGATGAGCCACATGGGCGAACTCAAATATTTCTTAGGTCTCCAAATTCGCCAATTGAACGATGCAATCTTCATCCACCAAACGAAGTATACGGTGGAGTTGCTTAAGCGATTTGGAATGGAAAGTGCTTCCGGGAAAAAGACTCCAATGAGCACGACTACGCATCTTGACAAGGATACGGGCGGTAAGGATGTAGACATTCGTCTATATCGAGGTATGATAGGTAGTTTACTTTATCTTACCGCAAGTAGGCCCGATATTATGTTTGCCGTATGCATATGTGCTCGTTATCAGTCTCAACCTAAGGAGTCTCACTTAGTAGCGGTAAAACGTATTTTCCGTTATCTAAGTTATACACTTGATTTTGGATTACTTTATCCAAAATCTAGCACGTATGAGTTAGTCTCATACAGTGATGCCGATTATGCGGGATGCAAATCCGACAGGAAAAGTACTAGTGGCACTTGCCATTTTCTAGGAAATTCTCTTGTCTCTTGGTTTTCCAAGAAGCAAAATTCCGTATCACTTTCAACCACCGAGGCGGAATATATTGCCACCGGTGCCGCTTGTGCCCAGGTTCTTTGGATGAGACACACTTTGAAGGATTTTGGTATTCACTGTGATACTAGCCCTATCATGGTGGATAACCAAAGTGCTATCTGTCTTTCAAAGAATCCGGTGCACCATTCCCGATCAAAACACATAGATGTCTGATACCATTTCTTAGATGATCATGTTGCTAAAAAGGACATCATTTTAGTGTACGTTGAAACCCAAAAGCAAATCGTCGATATTTTTACGAAACCCCTAAAGGAGGACTCCTTTGTGCGGTTGCGTCGAGAATTGGGGATTATGGGTGAATCCGAGATATAGGATTCATGTTTCATTCAATTATCTTGCATGCTATTATATTTTGCGATATTTCGTTCATGCTAGATTTATTGAATTTTTGGGAATTTTATGTGATATGTTTGAATTTATGATCGAATTCGTATTTCAATGTCGTATTTAAGATTTCGACGTTTTATGGGGTAATTTAGATGACTAATGAGAGTGTTAAGATGTTTCATCCAAGTGGTTTGTGAAGAGAAATCAATTATCAATTTTTGGACTCTTCTAGTCGGTTTCAGTTCATTTGTCAACCGACTAGATGCTCATCTAGTCGGTCAGCAAGTGAACTCAGACCGACTAGATCAAGCTTTTATCTTACTCTTATCATTTTCTTTCTTTAGTCGGTCTCAGTACACTTACCGACCGACTAGATTGAAAACTAGTCGGTCAGTGTGTATACTGCGACCGACTAATTCTAGCCCTAAAAATCCCTGTTTGCCTCTGTTTCGACTTAGTCGGTTCAAGCTCATTGACCGACCGACTAGATCGTAATCTAGTCGGTCAGTGCTTGAACTGTGACCGACTAAGTATGTTAGGGCATTTGTGTATTTTCGCTTCCAGACCGACTTATCTTCATTTTCATCCGACTAATCTTAGTTTTAGTCGGTATTCCCCTCAGCTCCAGCCCGAAAAATCCCAAACCCCTTTCGAGCCCCTTCGTATTCCCGTCGACTCCGGCCAGATCTCCGGCCATCCCAGCCGTCCGCCGCCGTCGCCCCCTCCTCCTAGGTATATCTTCCCCTCCTAGGTGTCGATTTCCTTCCCTAGGGTTCGATTTCATCATCTAGGTGTTCTAGGGCTTGTGTATTTCGGATTTTAATTTACTCTCTTAGGGCTTGTGTGTTAGCTTCTAGGGTTTGTGCTAGGGTGTTTGATCTTCCCGACGTTTGGTTGTACTCGTCGTGCCACGACCATGGCAAAGACGAGGATTCCTATCGCCTCTTCTGGGGCTTCTCCTATGTCTATAGAGCCTTCCGACCCTAGGAATCCATCTAAGCCTAAGCGTCGTGCCAAATCAACCCAAGCTTCTCCGTCTTCGCCTCCTCTGAAGAAGCAGAGGACGGCGACCGTCAAACCCAGAAAATCTAAGACCAAAAAGGCCATACTCCACTCACCCTCTACTCCTCCCGATTCCGACACTGAGTTTGTGCCTGAGGATGAGCCTAGCCATAGGGAACCCACTCCTCCACTTCGTCCTAGGACTCGCCAGCCAAAGGGAAAGGGCCCAATGCCAGCGGGTGGTGTTGACATATCGTTGTGTCGCGACGACCCTATGTGTCTCGCGGCCTACAACCGTATTGAACACTGCCCGATGCTATTGGAGCACTACGTTCAGTTTTCAGATTTCCTTGGCTTAGCTGATCTCCTCTCCTATAGTGGTCTCCTTGATTATCTCCGCTATGATCTTAAGGCCAACCCTAAACCATATCCTCGCCTTGTGAAATTGTTCTATGCCAATCGTGTCCGAGGCCAGTACGACACGAGTCACTCCATCGAGACTACTGTCTTGGGAACTCCTATAGTTCTCACGGCAGAAATCTTGGGGGAGATACTTGGTTGTTCGTCGTCCGGTCTCCTTCCTTCTGACATTTCCGTCGACGATATATCTTCCTTGGATCAGTCCGTTCTTTCTGACATCTTCCATGTGATCCCTCCTGCCTTTATTGGAGTTCCTTCAAAGTCGTTCAAGCCAAATGCCTGGGTTCTGAATCTCATTCTGAAGTCGTGCTTGCTTCCCAAGTACGGCTCATCTTCACTTCCATCCCAGCCATTTTTGAAGCTTATCTACGCTCTTTTCTTGGGTTGCGAGATTAATTGGGCTCGCGTTATACTCGATAAGATGGACTCTTTCGAGTGTATACGCAAGACCAATAAATCTGCGCATATTCCATATCCGTGTCTGCTGACCCTTGTCTTTCGTCATTTCCGAGTCCCTCTCCCTCCTGACGATGAGCGTCCCTTGGGTACTCCTCTAAACGCGACGGCCGTTAAGAAATCTCTAGCGGCGCTTCGTCACGTGCAGAGGTTTACCGCTTCTGCTTCCCAGTCTACTCCCTCAGCTGTTGCAGCCCCCGCTCCTCCTGCCACATTAGACGATGTCGTACGCCTTCTTCGTCAGCACGACTCACGTTTGGCTCGTACTGAGGAGGTCGTCTGTCGTATGGCTCGTATGATGGGGATTGATCTTCCTCCTTCAGTTTCTGAGGCCGAGGAGATGGACGATGAGGAGCTTGACGAGCTTGTCACTTCCTTAGCCCGTGGCGATGAGGCCACTGCTGCTGCTGCTGCTACCACTTCAGCTCCTGGAGATGGCACCTCTTCCGGTGTTCCAGAGACTTCTGCCGCAGTAGTTCAGACTTCTGAGGCTGCTGTTACTCCTGCTGTCCCTGTTGACGAGCCTGCTGCTGTTGAGACCCCTGCTGTTGTGACCCCTGCTGTTGAGCCAGTCGTTTCCACTCCTACCCCGACGATCCCGTCTGTTGAGACGCCTCTTCTCCCTGCAGAGCCTGAGTCCACTCCGTCGACTGGACCCACGGACACTGCAGATCCAGCCACTTCCTCGTGATCGTTAGTTCCGAGGACTCTCCACTACTCTTTGGATGACATATCTTTTTGAGAGTATTTTGGGTTAGGATGGAGTATGAGGGTTGATTTGATGTATTTCTGAGTTTTCTGGATGTCGGTGTTGGATATTTTGATGTGTTGTATTTTTTGTTGTTGGACGTTGATGATGTTGATGATGATGTTCTCATGATGATGTTGTATCAATGCTATATGATGTATTTCTTTTTGATGGGTATGTTGCATTTGTTGTATCGATCTCTTTTTGGGATGTACTCTTGATGTTTCTATCTATATATACATCGTTGTTCATGTTGTGATAATTACTTCCTCGTGCACATTAATTCTCATTCAATGTCCATGCTATGTAAAATCGTCGCTCGACGATTGAAAAACTTGGTTAAATAGATTTTATTTCTATATTTGTATAGAATTGTTTTCCATGCACAAATTTAACCAAGAATATTGAATATTGGAGAGTATGTTTCATTATTCAATAAATGAAAAATTACCAAATATTTTTGATGATTTTGATTATCGTTTTTTTTTGATAATGGACAATTTGGCACACCTTGATTTGATTTCATCATTTTTCCCTTGGTGTCAATTAGTTCCATCGTCATTGTCTACGACTCCCGATGTTGGATTTTCCATTTCCTAGTTGTCGTTGTATGCCCCCCATTTTTGGGATAATGCCAAAGGGGGAGAGATAATGATAATAAATAGCGCAAATGAAAATTTAACTCAATTTCCAAGAATCTAGTTTGATATGTTAGATTCAGGGGGAGTTAAGATATATATAAGGATTTTCAAAATCCGATATTTCGAAAATCGATTCTCTTTATTAATCTTACTCGTCTGCTTGATGCAATTCATATATATTCATTTTGGAATTAACGTGTCATCAATGCAGGGGGAGTAAGTATTTTGCATTTGAATCATTATTTTTGATTATTATTTATGTTGGTTTGTCATCACCAAAAAGGGGGAGAATGTTGAATATTGGACTCCCCGGATTTGGTTTTGATGATGAGCAAACATAAATAATCCATGAACTAACAATTTGTGAGCGCAGTATTGGAGATCGTCGCCAAATTCACGAGAACATTCAAAGCGACATCTCAACACTTCACAAAACTCGTATTCATGCCTAAAGCTTCGTTGAAGCTCTTGCGCCGTTTTGGAAGTTATGAAGAATCAATCGAAGCTCTCGAAGACCGTTTATTAAGGTTTTATTTATAGTCTTTTTAGCTTCGATATATAGAATGTTAAGCCTTGAGTATATCTTACCATTCTAACTTCATAACGCTCATATCGTAGCTCTAGGATCTTAGTACAAGTTCATTCTAACTTCCTCGAAGCGTCGCGCTTCGATTCGGACTTGTTTGTGCATGTTAGTTGGTACAAGAAGAAGTACTGACCGACTAGATGGTGATCTAGTCGGTCAGCAACTCTTCTTGGACCGACTAGTTTGATTCCTTAATTTCTTGGACTTTACTGTTTACAGTTAGTCGGTCTACGTTGACTCACCGACCGACTAGTTTGTGAACTAGTCGGTCAGTGATGCTTCTTTGACCGACTAGTTGTGACTTACTGTTCATGCTAAATTTCTCCTAAGCTACTGTTTATCGTTAGTCGGTCTAAGAACGTTTGGTGACCGACTAGTTGACAATCTAGTCGGTCAACTTTTGTTCTTGGACCGACTAAGTCAACTTGTGTTCAGACTATTTCATTTTGCCTCTTAGTCGGTCTACGTTCACTGACTGACCGACTAGTTGTGAAACTAGTCGGTCAGAAAGTCTTCTTGGACCGACTAGATTTCTAGGTCTGAAATTCTCTTTCTTCTCAGTTCCTCTCTTAGTCGGTCCATGCTGTTTGACTGACCGACTAGTTGATGAACTAGTCGGTCAGTGATTGTTCTTTGACCGACTAATTCTCCCAGATTTCTATCCGTTGGAGAATGACCTAAGTTGTTTTTTTGGGACCCTATAAATACGAACCTAGGTCATTTCTATCTAGGTTAGAGCTTCCATTCAGAGATTCATTGAGATCAAAAGAGATAGCCATTCTCACTCAAATCTAAAGCTCTCTTCCTCACAAGAAACCCATTCTCTCACTATTCTAGATCTAGAATCCATCTAGAGAGAAGCTTGTTCTTGGTGAGCTCTTCAAGCTATAGCTTGATCCAAGTCTCCAAATCATCCCTAGGCACCGATTGCTGGTCATTTCCTTGGTGCTAGGTCTTGGTGACTTCATCTTCCTCAAATCCTTCATTTCACCTATTGGGTAAGAAAAACTCAAGGTATAGGATTTTGTGGTAAGTTTGCTTATTTCAATATAAACTCTTTTATATTGCTTGTTGATTCTCTCGGTTGTGAGAGAAGGTTGTGATCCCGGGTTGTGGGATTCACTATTGCCGTTGTTGTATGATTTGATCTTGTGAAGGTTTTTCACAAGATATTCATAGTGGAAATCTTGAGTTAGGGTTTCTAACTCAAGTATCCGGAGGGGATCCGGGTGGTTGGGACGTAGGATCACCGGGAACAAGTCGGGGAGACTTGGGTGGATCCGAACCCATTAACATCATTTGTTTGCATTGTTAATTTTGTTGTTGTCATTCAATTTAAGCTTCCGCAAATTGATTTGGTAGTTGTTTGCAATTTAATTTGGAATTATACTCCTTATTATTTTAAAGTACTATTCACCCCCCCTCTAGTACTTGTGCAGTAGCTTGTAGGGCATTTCAAGTTACGCCGGGTGTTTTATTGTCATCGGCGGGAAAAAGACCGCCTTTGACCGTTGGGCCAATGGGGAATAAACTTGGCGGTTGACTCCCTAGCCATAGCTCACGCCCTTAACGTAGACATCGAATCCTTGCATGCGGGATCGGCAAGACGAGATGTTGGGAGTTATCGTTGCGAGCTTAGTGCTCCCGGAGTCGGTCAGTGTTAATGGACATGGGAATGCCCACTGACCAAACCCAGGTAATCCGGCGTATCATCCAGGGCACCGAGTGGAATATCAGGCCCATGGGATGCTGGTATCACTCTTAGAGGCAACGTCTTACCACTAAACCCTAATTCCGATCGTATTCCTATCCGTCAGTCGTAATAGCGAGAACACATGATCGGGTGGAAACCGAAGTCCCATGTTTCCTTTTATATTGTTTAACCTCGTATCTACATTTCGTGACAACTCATCCATCGATTCGGGCTAGCTCATCCCTAGGGTGAATTGGTTCCTCTTAGAAAAAAGCACAACCACACCTCCCTGTGTTCGACCCCCAAGCCACACTATAACACCGTGCGCTTGCGGTACAAATATTTTAAATCTAGTATCCCCCATCATATTGCACACTTGCATGATCACAAACCGGGGGACGTCAAGCTTTATGGCACCGTTGCCGGGGAGGCAACGTGCTTGTTTATTTTAGGACCTTCGAACCCTTGAGTCTAGCTCATATCTCTATGTTGCGATAATTTTCGCGTTCTTCTTTTTTATGTTTATTTTTCTAATTTTTATTTTCTATTTTTATCTGTTTCTATCCCACACTTGCTTCACGAGTGTTTGTTGCTTTCCATGCGTAGGAACACAAGGAGTCTTGACGACTTGATTCCTGTTGATCCAGATATAAACGCCACCTTTAGGCGTCTGGCCGCAGAGAAGAGAAGGAGAGAAGAGTCTGAAGTCATGGGGGAGAATACCCCACCGCATAAGTCCATGCTGGAGTACTCGATGCCATCCATCAAGTCCACCTTCGCTATCCGACCTCCTGCTATTACGGCACAGAGCTTCGAGCTTAAGCCGTCCTTAGTGACGTGGATCCAGCAGGATCAATTCTCTGGGGCACCCATGGAAAGCCCTATCGAACATCTGGACTCCTTCTTAGAGAAGTGTGACACATTCCGGATTAATGGAGTCACAACTGAAGCAATCCGTCTGAAGTTATTCCCTTTCTCTCTGCGGGATAAGGCCAAGCAGTGGCTTAGGAGAAAGGACCCGAACACCTTCAACACCTGGGAGAAGCTCTCGAATGCGTTCTTAACTAAGTTCTTCCCTCCGGGGAAAACTATGAAGCTGAGGAGTGAGATCTCCTCATTCTCCCACGCCAGCCACGAGTCTCTGCATGAAGCCTGGACAAGATACAAAGAAATGCAGCAGAGATGCCCGCATCACGAGCTTCCTAAGTGGCAGATTATAAACCTGTTTTATAATGGTTTGAGGGACGACTAGAAGTCTTCGATGGACGCAGCGGCTGGAGGGTCCTTTACGTCTAGGAGTGAAGAAGATGCCGGACCAATTCTTGAAAACATGGCATCGAACAATGAGCAGTGGTGTGACAAGCGAGCCACACCTAGATCTGGGGTTATCCACAGGGTCAAGGACGTCGACAAATTGTCCAGCAAGTTTGACTTGCTGTCGACCCAGATCTCAGTGCTGATGGTAGGAGCCGGTGGTGCCGGTACACAACATATTGCGGCGGTGGAGGCAGAAGTCATGGGGGACTTCGAGGGCGGCGACATCTCACCACCGGTGGACCAAGCGAGCGCACTATTCTACAATCCAACGGGAAATGTGCCGTATCCACCACGGACTAGCTCCAATCCAGCCTACTCTCCAAATAACCGGAACCACCCCAATCTTAGCTACCGGGCGCCTTATCAGCAACCGCAACCACAAGTATATCAGCGGCCTAGGCAACAGCAGCAGTTTCAGCAGCAGCAGCCCCCACAATCATACCAACAGTACCCCCCAAGGAACCAGCAGCCCTTACAGCAACAGCAGCAGCAGTAGCAGCCGTACGGCCAGCAGCGTGCTATCTCCCCGGTTGAGTCCCTCTTGACTCAATACATTTCGAACCAGGAGAAGATCAATTTGAAGCTGGAAATGGGGTAGAGGGCCCTTACTGACCAAGTAACCCAGCTGGGGTTACAGGTGGCGAACCTTCAAAGGTCGCAAAATCAATTGCCGCCACAACCGGAAGTGAACCTGAGGGGCGCAAATCAAACATTGGCACTAACGCATGAACATGCGAATGTGTCCGCTATCGTCTTGAGAAGCGGGACACAAATTCCTACAAGAGTGCCAACCAAGGAACCTGAAGCACTGTTGATCGTAGAGCGACCAATTTAAAAAGCTAATGACAACGGCGCTTCGTCACCAAAGACCACGACTCCGGAGGGAGTCCTTGAAGAGGAGAAGAAGAAGGACGATGAAGGGAGTCTAAGGGTATTCAAGCCCATTGTGCCTTTTCCACAACAGCTTGCCAAAGCCAGAATTGATGAAAAATACGGCAGGTTCTTCGCTATGGTAAAGGATCTGAGCTTACAAATCCCATTCCTTGAAGCTATAGAGACCATACCCTCCTACGTGAAATTTCTCAAGGATTTTGTGACAAAGGGTTCTAGAAAGGAAAAGGTAGTTCTCACGGCGGAGTGTAGTGCTCTCATCCAGTGAGCAAATCTGCCTAAGCTAAAAGACCCGGGGATCTTTTCTATCCCTTGTGTGATCGAAGAGGTAAAGATCCATTGTGCGCTCGTCGATCTTGGAGCGAGCGTCAGTTTAATGCCCATGTCGCTATATAGGAGGATAGGGATGGGCGACCTGGAGCCCACCGGTATGACCATACAGCTTGCAGACCGATCGATCAAATATCCGGTGGGGGTCGTAGATGACCTGCCTGTCAACGTAAGTGGGGTGCATGTGCCAGTGGACTTCGTCGTTATAGACATGCCTGAAGATACACATACCCCCATCATCCTTGGACGGCCCTTCATGGCCACCACCGACGTTTTAATACATGTGAAGAAAGGGAAGCTCTCCCTGAATGTTGGCGACCAAAGGGTCGAGTTCGACTTGGGGTTGTCCATGAAGCATCCTCCTGATGAGCAAGGGTGCAATATGTTGGATATAGATGAAGAGAGAGCAACTAAAGCTGGGTCTTGGGAAATTCTTTCAAGGAATCCCCTCGATAGCTTGGGGGACCTTGAAGAACACGTCAGTCTGAAGAAAGATAATGTTGCTGAGAAAGCGGGTGTGTCACATACGATCCCTCCCGGATTCCAAAAGTCTCCTCCGACGAGGAGAAAAGGGAAAGAGCCCATAGGGCTTACCGGTGATGAGATCCGGATCTTGAAAAGAGTGGCGGTAGATGCCAATATAAGGGAGAAGCCCCCTGATACCATCAACGGAGGGAGGACCATCATAGAGGTCTTTTTATCACCACTGCTGGTACCGAAGACCACCGCTCAAAAATCTGAAGGGATGCCAAACTTAGGGCATCACCCCCGTCCACCTTGAAGATCATCTAGGGGCGTCGAGCAAACGACGTTAAACAAAAGAACTTCATGGGAGGCAACACATGCTCTAAACTTTTATCTTTATTTTTGGGATTATTTTTAGCTTAAATTTTTCTTATTTTGATAAATAAATCCAGCCACGGGAACTTTCGTCGAGAGACTTAGGCCATTTGTGAATTTTTGCATGAAACAAGCCCTCACCCGATCGGTTGACCACTCAACCGATCGGGTGAGACGTATCAGACAATGGCCGTATCTGTTCTCTAGCAAACCGGTCGGGTGAAGCAAGCTGAGACCGGGTGGCTGACCGTGTGGGAACGGCTGAAGTCTCGGAAAATTTGGGATTTAATCAACCGATCGGTTGATATGAAGCATGGTCGTGTGACTGACCGGGTGAGCTGCACTGAATTCTCGGGAAAAATTGTGAAGCGGTCAACCGATCGGCTGATTATTCACCCGATCGGTTCGCTTATAGCCTCTTTTCAACGAAATTTTCGACCTAATAATCAACCGATCGGGTGAAAACTCACCCATCGGTTCGACTTAAACCCAATAAATAGCCCGACTTCACCCGTTCATTTCCCCCTCACCCGATTTCGACTCTCCTTCGCCGTTTCAACTTCGCCAAGCTCCAACCGGCCTTGTTCTTCCCTCAACCGACCACAAATCCCCCTCAATCGATCTCTCCACTCCCTATCTCCTTCCCCCCATCGATCTCTCTCTCTCTCTCTCTCTCTCTCTCTCTCTCTCTCTCTCTCTCTCTCTCTCTCTCTCTCTCTCTCCATCTTCGATTTAACCCCCATAAAACCCCTAATTTCCGACCAACTCACCCCATTTTCGAAAATTTGTTGAAAAGAAATGTTGCGGCTTCACACTCCATCTCATTGCGCTGCGTTAGGTAATCTACGAGCAAGGATCGTCATCTCTACTTGGTAACTTCGCTCCTTAGCTCCATTTTCAATTTTGCCCCAGTATTATTATTTTGCTTGATTGCCTATGTTTGTGTGCATTCATCATATCTCGCATACACTAGCATCACACACACTCACATGGCCCGGGATCAAGATAAGGGTAAGGGTATTATGCGTGAGGAGGGATCGTCTCGCAAGAGACGAAAGACAAGACGTCCACCACACTCACGCCCTCCTCCTGCACAGCCTGCACAACCCCAACCCCAGCCCCAACCTATTATCCCAGCTGAGGACCCAATGATGGGCCTGCGTGGCTACCGTTTTAGGAGTTAAGAGCAAAAAGATTTTTATCACAGACTCAATGCACTGGGGCACCTATCAACCAAATTTGCCCATGCCCAAAGGCTTATCGATCTGGGTGTGTTCACCAAGGTCGAGACTCTCTTCACCAATTTAGGTCGGTTAGCCTTCCTGAACGCCACCGCGGTATCCTACCCTTCCCTCACACTTAAATTTTTATCCTCCCTTGTCTGTGAATCTGGGTCGATCGTCATTTTTCGCGTCCGTAACAAAACCATTCGCACCCACCTGAATACCATTAATAACATCTTTGGTTTCCTCATCCTTGGGGACGACGCTATCCGTCCTTACGGGTATCCCCCCGAATTCGATGTCGATCAATTTTGGTTCCGCCTCACCCTGCATGCTCACTACCCTCGAGGAAAGGCCAATGCCTCCTCCATCATTCACCCCATATTCCGTCTGGCCCACCGAATCATATCCTCCACATTCTTCCCCAGGGATGAGTCAGGTACTGTGACCATCCCTGATCTTTTCATTTTGTGGGCCATGACCTTCCCTTTTGTTCGAGGTGATGACGGGATTTCTTTTAGGGCCCCTGTTTTCCCATCCATGCCGGTGCTTGGCTTGTTCACAAGCTACTTGAGATTAGCCGCGCCGGCAAGGGCAAGCTTTGTTGTGAGGGCCTTATTACTATCATAGCTTCATATCCTTAGTTTAATATTTCCGTCCCCCGAGATTTACCTGCTGCCGCAGGACCTACACGTCTCGATCTTGACGTCATGCGGCATATACACATGATCAAGCCCCGCCCCGATGGTCGTTTCACTTTCCATTACGGCCACCCCCTGCTCCTTATACCATTCTGCCCAACCCCGCTCGCATGACTATCCAGCTTGTGGCAGAATGGACATTCCCACCTAGTCCTGAGTTTATAGGGGGGTTATGTCTTCCATTTATCCCGGGCGCACCCAGACCACCTTCCCCTGCAGCCCACTTAGGCGAGCAGGACATTCCTGCGTCCCGTGGAGACCCCGGGGCTGGGCCTAGTAGTGCCATCCCGGCTTCTGCCCCCACCACCACTGTCACCACCCCTCCTGTCTGTACTACCTCCTCCTCTTCCTTTTGTCGAGCCACATCCGCTCGCCTCGCTCTCGAGACTGAGCTGGCTTCATTACGCGCTGTCGTTTCGTCCTCCGCCCCCCTCGGAACCATCCTCTTCGATCTTCTCTTACCCACGTTTCCTCGCACTTGAGAGGAACGTGGCCACCATCCTCCGTATTCTCACTCACGTGCACGGACCTCCTCCACCCACTCCACCCACCTCACCACTGTTGAGTATTGGACTCCCCGGATTTGGTTTTGGATGATGAGCAAACATAAATAAATCGTGAACTAACAATTTGTGAGCGCAGTTATGGAGATCGTCGCCAAAATACCACGTACAACAAAAGCGACGTCTCAAGACTTCTCAATATGCGTGATCGTGTGCCTGGAGCTTCGTTGAAGCTCAAGGAGCAATATTGAAGTCAAGAGGAATGAAGATTAAAGCTTTGAAGACGGCTCGTAAGGTTTATTTTATAGTCTTCTAGCTTCATAGATTAGAATGTTAAGCCTTGAGTAGGACTTACCTTATAGCCTTCATTTCGCTCATATCTTAGAGCTAGGATTATCATAGAAGCCATTAGAAACTTTCCCGAAGCCTATCGCTCTTTCCCTCGGCTTCGAGTGCATGTTAGTTGGTTCATGAAGAGTCACCAACCGACTAGATGACGATCTAGTCGGTCGGAAACTCTACTTAAACCGACTAGTTTGCTGTCACGACCCGCTTCCCTAAAATGGAGGCGAGACGTGAAAAGGTCCGCACGAGAGTGGAGCTGTGAAGCCCCAAACCCGATTAGCGTAAATAAAATACAATAGCAGGTCCCTGTAACCACAACGGAACAACAATAATAATACAAGGAGAGACTTGAATTAAAAACTCACATCTCATACATGTCCAACATCAAAATAAGTCCAACAACCAGAAAAGCCACCATGCTAAAAGAAAAGAGTCCAAGGCCCAGAACAAGGCCAACAAAAGCAACGACAACAACAAAGTATGGGTGCTACGCACCGATAACAAAACAACTGTCTAAGCAAAAGTAACAACACAACGGAGACACTAGGACTGGTCCCCAGTGTCCACGTACTCCCCGCCAAACACGGGCTCGGGCTCGGCAAATACCTCGTCCTCGACAAGGTACTCAGGCTCAGGATCTAACATGTGTCACCCAAAAGAGTAAAGGGGCACATGTCAGCAAGTCGAACGACTTGGGCAAGGAAACTGAAAGTAAGGCAACTAGCAACCTAGCAGTTTAGTATGCATGACATGGCAGTTATAACATGAGTGCACAATTTAAAACATGGCAAGACAATTTGTACATGTGAGCAATCATCGGGACAAGACGAGACAAGAGTAGCCAAGCTACTATCAATCTCAATCAATTCACATTGTTGTAGGTGTTTATGCCCTTCGCTGAATGGCATGCATTTCAGACCGATCGGCACTAAACACAATTCATATTTCACGGTTGTTTTGTAGATGTTTGCGCCCTTCGCTGAATGGCTAGCATGTCAGTCCGATCGGCCCCAAACACTACCCCACCCCCAAGAGTTTACGCCTTACACACTGCAGTTGTTGATCAAACAGACCCCCAGTTGATTGGACGCTTAACCCTCACCCCATCCCGCACTAAACAAGCCAGGGTCCCTGAACATGAGCCCAGCAAGTGAGCCAGGGTTGCCCCGCACGGGAGCTTGTTTTCCTATTTCACAATTCAATATCGAGCGTTGGGGTTTCCAACTACAGGGCTCGCTTCTGGAACACGAGCCAGGAACACAAGCAATGTAGCAAAGCTACGCAATCACTGAAAAACATGAAGGATGCAATGACATGACAATTAATTTGCGTACCGATAATGGAAAGTAAACGTGACATGGTAAATGTGCAACATGATATGTGTCGGAACTAGCTTCGTTGTCAAGCTAGTTCCCAATTCGCGCCTAGGCGAGTATCATTTCGTCGCCTAGCCTCTTTTACGCCTACAACATGCAAATGGCCTAAGACATGGCCTAAACCCTAAGTGGCAAGTTTCACTTGCCTAGCACCGGGGATGACGACCACTTCGTCACACGGATGCTAATCTACGGGGAAGTCGCTGTTTTGGGGAACAATCAACAAACAACATGAAATATTATTAGGGTTTCATAAAAATATAAATAGGTTATGAAAACAACGGTAGATCGATTTCTTACCAAGAGGAGACGGAAGAAACACTCCGGAGAACCATAGGTTCAGATCTGGAAAAGATTGGAGAAGTTTGGGGAAACTAGGGTTTCGGAGGATTTGGGGATTTGATGGATTTTGATGGGATTTTGGGGAAGATGAGAGGTAGATAGGGTGAATGGATGGATTGGATGATGGATTTAGGGCTTGGAACGAAGGATTGAAGCTTGGAGGAAGATGTGGGCTTAAGGGGGAAGATTTTAGGGTTTTGGTTCGTGTTGGAGGAAGAAGAAACGTTTGGGAGGGGTATAAATAGGTTGGGCAGCGGCTGCCCAGAAATTAGGGTTTTAACACAGACTAGTCGGTCAAAGAACAACCACTGACCGACTAGTTTGGCAACTAGTCGGTCGGTCGACCAACGCAGACCGACTAAGTGCAAACAGTAACTCCTGAACGAAAATAGGATTTAGAGTTAGTCGGTCCATGAACAAATACTGACCGACTAGTTTATCATCTAGTCGGTCGATGAACGTTCTTAGACTGACTAAGAGTAAACAGTAACTCCTGAGAAATTTAGAAAGCTAACTAGTCGGTCCAAGAAGGATTGCCGACCGACTGGATCGTCATCTAGTCGGTCGGTGCCCCTTCTTATACCGGCTAATGAGCACCAAAAGTTCCGATACGGAGCGCGGGGCCCCGGGATCGATTCCTAAGACTCCTAGGCTTGATCTAATATTAAGATACGACCGTTATGAAGCCCGTCACGAATGACATACTTCGAAATCGACGATCCTAAGGAAGAAACGAGAAAATACGACGATTCGATCGAAAATGAAAGCTACGGAGGCGAAAACCACACATGAGGAGAAAATTCACCAAAACATATATTATATTATAATAAATCCAGATACATGAAAAGCAGTCGTTACATTTGCATTCTCTAATTCAGCTCTTTCTATGTATACAGTTAGTCGGTCAAAGAAGAGTCACCGACCGACTAGATGACGATCTAGTCGGTCAGTAATCCTTCTTAGACCGACTAGTTGTGTTCACTCATTTTCAGCCTGAGCTACTGTTTCGAGTTAGTCGGTCAAAGAACGTTTACCGACCGACTAGTTGAGAAACTAGTCGGTCAGAATTTGTTCTTAAACTGACTAAGTCATCTTGAAGCCAACCTATCCTATTTCGACGTTAGTCGGTCAAAGATCATTCACCGACCGACTAGTTGGGAAACTAGTCGGTCAGCAAGTCTTCTTAGACCGACTAGTTGTCTTTGCCTGGAACTTCACCTTTTGGTTGTTCACCTCTTAGTCGGTCTACGTTGTATCACCGACAGACTAGTTGATGAACTAGTCGGTCAGTGATCCTTCTTTGACCGACTAGTCTGGTTCAGAATAGAGCCGTTGGGATCTTTTTGAACTCGTTTTTCCTTGCCCCTATAAATAGAATCCTGATTCATTTCTTGAAGGGGTTAAGCAACATATTGAAGATATTTTCAGATCAAAAGAGAAGAGCTATCAACTCTATTTCCAAGCTCTCTCTTCTCACAAGAATCTCTCCCTCAAGTTCTTGAGTCATATATCCTCAAGAGAGATTCTCTCCATTGTGAGCCATTCAAGATAGAAGCTTGATTCTAGGTCACCATCTCCACCCTATGCTTCCATTGCTGGTCATCTTCTTGAAGCTAGGGTTTGGTGCCATCTTCCTCCATCAAAATCCTCTTTGCCCTAATTTGGTAAGAAATCTCAAGGCATAGGTATTTTGTTGGTAAGCATTTCATTTCAGTTATATTTGAATTGTATACTCTCGGTTGTGAGAGTTTGCGTGATCCCGGGTTGTGGGAATCACGGATATCGATTGTAGGTCGATTGCACTTGTGAGGTTTTCGCAAGTGGGCATAGTGGAAATCTTGAGTTAGGGTTTCTAACTCAAGTATCCGGAAGGGATCCGGGTGGTTGGGACGTAGGATCACCGGGAACAAGTCGGGGAGACTTGGGTGGATCCGAACCCATTAAACCATTGTGTTTGCGTTTGCATTTATTCTTGTTGATTGTAGTTATTCCGCATCGTTGTTTGCATATTGCACGATAATTAGGAATAACACTCCTTATTATTTAAAAGTACTATTCACCCCCCCCCCCCCCCCTCTAGTACATGTGCAGTAGCTTCCTAGGGCACTACAATTGGTATCAAAGCCAAGGTTAAAGCTACAAGTTCAAAGCTATGACGAACAACGACTACAACGTCTTCAGGAACCGCGATGGAGCTTCTTCAGTTATGGAAGGACTATCCTCCGTCAGGCCTCCACACTTCAACGGTACCAACTACGGGTACTGGAAATGCCGGATGCAAATTTTCCTCCGGAGCGCTTCACTATGGAGAGCCACCATGACGGAGTATGTCGAGCCTTCCGAAGAAAATTTCGCGAAGTGGACTCCCGCGGAGGTCGCCGCGGAAGTAGCAAATGCCAAGGCCATGAATGCCTTGAATTGTGCGTTGGAGCCCGAGGACTTCAACAAGATATGCACATGTAAGAGTGCATATCAAATATGGAACCAACTCCTCATATTGCACGAAGGATCGAGTACGGTAAAAGATTCTAAACTCGTCGTTGCTAATAAAGAATTTGAGTTGTTTCATATGGAGCAGGGCGAAACCATGAAGGAATATTACGCTCGCTTCGTGGATATATCAAACGACTTGGAAGCTCTTGGGAAGGTCTATACCCAAAAATAGAAAGTCGCGAAGATTATCGACGGTCTTCCATCATGTTGGGAAAAGCGTACCTTCGCCATCGAGGAAGGTAATGACATGAATAAATATACCGTCGTACAACTAATGGGTACCTTGTTGTCTTACGAGGTACGCAAGGATAGTAAGATCCGAATGAAGGAAAAGATGAAAGCGTACTTGAAGCAAGATGAGCCAAAGAGAAAGGCGATTGCCTTCAAGGCCGCTCCATCTACCGATGATGAAGAATCGGAAGACGAATTGGACATGGAATCCATTGCCCGTATGGCAAGGAAGCTCGATCGATTCCTCCGAGAAGGTATATCTTTGAATAAAACTAAAGTTAGTTCGACTAATGCTTCTACTCCCGTGTGTTATAAATGCAACAAGCCAGGACACATCAAACCGGATTGTCCTCTCTACAAACACAAGGAGAAGGGGAAAGCATCGAAGTACGACAAGTCGAGAAAGTACAAGAAAGGACTTGTTGGCACATTCACCGACTCCGAAGAGGATTCCTCAAGTGGAGAGTCGGATGATGAAAGAGTGGAGAAAGCAAAAATTTGCTTCATGGCTAATGATGAGGCAAAAAGTCAAATGTCCTCCTTCGATGATAGCGAGGATGAAAGCGAGGATGGTAGCGAGGATGAAATCGGAGAACCTACTATTGATGAAATGAGGTTAGCAAACCAAGAAATTTGGTCTAAATTTACTAAATTAGTAGATAGATATAATAAGACCAAAGATGAACTTGTTAACCTCCAAACCTCTCCTAAGTCTACCATCACCAACAATGACACCATTGTTGAGACACTCGCCATTGAGAAAGCAAGTTTGCTTACTCATAATGGCTTGTTGAGAAATGAGGTGAAGTCCCTCAAATCTCAACTTGAGCATGTTCTTGTTAAGGATTCGGATGAACATGTGATAGCGGTTTTGACGTCTCAAAACTCAACTTTGAGTATTGAGAATAAGAATCTCAAATCACGTGTTTATGCACTTACATCGCAAGTATCCACTTTGGATGCTTCTTTGCATTCTCTCAAAGAGAAGTATGAGTGCACGTTAGGCCGTATCAATGATTTCAATAAAGGTAAGTGCCATTTGGATAATATCCTAAATGACTTACTTCCGGCCAAACACCACATTGGCTTGGGGTATAAGATGGGAGACTCATCCAAATCGCCTACCACCTTTGTTAGGCCGATATCCGATGCCTCGACAAGTGGGAGCAAACACCCCATTGGTAGTTCTCCTACCAATAGTGCTTCCACTTCGTACACACCCCCGATTGGAAAGAAACCCACTTTGGGTAGACCTCCAAAGAGGGGTCATGCATTTTTGTACTCTCATGCTATGCCACGTAGGAACACACATCCTACTCCACCGGTGCATGCTAATATTAATGATGATTTTTATGCTCCGCACCCACGAGCACGTGCTAACACTCATATGAGACACCCACATGCACGTAATCATGCTCATGCACATCCTAATGCTTATGTTCAAACATCTCATCCACAAGTGAATGCCTTCTCTCATAATCATTCTCATGCTTATCCACGTATGTATGCTACACCACATCATGGATCTCATGCTCATCATAATGCTATTGCTAGATCTCATGCTCCTAGGCCACATGCACCACATAGAAATCAACCTTTTGTGCATGCAACCACTAGGAAGAGGATTCCCAAAATGTACACTATTTGGGGTCCCAAGAACACTAGCGATGATGCTATGAATGTTTATGTGAAATCATATATTAATGATGTTATTTTGAATGATGATTATGTTGGGAAGTCAAGTTCCTCTTGGACTTGGTTTCCGAAGGGTTAGTTCCTTTAACCCTTCAATGCTTGGTACCATGAGCTTATGATCATGTTATGGGTACCAAGGCATATGTTTATAAAATTGATTTTGATTATATTAATTTATGGGTTACAATAATTTTTATTTCGTATTTCAAATTTGTTGTCTAACCCATTGGATCCAAAAGGGTTTTTTGGCTACCAAAATGAAGTTTTCTAGGTTCAATCCACCGTGGGATACCAACCCTACCAACTCCTCGTTTTGCGAAGACTTTCATTCAAACGGAGTTGATGGTGCCTAGGTAATGCACCAATGTAGGGGGAGCTAATGTTGTAAGTATGATATTACATTTGGTATCCATGAGGGTTGAATGCATGCTTGGTTAGAATCTATTTCTTTACATTGGTATCATTTTGTTTCTCTTAGCATGATAGAATTGTGAATGCCATAAATGGTTTGAAATTTATATCTATTTTTGGCATGACATGTTTTTAAAAGTTATTATGATGATTTTCGTGTTACTTTTATCACCTTGTCACTTCTCATCGCACACTTCACTTAGTTTTGATGTGCTTTTACTTTATGTTCATTTTCGATCGATATTGTGACATTTGATATTCTATGATGTGCACCACTCTTCTGATGGTTCATTCCTTTGTGCACATTTTATGTATGTCTCTGATATTGATTTCGTCGCACGACGATTTATTTTGATTCAATAGCTTTAGTTGTATGAAAACATAGAATTGTTTTCCATGCGCTAAAATAGCTATAAATGTTGATATTGGAGAGTAAATTCATTTCATCAATAAGTGAATTTACATTTGATATTTTGATTATTTAAGTTTTCGATTTTCGACTATGGTCTCATTGACACGCTTTGATTTTATTCGAATTTTATTTTGGTGTCATATGAAACGTGGTCGTATTCTTAGACTCCCATGCTTAATGAATTATTTGGACATGATTTATTGTCATTGGCTTCCTCCCGCTCTTTTTGGATTATGCCAAAGGGGGAGAGATATAATAATGGCATAATAATGGCATGTGCTAAATGATAATTTACCATGAATCTAATTTGATATGTTAGATTCAGGGGAAGTTAAGATATAAAAATGAATTACAAACCCTAAATCTCAAATATTGAATTTGCATTTTTTACTTTCCTCGTCTGCTTGATGTATATGCTTATTATTTCATATGGAACTAATGTGTCATCAATGCAGGGGGAGTAAGTATATTTCATTTAGTTCATTATTTCTGATTATTATTTATGTTGGTTTGTCATCACCAAAAAGGGGGAGAATGTTGAGTATTGGACTCCCTGGATTTGGTTTTGGATGATGAGCAAACATAAATAAATCGTGAACTAACAATTTGTGAGCGCAGTTATGGAGATCGTCGCCAAAATACCACGTACAACAAAAGCGACGTCTCAAGACTTCTCAATATGCGTGATCGTGTGCCTGGAGCTTCGTTGAAGCTCAAGGAGCAATATTGAAGTCAAGAGGAATGAAGATTGAAGCTTTGAAGACGGCTCGTAAGGTTTATTTTATAGTCTTCTAGCTTCATAGATTAGAATGTTAAGCCTTGAGTAGGACTTACCTTATAACCTTCATTTCGCTCATATCTTAGAGCTAGGATTATCATAGAAGCCATTAGAAACTTTCCCGAAGCCTATCGCTCTTTCCCTCGGCTTCGAGTGCATGTTAGTTGGTTCATGAAGAGTCACCAACCGACTAGATGACGATCTAGTCGGTCGGAAACTCTACTTAAACCGACTAGTTTGCATTCTCTAATTCAGCTCTTTCTATGTCTACAGTTAGTCGGTCAAAGAAGAGTCACCGACCGACTAGATGACAATCTAGTCGGTCAGTAATCCTTCTTAGACCGACTAGTTGTGTTCACTCATTTTCAGCCTGAGCTACTGTTTCGAGTTAGTCGGTCAAAGAACGTTTACCGACCGACTAGTTGAGAAACTAGTCGGTCAGAATTTGTTCTTAAACCGACTAAGTCATCTTGAAGCCAACCTATCCTATTTCGACGTTAGTCGGTCAAAGATCATTCACCGACTGACTAGTTGGGAAACTAGTCGGTCGGTAAGTCTTCTTAGACCGACTAGTTGTCTTTGCCTGGAACTTCACCTTTTGGTTGTTCACCTCTTAGTCGGTCTACGTTGTATCACCGACCGACTAGTTGATGAACTAGTCAGTCAGTGATCCTTCTTTGACCGACTAGTCTGGTTCAGAATAGAGCCGTTGGGATCTTTTTGAACTCGTTTTTCCTTGCCCCTATAAATAGAATCCTGATTCATTTCTTGAAGGGGTTAAGCAACATATTGGAGATATTTTCAGATCAAAAGAGAAGAGCTATCAACTCTATTTCCAAGCTCTCTCTTCTCACAAGAATCTCTCCCTCAAGTTCTTGAGTCATATATCCTCAAGAGAGATTCTCTCCATTGTGAGCCATTCAAGATAGAAGCTTGATTCTAGGTCACCATCTCCACCCTATGCTTCCATTGCTGGTCATCTTCTTGAAGCTAGGGTTTGGTGCCATCTTCCTCCATCAAAATCCTCTTTGCCCTAATTTGGTAAGAAATCTCAAGGCATAGGTATTTTGTTGGTAAGCATTTCATTTCAGTTATATTTGAATTGTATACTCTCGGTTGTGAGAGTTTGCGTGATCCCGGGTTGTGGGAATCACGGATATCGATTGTAGGTCGATTGCACTTGTGAGGTTTTCGCAAGTGGGCATAGTGGAAATCTTGAGTTAGGGTTTCTAACTCAAGTATCCGGAAGGGATCCGGGTGGTTGGGACGTAGGATCACCGGGAACAAGTCGGGGAGACTTGGGTGGATCCGAACCCATTAAACCATTGTGTTTGCGTTTGCATTTATTCTTGTTGATTGTAGTTATTCCGCATCGTTGTTTGCATATTGCACGATAATTAGGAATAACACTCCTTATTATTTAAAAGTACTATTCACCCCCCCCCCCTCTAGTACATATGCAGTAGCTTCCTAGGGCACTACAACCACCACCTTCACCTCCTCCATCACATTCATCACCACACCCATCACCCCCTCGGCGACCATCCCCTCCTACCACCACTATTTCCATTCCTACCATTTCACCTCCACTCACGACCACCACTGTCGCCCCCACAGATCCACCACCCTCCACTTCCGTCACCCCATATGTGCGCAACAAGAAATTGCAGGTGCGATCACGATCACTTCCCCCACCATCCTCTTCTGTCGTCGTATCTACCCCATCTACCGCCGCTTATACCCCCATCTACCACTGCATTGGTCGCCATTTCACTCCCACTCACCATCACCACCTCCACACCCACCCATCCATCACTTCGACCCCTTTCTCCACTTCTCTGCACACCAGTCACCTCTCCCGCCCACTCCCCCGCATCCCCCACATCTTCCACCGAGGAGGACGAGGATGATTCCTCTCCTGCTTTCTGATTTCATTTTGTTTTCTGACCTCCCCCTCGCATATTTCTGCATTTTCATGATCATATCATATCGCTGGCATTGTCGTGTCTAGCTTGGGGGAAGTCATTTTTTCTGTGTGTTGTCGTATGTTATTTCTCATGTGTGCTTGTTTATATTTGTTGTGTGGTGTGATTTTCTATCTGTTATATTCTGTTTATATTTGTCGTGTGGTGTGATTTTCTTTATTTTCCTTTTTCGTATGTGTGGTTTTGTAACGCCCCGCTTCCCAAAAGACACCGGAAGCGAGAGCGTTACGCGGTCCGCTTGAACTGGAACAGTGAAGCTCGAGTTCAATAAGCATCTGTGATAAAAACACAGATGAGGTCCTAGTAACTACCATTCAGAACAATCAGAAACACATCCAGAAAAGATAAAGTGTCACGACCCGCTTCCCAACAATGGAGGCGAGACGTGAAAAGGTCCGCACGGGTGTGGAGCGGTGAAGCCCCAAACCCGATAAGCGTTAATTTAGTATAAGCAGGTCCCTGTAATTGCAATCGAAACAACAATAATAATAATAAGAGACGGGAAAGAAACACCAATCCCAAAGTTGTCCACAAAATATTCAACATCACAGAAAAGCCACCAGGCTAAAGAAAAGAGTCTAAGGGCCCAGAACAAGGCCAAACAAAAGCAACGACATAAATAAGTATAGGTGCCACACACCGATAACAAACAACCGTCTAACAAAAGTAAAATACAACGGAGACACTAGGACTGGTCCCCAGTGTCCGCGTACTCCCCGTCCAACACGGGCTCAAGCTCGGCGTCCGCAAACACCTCACCCTCAGCGGGCAACTCAGGCTCAAGGTCTAACATGCGTCACCCAAAAGAGAGAGGGGCACATGTCAGCAAGTCTAAAAGACTTGAGCAAGGAAACTGAAAGTAACTAGCAACCTAGCAGTTATAGTATGATGTATGGCATGGTAAGTATAGTAAGGAAGTGACAAGTAAAGTACAAGTGGTAAGTGTGACAAGTATAGTCAAGTAACAACAAGTACAAGGGATCACCCACACATGGATGCCCTATTGCCCGCAGGCTGTATTCAAGTGTCAAGTACAAGGGATCACTCAACGAGTGCCCTTTGCCCGCAGGCTGTGTTCAAGTGTCAAGTACAAGGGATCACTCAACGAGTGCCCTTTGCCCGCAGGCTGTGTTGAGCTCGTCTTCTGGAACACGAGCCAGAAAGTGGATTTAACAAGTATGGCGTAGGGGTGCACCTAGCCGGAACAAGTAACACTAGTATGTAGCAAAGCTACGCAATCACGATGAGTATTCAAGCATGCAATGACATGAGCAGTTACTTTGCGTACCGTTAATTGTAATTAAACATGGCAGGCAAAATGCAATGACATGAACAGATATTCGCGTACCGTTTATTTAAATGAAACATGACAGGCAAAATGCAATAGCAGTTAAGGATGCATGGATGACATGAACATTTAATACGCGTACCGTTTAATTGAAAAGTAAACGTGACATACAAGCATGATGAGGGTGACGGACCAAGCTTCGTTGTCAAGCTAGATCAATGGCGTCTAAACGGCTATCCTTTCACCGTTTAGTCTCTTTTACGCTAAAAACAAGGTAATGGCCTAAGACATGGCCCAAATCAAGGGATGCAAGTTTCACTTGCCTAGCACCGGAAATGACGACCACTTCGTCACACGGATGCTATCTACGGGGGAAATCGCTGTTAAGGGGGAAACAACACCAAACACATGAAATCAATTAGGGTTTTCATAGAATTATAAATAAACTATGAAAACAACGGTAGATCGATTTCTTACCGAGAGGAGGCGGAAGAAACACTCCGGGGAACCCTAGGACCAGATCTGGGAATGATTGGGGAAGTTTGGAGAAACTAGGGTTTTGGGGGATTTTGGGGGTTTTGATGGATTTCAATGGAGATTTGGGGAAGATGAAAGGTGGAATGAGTGATTGGATGGATTGGATGATGGATTTAGGGCTTGGAATGAGGGATTGAAGCTTGGAGGAAGATGGGGGCTTAGAGGGGAAGAAACTAGGGCTTAGGGTCGTGTTGGAGAAGAAGAAAACGAATGGGTTGGGTATTTATAGGTTGAGCTGGCGGCTGCCCAGAAATTAGGGTTTTAACGCAGACTAGTCGGTCAAAGAACAACCACTGACCGACTAGTTTGGCAACTAGTCGGTCGGTCGATCAACGCAGACCGACTAAGTGTAAACAGTAACTCCTGAACGAAAATAGGATTTAGAGTTAGTCGGTCCATGAACAAGTACAGACCGACTAGTTTAGAAACTAGTCGGTCGATGAACGTTCTTAGACCGACTAAGAGTAAACAGTAACTCAACTAAAATTAAGATGATGTGTTAGTCGGTTCAAGAAGCATTGCCGACCGACTAGTTTGCAACCTAGTCGGTCAACAACTCTTCTTAGACCGACTAACGATAAACAGTAGCTTCCTCAGGAAATTTAGAAAGCTCACTAGTCTGTCCAAGAAGGATTGCCGACCGACTGGATCGTCATCTAGTCGGTCGGTGCCCCTTCTTATACCGGCTAATGAGCACAGAAAGTTCCGATACGGAGCACGAGGCCCCGTGATCGAATCCTAAGACTCCTAGGCTTGATCTAACAGTTAGATACGACCGTTATGAAGCCCGTCACAAACGACGTACTTCGAAATCGACGATCCTAAGGAAGAAACGAGGAAATACGACGAATCGATCGAAAAACGAAAGTTACGGAGACGAAAACCACACAAGAGGAGAAAATCCACCAAAACATATATTATATTATAATAAATTCAGATACAAGGAAACCAGTCGTTACATCCTCCCCAACTTAAGAAAAATTCCGTCCTCGGAATTTCCAAATATTCACGAGTCCGGAAACAAAAGTGGGTAGCGCTCTCGCATCTCATCTTCTCTCTCCCAAGTAGACTCTCCCGGCGAACCGTGCCGCCACATCACTCTAACAAGATCGACGACCTTGTTTCAAAGTGACTTCTGACGTCTGTCCAGAATCTACACCGGATACTGGTCATACGTCAAATCTGAGCGAACGGCGATCTCCGAGAAATCCACGGCATGAGATGGATCGCTAATGTATCGACGAAGCTGCGACACATGGAAAACATTGTGAACTCCTTCCAAAGATGGCGGCAAGGCCAAGCGATAAGCTACCTCGCCAACCCTCTCCAAAACGTCAAATGGTCCAATGTATCGCGGGCTCAACTTCCCACGCTTCCCAAAACGAATCACACCACGATTCGGGGAAATCTTCAAGAACACGTGGTCGCCCGGCTGAAATTCCAAAGGACGACGTTTAGCATCCGTCCAATGCTTAAAACGGTCCTGAGCAATCCTCAACCTCTCCCGAATATTCCTGACGATATCCACGGCCTCCACAATCATCTCAGGTCCCAACAACTCCCGATCTCCAACGTCATCCCAACTCAATGGCGATCGACATTTCCTCCCATAAAGAGCGGCGAAAGGCGCCATGCCAATACTCGCCTGGAAGCTGTTGTTGTAGGAAAACTCCACCAAATGTAGATGGTCCTCCCACGAACCCTTGAAATCCAACATGCACGCCCTCAGCATGTCTTCCAAAATCTGAATTGTCCTCTCGGACTGGCCATCCGTCTGCGGATGGTACGCCGTGCTGAAACTCAGACGCGTACCCAAACTCTTCTGCAAACTCTGCCAAAACTGAGATGTGAACCTCGTGTCTCTGTCAGACACGATACTCACGGGGACTCCATGAAGTCGCACGACTTCCTCCATATATCTCCTCGCTAGCACCTCCGTGGACTGTCCCACTCGGAATGGAATAAAGTGCGCAGATTTGGTCAACCGATCCACGATCACCCAAATCGCGTCATTCTGCTTCGGACTCCGAGGTAGTCCAGTCACGAAATCCATAGTGATGTGTTGTCACTTCCACTCCGGAATCGGAAGCGGTTGTAGCAACCCGGCCGAACGCTGATGCTCCGCCTTCACTTGCTGGCAAACCAAGCACTTGGCCACACTCCGAGCCACACTCCTCTTCATAACATGCCACCAATAATTCAGACGAAGATCCTGGTACATCTTGGTGCCACCAGGATGCACAGAATACGGCGAACTGTGTGCCTCCACCATCAGCTCCTCTCTGATATCCCCAGCTGGCACACACAACCTGGCTCCAAACCTCAGCGAGCCATCCTCATGAATCAAAAAGTCAGTCCGCAGACCGGCTTCCACCTGCTCCCGAATCCTTACCAACTTCGGATCTCCGGCCTGGCCAGCCTTAATCCGATCCACGATCGTCGACTATACTTGCATGTACATCAACGAAGAAGCCTCCCTTGAAAGAACAATCTCCACGCCAGACTCGCAAAGATCCTGCTGCAATCTCCACTGCGAGGTCAAAATCATCACCGCTGGAAGCCTACTCAGCGCATCAGGAACCACATTCACCTTGCCAGGGTGATACTGCAAATCAATCTCATAATCCGCCATAAGCTCCAACCATCGACGCTGTCGCATGTTGAGCTCCTTCTGCGTGAAAATATACTTCAAGCTTTTGTGATCGGTGAAAATTTTCACTTTCTCACTCAACAAGAAGTGCCTCCAAATCTTAAGAGCAAACACAACGGCAGCCAACTCCAAATCATGCGTCGGATAATTCTTCTCATGAACCTTAAGCTGACGAGACGCATACGCCACAACATGCCCGTGCTGATGCAACACACAACCGAGACCTTTGCCAGAAGCATCGCAAAAGATCTCAAATCCACCGCTGCGATCAGGCACGACAAGAATAGGGGCACTCGTCAACCTCTCCTTCAGAATACCAAAAGCACTCTCGCAATCACCCGACCAAACATAAGCAACATCCTTCCGCGTCAACCTGGTCATCGGCTCAGCGATACGAGAAAAGTCCTTAATGAACCGACGATAATATCCCGCCAAACCAAGGAAACTCCGAATCTCAGATGCAGACGACGGAACAGGCCACTCCCTGATAGCCCTAATCTTCTCGGGATCCACAGAAATACCATCTCCAGTCACCACATGCCCCAGAAAAGCAACTCGATCCAGCCAAAACTCGCACTTCGAAAACTTAGCATACAAACGATGCTTCCTCAAGATTTCCAACACCGTCCTCAAGTGCGATGCATGCTCTTTCTCCGACTTCGAATATATCAGAATGTCGTCGATAAAGATAACGACAAACTTATCCAAAAAGTCGTAGAAAATCAGGTTCATCAGATTCATGAAAACTGCGGGCGCGTTAGTTACGCCGAAAGGCATAACCACAAACTCATAGTGTCCATACTTCGTCCTGAACGCTGTCTTCGGAACATCAGCCCTCTTCACCTTCAACTGATGCCTGATGGTAACCACTCCTCAAGTCCAGTTTAGAAAACACCCTCGAACCTCCAAGCTGATCGAAAATATCATCGATGCGAGGCAACGGGTATTTATTCTTAATGGTTACCGCATTCAATCCACGATAGTCCACGCACATGCGACGCGAACCATCCTTCTTCTTAACCAGCAACACCGGTGCTCCCCACGGAGACACACTAGGATTAATATAACCCTTCAGCAACAGCTCATCCAACTGCTTCCGCAACTCTTCCAATTCAGCAGGTGCCATACGATACGGTGCCTTCGAAATCGGCTGCGCGCCTGGAACGAGGTCAATAGAAAATTCCAAAGCTCGATCAGGCGGCAAACCAGACATCTCCTCGGGGAAGACGTCGCCAAAATCTCGCACCACAACTGGCCAATCCAGCTCCATCTGCATAGCTACAGCCTCCACCGGCCTGGTCCGAAACCTGACAGGACCAAGCGAACTGCTACCACGACTGAACTCAAATACTGGATGTCCGGGAATCTCGAACACCACCTTCTTCCGACGACAGTCGATCGTAGCATAGAAGCTCGCAAGCCAAACCATCCCAAGGACCGCATCGTAGTTGATGATGTCGTGGACAATGAAATCAGCACAAAGCTCACATCCACAAACCACCAACGGGCAAGAATTGCACCCACGATGCACCGAGACCACACCGTTCCCTGTGACGATATTCCAACTCTTGGAGAGAGGGGACGTCGACAAGGAATGCTTCTCCACGAAGCTCTGGGCCAAAATGCACATTGACGCACCTGAGTCAAAGAGGACTCGGGCAGGGAACGTGCAAACCAAAACCACACCTAACAAACAGTCTAATCAATCAAATCTTACTCTAGCAACATTCATACACAAGCAACCAATCATAATCAAAGATTAAACTAACTAAGGAAGATAAACAGCTAGAACGAGCGTTACATGTAATAACCTCATCCACGGCCATACTCTCCTCCTCAGTCATCAGAAATGCCTGCCTCCTCGGCGGAGCGGCCCGCTGAAAAGCCTGTCTCTGTGGAACAAGAGGCGCTCCACGTCCAACGGGCACAGGAGCGCGCTGCTGCAACGGCTGTGCTGCAATAGGAGCCCGCCAAGGCTGCCTCGACTTCGGACACTCCCGGATGGTGTGGGCAGGATCTCCGCAGACAATGCACTGTCCCAGAAACCTCCTACACTGATCCCTGAGGTGTCCAGTCTTGCCACAGAAATGGCAAGTCTTCAGAATAGGCCCTCCTGGCCTCTTGAACTGAACAGGCTGGTTCGGCCTGAATCCAGGCCTAACCACAGCTCTCGCCAGCTCCACAGGCCTCCTCACAGCACCAACAATAGACCCCTTCCTCTGGTTCACAAGCAGCTCCTGCCTCTTGGCAGCGACCAAAACCTTCTGATAAGATTCCCGGTCAGAAGAGGTCACAAAGCTCTGGAGTTCTGAAGCAAGCCCCTGCAGAAACCTCTGAGCTCGCTCCTCAGCGTCCTGCACCATCTTTGGTGCAAACCGACTTAGCCTCATGAACTCCTGGTGGTACATGTCCACCGACGAGTTCCCTTGCTTCAAGTCGATAAAACGCTGCAGCATCTCTTCCCTGGCAGCCTTCGGGAAGAACTCACCATCAAATCTGGCCTTGAAGGTAGCCCAGACGATCGGCTCTACCAACATCCTTTCCTCAGCATCCCACCAATTCCTGGCGTTATCCTTCAGCTGGCGCTTCGCCAAGTCAACCCAACTCACCTCGTTGACCTTGGACATCTTCAGATTGTCCTCAATATTCCTCATCCATTCATCAGCAGCTAGCGGACCTTCGGTTCCATCAAAATACGCCGGACCCAACTCTCTGAACTGCTTCGCCCCGGGCTCAGGGCGAGGGGTCTCCACAATCCGAGCAGCTCGGGCCACCGGAGCATTCTGCACCTGCAGAAGCACACCCTGCTGGACCTGCATCATCTGCAACATCATCCTCATCATCTCCCCATTAGTGGGCTCCCGCTCAGGCTCCTCGTCGTGAGGGGGCGCACCACTACCACCACCTCGGGTGATCCGTCTTCCTGCCATCTAATGATGCAGAAAACGAAACAATTAGACTCATAGCTTAGGGCTCAGGGGTCGAAATTATTTGTAGGATAATCTTGCATTTTTATCGTTATCCCGATAATCGCAGTTACAGAGGACCTGCATGGGCCACCACTAAAACCTGTCACGACCCGCTTCCCTAAAATGGAGGCGAGACGTGAAAAGGTCCGCACGGGTGTGGAGCGGTGAAGCCCCAAACCCGATAAGCGTTAATTTAGTATAAGCAGGTCCCTGTAATTGCAATCGAAACAACAATAATAATAATAAGAGACGGGAAAGAAACACCAATCCCAAAGTTGTCCACAAAATATTCAACATCACAGAAAAGCCACCAGGCTAAAGAAAAGAGTCTAAGGGCCCAGAACAAGGCCAAACAAAAGCAACGACATAAATAAGTATAGGTGCCACGCACCGATAACAAACAACCGTCTAACAAAAGTAAAATACAACGGAGACACTAGGACTGGTCCCCAGTGTCCGCGTACTCCCCGTCCAACACGGGCTCAAGCTCGGCGTCCGCAAACACCTCACCCTCAGCGGGCAACTCAGGCTCAAGGTCTAACATGCGTCACCCAAAAGAGAGAGGGGCACATGTCAGCAAGTCTAAAAGACTTGAGCAAGGAAACTGAAAGTAACTAGCAACCTAGCAGTTATAGTATGATGTATGGCATGGTAAGTATAGTAAGGAAGTGACAAGTAAAGTACAAGTGGTAAGTGTGACAAGTATAGTCAAGTAACAACAAGTACAAGGGATCACCCACACATGGATGCCCTATTGCCCGCAGGCTGTATTCAAGTGTCAAGTACAAGGGATCACTCAACGAGTGCCCTTTGCCCGCAGGCTGTGTTCAAGTGTCAAGTACAAGGGATCACTCAACGAGTGCCCTTTGCCCGCAGGCTGTGTTGAGCTCGTCTTCTGGAACACGAGCCAGAAAGTGGATTTAACAAGTATGGCGTAGGGGTGCACCTAGCCGGAACAAGTAACACTAGTATGTAGCAAAGCTACGCAATCACGATGAGTATTCAAGCATGCAATGACATGAGCAGTTACTTTGCGTACCGTTAATTGTAATTAAACATGGCAGGCAAAATGCAATGACATGAACAGATATTCGCGTACCGTTTATTTAAATGAAACATGACAGGCAAAATGCAATAGCAGTTAAGGATGCATGGATGACATGAACATTTAATACGCGTACCGTTTAATTGAAAAGTAAACGTGACATACAAGCATGATGAGGGTGACGGACCAAGCTTCGTTGTCAAGCTAGATCAATGGCGTCTAAACGGCTATCCTTTCACCGTTTAGTCTCTTTTACGCTAAAAACAAGGTAATGGCCTAAGACATGGCCCAAATCAAGGGATGCAAGTTTCACTTGCCTAGCACCGGAAATGACGACCACTTCGTCACACGGATGCTATCTACGGGGGAAATCGCTGTTAAGGGGGAAACAACACCAAACACATGAAATTAATTAGGGTTTTCATAGAATTATAAATAAACTATGAAAACAACGGTAGATCGATTTCTTACCGAGAGAAGGCGGAAGAAACACTCCGGGGAACCCTAGGACCAGATCTGGAGAAGATTGGGGAAGTTTGGAGAAACTAGGGTTTTGGGGATTTTGGGGGTTTTGATGGATTTCAATGGAGATTTGGGGAAGATGAAAGGTGGAATGAGTGATTGGATGGATTGGATGATGGATTTAGGGCTTGGAATGAGGGATTGAAGCTTGGAGGAAGATGGGGGCTTAGAGGGGAAGAAACTAGGGTTTAGGGTCGTGTTGGAGAAGAAGAAAACGAATGGGTTGGGTATTTATAGGTTGAGCTGGCGGCTGCCCAGAAATTAGGGTTTTAACGCAGACTAGTCGGTCAAAGAACAACCACTGACCGACTAGTTTGGCAACTAGTCGGTCGGTCGATCCAACGCAGACCGACTAAGTGTAAACAGTAACTCCTGAACGAAAAATAGGATTTAGAGTTAGTCGGTCCATGAACAAGTACTGACCGACTAATTTATCAACTAGTCGGTCGATGAACGTTCTTAGACCGACTAAGAGATGAAACAGTATTGATACTAAAATTTAGGTGATGAGTTAGTCGGTTAAAGAAGCATTGCCGACCGACTAGTTTGCAACCTAGTCGGTCAACAACTCTTCTTAGACCGACTAACGATAAACAGTAGCTTCCTCAGAAAATTTAGAAAGCTCACTAGTCGGTCCAAGGAGGATTGCCGACCGACTGGATCGTCATCTAGTCGGTCGGTGCCCCTTCTTATACCGGCTAATGAGCACAGAAAGTTCTGATACGGAGCGCGAGGTCCCGTGATCGAATCCTAAGACTCCTAGGCTTGATCTAATAGTTAGATATGACCGTTTTGAAGCCCGTCACAAACGACGTACTTCGAAATCGACGATCCTAAGGAAGAATCGAGAAAATACGACGATTCGATCGAAAATGAAAGTTACGGAGACGAAAACCACACAAGAGGAGAAAATCCACCAAAACATATATTATATTATAATAAATTCAGATACAAGAAAACCAGTCGTTACATAAAGCCACATCCAGAAATAATGTTCGTACACAGAGTTTAACAAGCCACAGCTGGGCTAAAAGTAGCAATAAGAAAAGAACGTACATGAAAGTAACTACGACGACTGAAAAGGAAACTAGGAAAGCAGTAAAGTGTCGGGGTCCACTAGTCCTCTGCTGGGAAAGGCACTGCGTCAGGTGCGAACTCCTGACTCTCCAACTCTGACGTCTCGTACTGATCCTCCTAGTACTCAAGCTCTGAACCTGACATACATCCACAAACATGAATGTATGTCAGCTAGGGGTCTGTAAGAAGAGGTTAGCATCCCAAGGCGAAGTATATGACGGATATATGAATTTTAAAATCATTAATAATTTAAGAAAAGTGACTGCAGCAATTTAACAAATAACAATTTATAGAAACTGAAACGGACAATCCTAGCAGGCAGTTCTAGACGGTCGCAAGTTTAAAGTTAAGATTCTCCGAGTTCGTTAGCATTTCAATTTCAAGATGACCAAGTTAGCGTTCAAGTTTTCATGTCAAGTGTTAGCATTCTAATCTAGGGTTCACGCCTGTAGGTCGTGATGAGAAGGTCGTTCCTCTCACGGGGGATTACCGTGATTGACGCTAACCCACCGCGTGCGTGTGGTGATCTTGAGGAGAGTACCTTTCATACGCCTAGTGGCCGCTCAACCCTAACCCCACCCAAAAGTTTTGCCGGAACACGAGCCGGCCTAGTCGACTCACACGACATCACGATATCACGATACCGCCTTCGAGGCGCACGATTTCACGATGTCCATATTGTTAAACATGTCAGGACTCACTGAATTTTACTGTTAACAATATTAAGGTTTTATGGTGACCGTTCTACAAAGCAGAAACTGGTCGAACGACCGTTTCCGTAATTTCAAATAATGACGAATACGTCCTTTTTGTTCAACTTGCTACAGAAATGATTTTTTTCTCTTAGTGTTTAAAATGAGGATATATCGTATGATATACCGTTGGGTCCCAAATTTTGTCCTGGTCATTATAGGGTCACTTTCTTACGTCATTTCACTTCAAAATTTCAGGTTATTCAGCAATACATGAAGGCGGCGTAAACGTGCCGAAACTTCTAAAAATCATAACAAATCGTATACTTGCCTGTTTTCGATGTTCTTGGTGTCGTTGGAACCGTCTCGATGAGTACTACGCCGTGAAGGGTTTGGTTCGCTGTTTTGGCAGAACATAAAATCAGAAATCGTGTTTTTCAGTTCAGGACAGAATACAAAAAGCCCATACGACGGCTAATCAACATGTTTTATTAGGTTTCTCTACTTTACGGTGGGGGTTATGAGTTTTAGGGGGTAGATCTACCAACCTGGAGTGTAGCGAGGGGTCGGATGACGTCAACGGGCAGTGGCGACGTGTGAAAACTCCGAAACTACGAGCGTTGAGCGTCGGGTGGAGCGTTCTCGTCGGATCCGGGGCTGTCAACGTGCACACGACCTGAGCGTGAGGGCTCTGTGGCTGTGAGGAGGCTGTCGACGTCAGATCTGAGGCAGCGACGCGTGCACGCGGCCTGGAGTTGTTGCGTGAAGCTGTGAAGATGGAGGAGGGGCTAGTAGGGGCAGGCCGTGGGTTGCTTGGGGGTTTGCGAGGTTGTGGGAGGCTCTCTGGCCGTGGAGAAGATGGGAGGAGCGGCCTGAGGGGTTATGCCGTGAGTGTGGAGGTGGGAGGCCGTGGCCTGTGCTTGGCGTGGGGGGCTTGCGGGATAGGGGGAGGAGAAGCACTCGGCCTGGGGAAGAAGGAGCTCGGGTAGGGTGTGCTTGCGTGGAGAACAAAAAGCAGGCGGCGACGGCTTGTGTTTTAGGGTAGGGAAGATGATGACCTAGGTAAAAATATATAGGAGAAGGGGTTTAGTTTTAGCCTGGGGTGTTGGAGCACGTGAGATGAGTTTTAGGCTTCGAAACTTCTCATTATAGTAGTGTAGGGCTCCTATAGAATAGCTGTGCATAAGCTAGGGTGCGGTTGCTGCTATTTGCGTGAATGGGGTGCAAAGTACAGCCTGGGGAAAAGTCTAATAGCTTTAGGCCTTCTTTAGTTTGTCCTAGGTGGCATGACAATTTTGAGGGGACATAAATTTTAGGGGAAAACTTAAATTTGGGAGGAAACTTGAAATTTTGTGGGAAAACTTGAAATTTGGGGGAACTTGAAATTTGTGTGCAGAAAAAACTCAGCCATTAAATAAACCGTGCACTATGGACACATGTAAAGTAAATTCGCAGACTAAAGCAACTACTATTTTACTTTCCGTATGCAAACAATTCCAATCGCGCTCACGAATCTACTCAACAGTCTTAGGATTACCGATCCTGAATTAGAAAACGACCACTAAGGTCACTTTTGTTATTCTTCTTCCATCCCAACCTGCATATACGCAATCCATGAGACTCCAACCGATGGACCTTTTATGCAAATCACCAAATCTACACGGTTAATTTTTTTTTTCCATGAAGGGGCTCAACCCGCATTTTTTTGAGAAAAGATGCAGTGGCAATACGAGAAATAAGAGGTAATTATGAGGAAAGGCCAAGGCAATTTCCTCATTGTCGCGTCCCCTTAAAAATCGAGAAACCTGAGAAAACGTTTCTGCGCGAGCGAGAGAACAGCGAGAGGGGGAAGCCAGCGGAAGCCACCGCTCCGCCACCGTTGTCCGATCCTTACTCTTCAATATTTGGAAAAGAAACCCTTAAACAATCCACGCACATTGCTGCTTTTTTTACACTAACTCCTTGCAAAAAAGAGAAAAAAAAAGATCCCCTTTCACATCCGACCTTCGTCCAGTAACCCTAACTCGCCGATCGCCATGCCTCCCTCTTCCGCCGACTCCTCCGCGCGGGCCCCACGCGCCGCCTCTCCATGGGCTCACGTCCTCCGCGGGGAATCCGAGGCGGTACCCGCCACCGCCTCTTCGTCTACTCCGCCAGCGGCGGCGGCTACGATCGCGAATCCCGAAGCAGCTGATCGTGATCGTGACGTCGCGGGTCTTTCTGAGAGCTCCGATGACAGCAATGGGAAGGGAAAAAAGACTGCTTGGAGCTTGCCTTCCAATGGCGCGATGGATGTGGGCCCGGTGATGGGGGCCGTCTCTTGGCCTGCCCTCGGAGAATCGAGCAAGGGGATTACGATCAAATCTGGGTCTGATGGATCGTCTTCGTCTCTCACTCCTTCCCCGGTGCGATCACTAAGATTAATCTAGGATTGTTTTTCTCTCTCCAAATTTTAGATCCATGCATGTTAGATTTTTGTTGTTGTTAGTTTTTCCGCAATTTATTGGAGGTAGTTTTTGATCATTAGGTACCAGTTATTGCAAGTCATAATCATAATAATCATCAGATGAGGGTGAACATGGACAATCCCATCCCTAATTCTAATCGTCCGAAACCTAATAAGCGTGGTGGGGGCGGCGGCGGCAGCAATACAAGTAGTAACCATGGGGCGCAGTTCAATGGTAGGCCTGTATCGCCACCACAGTCACCCGCTTCATCTGAGATGCCGCAGCTGATTGTGCCTGAGAAACTGGCTGGAAATGGCCAGGACCCTTCTCCTAGGGACATGCACAATAGCCGGAACCATAGCAATTGGGATCATGGTTCTAGTTCTAAGGGGAACAGTGGGGTTTCCCCTCGCCCTCATGGCGGGTCCGATCATCATCGGCCATTCAACCGACGGGGGAACAACGGAGGGCCCCACAATGGCGGACGGCGAGACCCTGACCGTGGGGGCTATTCCAACCATTCCAGTGATTGGAATAACCCTCTGCCTCGGCACATTCCGCCGCCGCCGCCTCGCTTGCCCCACCACAGGCCGCAGTTCATCAGGCCGCCACCGCCGCCACCGCCTCCAGGCGCAGTGCCATTCATTGGGCTGTCTCATCCAGTCAGGTCCTTTGTGGGCCCCCCAATGGGCTTCCCTGGTCAGTTTCTCGTGTTGTGGGTTTTATGTCTTCCCTGTTGTTGTCATCGTCATTATTGGAGTGTATATGCCCTCAACCGTGCTTGATTTTTTTCTTATCTCATTTTTTTGGCAGATATTCCGTCTCCTGTATTTTATGTGCCAGGACCTCCACCTTTTATTGCTCCTCCTCCTGTGGCTCATGTAATGGCACCTGCAATGTCATTGAATCATGTAGACTCTCTTCGGCCTGCAGTTTTGAAGCAGATAGAGTACTATTTCAGGTAACTTTCATTTGAACAATTAGGTACATGCTGAATTGTTTTGTGCAGGAAACTCTGCTTTGGTTTGCTTAAAATCCTTATTTGTTCTATGTAGCATTGACAATTTGTGTAAAGATTTGTACTTGCGAGGCCATATGGATGCCCAGGGATGGATTCCGGTTGATGAGATTGCGAAGTTCAATCGAGTGAGTTCTTTTTAATTGTTTTATTTTTAGGGATAGTTCATTATATCTTCTAGTTACTTTAAATATTGTTGCTCATATTATCTGTGTTGTTTAATTACATGATGCCATGGTTTTGTTTGAGGAACTACAGAATGCTCACGCCACCTTGTGTTTTGGTTCATGGTTTTCTTGTTTGATGGATGCTTGATTTTGGATTACATGATATTGGTATAGGTATTTTTAGGCTCATTCACCTAACTTAAATGCCAATTACCTATCAGGGCAGTCGAAACTCATTTACGTGGTTTCGACAGGTATTCACTGCATTTGCAATGTAGTTATAATATCATGTATGACCATTGTCTTAGAATACCTCATGTGGAATCCGATCATCTTGTGTCAGCTTATGCATTTCTGTAACTTGCATGCATTTCCTTGAAGTTGTGGAAGACACTTAAATTCCCAGTCAATTGCATATATATCAAATTCTTTCATGAAAATACCACTTTATACTTGGATATTTATTAACATGGGTAGAAAAACTTTTTTTATCAACTATTCCCATGATCAAGGAATATATATTTTCAAATATGAAATCCAAGTAGTATCAGATATAGACTGCAAATGATCTATGCCTGCATCTCTTTCTACAGAATACATCAACCACTGGAATTATGTTGTTTCCCCACTGAGCCAACTGGACGCGAGACAGTTTCTGCCATAACACATTGTTCTTTTTGAATTACGAAGATAAATTGCATTTGTATAGAAAATAGCCGCCTGGATTACCTCTTAGCATTAATCCAAAATACTATGTGACATTGATAGTGTCTTTTCAGTGCTTATTCCATCATCAAGGTCATAATGTGGCCATTTGGTGCCTCTGTTGTACGTTGAGTTAGTTGTTGTAAATTCACGTTCAATTACTTCTCCCTCGTGTGGTTCTTGTTTATCCCATTGGTTCGAGCTATCTAGATGATATGGTTTTATATCATATTTATGCTGGAGTATTTGAATGTTTTCATTAATCATTACACAGCTAACTTTTATGTTCTCTTTTGAGCCTATATATGTTGAACTTTCATATATACATGATGTAAAGCTTAAATTGTTCCGGTAATTTAAAAAGTTTACTTGTTTTGATTCCTTGTTTTTTTTGCTTTCTGTATATTTCATTGAACTTCTAATATTCGCTGTTGTAAGTCATCCAACTTCTTTTGCATCTTTGGATCTCATTTATCCTTTCATAGCTTGTTTCCACAAACACAAACAAAAAAACAAAAACACACACACACAGAGTAGGCTTAGGCTTACGAACTTATAGCATTTGTGCCTTACGAACTGTAGCATGCTACATGTAGGCTTGCTAGTGCGTTATGTAGATCATCTTTCTGCAATTTCTTATGCTTGACGCTCGACAATCACTTCTTCAATTCTTTTTTAGAACATTGGTAAGTTTTGTTGTCTAGACTTTAAGATCAGCATGCCTTTAATTTATGATCTAGTTCTTAGCTTAAACATTATCTTTTAAGGTAATATTATCGTTTAGATGGCATACAAACACTAGAGGGGGATGATTAGTGTTTTCCACAAATAATACTTAATTAAAAATTTAATCCCTCTAGCTATGCCTAGTCTACTAAGAGGGTTACCTACTTAGGTACTTAATCAACAAAGACTAACTACTTGCAATAGAGAGATGCACATCAGAAATTTAATACAAGTGCAAGTTATAGAAAATGAGAGATGCGAGACAATCATCATAATCGTAAACAAAGCAATTTATCCCGGTTCACCCTCCCATGGGCTTCGTCTAGTCTCTAACTTCGTTGGGCTTTTAATCCACTAATCAACTCTCAAACTAGAGAGCCACTTGCCTCAACTTGAGGGACTCCAACCAATACAAGTGCTACTACTCCAATGAGTGGTCTTCCAATACAACTTAACATCTTCTCAAAGAGGATAACACCCTAGAGGCTTTTTACAACAAATACAATTACAACCAAATGTAAAATCTTACCACCACAACATTGTGTGGATTTTACCAAACTTTCTCTTTAAGATGAATTTGAATCACAACCTTCCTATGGTCGATGAGTTGAAGCTTTTGATGAGAGTGTAAATGCGGCTATAGAAAAATTCTTTTGATCTCAAAGAAATAAAGATTAAAACGAAGAGATTAAAGAAACTCAAAATTTGTGTTCTTAAACGAGTCAAAATTAAGCTTGAAAGAATCACAAATTAGCAAGGCAAATCAATGACTTAATAGCTTTTGAAAGAATGAAAATTGTTGCCTTGAAAAACTAAGAGAGCTTAAAGAGCTTTAAAAATGCTTGAAAACTTAGATTTTTTGCTTAAAGTACAAAGTCATCAGCGCTCTCAGCATAATAGGAAAGAAAATCTGTTGAAAACAGTTCACAAAAATGCACGTTTAACGAAAAAATCGACAACTCTCCATAAATCGCGGAGTTGTGTCAAGTTGGTCCACTGGGCAAAAGTAATCGACTCATATACAGTCGTAGTCGACTCTCTAGACAACGGTAGTCGACTCTCAGAACAACTATAGTCGACTCCTTTTGGGGACAGAGCGTACTCAACGTTTAAGAAAAGTAGTCGTCTCCTACTCAACAAGTAGTCGACTCCTTTTCTGGAAAAATATCTAAAACTTAATAATCTTTTAGAATGTTTTTCAAAATATTTTTGAAATTTTAAAATATTATTTAAATGAGTGTGTAAGCTTTAACTAATAGTCTTACCATTCTAAGAGTTTACCAAAATGACATATTACTCAAACTTTTTTTTGGAGTCTTGATGTCTTCTTTTAGCTTGACTAACTTGTTTTGAACTTTTGCACCTCCATGAGTTCTTGACTTGAGCTTGCCTTGAACTTTTGATCTTCAATTTGAACTCCAAGTATCTTGACTCTTCATTTATCAAGCTTTTGCTCCGAAGCAAGCTTGAATAAATTCCATGACTTTATTGACTTGATTTCCTATACTTACAAATCATCTTATAAAAACATCATTATCAAACCATAATTGGTTGCTTATCATTAAAACTAATTCTTGAGGTGATGCAATAACCAATATTCTCCATCTTTTTGATGATGACACACAATTTGTTACATAAAAATGAAATTATAACGATAAGATACTTACTCCCTCTATAATGATGCTTGAAATGTTAGCAAATGACTTTTTAAACTTACACTGCATCAATACTTATTAGAGATAAGTAAATATAAAACATGTATCATTCATGTATCAAAGATGTGAGTGTACACCATATATGTGAGTGTAAAGTCAACAAACCAATCTTCTCCCTAAACTGTCGCATATATATATAAGAATAATGTAGAAAAGGTGGCATTTGATCTAATAGATCAGGTGCCAAGACACAAAAACGTGGAAAGTACAAGCCTCACATGTGATTGTACTTTCTGTGGGGCCCGCCTTTTTGTGTCTTGCACCTGATCTATTAGATCAGGTGCCACCTGATTTACATGAATATATATATATATATATATATATATATATATATATATATATATATATATATATGGTAAAACGGATCTAGGTTGCCTCCTTAGATGCAATGTAAGGAGGCATCCCCATTTTCCACCATCTCCCACAGTTTTTTGGTTTTTTGTTCATCTCCTGGATGATCAACATACCAAATTTCAAGGGATTCCAAATACTTTTTGAGCTATCATCTACCCATTGCAACTTCAACCATCTACCCCTTGCAACTTCATGAGTTTTTCAGCATGTTTTTAGATAGTTGAAGTTGCAATGGGTAGATGATGGCTCAAAAAATATTGGAATTCCTTGAAATTTGGTATGTTGATCATCCATGAGGTGAACACCAAACTCATGAAAAAAATTTCAAAAAAAATGTGGGAGGTAGTGGAAAATGGGGGCGCCTCCTTAGATTGCATCTAAGGAGGCACCTTAGATCCCTTTTACCCATATATATATCTCTCTCTCCCTTTTAACATTATCAAAAAAGAATAGTGAAGAGAGGGTGATTAATAAAACAACATAAGTGACATAAGCAATGCATAAACAATGTGAGCTTGAGTATGTCATAAATCTCAAGTGACGTGTCATACTGATGTGTCATTATATTCCACATTTTATCTATACGATTACACGTCAAAATGATTGCTCAATTACATATTTTATACGCTTTTACGCTCATAATTGGAACTATTGTACTTTAAGAGCGTTTGATTGCATTTCAGGGAATATCGAGTGATTTGGAGTATATTGGAGGAGAGAGCGCGTGCTTCGACATCAGGACTCCTGAGGCGCTGTGTTCGATGACTTAAAGCTGCCGGGTAGCAAGGAGGGGACAAGAGAGGAGTGAATAAGAGGAGAATGAAGAAAGCATGGTTCTATAATACCATGACTCATGGATTCTGACGCGTGTTCATATTTCACCTTTTGCACACGCTCTTCATCGTGTTTTAATATGCGTTTCATCTCATTCCATGTTGTATATATCACATTTTGGTTCATATTGACTATTGGGTGTATTGGGTGTATTTCAGGTAAATGTCGGCATTTCGGTATCTTCTGGAGTCAACCTTGCATGTCGGGACCAAAGCGCGCTTATATGGCAAAGATCCGATGGCCAAAGATGAGGAGTTGAAGTTTTGGAGCTTCACCCGGTCGTGTGGATGAGCCACCCGACCGGGTCGTATCATGGTATCAGTCCTGCGCTCCACCTGGGCAACACACTGCGCCACTCGATCGGGTGAATGACCAGGTGGTGAGGAGACTGAGTGGCATTCATGAAGGAGCTTTCCACCCGATCGGGTCATCTCCTCGGGTCATTTTGGGAAAGAACTCACCCGATCGGTTAACACTTCAACCGATCGGGTGGCCTTTTCTTCTCCTTTCGTGCACTGCTGCTGCATTCATTGAAGATCTGCTATCATTCCAGCGGGAGTTTGGGTGATCTCTTATTTTTCTAGCGTCAGCATCGTCGTCAGCTTTCCAACGATTGGTCGCATGCCCAAATCTGATTTTTCTACATTTTTCTGGAATTTTCTGAGCGCAGCTGTGTGCTGAAATTCTGGGCTGTATGGAATCTGATTCCCACCCGATCGGGTGGGCTATCCACCAGATCGGGTGAGCCCATTTTCAGTAGTTCAGTGTCTTTGTTTGTTTCCACCCGATCGGGTGGCACTTTTTCAGCAGTTTTAGTGGGTATTTGTACCAGAACTGTTAGGGTTTTTGGAAGAGGAATTGGCAGCCGTCATTTTTAGGGATGACTTTTTGGGGGACTCTTTGTATACTTTTTGGAGAGTTTTTAGAGTGTTGTGGAGACGATCTTTTGGAGTTAGGCTATGTCCTAGGCACCTCCTTTGTGTGTAGATAAGTATTTTTGTTTTCTTTAATTCTATTTCAGTTCTTCTCATTGATTGATTATTGAATCTCTTTGATGCATACTATGATGAATTCTCTTGCTATTGTTGAATCTTCTATTGTTTTTCCTATGATGCATACGTAGTTCTATTTAGGGCTGAGGGATTAGCCCTAGGATTTTAGGATTTAGGTGCAAAGATAGGATTTTTATGATGCGTTGGATATAAAAGGGGTTGTATTTTGGTTGATCTAGCCAGATTCCTAGAAGAACTCGTACTGAGATCGTGCCCACGGTCGGTGGAATCGATTAGCTTAAGGAGTATCCTACGGATTTAATTAGTGAGTTAGTGGATTCAACCAAGGCTCGTGACTATGCCCGGCTCGTGCCTTGATGGGATCCACCGACGAACTATATCACTAATTGACGGCTACCACCATTGCGTCAATAAGAGCCACCAAAATACCTCGAATCTCTAACACACGAGAGTGGTACGAGTTGAGAGCGTTTGACCCACGAGAGTGGTGAGATTCTTGTAGATCCTTTACGCACATATCGTATGCGCCTATCGCGCGAGCGGGGTTAATGCGATACGTTAGATTCATGATGCCTAGACGCATGAATTCACTTCCTAGATGCTACAATCCCCAATAAAACCAATGCAACGTAAGAGTCCTAGCCTAGCGTCGACATCCGACGGTCCTAGTGGTGAGTCCTAAAGTCATAGTCTTTTCTTTCTTTCTTTGTTTGGACCCCTCTGTTTGCGACATCGAGTGACACGACTTTCGCATCCGTCACCATTACGATACTCCACAATCCACATCCACCAATAAACCCGCAAATCTAACTCAACCTAAGAGTAGATAGGTAGTATAGCACCGCTTCCCCGTGTTCGATACCCGCTTGCTACTGTACCGTGCGCTTGCGGTAAACGACATCGTTTCGGAGTTAGTTCCGGGCCGATCACATACCATATATATCCCAAGTTCAAGCATATCAGAATTTATCCCAATGTCTAATACCACGTGTTGGTATCATAAGTGATCATACCAAGACTCACATAACCATATAATTCATAACAAAGTAAGATATCGAGTGTTATACCACATGTTGTAAGATAGAAGTCATATGAATTTGTGTATAAGCAAAGAATGTAAGCTAAGTGAAGCATACATATCTACGACACTATATCTCATGAATCTCAATACATCAAATTGGCATAAATATTGAAGTATAAGCACACGTGCCATAAAATTTATCCAAACAAGGCCATCCAAATATTACACAAGAGTTGGTATATCATATGATCATTAATACAATCAACTCAAGTATTGAACTAATATAGCTATCATAACATATACCACAAGTCTTGACATTCATTAAGTAATGGAATAGTCTTTAAGAGGGTATCCAACATTGTTTTTCTTGTAGATGAGTCTTAATACTCATTCCTCATTAGAACATTTTCAACATTCATAATGAAGTTCAAAAATTTGATACTACAAATTATAGTAAATTATGAGTAATAATTCAATGAAGCATCCCAATATTTCTTTCAAAATATGAAACAGATCTACGCAATATACTAATGAATCAAATATAGTCATAAATGTTATATACCAATATCTCATGAAAGATGCCAAATATTATGATACCAAGTGTTATATCTGTTCTATATGTATCATAACAATATACCACATATTGAAATACTGTTTAACATATACACATACTTACAAATTTGAGGTCTCCCTACTAAAGTGCATAGTAAATCTTAATCCTCTCATTTAAGCATTTTTTTGTGAACCAATGAAGTGCACGAGGATTGACCTCAATTTGTAATGGGTACCTAAAAATTTGAAACTTTTGGTACTGATTGTTATTTAGGATCCTTGGGGTTGCATGAATGTTACATGAATCATGTTCATATTGATTTTTGTCAACGATGATCAAATTATATTAACATAAAATCGATTCTATTTAACATGAGTTCGAATATCGACAAGATCAATATATAAGCATTGATATTCCAACGCAATGGATTCAATGATAATCATGAAATAATCATATATGCAAAACTGAATGAAAATAGAGTTACTGTCAGAAAATCACAGCAAGTAGTCGACTCGTGGTCTTACAATAGTCGACACCTCAGAACAAAATATGGCAGAATCAGACAGTGATAGCAAGAAGTCGACTCCTATAAGAGCAGTAGTTTCTCTACAGAGTGCAAAATATGATCTAATCATTACATCCAATCAAATGAAACTAATCAAAGGCTATAAAATTACATTTCTAACTATATTCTACTACCTTACTTTTAGGGTATCAACAAAATAGGCATGAAAGCATATGGATACCCAAAATATCATGGGTTCAAACAAGACTAACTGTTAGGAACACAAATTTGATGGGATTGCTTTCTTATGCATATAAGAATATCCATCAAATTCATTTCTAACAATTTTATGAATGTAAGCATTTCTTGGGGAAATTATTAGCCATCAGAAGTTCCCTCGGCAAATAGCTACTCAACATTCGCTATGCTGTGATCTTTTAGAAATTAACCACAATAGAAAAATCCAACCAACCTAGCAAATAAAAGTAACAAAAGCAGAAAAGCAACAATTCAAACGACACGGAGTTTATTCCGGTCGGCCCGCTAACGACGCCTACGTCCAACTTTCCGATGATGGTTTCCACTAATATGATCAGAGAGAATACACTGACTTCTTCAATCTTCTTCAACAATAGAGAGCACTAATAACTCCAAAATTGGAGCTTAAACTCTTCTCACCAAAACACAAGAGATCTCAAATCTCACCAAAAGAGAAGAAACCCAAAAGCTCTCACAAAAAAATCCCTCAACCCGAAAAGAGGAATCCAATAAGATTACAAAAGAATTTCACTCACCAATGTATACGCTCAATCTCTAAGATGCGTGAGGAAGACCCTTGATGACGGCTCGAACAAATTCTTCTTCTCTTCGTGTCCACGCACACATCTTCAAAACGGTTGCAAATTGGCCTTTTACACCAATAACTAGAGTTGTGGAGCCACAACAAACAATGTCGTTCGATTTGATTAAAGATCAATCGAACGGCCTAGATTCAAATTTGCACCATTTGCCCTGGGCGTCGTCAGATGTCTGAACCAAAACGGTCATGCTAGGTCAGGTGTTTGATGAAATGCTGCCGCTTAGAAACCCTTGGACCATCAGATGTCCGATGTAGTACGACCAGACGTCTGAATACATTTGACTTTTGAATAAATCCGATGTAGATTTCAGAGAGCTGAAAGAAAACGTTCTATGCCCTTCAGTCTTCTGAAGGCATGTTGCCAGAAGTTTGGTCCTTCTGCCAGACGTCTGATTACATAGCATCAGACATCTGGCGTATCTGCTGATACATGCTATTGAAGTGGCCCAGAACCAGACGCCTGGTGCTATAAAATCAAACGTCTGATGGCTGCATAATCTCCCGGGTGAAGTTTGAAGCATAAACTTTAACACTCTACCATGCTTCAAACTTTTTCCACAATATACTCAGCACTTCAAACATCACCAAGGTACATCCAAACTCTCCACAATGGCTCTACCCTAATTCAAACCATCTATGATCATGAAATCATCTACCTGTCATCGGGAACGGCGCCCCTTTGGCGCATCAAAGCTTAACGTGATTCTCTAAGCTCAAGCGCCCTTTGAGCTCAAAGAGCTGCACCATCCTCGCCACCCTACTTGTGGTGATCTCCCTCTTTGAGCTTGACACTATGACTTTATGCTCCATCATCGACTGAACTGACACCAAGCATGTGTCTCCCAAAGTACCCGAAGTCGATCCATGGCCGCACTCCGTCTTCTACAAACATGAAGTAAGAGTACCATCTCCATCCGGTTTCGATGTTCTCAACTCTCTGCCTTTGGATTTACCTCTCCAATATGACTTTATCACAACACCGCCCACACATTCTCTGTGAGATCCTCTGCTCATGATCATCTCTGAACCATTGGTTATACTCACTCTAGATGATCCCTTGAACGAACTAACTCTCACCTACCTTGAACCATGCCACACACGCCATCTGCGTGATGTGATGTAACTGTTCTATTGTAATTCCCAACAAATTGCTCTCAGCAACGGGTCCTCCTGAGGATCGCAACTCTAACTTGAAGCCACTTGCTTCCCTGTAGACAATCTGAGCCACACATGTAGTTAGACCACAATGGGATATAAACTGGACTCCGTCATATGACGATTCGTCGCTGCACACTACAGCTATCCCATCTTGCAAACGACCTCGCTTCTGTCTCGACGTCCCTATGAGCCTTAAACGCTCCTCCACTGGAGCTCTCTGGTGCTTTATACATCTGACTTATCATCTTCTTGCCTTGAAGCTTATAAAGGTTTCTAATCTTTTTTGTCGCCATTACAAAACGATATCTCCTGGACACCCGTAGTCGCGCTCTCTTGAGCACCACGTTACATCCACACCAGCTAAGGTTCCCAGCGAAATAAGATTTCGTTGCAAATCTGGTACATACCTAACACCAATGAGTGTCTGAATAGCTCCATCATGCATCTTGAAGCGCACTGCCAATTCCTGCTACTCTAGACATAGCTCCGTTCTCCATGTATCTGGCTGGTCCATATCTAGGAGTGTATGTTACAAAGTGACTCCGCAGTGGAGTCATATGGGAATCACACACTGAATCAAGAATCTAAGAAGCCCGATTGTCTTCCAAAGAAGACATTCAATATCTCACCATTATCAACATCTAAGTATGCATCACCAAACACTGATATAGGCTGAGCAACCTTTTTACCTTTAACATTTAACTGTGGGCACTTGTTCTTCCAATGTCATGGTTTCTTGTGGCAATGGAACACATGGTCGTTACTTCCTTGACCCTTGAACTTGGGTCTCCCATTCTTGGAACCTGATTTGGATCGCCCACCTTGACGACCCCCAAAGAGAGCTACATCCTAATTACCACCACTTGTGTCACCTCTCGACACCTTCCTGAGCTTATGCAAGCGTAGAGCTGCATCGACCTCTTCCAAATGATTTTGTCCTTTTCTTATGCCATAGTCTTGACAAAGTGTGAATACTCCTCACGTAGTGAACATAGCAACGTAATTGCTTGGTACTCATCGCTTACATTCTCTTTCACATCTTGCAGATCCCATACCAACTGATTCAGTTGTTCAAAATGATTCTGTAGCGATGTACTATCTTTCATCTTGAGCATTAAAAATTTCTGTACTAAATGCAGCCTTCCTGTGAGTGTTTTCGTCAGATACAGTGATTCTAGCCTTTTCCACGACTCTACCGTTTTTGCCACCTTGCAAAAGACTTTGTCAGATAAATCCATTTGAATGGTGCTGTGGGTTTTCATCTCTAGCTCTGATCTTGCATAGTCTGTGATAGTATCTGAGATCATTTTCTTGTCAAAGACTATCCTGTATAACCCCTTATGCTTGATCATAGCCTTCACCCTTTTGTACCATAGAGTGAAGCTATTCTTTCCTGTAAATTTTTCGATCTTGTACACAGCTGTTGAATATGTCTATGCCATTGTGTAACCTCCGACAACCTAAAAAGCCTGATACCACTTGTTGGAGAAATTATTAGACATCGAAAGGCTCCTCGGTGAATAGCTACCCAACAATCGCTTTGTCGCAATCTTTCAAAGATTAACCACAATAGCAAAATCCAACCAACTAGCAAATAAAAGTAACAAAAGTAGGAAAGTAACAAATCAAGCGACATAGAATTTATCCTTGGTTGACCCTCTAACGGCGTCGACATCTAGCTTCTCGACGATGGTTTTCACTAATATGATCAGCGAGAATACACCGACTCCTTCAATCTTTTTCAACAATAGAGAGCATCAATAACTCCAAAGTTGGAGTTTAAACTCTTCTCACCAAAACACAAGAGATCTCAAATCTCACAAAAGAGAAGAAACCCAAAAGCTCTCACAAATAACCCCTTAACCCGAAAAGAGAAATCCCAATAAGATGATTACAAAAGAATATCACTCACCAATTTATACGCTCAATCTCCAAGACGCGTGAGGAAGAAGATCCTTGATGGCGGTTCGAACAAATTCTTCTGCTCTTCCCATACACATGCATTTTCAAAACGGCTGTAAACTGGCATTTTATACCAATAACTAGGGTTGTGGAGCCGCAACAAATAATGGCCATTCGATTTGATTAAAGATCAATTGGACGGCCCAAGATTCAAATCTGCATCATCTGACCTGCGTGCTGCCAGACGTCTAACCCAAAACGGTCAGGCGTCTGATGAAATGCTACCACTTAGAAACTCTTGGACCATCAGACGTTTGGTGTAGTATGGCCAGCCGTCTGAATATATCCGACACTGCACCAGACGTTTGGTGTAGTATGGCCAGACGTCTGAATAGATTCTAGAGAGAGCTGAAAGAATACGCTCCATGCCCTTCAGATGTCTGGTCCCTCTGCCAGCCGTCTGGCGTTTCTGCTGATACATTCTCTTGAAGTGCTCCAAAACCAGACATCTGGTGCTATACCACCAGACGTCGGATGGCTACTGAATCTCTAGGGTGAAGTTTGAAGCATAAACTTCAACATTTCTATCATGCAAGCTCAAATGTTTTGACAGCCATATTACATCATCATGATTTCTAGCATAATTTCTAGTATGATGCCCAAAGTGAGACTTCTCCACATGCTTAAGCATTGGGTTTACCTTTGTGATCATGAAATCTATCATTCTTAACATACTTCTCATATATGAAGGCATGATTCTTTCTAACATGGTTACATGCATATGTGTAGGGCTAACATTCTTAACAGCATTGTGTGTAGTGAAAATATGCTTGTGTTGATGAGTGGCCTTTGCATTAGGATTTTTCTTAAACTCATCAAGCTTAAGAACTAGTTCTTCGTGCTTTAGCTTAGTCATGCATACATAATTTGCAAACATATTCTATTATTTAGGCTAAAAACATAAATAGCGTGCTCATAACTATCATGATCACATAATAATGTGTCATACTTAGCCTTCAAGCAATCATAATCATGCACCAATGTACTACCACCATTACAATCATTTTTCAAATGACCATGAGATAAAACATCATAATCATGCAATAAAATATTATGTTTAATCTTAAGTGTCATGATCATGATTCAAAGTATTGTGATTACTCCAACTTTCTATACTTTTTCTTTAACTTTTTCATATTTTGTATGCAATTGTTTATAAGCATTCTCTAAATAAAATTCATTATCGAGGTTAGAATCATATACATCATCATTGCTGTCTTGATGTGCCATCAAGCATACTTTATTTTTGAAGTTCTCTTGGTTGTTAATGGTATGTGGAGTCTTTACGGGTGGTTCTCCATACTTCTCTTCTAACATCCTCAAGATTTGTTGTGAAGTGTTGACCTCTGAAATTTCATTGAATATATTGTTAGATAAACAAATATAAATTGCACATTACCTTTCAGTTCATTAAGTTCATTGAGTATGCCTCTTTTTGATCCTTTGTCCATGACACTCTAGGAGTGATTGGAACATCATATGAGCATTTGTAGGAATGTCCTATACTCAAAGTCCTCGGCCTCATGATGTATTTCCATCATGTTTTCCTAATTAGAAAGTTTGTACCATCGAATACGCGAGGAGAGATGAAGCATTAGTCATGTTTTATCATTATTGATGCTATCTAATCAACCTACACTCTGATACCATGTGTTGGGATCCTCTGATACCATGTGTTGGGATCCCTGTAGATGGCAGACAAATACTAGATGAGGGGATTAGTGTTTTACACAAATAATGCTTGTTAAAAATTTAATCCCTTTAGCTATATATAAGCTCCTAAGAGTGTTACCTCCTTGGGTATTTAATTAACCAATACTAACTACTTGCAATAGAGAGATTCACAATAGAAATTTAATACAAGTGTAAGTAATAGAAAATGCAATAGAGAGATTCACAATAGAAATTTAATACAAGTGTAAGTAATAGAAAATGAGACATGAGAGACAATTATCGCAATCACAAACAAAGCAATTTATCCTGGTTAATCCTCCAGTGGACTACGTCCAATCTCCAACCTTATTGTGCTTTTAATCCTTTAATCAACTCTCAAACTAGAGAGTCACTTGCCTCAACTTGATGGCTTCCAACCAGTACACGTGCCACTACTCCAATGAGTGGTTTTCCGATACAACTTAATCTCTTTTCAAAGAGGACCTCACCTTAGAGGCTTTTTACAACATATACAATTTTAACCAAATGTAAATCTTGTCACCACACCCTTGTGTGGATTTTTCAAACCTTTCTCTTGAAGATGAATTTGAATCACAACCTTTCTTTAGCCAAAAGAGTTGAAGGTCTTGAGAGTGTAAATGTGGCAATGGAAAAATTCTTTTAATATCAAAGAATTAAATATTAAAACGAAGAGATGAAACTAATTTTAATTTGTGTTCTTAAATGAGTCAAGATTAAGCTGGAAAGAATCACAAATTAGCAAGGTAAATTAATGGCTTAAAAGCTTTTGAAAGAATGAAATTTGCTGCCTTGAAAAACTTAGAGAGAGCTTAAAGAGAGCTTAGAAAATGCTTGAAAACTTAGATCATTTGTTCAAAGATTTCTTACAAAGCCCTTAGCACTCTTAGCATAAATAAAGAAGAAAATTCGTTGAAAACACTTCGTTAAAATGTTCATCCGATGGAAAATTCTACAGCTCTCCGTAAATTGCAGAGCTGTGTCGAGTTGGTTAGCTGGGCAAAAGTAGTCGACTCCAATACAGTCGGTAGTCGACTCCCCAGACAACGGTAATCGATCCCCCATACAACGGTAGTCGACTCCTTTTAGGGACAGAACATACTCAACATTTTTCAAAGAAAAGTAGCCGACTTCTGTTCACTAGTCGACTCTTTTTCAGATACATGGAAAAATATCTAAAAAGAGTAATAAAACTTAATTTAATCTCTTCAAAATGTTTTCAAAATATTTTTGGAAGTTTAAAACATTATTAAATGTGTGTGTAAGCTTCAACTAATAGCCTTAACATTATAAGACAAGTTTACAAAAATTACACATTACTCGCATTTTCTTTTGGAGTCTTGGTGTCTTCTTTTAGCTAGACCAACTTGTCTTGAAATCTTGCACATTTATGAGTTCTTGACTTGAACTTTTGATCTTCAATTTGAGCCCCATGTACATTTACTCTAAATTCAAGCTCTTGCCTCGAATCATCAATCCTAGTAAGCTTGAATAAATTTCATGACTTGCTAGGATGTATTCAAGCTTGCTATGATTGATGATTCAAGGCAAGAGCTTGAATGAAGAGTCAATGTACTTGGAGCTTGTTGACTTGATTTTCTACACTCACAACTCATTTTACAAAAACATCATAGCAACCATAATTGTTTGCTTAACATCAAAACTAATCCTAGGGATGATGCGATAACCAACAATCTTTTCATCAATCCATCTTTTTCTCCATGTGACAGTAAGATCAGCATTCTCATTGTCATGCTTATAGTCATTTCATGGCATAGTATGCTGTTATGTGATTAAAGCCATTCTAGAAGCAATGTAGCTAAATGCTATACGTTTTCCTATGGTAGTTCTCATATTTGGTTGTTGAAGAAGAAGGAATGCTTTTATACATATTTTTGGTGGTCACTTTAGAATCCAGATGCTCTTCAAAAGGTTTTGGTTTCTTCGCTGGAACCATATGCTAATGTTCTCATCAAAAGATTGTTTGATTGTACTGCTTGTTGTATGGTTAATTTGTTTTATTTTTTGTTTATTGCTCGACAATGTGGAACGACAAGTATATTGGATTGGGCTTGATCTAGATTCTAGAAACTTGGTGTAAACATTTAGGTGGTATTTTGGAGGTTGGAATTTTCATCCTTCTGCAATTTTGCAATTATTATGTGAAGAAAATTAAAAGCTTAAATGTAAAGTTACTTATGCAAGAGTGAAAAAGCATAGAAGAGTGGATGTAACACCCCATATACGGGTGCGTGCAAAATCTATTATATGCAGGTCCTGCAGGTATCAATGAAAACAAAATAAAGATAAAAACAAGAAATATTATAAATGAAAATACTCTTTGTTCCTCCTTAAAGGAGATACAAAAGCATAGACTGAACAGGAAAGGAACTACAATATCTCTTACTCTGCCAGAAATATAAGAACATGATAAATAAAATAATAAGACTCCTTACTAATATTGGTCTCAAAATTCGGTGTTCTCCACCGTGAAATCTGTCTCCTTGTATACCGGTGCCTCCTCGTAAACTTTCTCGTCACCTGGTGAAAGCAACAAATTCGAAACAATAAAGCAGACGATATTTGCCTTAGCATTCAGTTATATCATTAGCATGCAAACCTACCACCAACAGAGGAGTCATAGACTAAGTGGAAACAAGTGGAGAAGGCTATCAATTCAACGTCTAATTATCAATTCACGGTTTCCTTAACTTGAACGTTTAATTATTAATGTCCATATTATGACTCTTAATGAAAAGAATGAAGAGTAATTTGAAAGCCACCTTGTACCACGGGCAAGCTGATCCCAACCTTAGATCCGTGGTCCAAACAAGTACGGTAAGGGACCCAGACGACTACAGTAGACATGTCTATCAAGTCAGTCAAGAACATGGTCTCAGTCACACATTCCATCTTTTAATTATGATTTTCCCAAACAACGCGTGTCGAGTCAATCCAGCACTATTTCATTTTTCATTAGTTCTCCTTGTCAGTTTCCCAATCTTCCTAAATTATGTAGATAGAGTCATGCAAAATCTCAGTGCCCATAGCGATCATTCCAACATGTCATTGGTTCAATAGCAATGTCATTAATCTGCACAACCTCATCTACATAATTTATTTATTAACTTTAATAGTTCAGTCAATTTTTTACTTTAAAATAGTTCTGTTATTCTTTTCAAGTTAGCTACGCGATTCACTCCAAAATAAATCTTCAACAACAAATTTAAGTTTCAAAACTGAAAATAATTTATTTTAAGGACTAAAAGTACTTTCGAGACCAGATTCATGGTTGGCACTTAACAAAACAGATTTTACTGTTCTGCCAAGCCTAGAGACGGATGGACCGTCAACAAGAGCAGCCCTAAAAATAGATCGGTAACTTAGGGACATGTCGACAACAACGGATTAGGTCAGCAACAACAATTGAGGTCGATAACAATTTTGGTCGGTGACTACAAATCAGGTCGGTAACTACATATCACTAACAGACCATGTGAGCAGTAATAGATCAGGTCGACTATGTCTAATAAGAGCAACCGCGAGGAAAAGAACTAAAGGGGTCATACCAATAACCCGATAAAGCCATGTCCTAAGCCCGAAAATCCGCAAGCAAAAATTTTCAGTAGCTGCCTTATATGAGCGATACTAGTATAGAGCGATACTTGTATAGATGAGCGATACTTGTATAGATGAGCTAGGCAGCTCATAGGCAGCTCCCTTAGTTTCAGTAGCCCGAAAATCCTAGGCAGCTCCCTTAGTTTCAGTAGCTGCCATATATGAGCGATACTTGTATAGATGATCTATGTTTGTATTTTGTATTTATTCTCGAAATGTTGTAGATAAGATTGATGTATGGATGCCTAGGAGATCTGCAAGCCTGAAGCTTGTACAGATCAGGGGGAGTCACTTGTGTATTGTATTCTTTTTCCTTAAGCTGCTGGTTTTTTCCACTGTGTTTTTCACAGCTAAGGTTTTAATGAGGTAAAAACGGTAACTATGGATACACCAGTATTCACCCCACATTAGCGTATTGGATCCTGAAGAATCCATATGCTAAGAATGGATGGATGAGGAGAGTGTTATGAATGGAGGAGACCTTTGGTCTCCACCCACTAACCATCCACCATTACACCCACTTAGTAGTGGGTGTCCTTTGGGTTCTAGATGATGTAACCCCTATATGAATGGTTATATGTATGGCTATGGCTTAGACCATTAGCTAGGTGTTCCGATTCTCAACAATTACTTGCTTTTCTCTTTTTGAGTCTAGGACTTTGTGATGCCTTGATTAGATGGTCACTCATTCATGCGTATATATTTACCATCTTAGTGAACCTTAGGATCATCATAGAAATCAAATCCAATAGGTTCCCCATGCCAATAACTCAAGTGGAGTTATTGGACTTCCAACAGGAGCCTGCTGAAGGCATGACAGGCGACTGGTGATCACCAGGCGCCTGGCCATCCTTCAACAGACAACTGTTCTACACATGCTCAAGTCAATTTCTTGACTCAATACTTGAGCATTTGATACATGCGACTGAAGTACAAAAGACAGACGCCTAACAGGCGCCTGAACATTGTTCAACAGTCTCCTAGTGTGCCAATGTGCGTAACTTGTCATTTTGAGCTTTAATCCATCTTGTGTGACAGTCGACTGATATAGACTTGTCAGGCGCCTGGACGTTTTTCATTAGTCGCCTGAATGCACAAATGCGTAAGTTGATATTTTTAGCTCCATTCCATCCATTGTGGCAGTCGCCTGATGAAGCCTTTACATGCGCATGCACAGTGGTACATGCGCCTGCGTAGTCTTCTACAGTCGCTTGTCCTGACTCAGATTATAGCCATTGGGAAAATCTAGCCGTTACATCAGGCGCCTGATATCTATTCATCAGTCGCTTGTTCGAGTCGTTTTCTGCCAAAATCTAGCCGTTGCATATCTGATTTCTTGGCTTTTTGCTTGGGTTTTTTGGCTTATTTTGGCTTCATATATATATGAGATGTCTTAGTTCATTTAGAACTTTTGGAATCTTTGAATCATATAATCTCTTCATCAAGCCTCTCCTCCATTCCCTTTATTAGAGCTTCAATCTTCTGCTATAGCATCTAAGCTCTAGGGAATTTTTACAAGGAATTTCAATCTCATTCCTTTCTTGGGGAACATCTTTCTTCTCTTCATTCATACACTCAAGTGAGAAGTGTTAGAGTTTATTCCTAGAAGAGAGAAAGATCAACAAGTGCAATCAAAGACACATCTCAAGCACTTGGGTTTCACACTTGCATGCCTCTTTCATATTGGTAAGATCATTTCAAGGTATAGGTAAATGTTATTTTGTTTCATCTTTTGTGAAAACCTAACTCTCTTTATGAGAGTTAGTTTCTCCCTTTGTGGGAGGTTGTGTCCTTGTGTAGGACTAACTCTTGTGTAGGGTTTGTGTTCTCCTTTTGTGGGAGTGAGTGAGTTTTCGTACTTGTGTAGGACTAACCATTGTGTAGGGTTTGGTGTGTCCTTTTGTAGGATAAATCCCTTGGGTATGGTATCCCTTGTGTAAGGATTGTATTCACTACCTTGTGTAGGATCATAGTGAATATTGGTGTGGTTAGATGTACCTAAATTTGGAGAACCATGGTAAAATCCTTTGTATTTGCGATATTGTTGTTGAGCATACTCTTTAATTTCCGCTGCTTATTGTGCATTAATTTCAGTAACTTTAATTAAGCATTTTGCTCGCCATTATACTATTCTCACCCATCTAGTGTATTGTGTAGTCCCGCTAGGTCCTAACAATTGGTATCCGAGCCTTAGTTTTGGTGGCTTTTGCAAGCATGACTTCTATGCATCAACATCCTCCCAACTTTGATCCGAAGAACTATATAAGATGGATGAGCATGATGATCAGTCACCTCAAGAAGAACAATCTCTTGGATGCGGTGATTTCGGATATCTCAAATTCAAATTTCGTGATGGACGTCCATGCCAAAAGGGCTTTGTGCATCTCTACCTGGGATCATGAAAGTGATGAAATGAAGGCTTTGGAGACGGCACATGAAATGTGGAGTTACCTTGAGGCCAAGTACACTGGAGGTGATAAGATTGAGTCAAGCGATAATGATGTATCTCAAACTCAATCTAGTTATGAGCTTAATGATATTAGTAACAAAAATTCTTTAATTGCTCATAAGTATAGTGCACATTCTTTTCATGTTGACTCTCATGATTGCACTTCTTTGCATGCTTCTCATATTGCTATGATTAAATTTTTGCATGCCGAGAAAGACGTTTTTCTTCCTCAAATTCGTGAGTTACACGAGGAAAATGATCCTTTTAAACGTACTCACATTTTCAATTGTGATGCTTTGAGAAATGAGACAATGGCTCTCAAATCTCAATGTCTTGAGCTTAGCTCACGTCTATCCACTAGGGATGACGACATTTCTTCTCTTTTGAAGCCACTCATCTTGGGAGTTTCAACTTGAGTAACGACAAGGCTTTGGCAACTTCAACTTTGAAGGTAACTAAACCAAGCTCTACCTCTAGAATCACCCAAAACAAATTTGTGGGGGAGCTTTCTAAGAGGTGTGTCACAATCAAGTCTTCATTTGGCCAAACATCAACTTCGACTAGTCAGCCAAAGAAGAATCATGCATATATGCATACTTCATTGCATAAGAAGCTTATTCAAAAACCATTTGGTGTGAATGCTTCTTCATATGTTGATATGCATGATAATTTTACACATATGAATGATTTACATTGCTTGCATGCTAGAATTAATGACAATCGTTTGCATGCTTCACATGTTCCTATGCATGGTAGAAATGCTTGTGTGAATGATTCTAATGCTAAATTGCATGTTTCACACACGGGCACGTCAATGTTTGAGCATTTGGTACATGCGACTGAAGTACAAAAGATAGGCGCCTGCCAACCAACAGGCGCCTAAACATTGTTCAACGGCTCCTAGTGTGCCAATGTGCGTAACTTGTCATTTTGAGCTCCAATCCATCTTGTGTGACAGTCGACTGATATAGACTTGTCAGGCGCCTGTCAACCATCAGGCGCCTAAACATTGTTTATCAGTCGCCTGAATACACAAGTGCGTAAGTTGACATTTTCCAGTTCCATTTCATCTATTGTGGCAGTCGCCTGATGAAGCCTTTACATGCGCATGCACAGTGGTACAAGCGCCTGTGTAGTCTTCTACAGTCGCATGTCCTGGCTCAGATTATAGCCATTGAGAAAATCTAGCCGTTACACCAGGCGCCTGATATCTATTCATCAGTCGCCTGTCCGAGCCGTTTTCTGCCAAAATCTAGCCGTTGCAGATCTGATTTCTTGGCTTTTTAATTGGGTTCTTTGGGTTATTTTGGCTTCATATATATATATATATATATATATATATATATATATGAGATGGCTTAGTTCATGTAGAACTCTTGAAAATCTTTGAAGATCGTATAATCTCTTTATCAAGCCTCTCCTCCTTCATTCCCTTCATTAGAGCTTCAATATGCTACAACATCTAAGCTCTAGGGAATTTCTCCAAGGGATTTTAATCTCATTCCTTTCTTGGGAAACATCTTTCTTCTTTTCATTCATACACTCAAGTGAGAAGTGTTAGGGTTCATTTCTAGAAGAGAGAAAGATCAACAAGTGCAATCAACGACACATATCAAGCATTTGGGTTTCACACTTGCATGCCTCCTTCACATTGGTAAGATCATTTCAAGGCATAAGTACGTGTTATTTTGTTTCATCTTTTGTGAAACCCTAACTCGCTTTGTGAGAGTTAGTTTCTTCCTTTGTGGGAGGTTGTGTCCTTGCGTAGGACTAACCCTTGTGTAGGGTTTGTGTTCTCCCTTTGTGGGAGTGAGAGTTTTCGTCCTTGTGTAGGACTAACCATTGTGTAGGGTTTGGTGTCCTTTTGTAGGACAAATCCCTTGGGTAGGGTATCCCTTGTGTAGAGATTGTATTCACTACCTTGTGTAGGATTATAGTGAATATTAGTGTGGCTAGATGTACCTAAATTTGGGAACCCAGGGTAAAATTCTGTGTTTGCGATTGTTGTTGAGCATACTCTTTAATTTCCGATGCTTATTGTGCATTAATTTCAGTAACGTTTAATTAAGCATTTTGCTTTCCTTTACACTATTCACACACTCTAATGTATTGTGGAGCCCTGCCAGGTCCTAACACTGTCATGCAGGGGCTGTTTGCAGCCCTGCAGGGCATGCATGCAGTCCTGCATGCCCAAGACTTGTGTGCAAGCCTGCTGGGCTCGTTATGGACTGACGACATATTTAGGGGCCCACCATTGCCTGACAACCCGGTTAAGGGGCCTTATGGCCCATGATTTTCAGTTGAACGACCTCCTGAGCATCAGCTTTCGTATTTTCGGCACGGAGGACCTTTTGAGGAGCTTCACGATTACCGTGGCTTCCATCCGAAATTCACAGGGATGATGGAAACCAATCCTTTTCTTTGACACTGGATGAGGCATTCAATCCACTTTGAGCGGATAATCCACGCACTTCATGCACCACCTTGATGACAATGTGGATTTTCGGGGGTGTAGTAATGATGAGACTGCATCTTAATGGTAGAGATGTAATTTTGGCCCATTAAGGGGCATTTTCGTAAATTTTGAATTGTAGGGGCTTTTTAGTAATTTTCAGTTTAAGGTCTTTTTGTAATTTGTTATTTTTAGTTTATTATTAAAAGGGGCTAGGGGGATTAGGGATGGTCATGCTGGATTATTGTGGGAAATTTGTGAGGTTGAGAATTTCCTCATTTATTGGAGAGTGCGGTCGTCATGTGTAATTGGCGACTTGTGAGAGCGAGATCATCTCGAAAGATCTTAATTTTATCCTTTTATATCCCTTTATTTTCAGAGTATCATCAATAAAATCCCTCCTTTTCCCAAACCCTCTCACCAAAACCCCAATATTCCTTTCGTCCATCAAAATCCTAGAAAATCCTATCAACCACATATGTTACACTACCAAACATTGGACGAACTCAAGGGATTTTATGCGTTCATCCAGCCTTGCAAAAAGATCTATTTCATTCGAAACCCAGAAAATTTACATGTTCATCCATCCATTGCAAAAAGTTCTATTCATTCAAAACCGTTAAATTTGTGATAGATGGACGACCATTTAAAACACCTTGGGTTCTCATGATATCTGGTTTTTTTGAGCCTTTAAAATGTGAAGATCAAATTGAATGATTTCGATCATCCGAAAAAATAAGGGACGATAGACTTTTTAGGGGCGTAGATGTGGCTTAGCCATACAGGTCGTATGTTTCATGTTATTCTCATATATATATATATATATATATATATATATATATATATATGAATAATGTGAATCATATGACATGAGGAGTAGCCTCATATATGCCTCCAAAACTCTCACCTATGTTTTTAAGGATCAGAACTGGTCATCATGGTCTACATATCCTAAAACCTTAAAACATTAAATTTTTGATGAACCCAAGGGTTTTGTCCGTTCATCTACTCATCACAAATTTAATGATTTTACACTTTTGCGATGGGTGGATGAACATGCAAAACCCATTGGATTCACCTGAAATTTGGTGTTTTGTGGGTTTAAGAATTTAAAAATCAAAATAAACAGTTTCAATCTCTAAAAATAGCGGAGATGTGAGTTTTGGAGGTCGCAAGCGTCATATGTCATTTGATACCCATTATTCTATGTATATATATATCTGAAACAAATATAGCTATGCACGTGCACATCTAAGTTAGCTGTGAGATGTGCAAGTGCACAAAACCCCATTTTCCCATATTTTTTGAATTTGTTTATAAGATTGTTGTACACCTCATGGATGATCAACATACTAAAAATCAAGTGAATCTAATGCTATTTGATACTCAATCTAACTGTTACAAAGTCAACGGTCTCAGAAATTTCAGAAAATAGAAACAGATGGATCGAGGGTCAAATGTCCATTGTGTTCATCCATATTTGAGGTTTTAGGCTCTTTAGAATGTGGCTCTTTAGAATGTGTTATCAATCCTATAAAAGATTTCAAGAAAAAGAGGGAATATGGGTTATTTGTGCACGTGCACATCTAACTTAGTTATGCCCATGCTCATCTAATTAGTTGTGCACGTGCACATATACATCATCCCGATATGTGTGCGTGTGGCCAAAATCACGTGTGAAAATTTCACATAGGATTTTGGTGCGAAAATATTTTTATTTTTCCAATTTTTTTAGCTAATGTTAACTCCATACATATATATACCTCAAGGAAAATAATAGGTGAACCCTAAGAGAATTTTACACTCGATTAAGTCGTTACAAATTTAATGGTTTTAAAACAATATAACAGTTTGTACCGATCCGATCAAGGGGCTAATGTGGGAATTTTCTTGATTTTTGATATGTACGTGTATTAACATGTGTAAAACACATTCAATGGTTTGGATCAGATGTATAAAAAAATTCTCACTTTTTTCTCATGCTTTTTGCACCGAGGGGGTTTCTCACAATGGTTTGGATCAAATGACCCCCAAAAATAACCCCCAAAAATGACCCCCTATCAAAAATCTTATGCCCCCCATTTTTTCGGGAGATCCGAACCGTTCATCTTGATCTCCACCCTCTAAATACATGACCCACCAATTTTCAACCCGATCCCATGTATTTTGCCCGTTCATCCATCCGACCCAAATTTAACGGTTTCGCATGAACAGAACTTTTGCGAATGGTTGATGAATGGGCAAAACACATGGGATCGAGTTGAAAATTGGTGAGTCATGTATTTAGAGGGTGGAGATCAAGATGAACGGTTCGGATCTTCCGAAAAAATGGGGGACATATGATTTTTGATAGGGGGTCATTTTTGGGGGTTATTTTTGGGGGTCATTTGATCCCTCCTCTATATATATATATATATATATATATTACTTGATATGAACACCCAAAATATCATATAACATCTGCTATCCGGTCTTAAAAATATGATTTATTCTATATTTAAGACCTTGAAATATCTTCATAGTTTAACTCCTAGGTTTATGTCCATTTACCTATTTTTATTTCATTTTTATTGGGGTTAACAATATTACATGTGCATTTAGTTGTTGGTAGATACATTTATCTATTTAGTTGATATGATACTCTGATACTATTTTCCATTCATGTGATTATGCGATTCTTTCAATATCTATACTTTCATCGATAACTTTGTGCATATGATGGTTTCCTTATTCATCATTTGTTTGGCTGTTAATAATCCTAGGATGGGTGACCCTCTAGGGAAATTCTCATTTGGCATTACATTAATAGTATCAGCCATATGGTAATGTTTTTAGTCTTGCTTGCTACATAAGTGCATCATGGGCAACTTGCACAACGAATGCATTGCGGCTTTCCTTTTTAGTTCTTTCTTACTTCTGCTTATCAGGTTTTTGAGTTACTTTTCATCTATTTCAAGAGTGGAATATGAGAAATATCAATATCAAAACAAAATCATTTATTCCTTCCAGTCAGCCTGTTCAATCTCTCTTCCATTATATTCCTCTTTTTCTTTGGGACATCCCTTTGTCGCCCTTTTATCTTTCTAGGACAGCGGCTAACATTCACAATGATTAATAAGTTATTATTTCAGCTACTAAATTGTCGGCAATTCTATGCTGTTGACTCTAATGTTGCATGCAATACTTCAATACAATTTCTATGAGTGGGTTATTCAACCTTCGTCCTTTCTTGACAGCAGTGTTCTAAATATCGGTCCGATATCTGATATATTGGCCACAATATCGGTTTTATCACTAGGCCGATACGATATGAGCTTATATATTGAGGTTTTCGATATGTTGGGAAATATCACAACAATATCAGGTTGCGGCCGATATCACGGCCGATATATCCCTTTGAAATATTGACCGCAATTCAATTTTTTTAAAAATAAAGTTAGCGGGTCGGTCTACGTAAAAGTGGATCGGAGTCACCCGACCCAATTCTTTACTTAAAACGATAAGAGGTATCAGGATTTTTAAGAGATAATCGTTGCTTTTCCTTAATTCTAAGCACGCCGCTTCGCTCCTCTCGACACTCTGCTCCTTACGTCGCTCAGCTCAGCTCCGTCGGGTGAAATTTTTTGACGACAACCGATTGAGCCTCAGAGTTCGGAATTCAATCTTTGCAAGGAAGTGTTTTCCGATCAAGGTCAGTAGTTGAGCCCTTTTTTCAGTTTTGCAGTTTTTGATTTTTTTCCTTCCAGGTTTGGGTTTTTTTTCTGTCGATCGAGCTTTTGCCATCCGGTGTTCGATCTTCGCATGGGATTTTCCAATCTTTTCATTTTTTTATTTGTTTCATTTTTTCCTAAATTTTTTCCGTTGTCCATTTTTTCATTCCAGCGTTTGTTCTTCTCAAGAGAGGATTTTCCGATCAAAGTGCGTAGTCTTTCTCTTTTTTACATTTTTACATTATTTTCAGTTTATGATTTTCATCTTCACACGGTTAATATTGATCCACGTGAATCATATTTTGTGGGTATTTAACTCGCTTGGTTTGTGATCACTTAAAGAAATATTCCACCAAGTGGATGGCCAATATTCACGTTTAATGATGTACGTATACCAACATAATTTTATTTGAGTTTCTATAGTTTATATTTTCTTGGACCCATATACTTTTATTTGACATCAATTTTTAGCCTCTGATATGACTCTTCGATATTTAGTCAATATCCCCGATATATCCCCGATTTCCGCAATCCGATATCAAATTTCCTAGGCCGATACACGACCGATATCCGATATTTAGAACACTGCGTGACAGAAAAGAAAATTGAACTTACAAACGCAAAATAGCAATTTCCTAAATACAAGGGAAGCTATCCTTTATGCATGGTTATCCTTTTCCCAATTAGGATTAAATATGCTAGCTCCATTGTTATATATTCAATTATTTTCTTTTCAGTTTCATCTCTCATGTTTCGTCCACTATTTTTCACTATTCTTTCTTTATCCTTTGTTTTTAAGTTTTCAATAAATTATAATTCCCCTTTCTTTAGTGCTTTGCTTCATCCAAGCAGTTGCCTCTTTGGGACATTTGTCTAATGTAGTTTAAGAGCATCATCTTTACCTTGAACACTGATTTTACATAGATCAGTCAGAGAATCATGTAAATGTATTATATATTTTTTGTAACACTAGGACAAAATTGAATGGAAATGTTGTCCACTAACAGTTTCACATTTCTGAGTCTCTGACCGTAAATACCAGTGCAATTTCTGTGTCTGAATACTGAGTTTTATCAGAGTTTTGAAATCATCAATTGGAATTGAGTTGTTTTAGAAAAAACAGAAGTTTGCACTATTTAAGTGAAACCCAAATAACCTGAAATTTTTGGTCTCCAGTAAGATCGAGTTGTTCGTGTCATCCACCACCCCCAAAAAACCCATCCCTCTCCCTAAAAGAACTACAAGAAGAAGAAAAGGGGAAACACCCACAGTGTCCAAATGAATTATAAATTAGTAAAGAAATTGTTTCAGAAAAAATAATAAACCAACCAGAATGTAAGTTAATAATTATATTCCTAATGTTACAACTTTATTTACATGCACAGACAAATGTGACCGCATATTCGCATGTGTCCTTGTAGCCATAAATGCGGCTGAGGTCAAGGCAGCCTCATATGCGATACATGATGCATCATATGGGTGCATACATGTCTTATGCACATAATGATGGGTTTTGTCATAGATGCATATTTTATTATCTTGTTATTGTTCTCTTACAGTTGTTACTTTGTTATTAACTTTAGAGTACATTAGGTACATTAGGTCATCACATGTAAATGTGTTATAGTTTAATGAAATATTTCATCTACTACTGGTCGTAATTTTCATATGTACACATTAATAAGTGTTATTTCTGTGCAAGCATGGAGCTTTAAGACCCTCACATGCATACCCATAGGACACGTAGGACATGTATTGAACAAGCATTTCTAAAGAATCACATTGATTCAGTAATCATTTATACTTGATATGTTTTGATATTGTTAAAAAATTGTGCGTATTAAATCATGTTGTGTCTCATGCATGCTTATACATGGTTTATTTGTGATTAACCTACAAATCACGTAGTTACGGATTTAGCTTTCTGATAGGAACCAAACAAATCTGAAAATATATTGATGGAAATAGCGATAAAAAGATAACTTTGACTACAATTAATAGGGGCAACCACCCTTCCAAGACGCCTAAAGCGAGGACGTCCGCACTCTCCTAAGATCTACCTAAGAATTCTCTCAAGAACAATTCAATTATTTTGCATGAAATTAAAATAACGGCTAGCCCTAGTTTAAGAATACAACACTCTCCTAAACAATTACAAGTTTGCCACTCAATTATAATAAATCAAAGAGGAGTCGAAAACGCCCCTAGGGTGATGTGGCCTCCCTTGCGCGCGCGCCTACTCGTAGGCCCGCCTCCTCTGGCCTTTGAATATATCATTACTCTGCCCCCGAAAATCCATATTGTCCTCAAGGCGGTGCATGAAATTACTGGCGGTGCTATTCCAGGCGGGAGTCGTCTTTCACTCCGACCTCTTCATCCTTCACGTCCTCCTCCTCATCTTTCTCTGCTATCAGCACTTGCAACTTGCGCACCCCACAGTGGTGCCCTGGGGTGAACCACTCATCGCATCAGAAACAGAGCCCTTCTGCCTCTTCTCCCTCATCTCGGGGTCAGTCATCCTCCTGAATTGATCTCCTGCTGGCGGTGCGTTGCTCTGTTCCCCCGTCTTCTCAACACTCGTTTGATCCGTCCCTGTAGCTGCCTTCTGTTCTCCTGTCGCGTTCGGGACACTCCGCGAAACCGGTCCACTCCAACCACCTCTCGCCTTTCTCTCCTCTATCTGCCAGTCCTCCGTCATCTGAGCGTACTCATGGTCTCCATCAGGCTGCTCTGAGGCTTCTGCATGCGAATCGCTGCTCGAACTGTGGCCTTCAGCCCCTTCATAAAGGTGCTCTCCATCGTCTCATCTGACACCCTATGCACCTGTCCTGAAAGGGCCTCAAATCTCTCTAGATAATCTCTCACGGTGCCCTCCTACCTGAGTGATAGCAGCTACTCCCTCACGTTCTCCAAGTGGGGGTCCCCGAGCATCTCCACCATCTGATCCCTAATCTCCTTCTACGAGCGAAAAGGATGACTCACATCCTTTCACTGAAACAAAGCGAGGGCCTTTCCATCCAGACAGATACCCGCTGCCTTTAGCTTCTACTCTTCCGTCATGCGAGAGACTCTAAAGAATCTCCCCGCTCTGTAGATCCACGACACCGGATCCACCCCATCGAATATAGGCATGTTCAACTTCCGCAAATTGTCCATATTGAATCTTTGACCCCCTCGTCCCCCGCCATATCTAGGCTGATTGTAGTACTGCCAACTCTCCTGGTGTGTCGTATCCTCCATGCGGTCCCCTCCACTGGTCTGTCTCCTTGCCCCCCTCGGAGCCCCTCTCCTCGCCTCCAGTCTGGCCCTCGTGCTTCTCCTGATAGCCTCGGTATCCTCCTCCGCAGTCCCCGGGGCCCCTCTCATAGGTGGGGTGGAGGATGCACTTTATCATCGCCGTACCGAGGGTCGGGAGGGTCCCGAAATCCTCCGCCGTCATCATAGTACTACTGTCCCTCTCCGGGGTCAAATCCACCGTCAAAACCACGAGCCGGGTCCACTGAATAGGGCGGAACGCTCCCCATAGCCAGCTGCTGCCCTTGCGACGCTTCCTACCCCCCGTGGGGGGCCCACCTGGTGTCGGCGGGGGTCCCGCGGCCATGCAGAGGGCCCGTGAGCCCTTGCCGAGGTGGATCGAGGCCCCAGCGGCCCTGCACAGGGACCGCAGGGTGCTGCTGATGGATTTTGGGGCCCCCGCGGCCCTGCAGGGGTCCCGCGTGGTTCGCTGGAGGCCGGGCCCAGGCGGGATTGGGGGTGCGCCGCTCTCCCGCTTGACCTCCTGGGGGCCCACGGGAGGCTGGAATTGCTCCCGCGGCCCTCCTGCTTGGCGCACATCTTGGGAGCGTCGGCTAGGTCCGTCGCCCCCTCCCCGTTTCCTCTGCCTTCCGTCGTATTGCCTCTCAATAATCCACCATTCAAGGCTCTCCATCTTCATTCTCATCGTACTCCATGTATACGTTTTCTGCATCAAAAAGTTTCAACTTTTCCTTCCCCTTGACCAAAAGTGGGGCTTTTCCCGCTGATTTAGGGTTCCCGTCCCCTTTTCCCGCCTTTTTCTGCGTTGGCCGCCAACTGAAAAATTAGTTGCGCAAATTGCCGATCGTTTTTCTCTTGCTTCGCCGCCACCTTTTCAACGGAAGCCGCCAATCTATCAACGGAAGCCGTCAACTTCCCCATTGATTCCTCGTGCCCGCTAGTGTTTTCTTCATCCCTTTAATCTCGCCATTGAATTTCTCCTCCAATGCCTCGAACTTGTCCTTCTGCCTTGTCGACACCACCATGGATCGTTACCGTGCTCTGATACCAAATTGATATGAACCAAAGAAATCTGAAAATATATTGATGGAAATAGCGATAAAAAGATAACTTTGGCTACAATTAATAGGGGCAACCACTCTCCCAATACGCCTAAAACGAGGACGTCCGCACTCTCCTAAGATCTACCTAAGAACTCTCTTAAGAACAATTCAATTATTTAGCATGAAACTAAAATGACGGCTAACCCTAGTTTAAGAATACAACCATCTCTTAAACAATTGCAAGTTTGCCACTCAATTATAATAAATCAAAGAGGAGTCGAAAACGCCCCTAGGGTGATGCGGCCTCCCTTGCATGCGTGCCTACTCGCTGGCCCGTCTCCTCTATCCTCCGGATCTATCACTTACTCCAATAATAATGACGACGACATTGAGGACGCCGCTAATGGAAATTTAAATTTTGTGATGTTCTTCGCTTGTCTAGATGGTTCTGGTGTTCTTCTTGGTTTTCCAGAAACTTTCTTAACACAAGTACCACCTAGGGGCTAATGGATTTTCTCATGGTACGTGTGTAAGCTGTATAAAGTAGGATAGAACATAAACCTAATATTGATATTGCAAATTTCTTTTTTGACATATCTTTCTGTCGGTGGGATATATTGTGATATTTTGCATCTGATATTCAGTTGCTTGTCTTGCTTTTTCTAAAGATACATTTACTGCAATTTCTCTTCTTAGGACAGTGGTAAAACCTCTTTGCATTGTGCAAATGGTCAGGCGTTTAGATGCTGCTTGTTGAGGCCATGGCCTATTCTCAAAAGACACATTTAATTTAATATGATTTTCATACCATGGGCCTGTGTTTTTTGCTTTTCTTTATAGCCATGGACGCTTCTCTTGAGAAGCCATATCTTGTCAGACATCACTTGCCACTTTAATTGCTGTGTGGCGGTGTGCAGTGGTGTCTCTGTTACTGTTTAACTGTTTTTTCTTTTGTTTCATATGTAAAATCTCTATTGTTTAAATTTTTGTGCTTTTGACAGTTACATTTTTCGACTCGCTGTGCTTTGCAGGTAAAATCATTAACAAGTAATGTCCCAGACAGCATAAAGTTCATATTGGATGTGGTACGAACTTCAGAACTAGTTGAAGTGCAGGTATTCGTCATGCCGCTATTAGCTTATGTCTAATAGTATTAAAAGTGAAAATAATATACTCTTGTATCAGCAACTAATCGTTCAATGATTAGCTTTATGATTGTTGTGATCCTGCTGCTTTTTATTTTTTAAAGAAGTCTCTTGGCTTGCTATACATGTTATACATTTTCATCAGATACGGTTAATTAATTCGGCATGCCTATTCGACTCATTTTGATGGATGCATTATAACAGTTTTAAAATGTCACGGAGTTAATGGAAACTTGTGCAAAAAAATAAAAAGATTAGGGAACTAAGCTGTATTTTGTATATTTTTGTGTATGTATATATTATTGAAATAGATAATAGGCAACATTATTTAAATTCTTATCACTCAAACTCTAGTTACTAACCATAAGCTAAATTCAAAATAATGCCTACTTTATACAGAAGTCCCCCTTTTACATGTTGCTCAGCGCTTCCCCACAAGCTGTAGCATATACATTGTCCCTGCCTTGATTGTTACAGATAACGGGAACTCATGATCTTCTTAGTGGTTTGGTCAATTGACCTGCTTACTGACAGGTAGGAGACACTTGTCCTCGATCGACAATACATACGTCACGCTTGTTGAATAGGTGACAATCCACCTCAATACGCTTTGTTTACTCCTTAATGCATTAATATGTGTGATGTGAACAACTGATTGTCACAATAAACCCTTATAGGAAGTGTGAACACATGACCTATCTTGACTAGAATTTCATATGCCAAGATGAGCTCGCAAGTGGCATCGACCATGGCTCGATATTCTTACTATAATTGCATTTCACCCCGCTCTTGACTTGATTTTCCAGAACACAGGATTTCCTCAAACTGAAACTCTATAGCTTATGTTTGATTTCCTATCAAATGGACATTCTGTCCAATCTACTCCACAAAAACTGGTTATACAATTATGTCCAATATCTAGATACAAAAGTTCTTTGCTGGAAGCATTTTTAGATATCGAACTATCTTTATTATCGTATCTTGTTGACTTGTCTATGTAGCAGACATTAATTGACTCGTTGCACACTGGGTATGTAGTATCAGGTCAAGTCATCGTGATGTAGTTTAATTTTCCAACAAGTCTCATGTATCTTTTTGAATCCTTTAAAGGTTTCCTAAGCTGATAGCAACTTGAAATTCAGATTTGTAGTTGTCCCATATTCTGTCCGTGCTTTTGGCTGCAAACCTGTCTTCAAGTCATTAACCCCCTTAAGCATTACATGGTATAGATAACCAAAAGAATCTTTCTTGATGCAAACAATAGATTGAATGATCTTTCTGTGCACAGTGAAGTCCAAACAGATAAGCCAAATTTGCCAACCAAGCTATAAGAGATTCCTTCAAACCATACTATGGCTTTTCGAGCCGGCAAACCTTCCCATACTCCTATGCAAACAAAGCCTAACAATTCCTGGTGTGCTTTATATAAACCTTATCGAGAACTCCATAAAGAAACACATTTTTTCTGTCTCGCTAATGTATAGATTAATTATTTGCAATGGCAAGAGGGAAACAAATGGATGAATGCCCATTTTTTGCTTCAGGAGAAAAGGTATGCTCATAGTCTATACTCTATACTTTTAAGTCTGAGTATTCCTTTGCAGGAAACAAATGGACGAACGACCAAAAGAGTTTTCAGGCATGTTAAAGGCCCATTAGGATTTAAGTTCAGTATATATATCCATATATCCGTACACAACTGTTTTCTTTCCACTCGAGAGTGGGACTCGTTCTGCTTCAAAGCTTTCATCTCATCATTCAGTGCTTTGCGCCAACTTGGATTTGACAATTCATGCGACATGAACTTGGTATCATGGTGAGAATCACTGAAAAAGATAGAAGCGCTATGGCATGTGGAAAGATGTAAATAAGATTAGAATCTTTTCATTGGATGTTAAGTTTAACTTTTACCCTTATGATGAGAAATTGGAATATCAAGACCTGATTAGTTACTGTTAGAATGATGATGATTTCAAGATACCTTTATTTCCGATGATGTGATTTGACATGGGTAACTCCCAAGTGTTATTAGATTGTGTTAAAGGGCAACGAATGAGAAAGTTGTAACATACATTGACTGAAACCGCTAGTACATCTGGTATCATTTGGGCTTTCATTTGACACTCATGGATCCTAAGATGACATGCTTTAAAATGCAAACTATGAGTGCAAACTTACCATGCATATTAGGATGTCTATTTTGTATGATCTTTCTCCTTAAATAAAACAAATTCGTGGATCCTTCACATGCATGGACCATTTACCTCCAAATCTGTTTTATGCCCTAAGTCTCTCCCTTGATCACTACTTTGATTACAACCACATCTTCGTCTATTTCATCTTTCGAAAATTGCAAAGCGTCTATTTTGAACGGTTAAAGGTGGTTCATGTGATCCAATCCAAGCAGGATTCTGAAACAATTAGTACACACTAAAGAAAGTAATGTTTCTGGTAAAGAATTAACAGTACACCCACCAATTGCCTTACAGTCGTGTTAGAATATTCTTCGAGGGGAGGCTACCAAGAAAGTCGACACTACTAGCTGGTCCCAATGCTTCTTCATATTGTTCACATTTGATGAGATGGAAATAACATCTTCAGCTCCTTGTAGGCCTTGTTAAAATCATCATAGTGCTGAGACAAGGCATTTCTTTCTTACTCTAGAACATCTCCTGAATGAGGACAAGTCCGTGAGATATGTCCATAACTCTTTTACAGTTGAATTTCTAAATCCTAAATTTTGTGGTCTATTATATCAGGGTGTTATTTCGGTCCCATATAATGTGAAGATGACTCTTTCCTTTTCCAACCAGATGAATCTATATAATGTGTTTTCTATTGTAGGCAATTGTTTTCATCTAATTTCCTATTAGTAGTACTTGCCAGACAACTTTTTTTGAGAAACGTGTCAGGCAAATTTGAAATTACAAGTTTTTTGGGTTCATACTGAAACTTTGCCATTAGAACACAACCAATTGCACTGATACTTCCTCAAACAACGAAGACCAACAAAAAAGACAAAATAGGATGCTATCAAGTAACTGAAAATCAGCCCACTCTCAGATCTTTCACTAATTTCCCTTACACAATCCCATACAAACCCACAAAAGAAAATATCCAAGCAAGAATTCTCAGATCTTTCACTAATTTCCCTTACACAATCCCATACAAACCCACAAAAGAAAATATCCAAAACAAATCCTTGCTTAACCCCAACTCCCCCCCCCCCCCACAAGAAAAAAAATAAAGAAAAAAAAAGAAAAAACCCCCACCCACCACCTCCTCTTTTTTAGAGAAGAAACAATTTTTTACTTCATTGGAGCAGGTCGAGATCTGATTCTAAGAGCAGGAAGAAAGGAAGAAAACATGAAGTGGGAGAAAAACTGTTTGAGGGTGGTGTGAGGTCAGTTGAGAGGCCGGTTGTCGACTGCAAAGAGAGATGACGTAATGGGGGAGACGGTGAAGAGGCTGGAGTCTTCTGCTGTTTGGGATCTTTTTTTGTCAAGAGCATGAGTGAGGGGACAAAGTAAGACTGGCGGTGACTTGGGGAGGTTGGACATCCAACATCGTGGGATGGTGTTTTTTTTTTTTTTTTTTGGGGGGGGGGGGGGGGGGGGGGATTAGGGTGATGCGTGGAGCAGTGACTGTGGATGATGCTTTGTTGGATTTGGCGTCTTGTGTGTGATCTTAGTGGGTGTGGAGGTAATGGCTGTGGGTGTTGCCGAGGAGCGATGGATTTGTGTTTGGGCCTGAAGATATTTGTGTGTTTGGGTCTGGGAAGAGGACACGGAAATTTGAGTTTGAATTGATTGTGAGTTGAAGCTAATGTTGTTATTTAGAGAGGAAAAAATTAAGTTGGTTGCTGCTTTGGTACCATGTCCCCCCCCCCCCCCAAAAAAAAAAAAAAAAAAAAAAACAACAACAACAACCCCCGCGAAAAAAAAGAGAAAAAAGCCCAAAACTCCCCTCGCCAAAAAAAAACAAAGCTGGGGGTTTAGTGTTTATATAGGTGAAACAATATGATCACAACTCTTATTTTTGGTTTCAATTTGTACTCAAACTCTAGTCACTAATTATAATCTATTTATAAAAATATTACACACTATACACAGAAGTCCTACATTTACATAGTGCTCACACACATAACAGGCAATCGAACTAATATACCGAATGTCCCTTGGAATAAACTTTAGGCTTGATATTTTAGCTGGAAGTTCTGTGTGATTGCATTAGGAACTGACATGATCATTCTGTAAATTTAAAAGCATGGATGGCTACTTTTAGTATATTAGAGCTGTCAGTTATCCCATGTTTGGAGGTTCATATGCCAAATGCCATGTCGAGTGTAGAATTTAGAAAAGAAAAAAACTCTTGACACTAAAATCAAGGTATAATTGAATCTATAAGTCTCAGCTTCTTTCTGTTGAATGCCTCGTAATCATAGCTCTTAAATGCTCCAGTTCAATAAAAATGTCAGTTTCATGGTCCTTTTTGCAGGATGAGAAGATAAGAAGACGTGGGGAATGGAAGAATTGGGTTCTGCACTCTCACCCTCAGCCCATTCAACATAGCGGTTCATCGAGTCCTCCCTCTCTAGCTGCAATAAATTCTGACACTGTGGTGGATCGAATGCAGAGTGTGATGTTAGAAGATAGGGATCGTAACCAGATCACTGGAGGCACAACTGTTTCTGAAGCTGGTAGGCTGACATCTGGGAATTTCATAGGCCATTTGCAGGTTCGAGGCTCAAACAAGGATAAGTCATGCACGAGCTGCTGACTGCACATATTCTGGGTCATGATCTACGGGAGTAATAAGTTATGGGAGTACTTCAGTGAAATGGGAAGGCAGTTCCTTGGGGACAAGAGAGGTGGTGCTGTGAGTGGAAATTTTGGTGTCCATCACGTTTTTTACAAGGTGAGGTGATTTGTGTTGCTGGGCATGGATTGTCGGCCCCTGGGGAGAAAAAGACCAATTGAAAAAAGAAAAAAAAAATTAAAAAACGGAGAATAATTAAAAAAAAAATCAAAAAAGTTCAAAAAAACTTCAAAAAAAGATGTAGAGATTATAGTCTTGTGAGATGTATAGTTTGTTTGCCTTTGGGAGGATTGGTGCTTTTTGAGGGCAAAGTTACATGGCTTATCTAGACTTGTGGAACTAATCCCAGGCTTTTGTCGTGCACCATCCCAAAATTTTTATTTTTTGGATCATATGCATCCGTTTTTTGGAAGGAACTGAACCGATGTTAATCTCATGTTCCAAGAGGACCAAGAGTTGGCAGGAAGAGGTATGTGATATGGTTAAATTTTTCATGTTTGAAGACCTTTATGTTATATAGAAACAAGTAACTAGAAATTGTTGATGGTTGCGTTATAAACTTCTTATAAATGTTGGAATAGAAGTGGAGACTATATATATAGGATTTAATGTAGAAAAGGTGGTACCTGATCTATCAGGTGGCAAGACAAAAAAAGCTGGAAAGTACAAGTCGTCGCATATGGGCTTGTATTCGCTGTGTGGCCCACCTCTTTGTGTCTTGACATCTGATCTATTAGATCAGGTGCCACCTGATCTACATGAATCTCTTATATATGCTAGATTATGATCTTTTTGAAGTTTATCATTTGGTTGGTTTTATGTGATTTGTTAGTCAGCTTATGTGCGTGCCTGCCAAAGCATTCTTATATGTAGGCAGCAGGTACCGTGGACCTTGGTTTGATGATAGATTTGGTTTGGAATGAGGCAGCAGTGAAACTGGCTAGCTGATCATTGGGTATCTAAGCGCCATTGAGGCAGCGTTTGTGCTATGATGATGCATTTGTGCAGCCAAATCAGTGCCAATGGAGTCATTAGTTTTTCTTGTGTTGGAGTATTGTCGATTGAAGAATTTGATTGCTGAGATTGGTGGTGGTGTGTGCTGTTCTACCGAGGTTGGTATTCATTTGTCTGTTGTGTCGGTGATCAAAAATGTTTTGAAGGCAAAGTGCTATCCTTCAGCTGGTGGTTCTTCAGAGGTGGGTCTGTTGTTTTTCCTGTGTCTCTTTGTTTGATGATCGGAAGTGTTTTGAGAGGCAAAATATTGTAGTCTAACGGCAGACTGGCAGTACACAGCGCATCTCATCAACAGAGATTGTCCATCATAAATAGAGATTGGAAAATAAGAAAGGGGGTTGAATGTTTGACCTGTGTCAAACATTGTGCACTGAGAAGCAGTGAGCTATGGCGACCTGAGGGATGGTCAAGCAATGGCTTGATCGATTCTCGGATGTGTGGGTGCTTATGCACAAATGTTGCCAATGTGATCAGATTCAGAAACGCAGATATGATGTAATTCAGATGTGATTGCATTGCAGAGTAGTTGGCTTAAGGGCCTGTTCTTTTGCTGGAAAGAAGAAATGGGAAAGTTTGGAAAGTTTGGAATCTGAGGAGAGAGAAAATAGAGTTTTGTGTTCTTTTGGGTGGAAAGTTGTATGGAAAGTGGGGTTAGGAAAGTAAAGTGGGATCTACCCAACTTTCTTGTGTTCTTTTGGTAGTAGAAAGTTGGAATGAGAAAGTGGAAAGTTGGTGAGTTGGAGGAGAGAGTGAGAGAGAGATGGGATAGTGGGACCTACAAAATAGTAACTTTCCACAACTTTTCCACGGTTTCTTGAGGATTACAAAGAAGCCCAAAAACGGTCATTCGAAGTGCCACGTCAGCAAACTTTCCGCTTTTAACTTTCCCGCAAAAGAACAAACTCAATGAAGGTTGATTGAGAAAGTGGATGAACAGTGTCAAAAATCACTTTCTCATCCTCATTCCATGCAAAAGAACATGCACTTAGGGTTGGACTGGAATTTTTCTGATCATCGAGCTATGTGTTGTGGCAGTCTACATGTTCAATAAAGATACGCTTACGGATATTTGTTGGAAAAATTTTAGCAGAAAAATTGGCATAGGTGATAATCTGGCTTGTGTGAGGTTTGTCAAATGGCATTGGATCGGCGGTAAAGGATAGGGGAGGATTAGGGGAAATCTCAAAATAAGTTTGTGAGCTTTTTGCCCACATAGAAGAAAGAAGCCAGTTGTTGATGTGTGAAATTCGCAACAGAGAGACTGTTTAGGATTTTGCCAGGCCGATCTTTTCCGGTGCTTGAAAGAGAGAGAAGAGCGTCAGAGGATCGAAGTGTGGACCTCTGATTCGACTTCGATGTTTAAGTCGGTTCAAGCGGAGGAAAGTGTTGAGTGATTGGTATGCCCGAGGCAAATTAATCCATGTGTATCTATACAGACATCTTGTTCAAAATAACAATAAGCTGTTTGGTAAGTATTTATCTAAGTTAATAGAATTGTTGTAATCATTAGAAACTTAGATAAAGTCCTGAGACTTAATGCAAGGTCAAACATGTATCGAGATGAGGATCTCGATCATGGAGAAGTGCTTAACCGTTAGCAGAATAAGTCTAAAAAGGTTTGTGGTCGTAGATATTTCGAGAAAAGGATATCGAAACATCGGATAGACCATCATGTCTTAGTCTTCACCGTGTAGCGGTGACGATGATCTCATAATCGTTTGACTTGACGAAGTCGAAGACGAGATACATGTGCTCATTGGAGAATGAGTTCACTGAACGACCCAACAAGAGTTATCATATGTTTATGATTGACCAATCTCTCAATGATAACTCATACTGATGATAGGCAAGTTGATCTTTTGACTTAAGGTCATTGTACGAACATGTGCGTGAACGGTGTCACTTAGATCACTGATCTAGCCTCGGGTAAGCCCCGTTGAAAGGTCTTTGGTTGGGTGACATTTGAAGCGTGCGCGGAGAGTAATGACCAAGATAAGATTCGTCTCTCCCGATCAATGGGAGTTAGTGTTGTAGTGTTAGTTCGATCTTTAGTGAACTCTGGCCAGAGTATGTTGGAAGATGTCCAACTTTATTTGACTAAAGATCGATGGAGACTAACCGACTTCGAGCTATTGGGGTTGACAGTTTGACCGTACCCTAGGCTTGAATTAAACGGCATAGTTTTGACGAGAGACTAAAACTACGGTATTCATCACGGACACAGTCAGGGTGGTCCCGACAATACTCATGTTAATGAGTTAACCACATAAGTATGATACTGAAACATGGACGACACCTGCTGCTCGCGGTTACTGCCGTCTGGGGTTTCGAGCCCCACCTGTAGTAGGGTCAGGCTGTAGTGTCTCACACAGAGTGCGACCTTCATCAATTAATAGGTAAAAATTAGAGAGAATATGTATTTGATGCAAGGGATAGAATCTGCACAGAGTTTGCAGTTAGCTTCTACATTCGGGATAAATGATCCTGAGTGCTAGTGGGAGATGTTGGGGATGTATGCCCTCAGATCATATGTATGCCCTCAGATCATTTGTATTTGATGCAAATGACTTTATATAATAGATGTGGAAATTTTGCATTTGATGCGAAGGGAAATTTAATGCGTCATAAATTGTTTATGTGTGTATTTAATTAAATAAACGCGTAGAAATGGTTACATGGATGACGGGAACGTCCAGGTCTAAATCCAGGTTCGAATGGCGTCAAATTCGGCTAAAATTGAGCCAAGAAACCCAAAAAACAGACAAAAGGCCTTACCCATGCCCAACCTGGATATGGGTTAGCCCAGGCTGAGCCTGGCCTGGGTGCCCAGGCCCAGGCGCTCGGCCTGGGGCGCCTGGGGCGCCAGGCCCAGGCACCAGCACCCAGGCACCAGCGCCCAGGCTGGGTGCCAGGCGCACAGCTTGGCTGGGGCCCACCCAGTTGGAGCAGTGGGGCCCACACGGTGGGCCCCACACCTGGGTTCTGAACCTTAGAACTGTTTTTTGTGCATGCGGCTGGTTTTTTAAACGAAAATCAGGTTTGGGCTGATCTTTGGACACATGTTTGAAGGGTCAAACGGACTCGGAATGACTCGCCATTTTTCCCTACGCGTTCACCGTTCAGCGCTCTTCGATTTGATAGGTTGTATCAAATGCGAAGCTCAACGGTGAGGGAGTTAAAATTCATTGAAGTTTGACCTTTCTTTAAGGCAAACTAACTTGAATTTTTACTCCAAGTTTATTAGTCCCATATCAGAAGTGAAGTAAAGTGGAGGGGTCAGCCGCCTATATAAATAGGGGCATACCCCTCCTTAAAACTCGTCCCAAGCTCTAGATCTGAGCAGCTCCCAAAAGTTTGGAGCACGCTCGGATCTAAGCTTAAAAGAAATATTTACTTCTCCCTATATTTCTCCCTTGCTCCTGAAGGGCTTTAGCAAAGCTACGAAGGGGCTCGGATCCGATCCGGAGTCTTGGCGAAGGATCCACTCAAGGTAAAATTTTCTTCGATGTGGTTGGCTTAGCGACAAGGGGGTTGCCCGCCTCGGGATGCGGTGCGGTGCGGAAAGCGGTTCAGCTCGGGACGAGGAGCGGCTCGGGACGTGGTTCGGTACACTTTGCCGATGCAAGTAAAGTTCCGGGTATGTAGTTTAATTAAGAATTTCATTTATTATATTGCAGTAGCTTAGATCTATTTTAGGGTGGTCAGACACACCTTAAGATAGTAGAGATCCTGACTAGGGTCTTGAAATCCTTAGGGCTTGTTCGTTAAATGGTTTAACGTTTTCCGCTGCTTGCTTTTCTTTTTGCCTCTATCGTCCGTCCGACGTAGGATGGGCATAGAAATGTGCCCTAAGGGTCCCTCAAAACCCAACATTGGTATCAGAGCATTAGGTTTACTTCTGATCTAAGGACTGCAATATTTATAAATGCAAGTATGCTTTTTTAAATACATATAAAATCTTATTTTAACTTTATGAGATAAATTGTTAAAATGGAACCACTTGTTATTAGATGCTTTAAAAATTATTTTTATGTGATAAAATTCTTTTTAGTAGCATGCTAATTTTAATGTGATGATTTTAAAACAAATGTTCTTGAATTAAAAGTATGCGATAATTTTTTGAACATGAAGCAATTAATTTTATTAGATAAAATTTTTATTTTTAAAATTATGCTTTAAATTTATGTGATAAATTTTTAAAGTTGCATGTTATGAGATAATTATTGAATATTGCCAAAACTTAATTTCATGTGATTTGATTAAGTTGTTAATTTTAATGGCTATGTTTATTCTTGTTCCTTATTTTATAACACAAGAAAACTCTTTTAGGTTAGCCATTAAAAACCATCTAATTATTATGAGATAATTTTAGATTGCTTTGCTATGATTTAAAATTATTTTAAAGGCATAATACACGATTAGGATAGCCCCATTAAAATCATTCCTTATAGTTGATAAGGACTTAATAAAAGTTATTAACCAATCCTAATAATTTCGAATTTTAGGATTCAACTAGTTGATAGGATTAACTAGTTTTAATGAAGCCACCAATAATCGTACGGGACACATATGAATAATAAGTTTCCTTCAATGGACCATGATCCGGTCAATGTGCTTGGCTAAGTTCGTTGGATCACCCTAGCAAGACTGGGGATCAGTGATCATGGCTTAGTCAATTCACTGGCCTTATTCCGCTGGACCGCAAGGATGCGAATTATGATTATGATGACATCGTCGATTATATCTAACTCAATACGTTAAAAATCTTTTTCAAGATTAGCTGTAGCCCTCATTGTTTTAGAGGTTGGCAACTATAGGTTCCTTGTTATAGTTGTTGAGCACACTCAAGCTATGACATAAACCCTTTATGGAAACCAACTTTTCAATACATGAGATGTAGTCTAGACTTGACCCAAACCGTCGTGTCGTGAATACACCTAGCGCCGGCGTAAGTTAAGCTAGACACAAAAACAAGGGTCTGACTAGATTAGTCATTGTGATTTGGATGAGCACACTCATGATCATAAGTGGTTATGGGTAATACCCAATAAGAAATCATAAAAGATATGATCGATGAAGAGTCATCTACCAATCGCAGAGTCAAGCAATTTGTTGAGCACACTCAAAGTTGTGAGGCTCAGGGTGGTTGGATCTCTTTCCTATTAATTTAATTTAATTAAATCGTTCATTTTTCTGGCTTAAAATGATCGCTAAAATAGTGGGAGAATATAGTTAGATAAAATCCATTCTATCTATATTTAAAATTGAACATTTGCTAAACTAGGATAGTTCTATCATTACTGATGGAATCAAAAACATAATATTCTAAGTGAATAAGTTAACTGGTCCAAATAGTTGGTTAATGGAATATCAACTCAAATTGATAGACTAAACTATGTTCTCATTGACATTAATATGACCTTCTTAAGCACATGCTTAAGGACACTGATTTCCTTAAGCTCAAGGTCCAACAAAATAAATGCACGCTACCTGTCACTTGCCTATATGAGGGGCAGCTTGAACATACTGATGTTCAAAGCATATTTCTCCCTACGATTTGTTGAGCACACTCAAGATTGTATGGAAAACAGTTTCGATCTGCAAAGTTCGAAACTTCGATCAAATTGTTTGGATCGAAGATGAGTGCATGAACGGTGCAAGACTATGTATCCTAACCAGATCTTAAGACGAGCAACTTGCTGAGAATACTTAAGGTTGCAAAGCTCAAGCGTTTGGATACATGAGATGTTTGCTTGGCTATTATTTTATTGAGACGCATAATATCTAAATGAGATTTAGAAAAGGAAAAAGGCACTAAGGAAAGTCATTTGAGAAAGATAGTTTTATTTATCATTGGTAAAGGTATAAGTAGGAGGAACTAAAAAATGTGACATATTTGATGTCACAGTTTCAGGACAACCGTTATACAAAAGAAATAGATTGTCTACGTGTTGGAAAAAGGAACAATTGTTGTTTCTTGGACCATGTAGGACGTCAAATACATTTTTGACGAATGTCGTCATCTTGCTTCTGAAGCAATGTTTTATGTGAGTAATTTATATAACGATAATGTATTAAATGTTAATACATGAATACACAAGATAATAACAAAACTTATATGGAAAAATAGACTAGGCCGTACCAAAGAGACTAAGCTGCACAAGTTACATAAAGAGGAGTCTGACCTCTCGTATTATGAAATCAATAGACACTTGTGAATCTTGTATCAATGGAATAATTGCCCAACACCTTCTGTGAGACAGTGGGAGAATGAGTTGGAGAACTCACGGTCTTATACATACGGATGTATTCAGACCCAAGTCTAAGTTATCCTAAATAAATTATACTTATTTTATCATGACACGTGTTTTTGATGAAACACAAGTCTGATAAAATAGAAGAACACAATGACAGAAGTGTTTGAACTGCTTCGATTAGATCGAAAAGTCGAATACTTAGCTGTATAAATCTTGCGTAAATTAAAAAGAAAATGTGATTTTCCCTCAGGTCAAGCTTCTTAACACATAGGTTAGAGAGCATGAATCACACTTTGTTAGACATGGTGCGATGAATGGCAAGTGACTCTAAGTTACAATCATCCCTCTGGGTTAAGTCCCAGATTGTAATGCCTAGGTTTTGATAAGGTTCTATGAGGACTTTCTCAATAAGATATTCATTAAATCAATCATTAAGAAGTTAAAGGATTACTCGAGTCTCGTGAGACAAAGAGTCGAGTTAGACATCATAGTCGATGATGGCCTAGACAACTTCTAGGATGCAATTCGGAGTAGGGACTCTGATTAATAACTTGATGCAATTAGAAAAGGTCCGTGCACGTAAATAAAGTATGGACTTTAGTTTACATGCCCAAAGAAAGTGTTTCTTATTGGCTGCAAGTAAATCTTCAAGACAGAAGATTGGTGCAGAGAGAAAATAGTGAAGTACAACTTATGTTGATTGAGAACGGTTATCATCCTAACTCCTATAAATGGATTATGATGAAACTGTCTCACCAGCAGATGTGTACAGATCTACTAGGACCGAACTCGATGTTAATGGTTGCGACGGAAGACGCGCAAGTGCACGCCTTCCACTCCCAAGCGTAGGAGTGTCAATGCAATAAATAATAACCGGTGAGTACCGGGTCGGTTCACAGGGACAAGTTGTTCTATATTCACAAAATTAATCGATGAAGAGAGATAATAACGTGTTACAACTACCTCGCTTAATGGTGGATGAGTGTGGAAAAAGTGCGAGGAATCTACAATCCTATCCTAAGTGGGTAGCGTTAGAGAACCAAATGAGGATGTATGATTGCTAGGCGAGGAGCATGGGTTGTGGGTTCACTAATGTTGGTGTTAATTAAGCTCAAATTACCCACATATAACTCAATTAGGCCTCCGGCTATGGCAAGCTTAATCGGAAAGTTTAGCTTTCATGAACACGATAATTTGCTAAAAGGAGGGATGCATCATCATGGCACTAATCAAATTAGGATCATGGAATTTTCTCAAAGTGTGCCCACTTGGGTCTTAACCAATAAAATTAACCCTAATGAAACATCCAACATTAACATGATAATGGGCAATATATAATTAGAACTACAATTAACAACCAACCATCATGAATCACAACCCAAGCATTCAACATTACTCAATCATCATGAAAAAGAAGATGGAATTTTCATTCAAATTACCCCAAGTTCTTTACAACATAGAGATATCAAAATACAAAGGGGAAAAGGAAGGGTTTCACCAAGATCTCCCCAAGTGAGCCATAGCCTCCTCCAATTTGCTCCTCCACCAAGCTTTTCCCAAGCTCCAATGGCCTCCAACCCTAATCCAAGCTTTGGGGAAGAAGACTCCCCTCCAAACCCTAAAAAAACAGCAAGAACATCAGCTAAAACCCCTCCGCCCTTTAAAATTCGCAACAGGCCTCAAATGGCCAATTTTTCGCACTTGGGTCGGGTCTTGGGGGTCGGGCGCCCGCTGCCCGCCCTCGCATCCAATTTTGCAAGCGCTGCTGCGTTATCGCGGAGCGGGCCGGCCGCTGGGCCGGCCCGCTTCGTTTCTCTTTTTTAATTTTTTTTTCATGCGGTCCGCTCCAACAGCGGGCAGCTGTCCTTTAAAAAAATTTTAATTTCTTTTTTTATTTTTACTGCGGCCAGCACAATCACAAGTAGGATCAGCCTTGGCGCCACGTGGCGTCGCCTGATTGCGCCATATGGCGCTCCTTAAATTTCCTTTTAAACGGGTTTTAAACCCCCATTTCGCCTTCCAGAAATTGTAGAAAATATCTAGGATGCTCAGAAAATTCCCAAAAAATTCTGGAAAATCTCTAAGACTCCCAAGAGTACCTGAAAAATATGAGAAGTTGAAATTAGTTCGTTTGATGAGAAAATTAATTTAATGACTATTAAAAATTAATATTGACCTCCCAAAATTCATATAAAATAATCCATTACTCAAATAATTCTCAAAAATTGACAATATGATCACAATAATACCAGGAACATATGAAAAATATCAGAAAGCCAATAAAGACGATAAAATCCATATTTTGTGCTAAGAATGAGAGTAAGCCCTAAAATAAAATGAAATGAAAATATACCCAAAAGAGCAAGTTTAAGCCTAATCTTTAGCAAAAAATGGGGGTAGTTAGGGGGTATAAATATACACTTTTCACTCCGAATCACACACCCCAACTAGCTTTTTGCTAGTCCATAGCAAAATTTGCGATAAAGATTAAAGTGAAAAACATGCACCAAACTCAAGATATCTTCATGGCATACACAAAATGGTATTTCCAATTGATTTCAAAGCCAATATACACAATGTATGAAAGTAAACAATAAATGACATTCACTTCAATCCAATTCCAAGAAAAGTAAGGAAATAAGCACCGTATCGCATTCTTTGTGATATATCGCAAATGACAAAGTTTCCAATTTTCATGAAAATGGCCAAAACAAAAGAAATTCCTCTAAGTTGTGGGAGATGATATTGCATCGCTCATGTTGCTTATTCTTTCATTTATTCATTAATTTTTTCTTTTTCTTTTCTTTTTTTCTTCTTTTTTTGTATTCTTTTTGGATTTTGTATGTTTATGTTTTGCATTCACGCGATAACGCTATGAAATGCAAACACCGCCACCTTTGCATACACGCGATAATGCTATATAGGCAAAGGGATGGAATGATCTCCTAAATCTCATTTTTGGCGTCCTCCTCAATGTTTCATGGGGCACCGGCTACTCAATTTGATTAGAAAGAAACATTCACTTATATTCCTCTCTTTCTCATTCCAAACACAAGTTATCAACTCATCCACCCACTTCTAAGAAGAAAACAAAGCATACTCAATTGGCCACACCCAATCCAATCAAAAACTACACCATTCATCCCAACTCATGCAATCACTTACACCAAACTTTTCCAAAATTATTTCAAAGAGATATCACGACTATAAAGTAGTTTCATACATAACATATTAGCATTTGACTCCAAATTGGAAAAGAAATGAAAACGTGCCAATCAAACACTGAAGAAGTTGATACCAAAATGATAATCCGAAAAAATTGCATGGCATTAAGCGTGTAGGGACTACATAAAGCTAACAACGTAGGGACAAGGAGGACAAATATGATATGCAATAAAGTTCATTGGATGAGAGCAAGATGGAGGTATCTCAAAAAAAAATTTTAACACCAAAATCCTAACAATTCTAAAGATTCTAATACTCTTCCCCAACTTAAAATAAACATTGTTCGCAATGTTGGAAGGGTATTAGATCTCGACAAAAGATCCTAGAAAAGAAAAGCACACGAAAGCACTAAAATAAACCGTTTATTTATTTACACTATTGGAAAGAATACACCTTAGCAAATGGCGGATCCAAAATTTCCATCGGAGGTGGCAATTGTTCCAACGCTCCTTTTATTTCTTCCGCCAATGCTCCTCGGCCAAACGTGGCAATGGCTGCCACGTACACAACCCCAAGCATATCCATAAAGTATGTACCTATATAAGGAAGGAGACGGGTTGTGTAAGAAAGAGATGGGGACACATTCCCAAAAAAAGACATCCACACATAATCATCAATATAAAATACGGAATGAGAAGTATGATGAATGTGTGAGAAAACTCCCTGAATGGTTGAATATGATGTGGTTTAAAGCTCATCCCCCCGGCATTCAATATCAATCGGGGGAGGAAGAGATATCTCCATAGAAACTACCGAAGGAGAGGGAAGCTCGGGATCCATGATAGCGTGTGGTATAAATTCATCCTCGCTTGCCTCTTCTTCGGGTTCATCAATACAAGAACAATTCTCCTCGCCCACTTCGCTCCCAAGTGCGCGCGCGATCGACTCCTCTATCTCCACCATGTCAACAACCAATTCTTCAACACCTAATTGACACGGCCCAACAGAATTAGGAGATGCCATCATGATAATTTCCTCCACCGGCTCAACCAACTCCTCCATGCCAATACTTGGTTCCTCAACTACTACTTGGCATGGGGCACTCAATTCTTCAACTACCGGTGGGGTGAGGTCCATAAGAATTTCTTCTTTCGGGGCTTGGTGGACCAAAACTTCATGGCTTGGCTCATTTGGAGTCACAACCAATGTGTGATCTTCCTCCTTGTAGGACTCTAAATAACGCCAAGCCGTATTCTCATCCATGTCCAAAAAGTGGCCGTTGTCCAACAAATCCACAAAATCCTGCATCTCCGAAAGCAGACCCTCCAAGAAGAATCCAAGAAGACGCACCCTGTCAAATCCATGATGTGGACAACCGTACACTAACTTTGAAAATCGCGTCCAAGCCTGAAAAAATGTCTCACCGATGCGCTGAGCAAAGTTTACCATTCTTCTTTGCCATGTTTTGGTCCTGTAAGATGGAAAAAACTTCATACAAAAATTTGTGCTGTAGTACAGGCCAACATGAAATAAGAGGTGGGAGATAAACTTTAAACCATTTTAATGCACTACGATCCAAAGAATATGGAAAGAATTTAAGATAAAACTTTTTTGCGCATGTGTTCCCATCAAAATAAAGTGTGCAAGCCCTCTCAAACTTCTTAATATGTAGGTAAGATCTCTCCGCATCCTTACCAAGGAATCTTGGTAGGGATTTGGTCACCCGCATGTCAAACCCAAGAGAGTTTGAAGTACTTACCATGTTTGAAAAAAACAAAAACAAACAATCAAAAAGACTCAAAAAACGTAAAATAAATAAGGATGAACAATAAGTGAAAGATAAAGAATCGAAAAGACTCACACTAAGAGATAGTAGTATCACACTAAAAATTCCAAAATCAATCAAAAACTGCTAATAATAGAAACCGTTGTCCCCGACAACGACGCCAATTTGGTTGCGACGGAAGACGCGCAAGTGCATGCCTTCCACTCCCAAGCGTAGGTGTGTCAATGAAATAAATAATAACCGGTGAGTACAGGGTCGGATCACAGGGACAAGTTGTTCTATATTCACAAAATTGATCTACAACTACCTCGCTTAACGGTGGATGAGTGTGGAAAAAATGCGAGGAATCTACAATCCTATCCTAAGTGGGTAGGGTTAGAGAACCAAATGAGGATGTATGATTGCTAGGCGAGGAGCATGGGTTGTGGGTTCACTAATGTTGGTGTTAATTAAGCTCAAATTACCCACATATAACTCAATTAGGCCTCCGGCTATGGCAAGCTTAATCGGAAAGTTTAGCTTTCATGAACACGATAATTTGCTAAAAGGAGGGATGCATCATCATGGCACTAATCAAATTAGGATCATGGAATTTTCTCAAAGTGTGCCCACTTGGGTCTTAACCAATAAAATTAACCCTAATGAAACATCCAACATTAACATGATAATGGGCAATATATAATTAGAACTACAATTAACAACCAACCATCATGAATCACAACCCAAGCATTCAACACTACTCAATCATCATGAAAAAGAAGATGGAATTTTCATTCAAATTAACCCAAGTTCTTTACAACATAGAGATATCAAAATACAAAGGGGAAAAGGAAGGGTTTCACCAATATCTCCCCAAATGAGCCATAGCCTCCTCCAATTTGCTCCTCCACCAAGCTTTTCCCAAGCTCCAATGGCCTCCAACCCTAATCCAAGCTTTGGGGAAGAAGACTCTCCTCCAAACCCTAAAAAAACAGCAAGAACAGCAGCTAAAACCACTCCGCCCTTTAAAATTCGCAACATGCCTCAAATGGCCAATTTTTTGCACTTGCGTCGGGTCTTGGGGGGCGGGCGCCCGCCCTCCCCAGCATCCAATTTTGCGCGCGCTACTGCGTTATCACGGAGCGGGCCGGCCGCTGGGCCGACCCGCTTCGTTTCCCTTTTTTTTAATTTATTTTTTTCATGTGGCCCGCTCCAACAGCGGGCTGCGGCGCGGGCCTTTAAAAAATTTTAATTTCTTTTTTTATTTTTACTGCGACCTGCACAATCACAAGTAGGATCAGCATTGGTGCCACGTGGCGCCGCCTGATTGCGCCACGTGGTGCCCCTTAAATTTCCTTTTAAACGGGGTTTAAACCCCCATTTCGCCTTCCAGAAATTGTAGAAAATATCTAGGATGCTCAGAAAATTCCCAAAAAATTCTGAAAAATCTCTAAGACTCCCAAGAGTACCTGAAAAATATAAGAAGGAGAAATTAGTCCGTTTGATGAGAAAAGTAATTTAATGACTATTAAAAATTAATATTGACCTCCCAAAATTCATATAAAATAATCCATTACTCAAATAATTCTCAAAAATTGACCATGCTCACAATAATACCAGGAGCATATGAAAAATATTAGGAAGCCAATAAAGACAATAAAATCCATATTTTGTGCTAAGAATGAGAGTAAGCCCTAAGATGAAATGAAATGAAAATATACCCAAAAAGAGCAAGTTTAAGCCTAATCTTTAGCACAAAATGGGTATAGTTGGGGGTATAAATATACACTTTTCACTCCGAATCAGATAATGCTCATGATGACTATGAAAACTGGAGCATTCATGTATAGTCTGTTTTCTAAATGTGATTTAGAAGAACGAACTTACATGAATCGGCCAGAGAGTGTTCAAGGTCAGTGGGAGCGAATAAAAGCATGCGAGGCATCAAGAAGCCGGAACATATGGTTTGACAAAGTGGTCAAAGAGTTTGACACTTTATCAAAAATGATTATGAATAGTTTAAATGACCACTAAAACTTATTATGGATTATTCTCTTAAGGTACGACGAGCTGGATGAGATCCAGTCAAGAAATTAATTATGGATTCCAAGAGACTGAGTGAATTATTTGGATGAGATTCAAATATATGGTCTAAGATAAACATAAAAACCCCCTTAAGTCTTTACAATAGACGTTTTAGCAGATCTACTTTCGAAGGCTCTACCACATGAAGTCTGAAAAGACTTATGTGTAAAGGTGGTATGAGATGCCGGGATAAATGCGTCCGAGTGCAAGTAGGAGATGTTGAGTGATGGGTATGCCCTCGAGGCAAATTCATCACTGTGTATCTATACAGCCATCTTGTTCAAAATAACAGTAAGCTGTTTGGTAAGTATTTATCTAAGTTAATAGAAATATTGTAATTATTAGAAACTTAGGTAAAGTCCTGAGACTTAATGCAAGCTCAAACATGTATCGAGATGAGGATCTCGATCATGGAGACGTGCTTGACCGTTAGTAGCATAAGTCTAAAAAGGTTCGCGGTCATAGATATTTCGAGAAAAGGATATCGAAACATCAGATAGACCATTGTGTCATAGTCTTCATTGTGTAGCGGTGACAATGATCTCATGATCGTTTGACTTGGAGAAGTCGAAGACGAGACACATGTGCTCATTAGAGAATGAGTTCACTGAACGACCCAACAAGAGTTATCATATGGTTATAATTGACCAATCTGTCAATGATAACTCTTAGTAATGATAGGTAAGTTGGTCTTTTGACTTGAGGTTATTGTACGAACCTGTGCGTGAACAGTGTCACTTAGATCACTGATCTAGCCTCGAGTAAGCCCCGTTGAAAGGTCTTTGATTGGGTGACATTTGAAGCGTGCGAGGAGAGTAATAACCAAGATATGATTCCTCTCTCCCGGTCAATAGGAGTTAGTGTCGTAGTGTTAGTTCGATCTTTAGTGAAAACTCTGGCCAGAGTATGTTGGAAGATGTCCAACATTATTTGACTAAAGATCGATGCAGACTAACGGGCTTTGAGCTATTGGGGTTGACAGTTTGACCGTACCCTAGGCTTGAATTAAACAGCATATTTTTGACGAAGAGACTAAAACTGCATTATTCACCACAGACACAGTCAGTGTGGTCCTGACAATACTCATGTCAATGAGTTAACCACATAAGTATGATACTGAAACATGGACGACACCTGCTGCTCGCGGTTACTGCCGTCTGGGGCTTCGAGCCCCACCTGTAGTAGGGTCAGGCTATAGGGTCTCACACAGAGTGCGACCTTCGTCAAGTAATAGGTAGAAATTAGGGAGAATATGCATTTGATGCAAGGGATAGAATCTGCAAAGATTTTGCAGTTAGCTCCTGCATTTGGGATAAATAATCCTGAGTGCTAGTGGGAGATGTTGGGGGATGTATGTAACGGTCTGTTTTCGTTGTACTCTGTTCGTGCACCTGCTTTTGACCGTGCACATATTTATTTTAGACTTTGTTTGTTTGTGAACACTTTGGTGTGATATGCCGTTGTGAACGTCTCGGAGAGTAGTAAATTGTGGCACTAATTTGGAATGATATTTCTCGGGTCGTTCTCCCACGATTTGATCTTATTCGAAGAGACGTTGTGATTTTCACTTTTGACGGGGGAAGTTTCTATTTTTAGTTTCGTCACCCGACATCGAAATTGAGATTCGTCTTCGTAGTTACCTTTCTCTCGTCATCACGATCACCCCGATATTTATTTTATAATTTTTGGAGTTTATCTGACCTACTTTATATTTTTAGCAAGGTTTAAAATATTTTTAATCGCTACGTTTTAAAGTATTTTCGGCCAAATAAAATTTTATTAAGTTTAAAACGTTTTAAACAATTTTTGAGCCAAATCCTAGCCCCTATCTTGGCCGCACCCAATCCCCACAAGATTAGGAGAGTGGGTTTTGAATTTTAAATTATTTTACACTCCTAATCCTATTAGATTTAGCCCTAGACCAAGTCAACCCCTCTACACTATATAAACAACCCCTAGGAAGACTCATTTTCGCAAGAAATTAACCCTAGCCGCTTCCAAAACCCAAAAACCCACTTGCGACGATTCGTCGCAACCCCGTTCAGCCGTCGCAAGTGTCCGACCGAGGAAAATCGCCCCGTTCCCCCGCACCGACCGACAGCCGCCCCACACCATCGCCCACTCCGCAACGCTGCATCGCCGCTCCGCAAAATCCCCGCACCGACCGAGAGGATCTCTCGGTCAGACCGAGAGATCTTGCCCGCTCAGCGCCCGCTCCGCACCGCGCCATCGCCCCGCTCCGTTTGCCCGCATCGCCCCGTGTCTGACCGAGGCGCCCGCCCACTCACGCCCGCATCTCCGCAACGTTGCAGCTCCCCGCCAAGCGCCCGACCGGCCCGTTCTCCCGCACCGACCGAGACAATCACCCGCACCGACCGAGAGCCCCGACCCCCGCTGCTGTGCACAGCCGTTCTCCCGCACCGACCGAGCCAAACCCCCGCACCGACTGTGTCTGACCGAGAGACATTTGTCGCAACCCCGCATCCGTCGCACCGCTTACCACCGTGGGCCCCCCAAAGTTCTCCAGAGGTTTTGTGGGTCCCCTATTGGTCCCTAGGACTACTGTGGGCCCCACCTAGGTGTCTCCACTTCGCGGATTGGACGTTTACGACGTTGCGATACGTCGTAGGCCGTCGTCGCACGTACTAGCTTAGGAATCTGGATTCGTTGCTCCGGTTGCTGCTCTGATCATTCCAGCGAGGAATCTATTTTGGAATCAGGACTTGGAGCGCGTTCTTTTATTCCAACCCCTGGCGTCGCTACCCGACGCCAGTGTAGCTTTCGCGTCGTGTTGAGGTAACGCTTTGTACCCCTAGGACCCCCAACCCATTGCCTGTTAATCAAGACTAAAATCAATGTTTTAAAGTATTTTAAATGTTTTAGAATTCACTAATCAAGATTAATAAAACGGATGTAGGCCGGTGGACTTGTGCACGTAGGATAATTGTGACTTTGGACTCGTTGGACGGTGTTCTCAGACGTTGTACTTGCAGGCAAGTGAAACTTGCCAACTCTTGTGTAGGGCCATGTTTTTAGGCCACTTCCTTGTTTTTAGCTAAAAGAGACTAGACAGTGAAATATAGCTGTCTAGACGCAACTTTGGGATCTAGCTTGACAACGAAGCTAGATCCGTCACCCTGCCATGTCATGCATGCATTGATATCTGTCACGTTTAAATTCCTTATCTGTACGCACTTTTAACTACCATGCATTGCATTTTACATGTCATCCAAGTTGAATGTTGCATTCGTAGCACATGCTACAATACTTGTACTGGTACTTCCTTGTCCGGCTAGGTGCACCCCTATGCCATCATGATAAAACACTTCCTGGCTCATGATCCAGAAGATGGACGCCAGTCCATACACACGTGGATGTGTAGGGATAAGCGATCACTTGAGCTTAGGAGTTGGCCTGCGCAGCCACTCTAGCCAAAAGGCGTAATCTTTGTGTACGACGTGCTTACTTTACTTGTACTTGTCCTTATGAATGTTCTTGTGAAAACTTTTCATCCATGCCATGTTTAAATGCCATGCTCGTACTTTACTTTACTTGTTGCACTCATACTTTAACTGCCATGTCATTACATCATGCTAGAATTGCAAGGGTGCTTTACCTACTTTCAGTTTCCTTGCACAAGTTTCTTGTAGACTTGCTGACATGTGCCCCTTGCTCTTTTGGGTGTCACATGTTAGACCCTAAGCCAGAGACCGTAGCTGAGGACGAGGTTTTTACTGACGCTGAGCCAGAGCCTACTTTTGACGAGGAGTTGGTAGACACCGAAGACCAGTCTTAGAGACTGATTTGAGTTGCTTTTGCTTTAGGTTGTTGTTAGTTGTCGGTGCGTAGCACCATTACTTTGATTTTGTACTTTGTACTTTTGTTGGCCATGCTGGGGCCTCTTTTAGACTCTTTTATTTTAGCCTGGTGGCTTTTCTGCGATGTTGGAATTTATTATTATGGATATTCTGAGATTTCTCTTTTGTCTCATTTCCTTATTATTATCATTGTTTCGTTTCGCGTTGCAAGGACCTGCCATATAATGTTGTTTGACGCTTATCGGACTTGCGGCTTTGTAGATTCAAGTCTGAGCGGACCTTCTCACGCTTCGCCTCCACGTTTTTGGGAAGCGGGGCGTGACAGGTTTTGTTGGTGGCCCATGCAGGTCCTATCTTGCAATTGCGAACTAACGGATCAACGATAATAACGGAATGTCCATTAAATAAATTGCAACATTCAAGTCATTAAGCTATTGAGTCTAATTTTGTTCGTTTTCTATGTCATTAGATGCCTGGAAGGCGACAGACCCGATCTGGTAGTGGGCCCAATCGTGCTGAGGTGCCGGATAGAGAGCCCACCAATGCTGAGATCATGAGGATGATGCATCAGATGATGCAGGTGCAGCAGGGCATGCTCCAGAATACCCAGAGTGCTCCTCGCTTCGAGCCGGGGGCGAAGCAGTTTCGGGAGCTGGGCCCGACTTACTTTGATGGATCTGAAGGACCATTGGCTGCAGAGGAGTGGATCAGAAATACTGAGGATAATCTGAAGATGTCGAAGGTCAACCCGGCTGGATGGGTTGAGTTGGTGAAGAAGCAGCTCAAGGATAATGCCCGCAACTGGTGGGATGCGAGGAGGAGTTGTTGGTGAGCCTTATACCTTGGGCTACTTTTAAGTCCAGGTTCGATGAGGAGTACTTTCTGAAGGTTGCCAGGAGGGAGATGTTACCGCGCTTCATTGAGCTGAAGCAGGGAAATCTGACGGTGGATCAGTACCACCAGGAGTTTACTAGGCTGAGTCGCTTCGCGCCGAAGATGGTGGAGGATGCTGAGGAAAAGGCTCAGAGGTTTCTGCAGGGTCTTTCCCTAGACTTGCAGAGCCTGATGTCTACGACGGATATGGAGTCATATCAGAAGTTGCTAGTAGCTGCTCGGAGACAGGAGAGGATTGCGAGGCAGAAGAGAGGACAGGCGCCGGGAGCTGGGAAGAGGCCTATAGAGCAGGTCAGAGGAGTGGTGAGGCCTAATCAGACGGTGCAGTTCAAGAGGCCAGGTGGGCCTACTCAGAAGAGTTGCCATTTTTGTGGCAAGACCGGGCATGTTAAGGAGCAGTGTAGGAGGATGTTGGGACAGTGCCTGATTTGTGGAGATCCTACTCATGCTATGAAGGGGTGCCTGAAGTCGAAGCAGCCTTGGAAGGAACCAATCGCAGCACAGCCGTTACAGCAGAGAGCGCCTGTACCTGCAGGTCGTGGACCAACACTCGTTCCACAGAAGCAGGATTTTCAGCAGGCCATGCAGCCGAGGAGGCAGGCTTATCTGATGACGGCAGTGGAGAGCGAGACTGTGGATGAGGTTATCACATGTAACTCTCAATCTAGTTGTTTCCTTCCTTAGATAGTTTTGATTGTTAGCCATGTTTGATTGCTTGCATATGATTGTTTGTTAGAATAGGGTTTGATTGTTAGACTGTTTGTTAGGTGTGATTTTGGTTTGCACGTTTCCTGCACGAGTCCTCTTTGACTTTGGTGCATCGATGTGCATTATTTCTCGGAGCTTCGTGGAGAAGCATTCCTTGACGACTTCCCCTCTTCCCAAGAGTTGGAATATCGTTACAGGAAATGGCGTGATCTCTGTGCATCATGGGTGCAATTCTTGCCCTTTGGCGGTCTGTGGACATGAGCTTTACGCTGATTTTATTGTCCACGACATCATCAACTACGATGCAGTGCTTGGGATAGATTGGCTTGCGAGTTTCTATGCTACGATCGATTGTCAGAGGAAGAAGGTGGTGTTCGAGATCCCTGGACATCCGGTGTTTGAGTTCAGTCGAGGTAGCAGTTCGCTTGGCCCTGTCAGGTTCTGGGCCAGAACGATGGAGATTGTTGCTATACAGATGGAGCAGAGTAGACTAGCTGTGGTACGTGAATTCGACGACGTCTTCCCCGAGGAAATGTCTGGACTTTCGCCCGATCGAGCTCTCGAGTTTTCGATCGATCTTGTCCCGGGGGCGCAGCCTATTTCGAAGGTGCCGTATCGAATGGCTCCAGCAGAGTTGGAAGAGTTGCGTAGGCAGCTGGATGAGCTTCTACAAAACGGTTACATCAATCCTAGTGTGTCTCCGTGGGGAGCACCGGTGTTGCTGGTGAAGAAGAAGGATGGTTCGCGTCACATGTGTGTGGATTACCGGGAGCTGAATGCTGTGACTATCAAGAATAAATATCCCTTGTATCGTATAGATGACATCTTTGATCAGCTCGGAGGATCGAGGGTGTTCTCTAAGTTGGATTTGAGGAGTGGTTACCATCAGCTTAAGGTGAAGAAGGATGACATACCGAAGACAGCGTTCAGGACGAAGTATGGTCACTATGAGTTCGTGGTTATGCCTTTCGGTGTGACCAACGTACCCGCAGTTTTTATGAACATGATGAATCTGATCTTCTACGACTTTCTAGACAAGTTTGTCGTTATCTTTATTGACGACATTCTGATCTATTCAAAGTTGGAGGAAGAGCATGCATCGCACTTGAGGACAATGTTGGATATTTTGAGGAAGCATCGTTTGTATGCTAAGTATTCCAAGTGCGAGTTTTGGCTGGATAGAGTTGCTTTTCTCGGGCATGTGGTGTCAGGCGATGGAATTTCGGTGGATCCCGAGAAGATTAAGGCTATCAGGGAGTGGCCTGTTCCACAGTCAGCGTCTGAGATCCGGAGTTTCCTTGGGCTTGTAGGTTATTATCAACGTTTCATTAAGGAATTTTCCCGGATTGCTGAGCCGATGACCAGACTGACGCGGAAGGATGTACCATATGTCTGGTCTGATGATTGCGAGAAGGCTTTCGATATTCTGAAGGAGAGATTGACGACTGCCCCTGTACTTGCTGTGCCTGATCAGAGTGGAGGATTCGAGATCTTTTGCGATGCTTCTGGCAAAGGTCTTGGATGTGTGTTGCATCAGCATGGGCATGTGGTTGCGTATGCTTCTCGTCAGCTTAAGGCTCATGAGAAGAATTACCCGACACATGATTTGGAGTTGGCTGCAGTCATGTTTGCGCTGAAGATTTGGAGGCACTTCCTGCTGAGTGAGAAGGTGAAGATCTTCACTGATCACAAAAGCTTGAAGTATATCTTTACACAGAAGGAGCTCAACATGCGACATCTTCGATGGTTGGAGCTCATGGCAAACTATGAGATTGATTTGCAGTATCACACTGGCAAGGTGAATGTGGTTCCTTATGCGCTGAGCAGACTTCCAGCGGTGATGATGTTGACCTCGCAGTGGAGATTGCAGCAGGATTTTTGCGAGTCTGGTATTGAGATTGTCCTTCCTGGAGAGACTTCTTCATTGATGAGTATGCAGATACAGTTGACGATCGTGGATAGGATCAAGGCTGGACAGGCTGGAGATGCTAAGCTGGTGAAGATTCGGGAGCAGGTGGAAGCCGGTCTGCGGACTGACTTCTTGATTCACGAGGATGGTTTGTTGAGATTTGGAGCCAGGTTGTGTGTGCCAGATGGAGATATCAGAGAGGAATTATTGGTGGAGGCACACAGTTTGCCGTATTCTGTGCATCCTGGTGGGACCAAGATGTACAAGGATCTTCGCTTGAACTTTTGGTGGCATGGTATGAAGAGGAGTGTGGCTCGGAGTGTAGCCAAGTGTTTGGTTTGCCAACAAGTAAAGGTGGAGCATCAGCGTACGGCAGGGTTGCTACAACCGCTCCTGATTCCGGAGTGGAAGTGACAACACATCACTATGGATTTCGTGATTGGACTACCTCAGAGTCCGAAGCAGAATGACGCAATTTGGGTGATCATAGACCGATTGACCAAATCCGCGCATTTATTCCCTTCCGAGTAGGACAGTCTACTGAGACGCTAGCGAGGAGATATATGGAGGTAAATTATTTTACTCTCCGTTTTTATTTCCCTTCCTAGTTCAGATAGTGATGTAATGTGAATCGTGCAAGAGATCGTACGACTTCACGGAGTCCCCATGAGTATCGTGTCGGATAGAGACACGAGATTCACATCTCAGTTTTGGCAGAGTCTGCAGAAGAGCTTGGGTACGAGTCTGAGTTTCAGCACGGCGTACCACCCGCAGACGGATGGCCAGTCCGAGAGGACGATTCAGATTTTGGAAGACATGCTGAGAGCGTACATGTTGGACTTCAAGGGATCTTGGGAGGATCATCTCCATCACGTTGAGTTTGCCTACAATAATAGCTACCAGGCGAGTATTGGAATGGCGCCTTTCGCCGCTCTATATGGAAAGAAATGTCGATCGCCACTGAGCTGGGATGACATTGGAGATCGGTAGCTGTTAGGACCGGAGATGATTGTGGAGGCCATGGATGTTGTGAAGAACATTCGGGAGAAGCTGAGGATTGCGCAGGACCATTTCAAGCATTGGGCTGATGCTAAACGGAGGCCTTTAGAGTTTCAGCCTGGAGATCATGTCTTCCTGAAGATTCTCCGAACCGCGGAGTTATCCGATTTGGGAAGAGAGGCAAGCAAAGTCCGAGGTACATTGGGCTGTTTGATGTTCTGGAGAGAGTTGGAGCTGTGGCTTATCGCTTGGCGTTCCCGCCGTCGCTGGAGGGAGTTCACGACATATTTCACGTATCTCAGTTACGTCGATACGTTAGTGATCCATCCGATGCTGTGGATTTCTCGGAGATTATGGTTCGTCCGGATCTGTTTTATGATCAGCAGCCAGTTGAGATTCTGGATCGTCGACAGAAGCAGCTGAGGAATAAGACCGTCGACTTGGTTCGTGTGCAGTGGCGTCACGGTTCCCCTGGTGAGTCCACCTGGGAGCGTGAGGATGAGATGAGAGAGCATTTCCTGCACCTTTTCTCGAGCAGTGCTTGATGTTTATTTCGAGGATAGAATCATTTCTAAGGTGGGGAGGATGTAACGGTCTGTTTTCGTTGTACTCTGTTCGTGCACGTGCTTTTGACCGTGCACGTATTTATTTTAGACTTTGTTTGTTTGTAAACACTTTGGTGTGATATGCCGTTGTGAATGTCTCGGAGAGTAGTAAATTGTGGTACTAATTTGGAACGACATTTCTCGGGTCGTTCTCCCACGATTTGATCTTATTCGAAGAGACGTTGTGATTTTCACTTTTGACGGGGGATGTTTCTATTTTTAGTTTTGTCACCCGACATCGAAATTGAGATCCGTCTTCTTAGTTACCTTTCTCTCGTCATCACGATCACCCCGATATTTATTTTATAATTTTTGGAGTTTATCTGACCTACTTTATATTTTTAGCAAGGTTTAAAATATTTTTAATAGCTACGTTTTAAAGTATTTTCGGCCAAATAAAATTTTATTAAGTTTAAAACGTTTTAAACAATTTTTCAGCCAAATCCTAACCCCTATCTTGGCCGCACCCAATCCCCACAAGATTAGGAGATGGGTTTTGAATTTTAAATTATTTTACACTCCTAATCCTATTAGATTTAGCCCTAGACCAAGTCAACCCCTCTACACTATATAAACAACCCCTAGGAAGACTCATTTTCTCAAGAAATTAACCCTAGCCGCTTCCAAAACCCAAAAACCCACTTGCGACGATTCGTCGCAACCCCGTTCAGCCGTCGCAAGTGTCCGACCGAGGAAAATCGCCCCGTTCCCCTGCACTGACCGACAGCCGCCCCGCACCATCGCCCGCTCTGCACCGCTGCATCGCCGCTTCGCAAAATCCCCGCACCGACCGAGAGGATCTCTCGGTCAGACCGAGAGATCTCGCCCGCTCAGCGCCCGCTCCGCACCGCGCCATCGCCCCGCTCCATTCGCCCGCATCGCCCCGTGTCTAACCGAGGCGCCCGCCCGCTCACGCCCGCATCTCCGCAACTCTGCAACGTTGCAGCGCCCCGCCAAGCGCCCAACCGGCCCGTTCTCCCGCACCGACCGAGACAATCACCCGAACCGACCGAGAGCCCCGACCCCCGCTGCTGTGCACAGCCGTTCTCCCGCACCGACCGAGCCAAACCCCTGCACCGACTGTGTCTGACCGAGAGACATTCGTCGCAACCCCGCATCCGTCGCACCGCTTTCCACCGTGGGCCCCCCAAGTTCTCCAGAGGTATTGTGGGTCCCCTATTGGTCCCTAGGACTACTGTAGGCCCCACCTAGGTGTCTCCACTTCGCGGATTGGATGTTTACGACGTTGCGATACGTCGTAGGCCGTCGTCGCACGTGCTAGCTTGGGAATCTGGATTCGTTGCTCCGGTTGCTGCTCTGATCTTTCTAGCGAGGAATCTATTTTGGAATCAGGACTTAGAGCGCGTTCTTTTATTCCAACCCCTGGCGTCGCTACCCGACGCCAGTGTAGCTTTCGCGTCGTGTTGAGGTAACGCTTTGTACCCATAGGACCCCCAACCCATTGCCTGTTAATCAAGACTAAAATCAAGGTTTTTAAAGTATGTTAAATGTTTTAGAATTCACTAATCAAGATTAATAAAACAGATATAGGCCGGTGGACTTGTGCACGTAGGATAATTGTGACTTTGGACTCGTTGGACGGTGTTCTCAGACGTTGTACTTGCAGGCAAGTGAAACTTGCCAACTCTTGTGTAGGGCCATGTTTTTAGGCCACTTCCTTGTTTTTAGCGTAAAAGAGACCAGACAGTGAAATGATAGCTCTCTAGACACAACTTTGGGATCTAGCTTGACAACGAAGCAAGATCCGTCACCTTGCCATGTCATGCATGCATTGATATCTGTCACGTTTAAATTCCTTATCTGTACGCACTTTTAACTGCCATGCATTGCATTTTACATGTCATCCAAGTTGAATGTTGCATTCGTAGCACACGCTACAATACTTGTACTTGTACTTCCTTGTCCGGCTAGGTGCACCCCTATGCCATCATGATAAAACACTTTCTGGCTCGTGATCCAGAAGATGGATGCCAGTCCATACACACGTGGAGGGGTATGGATAAGCGATCACTTGAGCTTAGGAGTTGGCCCGCGCAGCCACTCTAGCCAAAAGGCGTAATATTTGTGCACGACATGCTTACTTTACTTGTACATGTCCTTGTGAATGTTCTTGTGAAAACTTGTCATCGATGCCATGTTTAAATTCCATGCTCATACTTTACTTTACTTTTTGCACTCATACTTTAACTGCCATGTCATTACATCATGCTAGAATTGCTAGGGTGCTTTACCTACTTTTAGTTTCCTTGCACAAGTCTCTTGTAGACTTGCTGACATATGCCCCTTGCTCTTTTGGGTGTCACATGTTAGACCCTGAGCCAGAGACCGTAGCTGAGGATGAGGTTTTTGCTGACGCTGAGCCAGAGCCTACTTTTGACGAGGAGTTGGTGGACACCAGAGACCAGTTTTAGAGACTGATTTGAGTTGCTTTTGCTTTAGGTTGTTGTTAGTTGTCAGTGCGTAGCACCATTACTTTGCTTTTGTACTTTGTACTTTTATTGGCCATGCTGGGGCCTCTTTTAGACTCTTTTCTTTTAGCCTGATGGCTTTTCTGCGATGTTGGAATTTATTATTATGGATATTCTGAGATTTCTCTTTTGTCTCATTTCCTTATTATTATCTTTGTTTCGTTTCGCGTTGCAAGGACCTGCCATATAATGTTGTTTGACGCTTATTAGACTTGCGGCTTTGGAGCTTCAAGTCTGAGCGGACCTTCTCACGCTTCGTCTCCACGTTTTTGGGAAGTGGGACGTGACAATGTATGCTATCAGATCATTTGTATTTGATGCAAATGACCTTATATAATAGATGTGGAAATTTTGCATTTGATGCAAAGGAAAATTTAATGCTTCATAAATTGTTTACGTGCGTATTTAATTAAAGAAACGCATAGAAATGGTTACATCGATGACGGGAACGTCCCGGTCTAAATCCCGGGTTCGAACGACGTCAAATTCGGACTCAAATTAAGCCAAGAAAACCAAAAAACAGACAAAAGGCCTTACCCATGCCTAAACTGGACATGGGTCAGCCCAGGCTGAGACCAGCCCAGGTGCCCAGGCCCATGTACTGGGCCAAGGGTGCCGAAGCCCAGGCTGAGCGGGCCCGGGCGCCCACGCCCAGGCGTTGACCCTGTGGAACCCTGGGCGCCGGGCCAGGCCCGGGCGCCTGGCCCAGGAGCTAGGCCCGGGGCCTGAGTGCCCTGGGCGCTAGGCCCTGGTGCCTGGCGCCTGGCCAGGCTTGGGCGCCTGGCCTAGGCTTAGGCGCCAGTGCCCAGGCTGGGTGCTAGGCTCCCAGCCTGGCTGAGGCCCGCCCAGCTGGAGCAGTGGGTGTTGGATATGGACGACATGTATACACCCATGAGGGGATGTATGAGGGTCTATGGACCTCAGATGTCGTGAAAGCATGTTCGAAGGGAACCTTTTCATGTGTGAAAAGGACCACTCGATAAGTGGAAAAAGGCCCATTATAAGTGCATAAAGGCACTTGATAAGTGCATGAAGAAGAGGATAAGCAAGGGTGTTAATATAAGCTAATAAGCTTATATGTAGTTATTTCCTACAATAACTACCCCTAAAGCCTATAAATAAGACCCAAGGGTAAGGCATTTTAGGTTAATCCTTCATGCCATATGTTTGCATAAGGCAATTTTTTTTCCTCTTCTCCCTTCCATTAAAAGTTCTTCATTTAAGTAGAGATTTAGACGGTGAAACGCTGCTTCGATCCTCTGTGACGAAGTACCGACCGTTGTGGCGAATCCAAGGGCAAAGTTCAGAGACTATAGCGCAGCGTACGCTAACGTAAGTTCTCTTTTGATCCTTCATCATCGTGCGATGGGATCCTACATTGGCCTCTGCCAGGGCCAGGGCCGGCCCTGGCAGAGGCCATGGCAGAGGCGCCCTGGCCTTTACCAGGGCCCCTTGCCGGCATCGGCCAGGGCAGAGGCCCTGGCCGAGGGGCCAGGGCCCCTGGCCGGCCAGGGCAGAGGCCCTGGCCGAGGGGCCAGGGCTCCCTGGCCGGCCCTGGCCGGCCTCGGCCAGGCCAAGGGGCCAGGGCCCCCCCTGGCCGGCCCTGGCCGGCCTCGACAAGGGCAGAGGCCCTGGCCGAGGGGCCAGGGCCCCTGGCCAGCCCTGGCCGGCCTCGGCGAGGGGCCCTGGCCGAGGGGACATGGCCACGCCGAGGAGGCCCGGCCCTGGCCAAGCCAGGACTGTCGAGCCCCGGCCTCGACCAAGGTGATGGGGGGGTCTGCATGGCCGGCCCATACGGGACCGGCGTCAGTTGCATACGGTAAAACCCCCTACTTTGGGGAATCCGGCCTTGGGACGTCCACGGCTCGACCCGGCAATGGCCGGGGAAGGCCACTACCTCCAGCTGCAAAATACGTTTGCAAAATACGTTTTTCAAAATACGTTTTTAAAACGCTTTTTCGCTGCAAGTACTATAAGAGTACTATTATTTGATAAGTGATGGGGAAATATTGAAAGTTGTTCTAGATGGTGATTGTCATTGTAAATGACCTTTCCGATTCTAGAGCAACATCTTCAATATTTTTCGAAAGTAACTTATCAAATGTGAAGTTTATGCAATGTTTTTGATCAAACTTGTTCTTTATGTCTTTTGCTGCATTTTAAAGCTAAAATGTCTTCCGCCGCTAAGAACATCGTCGCTGAGTTGAACAAAGGTGAAAAACTCAACGGCGATAATTACAAACTATGGTCCATAAAGATACAATATGTTCTAGAGGAGCAAGAAGTGCTCGAAACTCTAACGAACATAATTATTGAACCTGAGTTAGGCACTACGGCCCAACACAGAAGAGACAAGGAAGCTTTCGATGCTTGGTCTCGGAAGAACAAAATTGCTCGCATTACGTTGCTGTCAAGTATGGCCGACGACATAATGCGAATCTTCGGAGAACATGATCTAGCTATGGACATATGGTCCAAGCTAGAGGAGAAGTTTGGTGGCACTTCGGTGACCAAACTTCGCTCTTTAACTATAAGATTCGATTCGTACAAAAAGCGTCGAGATCATTCCATGGGAATGCATCTGCGACACATGGCGAATCTTATTTCAGAGTTAAAGGCTGCAGGTCATGTGCTCACTGATGAGCAACAAATCCAAGCGGTCATACGTTACCTACCAGTCGAATGGAAACAAATGAAGATGCATCTCACTCATAATGAGAGTATCAAGAATTTCAGTGATGTTTCTAAGCACCTCGAGTTAGAGGAAGAGGGCTTGCGGCCGCCAAGCCTAGTGCAGAAGTGCACATGGTTGCTAGTTCCTCACACGTGGAAAAGAAACATAAACATCACTCGAAGTTTTCTAATAACCAGCAAAAGCAACTAGTGTCTACCAAGAAACCCAAACAGAAGGGTCGGAACAAGAAATGGCACAAGAAGAAAGACTTGAAGAGGATCAAGTGCTTCAAGTGCAACAAGTTTGGTCACTATGACCGTTCTTGTACGGATGGAGGTGACAAGGTAACTAGTAATAATGCTAGTTACATATGTGTTTCTAGTTCTATATTTCTTGTAGAATCTAATCCATTTTGGATAATTGATTCAGGTGCCACCGACCACATAGCAAGGTACAGACGGTCCTTCGTGGAGTATCATCGGATACCCTAAGGAACGAAGTGGATATATGTAGGAAACTACACACGTGTTGAAGTGAAAGGAGTTGGGACGTGCAAGCTCGTCTTGGACAACGGCCGCACTATCTTACTACATGATGTCCTCTTCGCTCCAGATATTCGAAGGAATATTATATCTGTGGTTGTATTAATGGGTCTTGGTTATAGTTGGTTCTTTCATAATTGTAATGTGGACCTATCTTGTAATAATTCTTTAATTGGTTCTGGGTATGTTTTTGAGGGATTCATTGTATTAAATACTATGTACGATTCCTATAATTTTAATGAAAATTTCCTTGTTACAAATTCTTCGATTTATGAATCTGATGTAATTTGTTGGCACGCAAAGCTTGGTCACATTGGACCAACACGGATGGATAGACTTGCCAAACGTGACCTTCTATCCAATGTTTCAAAGGTCGAAATGTCGACTTGCGAACATTGCCTTGTAGGGAAATCTTGTCGCAAGCCATTCGGAACCGGCACAAGGGCCGAGGTTCCATTACAGCTCATCCATTCGGACATATGTGGTCCGATGAATGTCAAGACAAGACACGGAAAGTCTTACTTCATCACTTTTATTGATGACTTCACTCGATTCGGACATATCTATTTGATTTCCCACAAAAGTGAAGCATTAAACTGCTTTAAAAACTATATGAGTTTAGTGGAAAATCAATTAGATCACAAGATTAAGATCTTGCAGACCGATAGAGGCGGTGAATATCAATCAGCAAGTTTTAAGGAACTTTGTGATGAAAAAGGCATAGTTCATCAAATAACTATGCCTTATACTCCTCAACAAAATGGTGTTGCTGAAAGGAGGAATAAGACTTTAATGGAAATGGTCCCTTCAATGATGGCACAAGCTAACTTGCCAATCACTTTTTGGGGTGATGCATTATTGACGGCTGCTTTCATCTTGAACCGCGTACCCTCGAAATCAGTTAGCTCCACTCCTTATGAGTTGTGAAACCAAAGGTCTCCTAACTTAAGTATTTTAAAACCTTGGGGGTGTGCATCCTACGCACATATTTCCTCCCATAAGTATGGCAAACTTGGACCAAGGGGGAGGAAATGTATCTTTATACGATACACAGAAAACTCCAAAGGTTATGTTTTCATTGGTCAGGAAGACAATGGAGGACTGATTGAATTTGAGTCGAGGGATGTTACGTTCTTGGAAAATGAGTTTCCAAGACATGGCGAGATAAGTCAGGACTTATCTCTATTTGAGATTTATGATCAAGAAGGATTACCTCATTCGAGTGGGAGAATTCTTGGTGAAGACGAAAATACGTTTCAACCTTCACCAATGGATGATACGAATGATGCAAATCCTATTCCATATAGGAATAATGATCCAAGTGGGAGCAATTCTAATCACATTCCAAGTGGGAGTAATATTAGAATTGATCCAAATCCGAGTCAACAAGGACTTGAAGAATCTCAATTACGACGTAGTAGTCGTACAAGGTTAGCTCCTCTAAGATTTGAGGATGAATTCCTATAAACCTTTATGACTTTACTACAAGATGATGACGAGCCTGCTACTTTCAAACAGGCCGTATCGTGCCCTGCAAAAGACAAATGGATGGAAGCGATGAAGGAGGAATTAGAATCCATGAAAATTAACCGAGTCTGGGACTTGGTTGACTTACCCAGAGGACGTAGAGCCATTGGGAACAAATGGGTTCTCAAGATCAAGCATAAGGCTGATGGTTCTATAGACAGATATAAAGCTCGCCTTGTCGCGAAAGGTTTTACGCAATAGGAAGGGATAGACTACGAAGTGACCTTCTCACCTGTTGTTCGTTTTACCTCGATTCGCTTGATTCTAGCTTTGGTAGCTTGCTTAGACCTCGAATTACATCAAATGGATGTAAAGACCGCTTTTCTCAATGGAGAATTGGACGAGGAGATCTATATGGAACAACCAACAGGGTTTGTAAAAGAAGGAAACGAACATAAGGTTTGTAAACTTCGTAAGTCCATATATGGTCTTAAACAATCCTCGGGGCAATGATATATACGATTTCAAGAAGTTGTCTTGTCAAATGGTTTTACCATGCTTGATGAAGATAACTGTGTATATATCAAGAGGACCAAAAGCAAGTATGTTATTATGTCTCTATATGTAGATGACATTTTAATAGCCGGAAATGACAAGGGCTTTGTGATGGATATCAAGGCTTGGCTTTCATCAGTGTTTGAGATGAAAGACATGGAAGAAGCCGCATATATCCTCGGAGTTAAGATTTCAAGGAATTGTTCGAAGAAACTTCTTTCTCTTTCACAAGAGACTTATATAAAGAAGGTTCTAGACCGTTTTAATATGCAGGACTGTAAGTCCATTGATACTCCAATAAGCAAATGCGATAATTTATGTCTGAAGATGTGTCCTAAGAACCAAAAGGAAAAGGAAATTATGGAAAAAGTTCCATATTCCAGTGCAGTTGGTAGTCTTATGTACGCTATGATGTGTACAAGACCGGACATCTGTTTTGTCATTGGAATGGTAAGTCGTTACCAATCCAATCCAGGGCACGCACACTGGAAAGCGGTTAAGAGGATAATGCGGTATCTTAAAGGGACTGCGGACTATGCTTTATGCTATCAAGGAAATGCCTTGAGGCTCGAAGGCTACACTGATGCTGATTGGGCGGGTGATCTCGATGAGCGACGATCGACCTCAGGACATGTTTTTCTACTCGGATCTGGTGCAATATCCTGGAGTAGCAAAAAGCAATCCTGCATCGCACTTTCACCTATGGAAGCCGAATTTGTAGCATTTAGCATGGCGGTCCAAGAAGCTGTTTGGCTTAGGAAGTTCTTAGACAAGCTAATTGATGCAAGTGACTCAGGTACTGTACCAATATACAGTGACAGTCAAGCATCTATAGCCTATGTCAAAGATCCAAAATTCCGTTGTAAGACCAAACACATTGATATCCGCTACAAATTTGCAAAAGACTATGATAAGAAATAGAAGGTAGACATTAGATACATATCTACGCATGAGATGATAGCGGATCCGCTTACGAAGGCGATCCCCAGAGATGTGTTTTACAAACACTTATCATCTCAAGGATTGCGTAAGAGCTGAGTTGTATCAATATATATTCCCATGTCTATGAAAGATCAAATTTAATAAAAGAATAAGTTCTTTTTAACATTGCATATGAGTTTCTTGAAAATGTTTGTGTACATTTCTTTTAATCTCAGCTGGATTTTTTAGTATGTCGGACAGATTGAGGTTGGCTCTCTCACATGAGCAACCACCTTTATTCTATCAGACGGATAAGATAAAGATGAGACCTGTTTAAAGTCAAAATCATCAGACGGATGATTTAGAGTCATGACTTAAACAAAATGGTCGTATGAAAGATCTGCATCATATGGATGCTTACAAAAGATCTAAGAAGATTTTTGAAATCTTATCTGTCTTATGCGGGATGTGGGTACAGGAAAGTAATGAGTAGAAAAGGGACTCAAAGTCAGACATTGTGGTGTCTGATCATCATCCTTACAAAATCATTAAGACATACGCTCCCTGGGAAAGGAGTGATGTTGTAATACGTATTCATACTACGTATGCATTTGACCATTGGGTTAGAATAGTAATTGTGTTTACTATTATGTGAGACCCAAAGACCACATGGGTTTTAACTACTTACCCTTATGGACTCTAATTGGTTCCTTTAGATTTGACTAGGTGATCGCTATCTTAGCATGTTGCTTATGGACTATGATTAATTCGGTCCGGCGGGGCATGTTAGAAAAGCGAGTCAAGTCAAGATCGAAATGATCGCAAGAAGAGGAAGATTAATTTTATATTCACATTTGGACTTTAGAGATTCAAAGCTGGCCAGCTAATTGTAATCCATATGGGATTCAATTGTTGAATATAAAGTATAAGAAATGTGAAGAAATAATCTAGGGTAAAACATGCGTTGATCTACTCAACTTTGCATCCCAAGGAGTGTTGTGTATCTCTAACAAGTGCACAACATCGGACTCTATGCGCATGACGGTCACACGGTCTATTTCTCAGTAAGATAAATAGAAGAACTAAAGGAAAAGATGTTTCCTTACGATCACCTCAAGTGTGAGTGGGAGATGTTGGATATGGACGACATGTATACACCCATGAGGGGATGTATGAGGGTCTATGGACCTCGGATGTCGCGTACATGAAAGCATGTGCGAAGGGAACCTTTTCATGTGTGAAAAGGACCACTCGATAAGTGGAAAAAGGCCCATTATAAGTGCATAAAGGCACTTGATAAGTGCATGAAGAAGAGGATAAGCAAGGGTGTTAATATAAGCTAATAAGCTTATATGTAGTTATTTCCTACAATAACTACCCCTAAAGCCTATAAATAAGACCCAAGGGTAAGGCATTTTAGGCTAATCCTTCATGCCATAAGTTTGCATAAGGCAATTTTTTTCCTCTTCTCCCTTCCATTAAAAGTTCTTCATTTAAGTAGAGATTTAGACGGTGAAACGCTGCTTCGATCCTCTGTGATGAAGTACCGACCGTTGTGGCGAATCCAAGGGCAAAGTTCAGAGACTACAGCGCAGCGTACGCTAATGTAAGTTCTCTTTCGATCCTTCATCATCGCGCGATGGGATCCTACAGTGGGGCCCACATGGTGGGCCCCACACCTGGGTTCTGAACCCTAGAACTGTTTTTTGTGTCGGCAGCTGGGGGTTTTAAACGAAAATCAGGTTTGGACTGATCTTTGGACACACGTTTAATGGGTCAAATAGACTCAGAATGACTCGCCGTTTTTTCCTACGCGTTCACCGTGAAGGGTTTTTCAGGACCCTTAGGGCATAAAAACTCTATTCCCGTCCTAAGTTGGACAGAACATAGACCGAAAAAGAATTCGCAGAGGAAAATAAAACTATGTTAATCTAATTAACATGCAGTTAAACGATTTAACTTAGCCCTAAGGTACAAGACCCTTAGCCAAGATCTATGCCGACTTGGGATGGGTCTAACCATCCCAAGAAGGATCTAACCTACTGGATTAAGTTAAACTAATGCTAATAAACACATACCCAGAATCTCAACCCTGGAGCAGGCGAGATGTTCCGCACCGTCTTCCGAGCCGCTCCTGTCCCACGCCGAGCCGCTCCTTGAACCGCTCCGCATCCCGAGGCGATCAATCCTTGTGCCGCCGAGCCAACCACGCGCCGAAGAAAGTTTCACGCGAGTGAAACCTTCGCCTAGATTTCGGATCCGAATCCAAACTCCTTCGTGGCTTTGCTAGAGCCCTCAGGAGTAAGGCAGAAATATAGGGAGATAGAAGAATATTAATTTAAGCCTATATCTGAGCGTGCTCCAACATTTACGAGAGCCGCTCAGATCTAGAGCTTGGGACGACTTTTGAGGAGGGGAGCAGACCCCTATTTATATAGGCGGCTGACTGCTCCCCTTCCCTCAAAATCCGATGTGGGACTAACTTAGAGTTAATCAAATTCAATTTAGTTTGTCCTTCACAAAGTGCAAACTTCCGTGAATTTTAACTCCCTAACCGTTGAGCTTCATGATTGATACAACCTATCAAATTCGAAGGGTGTTCAACGGTGAACGCATAGGAAAAAACGGTTCGTCAATCTGAGTTCGTTTGACCCTCCAATTGATCATCCAGCTGGTCAGGTGGGTCCCACAAGTGCAGTTTTTCTGCACCTAGGGCAGATTCGTTTGCCGGCTCAGTTTTTGCGAAATACTAGTCTTGGGCTGATCTTTGGATGATCAATTGGAGGGTCAAACGAACTCCAATTGACGAACCATTTTTTCCTATGCGTTCACCATTGAACACCCTTCGAATTTGATAGGTTGTATCAATCATGAAGCTCAACGGTTAGGGAGTTAAAATTCACGGAAGTTTGCACTTTGTGAAGGGCAAACTAAATTGAATTTGATTAACTCTAAATTAGTCACACATCGGATTTTGAGGGAAGGAGAGCAGTCAGCCGACTATATAAATGTCACGCCCCACTTCCCAAAACAACAGAGGCGTAGCGTGACTAGGCCCGCTTAGGCCAGAGCTAAGGAGCCCTGACCCAATAAGCGTCTGTGTTGTACCAAGACGAAGGTACAGGTCCCTGCATGTTAGTACAGAACAATAAAAGTACAAGAAAGAGAGAACATCACATTTTTTTATTCCAACATATCCAAAGTACCAAGTCTCAACGCCCGAAGGGCTACAACAGCAGAAAAGTAAATCTAATGTTGCAAGCACCCAACCTAGACAAGGAAACAAAAGGTGCTATGCACCCAACTAAGTAAAAGGATAACTCTAGAAACTGCAACGGAAAGTCTCTAGCTATGGTCCTCTTCAGGGTCGTACTCAGGATCGACGCTCTCTGGCTCCACGTCAGCTGGCAGGTCAGTCTCCTCAACGTACTCTGGCTCAATCCCTGACGTACAGCACCAAAAGAAGGAACTGTACGTCAGGTAAGGTCTACAAGAAGAGGTTAGACCAAACTACAAGTGCACCATTTATTTAACAACGTTTTACTGGTTGATTAACATGCTGAGGTTTTAACAACAGAAGTACACACAACAGGAAAGTAAACACGACAAGTAGTGGTCGTAGCGAGTGCTACCGTCCACGGGACTAGACTACAGGTGTCAAGACAAGACAGAACACGGAAAGCCAGACAGGACAAGACAAGACACGAAAAGGGTTCACGCCTGTTCGGTTCGAGGGGGATCATATCCTCTTGTCGCTTGCACGCTCAACCCTACCCCAAACCCCAAGAATCGTGACAGGACAAGGGATCACTTGCTCTAGCTTGACAAGTGCCCTATTGATTTCTGAGCTGTGTATCAATACATGGGATCACCTGCTCTAGCTTGACAGGTGCCCAATTGCCCATCGGGCTGTGAACTAGTACAAGGGATCACTCGCTCTGGCTTGGCGAGTGCCCTATTGCCCAGCGGGCTGTGCAGACGGAATGGTACAAGACACGACAAAACAGGAGGGGTTGTACTAGGGTTTTCACAACTCTCACACACGCATGTCAATCCTATGATGTCAAAATTGTCATTGTTGGACTCAGATTTCGTTGTCAAATCTGAGTCATTCGGGGCGTCCCGGACGCTATCATTTCACGTCCGGTTCTCATGGTTCAAAATGTCTAATCTAGCAAGACTAAGGCCTAAGCATGGCCAAGAACGCAAGTGGTACACTTGCCTGTGATGGCGAGTGCGTCGTCTTCCTGGAATGTCTCGTCCAAACGTCTCGTCGGTGAAACAACGTCTGAAAATCGTGACACGACGACGAGGTCTGATCGCGCCCGGGCGTACACCCTAAAGAGCGACCGTGTAGTTTTACCGCAAGCGCACGGTGTAGCGGCGAGCGGGTATCGAACACAGGGAGGACGTATGATAGTGTCTTCTCCGAACAACCTGGCTATAGGGACAGAAAAGTAGGAAATTGCCTTTCGGCGATGTTGTCACAATCGTCAAATAATGTGAATAGATATAAAATCAAATAAAGACGCCTAGGGAATAGGGAATCCCCGCTACTCACTGTATCTCGTCGTTGTGATTCATCGGTTTCACAATTGCTAAGGTAGAATGCCGGGTGAACTAGTTGCAACAGAATGTAAAACCTAGCTCACGCTCTCGCGATGTTGCCGGTCTATAGCAAACCTAGGCTCGGGTCCAATCTCTTGCAAATCCTAGCCTAGGCAATCTAGCATTAGGATCAACGTCATCGTTCGATCGCATCCCGAGCCCACTCTCATGCAAACTCGGGCTACGACCTAGGTTGGGATAGTTCCTACCCGTCCAATCTCTTGCAAACGGGTATCGGTATAGAATTGCAATTGAGAACCCTAGTATCGGCCCAATCTCTTGCAAACCGATACTACGGAAACTCAATTTCAACCCAATTCAGATTTCTAGGGTTTCCTATCGGATTGGGATCCAATCTCTTGCAAATCCCAATCGATATGAACACCTAGCTATCCGTATTATATCAATCCCAAACTAACCCCTATCAATTCTAGCAATAGTTCTACCAAATCGTCACAAATCGGGAATTGGGCTCGTAGGGTTCATCCCCACACCCTAAGACGTTAAGACTACTCACAAATCATATTGCTAATGGAAGAATAATCAATAGAAACAGCAATGGAATTCATAGCAATATTCAAAATAGCAATAAAAATAGGATTTTTAATAGAGAGGGAGACAAACCAATGTAGCTTTCCAAGAATCCAACAAAATAACACTTTTCTCTCCTCTCCAATCACAAGAATTAAACTCTAAAAAATCTAATCTAAAAAGGCTGCCAAAAGTAATAGAAAAGCTCTCCAAACTAGGTTAGAATCTGGGGTTAAATACCCCCCAAAACTGCCCAAAAATCCGTGAACAAAATGCCCCTGCGCCTCTTCAAAATCGTGTTTTCCGCTACAGGCGCGCGGCTCACTCGGCCGAGTGACAAAGGTCACTCGGCCGAGTGAGAGACCCTGAGAATTTACAGTAAGTCCGGGGTCTTGGGGGTCTTCACTTCGGGTGTCACTCGGCCGAGCGAGTTGTCGTCACTCGGCCGATGGGCTTATCTTCACTCGGGCGGACGGTAATTGCCACTCGGCCGAGTCGGTCTTCTGATGCTCAGACTGACGAAAGACAGTAACTTCGATGTTTTTGATGGGCGTCGTCTGGGTGCCACTCGGGCGGACAGGATACGTCACTCGGCCGAGTGTGCTTCTGATGCTCGGCCGAGTGCACGCTGATATTAGCTTTGTTGCGTGTCCGATCTGGCCGGCCGAACGGGGTCTCGATGCTCGGCCGAGTGACTCCTTCACTCGGCCGAGTGAGATGCTAAAAATGCTCAATCTGAATGTTCTTGCCTCCTCGTCGCTCCTACGACGTTCTTTCTTCTTCCGCTCCTCTCCAATCTCAAAATACCCCTCAGGGAAGTCGTCGGTGACACTCCGGAGTGGGTGTACCTCGGAATCACTCCAAATCACTCCAAATCCCCTGAAATACGACAAAAACCACAAATCGTGAAAAGTATCGCAATGTTGTCGATAAATCGTGAAAAACGTGATTTGAGCGATTCAAATGGCATGCAAACATGCGTGAAAAAGGTGTAAAATATGGAGTGATCAAAATCCCCCAAGCTTACCTCTTACTCGTCCTCGAGGGAGATAAGTAAAAGGCGTACCCGGTGGATTCAGAAAATGAAAACGATGTGAAAAACGAAAAATGAAAAACGAAGAAGAAAGAAGAAAGCGAAGAGGGAAGCTGCTAGATCATTTTTCTCAGGACGTGGGTTTTGCTTACTCATATAGCATGCATCGAATGTAAAACACATGTCAAAGATTTTTATTTCGATATCATAGTATAATAATGCAAATAGAAATAGAAAACCCAAGAATATTGATATAGCATGAAAAATGGAATAATTCTAAGATTAACATTGTCTGAATCATCTAAAGCGGTATACAATATCGCAGATCACACACTTTTCAATTGAATGCTTTCTATGAGGAGTATAAGAATATCACGCAATAGAATAGAAAGAATAGAAAAGCGTGGATTTCATGAAATGAATGCTATGCGTAGATTTCTGGATTTCGTGAAGCTAAAACAATCTCACTGAGTATAGAATATTACTTAGCCTAGGTTGTCATGCACCGTCAAGTAGTCACTCTCTCACACATCATTGGATTCTCTCCCCCAAGCTTATCTATAAGCGTGGTGGCATATACAAAACTGTCTTTACATTCCCCATTTCTTTTGAAGCTCCAAATGCAAAAGAAAATAAAAACAAAAACAAAAAGATGGAAGAAAGAGAGAGTATATGAGATGAGATCGTTTATTGAGATTCTTTTCTCTTCTCTTTTCTTTTTCTCAAATCTTTTTCTTTTCTTTTCTTTCTTTTCTCTCTCTTATTTTTCCAGCATATATACACAAATGATCCCAAATCAAAAGAGAGGGAATGATATACAAGAATTTTTCCTTTTCTTTTTGGTTTAGGGAAATTTGGAGCTAGGAATTTAATAACGGGGGAAATGCCAAATATTAGAATCGCTAAGGGGAGATTCACCAATGATTTTAAAATAGAGAATTAATGTTCAAGATATGTGGAGAAAGAAATAAATGTATCTATCAGTTCACTCTATAAGACGCGCATGACAACTTCAGCAGGGTAATTTAATCTACTCGGTTTCGATCACAAAAAAGCAAACTAATCCAGATTTATCATAGCTAACATCATTCAATCATCCTGAAGTGAAGTGTACAAGTCATGCAAATAGAAGTGATATATGAAAAGAAAACGGTACTCCAGATATAAGCATTCAATACGTGAATCTTGGTGTGTTTTCTACGATAGCATACATATGAATATTCAGACTCAGCTAATAATAGAATTTCATCCATTTTCATACGGAAAAAGTGTGGGTTACTATCTCTAAATGCAAGGCAGATCATAGCATATGATATCAGAAATAAAAGCTAAGACATGACAAATATAGCATGCATATAGAGAAAGCTAACTCCACGTCATTATCATCACAGAAAAGTCATCTCTAGCATGAGATGAAAGAAATAAAGATAAAAAGGGAAAATAAAACTATTTACAATGCGGAACACGAAGAAAATGAGAAAAACGTGATGCATGGTAAAAGAAAAAAAAAGAAAAGTGATGAAAAATGCGTGCAAATGCGGAAAATGGCGTGAAACAACTAAAAATAAAGGTGGTAAATCGAAAAGCGTGAGAACTCACTCCCCCAAGCTAAAGTGCACATTGTCCTCAATGTGCGAAGTGTGGCACACCGAGAGACGTGTAGTGGTAGGGGTAGGTGAGGATGCATGCATGATGAAAAAGAAATAAAAAAGAACAAAATGAAAATATGATGCGGACATGATGCATGCAGATATAGGAGTGAATCAGATATAAGAGTGTCACACCAAAAAGTCTCTCCCTCTCTTCCAAAAATGATATAGAAAGATATGATAAAAATGTGGACCCAAAAACAGTGAGGGGAGGGGGGGGGGGGGGGGGAAAAACCATCAGGACCAAGCAGAGACGGGCAACAAGACGTCAAAAAAGATCAATGGCATCAAGGGTGCCTAAGAGGGTGGTGTTGCGCCGTCTCCGTCCTGAGGCGGAGGTGGAGGAGGTGGTGGTGGTGGCTGGGGAACAGTCTGCTGGGTGGGTGGGAGTGTGGGTGTGGGTGTAGGAGCAGGCTGGGTGGGTGTAGGAGTGGGTGTGGGTACCTGCTGGGTAGGTGTGGGTGAGGTCGGTACGCGAGGAAGCCGCTCAAGAATCTGAGTGAGGCAATAGTGAATGCCCGGAAGTAGGTCGAAGCGGCTGGCCATAGCGGTGACTGTGGCAGACAGGGTCCTGAGGTCACCTCTGAGGCCACTCACCGCCCCCTCAAGAGCATGAATGCTCTGAAGTACAGTGTCAGGGGGAGGTGGTGCAGAGGGACGCACGTGTCTGTGCTGTGCAGGACGGGGCTGGCGGACTCAGGTGGTGTAGTGGATGGGCTCAGCAGGCATGTGGAGGAAGGGTGCTGTGCTCACAAGTGGGGGCCTAGCTTCAGTGCGAGGCTGGGGTGCATGCTGGTGTGAGGTGGAAGCAGCAGCAGCGGAAGTGTAAGACAAAAATGGCGACGAGGCGGCAAGAGAGGTCAGTGACACAGACGTGGAAACAGACGTCACGACACTCTCAGATAGTACGGCCGCAATGGGGTCAGGAATGTCTACCGCTGGGGAGGAAGTGTGGGGTCCAAAAGGCGAAACCCCAGCGGAGAGCAAAGTGGACAGTGACCCAAAGACTGCGGCGAAGGAAGAAGGCTCTCCGCTCTCAACAAAAGTAGGTGGGCACTCGGGTAGTGCGGAGCAAAGGGGCTCAACAGACAGAGGGCCAGCTGTGGTGGGAGTGGTGGTGGGCTCAGCAAGTGTACTCCCGACACCAACAGAAGTGTGGACAGTGGTGTCGGGAGCGGCAGAAATATCAGGCACAGGCTGAGGGGCCACGGGGTCAACGGGTGCAGCGTGGGCCTGCTCAGCCTGCTCAGCCTCCTCGGCCTCAAGCACGTAGGCGACGGGGATCAGAAGATCCATCGTCGGAAGCCAGTCCACCTGTGCTGGTCCTATCTGTGTCCGAGCTGGGCTCGGAAGGATCATGTAGTCAGCACCGTAGGGACCGTGCAACCAAACCCAGTGCCGTTGGCCGTGCGGACGAAGCATCTTCATCCGGGCCATGACGTCTATAGATAGTGAAGTGGGGCCCGGATAACGATGCAAATCGGCCGGTAGGTCCTTGCCGGTCATCAGGGCGAGCAGGGTGATCAGACCACCGCAACATATCGGTGAGCGAGCGCCCACCGATACGATGATGTGGTCCAAAAACCAGCTCGCGATATCAATCATGACGACGGGGACCAACTCGTCACTCCCCCTAGCTAGAACTCTGGGGCGTGTCATCGCATAGAGCATATAAAGCTCCGGCGTGGACATCGTACCAGGCTCATACCTCACCAAAAAAGTAGTCGCCATAAGGTGCTGAGCTATGCGGAGGCAGGGGTGGATGATGGCCGAGGCCTTGGCCCTACTAGGGTCAAAGGCAGCTGGTAAACCCGTGATCCGGGCCCAGAAAGCGTGGGAATCGAAGGAAGGTGGGGGGATGTGAGTGGGTGCGTAGCCACGGTCGGCCCCGGGGATATCGGGCCACGAAAAGAATGCTCTCATCATACCGAGAGTGACCTGGCACTCTCGGTCCATAAACCTAAACGAGCATCCCTCGTCGGTCCGGGTTATAGAACTCAGCAGCTCAAGTGTCGAACGGACGAAGGTGTCCGCCGACACTTGGAAAAAATCTCGCCAACCCACGTTGTCATACAACGTGAGCATCCCCTCAAGTACCCCCAGGCGTCCTAGGTCTGCAAGATGTGCGAACCTGGAGGGTACAATCGAGCGCTGGAAAATGCGCTCAAAAACGACGTGGTGTGGGTCGTCTCAAAACGTAATCCCCAGCGGCCCGACAAGTGGAGCCGGTGGTGGTAGTGGGTCGGCAGGGAGTGGCTGTGCGGGGGTGAATAGGGTATGCAGGCTGTGGCTGTGCGGGGTGAGGTGGTGTAGGCGGAGGAGAGTCCTCCATCTCGTGGGAGGGGCCGGGCTCATCCGGCCGCTTCCGCTTGGCGGTAGCTCTCCTGGTGCGTGGCCGTGTCTGGGGCGGCAAGTGGGCCCCGGGTGCTCACCAAAAATAGAAAAAACGCGGCGAGCGAAAATAAGTGGAATGAGTATACCGTAACACGCCGTGAGAACAAAATAGTGGATGCGTGCGAAGGCACCACCTCCACGAAGCCAAAAACGCTCCCCGGAAGCTCCCCTAGGCTCCCCTAAGCTCCCCAATATAGCCTGCACATCAAACAAAGATATCAGCGAGTAATATTCAAAATGTATGGGGGGGTTAGGGGTATAATAGATAAATTTTGAAGTTAATTTGGTGTAGGGGTTCGATTAGCACATGGATCGTCAAAAAATAAAAGAAATAGGAGAAAATGGGCAAAATTGGGCATACTGGAGCTCGGCCGGCGGCGAGGGAGTCGCCGGCGACTCGGGCGGAGGGGCGGCGGCGTCGACCGGTGGTGGTCGGCCGAGCGCAGCTGCGGCGAGGGTGGATCGGGCGAGTGGGGGCGAGTTTGGGCGTAGGGAGCTGATCGGGCGCGGGCTCGGGCGAACAGATGAGAAATAATTGCTTCGAATTCTGCGCCGAGCCCGCAGCGCCTTATATAGGAAAAGTTACGACTCGGCCGAGTGACTATGTCGCTCGGCCGAGTGAACGTAACGGAAATATTTTTGAAAATTCCTCCCCACTTACGACTCGGCCGAGTGGCTTTTCCACCCTCGGCCGAGTGAAAAAAGTCCATTCGGCCGAGTGGCACAAGCTACTCGGCAGTTCTCGCCCTAGGAGCGTATCAGTTTCACTCGGCCGAGTGAAGATATATACTCGACTGAGTGGCAATTATACTTAAATCAAGAAAAGAAACAGAGAGTTGGGTACAGCAGACTTCCCTTGTTTGTGCGCCGCTCGGGCGGACGAGCTTATGTACTTGGCCGAGTGGATATTCTACTCGGCCGAGTGACTCCTGTTTTCTGCTGTGTGGCTCCGTTTGGGCTCTAATCTCTGTTTTTCTTCCTCCAGTTGATTTCTTTCTCCTCCTAAGCATCGAGCGCATTCCTAGAGCGCTCTTTGTCGCCTTGTTCATCCTCCTAATGATAGATATCCCTTTCTCCTCTCCTGTCAAAGAAAAATAGGACCCATTATCACGAATTTTTTAGGCAAACGACTCAAAACACTAATAATTTCTAAAACAAAAATAAAGAACAAAGTAAAAATAAAGCGATAACCATCGGGTTGCCTCCCGACAAGCGCTCGTTTAAGGTCTTGAGCTCGACCCCCCTTGGATTTTCAATTTAATGCGGGATATTGGGTGCATATGAGATGCACCCGTCGAATTTATCGGGAAGAACGCTCGGATTTGGATGTTGTGGCGGCGTATTCTTCCTCAGTGCTCCTTCGTCTCGGGTAGTGTTAGGGAGTGGCTCCCCCAAGCTAGTGCTTGCTCCGGGCCTTGGCTTCACCGGTGACACCGATTTCCGTATCGGTGGAGCTTTCTTCGGAGTCCTCATCTTTGAGAGCTTACAGAACTCTCGTATTCTTGCGACATCAGCATCGCTTTCATCAATTTCTACGGAGAGATCGGGGGAGTGCTCCATCTTTTCTTCTTGGCCCAAGTCCGGCCCTTCCTCAAAATCATTCTTGAATAGTGCATCGATGGAATGGGGGATCGTCTCCTCAATGACATCGTTAAGGATGTATGAAAGATCATCCGGCCGTCCCTTAAGCAGATATATTCTGCTTATCTCTCCCATAGGGACTCCCTCGGAATAATGCTTGAGCCTTTGTCCATTTACTTTGAATGTGGCTCCGTCTTTGCTTTCCAACTCAAAAGCTCCTCCCGGTTGTATGTGCTTGATGGTGAAAGGTCCGGACCACCGTGACCTCAATTTACCAGGAAATAGTCGGAGCCGGGAGTTATATAACAAGACATTGTCTCCGACTTTGAAGTCCGTAACAGTTATGCGTGCATCGTGGAGAATCTTGGTCCTTTCTTTGTAAATTCTCGAGCTCTCGTAGGCATCTCTTCTAATCTCATCAAGCTCGTTGATGTCCAAGAGTCGCCTCACCGCCGCACTCTTATAATCGTAATTGAGGGTCTTGATGGCCCAATATATGCGGTGTTCCAACTCTACCGGCAAGTGACAAGCTTTCCCATAAACAAGTCGGAACGGTGTGGTTCCGATGGGAGTGCGAAAGGCTGTGCGATATGCCCATAGAGCATCGTTTAACTTCATTGACCAATCCTTTCTAGATCGATCTACGGTCTTCTCAAGAATTTGTTTTATCTCTTTATTCGAGACCTCCACTTGGCCGCTCGTCTGGGGGTGATATGCCATGCCAACTCTATGGTTTACCCCGTACTTCTTCAGCATGGCTTCGAACTTGTTTTCTATGAAATGGCTCCCCCCGTCGCTTATCAAGGTACGAGGCACCCCGAAGCGTGGGAAGATATTCTGCTTGAAAAATTTAGAAACAAGCCTTGCATCATTGGTAGGGGTAGCGATTGCTTCCACCCATTTGGAGACGTAGTCAACGGCCAATAGGATATACTTGTTACCATTGCTTGACGGAAATGGTCCCATGAAGTCCACTCTCCAACAATCAAAAAGCTCAATTTCTTGGATGGGCCTCATTGGCATCTCATTACGTTTGGAAATATTCCCGGTCCGTTGGCATCTATCACACCCCTTCACAAAGTCGTGGGTGTCTCTGAACATTGTCGGCCAGAAGAATCCGCTCTGCAAAATCTTAGCGGTTGTCTTAGAGGCGGCATGATGTCCCCCGCATGGCATACCGTGGCAATGCAAAATGATAGACGTTGCCTCCTCCTTAGAAACACACCTCCGAATAACACTATCTTTGCATATCTTGAAGAGGTATGGATCTTCCCAAAAATAGCTACGGACCTCATGCAAAAATCTCCTCTTTTGTTGTGTGGGCATCACATGCGGTTTAATTCCACAAGCCAAGTAATTGACGAAGTCCGCGTACCAAGGCACTTCCCCGGGCCTTATGGCGTATAGCCTCTCATCCACGAATGTGTCGTCGATATGTAAACTCTCATCCTCCTTGTCGCGAATAAGCCTAGACAAATGATCCGCCACAACATTGTCCGTACCTTTCTTGTCTCTGATCTCCAAATCGAATTCTTACAACAAGAGTATCCACCTAATTAACCGAGGTTTGGCCTCCTTCTTGTTTAGAAGATATTTTAATGCCGCATGGTCGGTGTGGACAATCACCTTGGAACCAAGGAGGTAGGAGCGAAACTTCTCGATGGAATAGACGACCGCTAGAAGCTCTTTTTCGGTAGTTTTATAGTTTTTCTGCGCGTCATCCAATGTCTTACTCGCATAGAATATTGCATGGAGCTTCCTATCTTTCCTTTGTCCCAATACCGCTCCAATGGCTTGGTCGCTAGCATCACACATTAGCTCAAAGGGAAGGCTCCAATCCGATGGTTGTATGATGGGTGCGGAAACTAGTGCTTCCTTCAAGGTATTGAAGGCTTGCAAGCATTCGCCTGAAAAAATAAAAGGAGTATCTTTAGCAAGCAAGGACGTAAGAGGTCGGGCAATCAAGGCAAAATCCTTGATAAAGCGGCGGTAAAACCCCACATGACCAAGAAAGCCTCTAATGCCCTTAACATTAATAGGAGGAGGGAGTTTCTCGATTACCTCAATCTTTGCCTTATCTACCTCAATCCCTCTCGAGGAGACAAGGTGCCCAAGAACTATACCTTCCGTGACCATGAAGTGGCACTTCTCCCAGTTCAGAGTTAGATTATTTTGTTGGCACCTTTTAAGAACTTTAGTGAGATTAGCCAAACAAGAATCAAACTCGCTCCCATAAACCGAGAAATCATCCATAAAGACTTCCATTATATTTTCAATGTAATCGGAAAAAATGGATGTCATACATCTCTGAAAGGTTGCGGGAGCATTACAAAGACCGAAGGGCATCCTACAGTAGGCATAGGTACCATAGGGGCAGGTGAAAGTGGTTTTTTCCTGGTCATCTTCGTGCAGAGGGATTTGGAAAAATCCCGAATACCCATCCAAATAACAAAAGTATTTATGTTTAGCTAGGCGTTCGAGCATTTGATCAATGAAGGGCAATGGGTAATGGTCTTTTCGGGTGGCTTTATTTAGTTTTCTATAATCTATGCACATTCGCCATCCCGTGACAGTGAGAGTAGAAATGGGTTCTCCTTTATCATTTTTTATAACGGTCATCCCCCCTTTCTTGGGGACGACGTGAACGGGGCTAACCCATCTACTATCAGAGATCGGATAGATAATTCCAGCATCAAGCAATTTTAGGATTTCCTTTTTCACTACCTCTTTCATATTTAGGTTCAACCGCCTTTGAGGCTCAATAGAAGAGGCTTCAGTGTTTTCCAAGTGGATCCTATGCGTGCATAGCCTAGGGCTTATTCCCTTAAGATCAGAGATTGTGTAACCAAGGACATCCTTGTGATCCCTAAGGACTTCTAATAATTTTTCAAGTTGGTCTTGGCCAAGGTGGGCATTTATAATCACCGGGAAGGTCAATTTACTACCCAAGAAAGCATACCTTAGATTCGACGGTAATTGTTTAAGCTCTACCTCAAAGGGTGCTGTACCCTTTGCTTCGTCATCTTGTGTGAATTTGGCTTCTCATTCGACATTTGAATTTAGCTCACTCTCGAGTGGAGGCTCAGACTCGCTTCCTAGTGAGGACGGTGCATCGGAATAGACGCTCTCCGATTCCGCGCTTGCATCGATAGGACCACCACCTTGCTCCGGTTCATTCCTGAGATCAAGAAATACGTCAGCAGATTCATAAATGCAAGAGTGGGGATCATAGAGTGTATCTCCCTGAGTATCCGTTTGTTCGAAGTGTTCCTCGGGAGTGTAGTACTCTTCGACACATGTTCTATCGCCTTCAAAATATAGCTTGCCGTCCCTCACATCAACTCTGATATCACCCCCAATAGTCCCATCCGGGGAGATTTGATCCATCACGAAGCTAGCAAACAGTTGTTCGACAGGGTCCTCGATATTAATAGCAAAAGCTCCGGTAGCGTAGACCTCATCAATAAGTCCTTGAGGAGCTCCGCAAAAGATTCATCATCTCCCTGGCCAGACTAAGTCATTGGAATTGCATCCCCCATTTTACCTGATAAGATTCCGTGGAGAATTTCAGGACGGATTGCAAAATGGGGCTGTAAACAGAGTTAGAAAAGAATGAAGCAATAAATAAAGAAATTGAAGAGAAATGACCGGGTGATCCAAATCAAACTCTGTCAAAACGCCCTCCCCGGCAACGGCACCAAAAACTTGATCGCGTCTGGGCGTACACCCTAAAGAGCGACCGTGTAGTTTTACCGCAAGCGCACGGTGTAGCGGCGAGCGGGTATCGAACACAGGGAGGACGTATGATAGTGTCTTCTCCGAACAACCTGGCTATATGGATAGAAAAGTAGGAAATTGCCTTTCGGCGATGTTGTCACAATCGTCAAATAATGTGAAGAGATATAAAATCAAATAAAGACGCCTAGGGAATATGGAATCCCCGCTACTCACCGTATCTCGTCGTTGTGATTCATCGGTTTCACAATTGCTAGGGTAGAATGCCGGGTGAACTAGTTGCAACAGAATGTAAAACCTAGCTCACGCTCTCGCGCTGTTGCCGGTCTATAGCAAACCTAGGCTCGGGTCCAATCTCTTGCAAACCCTAGCCTAGGCAAGCTAGCATTAGGATCAACGTCATCGTTCAATCGCATCCCAAGCCCACTCTCGTGCAAACTCGGGCTACGACCTAGGTTGGGATAGTTCCTACCCGTCCAATCTCTTGCAAACGGGTATCGGTATAGAATTGCAACTGAGAACCCTTGTATCGGCCCAATCTCTTGCAAACCGATACTACGGAAACTCAATTTCAACCCAATTCAGATTTCTAGGGGTTCCTATCGGATTGGGATCCAATCTCTTGCAAATCCCAATCGATATGAACACCTAGCTATCCGTATTATATCAATCCCAAACTAACCCCTATCAATTCTAGCAATAGTTCTACCAAATCGTCACAAATCGGGAATTGGGCTCGTAGGGTTCATCCCCACGCCCTAAGACGTTAAGACTACTCACAAATCATATTGCTAATGGAAGAATAATCAATAGAAACAGCAATGGAATTCATAGCAATATTCAAAATAGCAATAAAAATAGGATTTTTAATAGAGAGGGAGACAAACCAATGTAGCTTTCCAAGAATCCAACAAAATAACACTTTTCTCTCCTCTCCAATCACAAGAATTAAACTCTAAAAAATCTAATCTAAAAAGGCTGCCAAAAGCAATAGAAAAGCTCTCCAAACTAGGTTAGAATCTGGGGTTAAATACCCCCCAAAACTGCCCAAAAATTTTACAGTAAGTCTGGGGTCTTGGGGGTCTTCACTTCGGGGGTCACTCGGCCGAGCGAGTTGTCGTCACTCGGCCGATGGGCTTATCTTCACTCGGGCGGACGGCAATTGCCACTCGGCCGAGTCGGTCTTCTGATGCTCAGACTGACGAAAGACAGTAACTTCGATGTTTTTGATGGGCGTCGTCTGGGTGCCACTCGGGCGGACAGGATACGTCACTCGACCGAGTGGGCTTCTGATGCTCGGCCGAGTGCACGCTGATATTAGCTTTGTTGCATGTCCGATCTGGCTGGCCGAGCGAGGTCTCGATGCTCGGCCGAGTGACTCCTTCACTCGACCGAGTGAGATGCTAAAAATGCTCAATCTGAATGTTCTTGCCTCCTTGTCTCTCTTACGATGTTCTTTCTTCTTCCGCTCCTCTCCAATCTCAAAATACCCCTCAGGGAAGTCGTCGGTGACACTCCGGAGTGGGTGTACCTCGGAATCACTCCAAATCACTCCAAATCCCCTGAAATACGACAAAAACAACAAATCGTGAAAGGTATCACAATGTTGTCGATAAATCGTGAAAAACGTGATTTGAGCGATTCAAATGGCATGCAAACATGCGGGAAAAAGGTGTAAAATATGGAGTGATCAGTGTCAGATCACGATTCAATAATCCCTATTAGGGTTATGTCTAGGTTATCGGGACTATCCTATTCAATAAAAATCACATTTTTAATGTAATTAACCTAATCGACGATCTATCCTATGTGTACATGCATAATGTCCATTCGTCGATTTCTACGGTTTGCACAACGTTTTAAAGTGGAGCGGGAAGTAAATTTAATTCAATTATATTGCTGATTTTAATTAGGGTTTGATCATCTATTGTGTGGGTTACTACGAATTTAGGGGACCAACCTGGAAATGACGGTTGTACGAAGATCCGGCGTCAGATCTGGAAAGGTGGAAGCTTTGCGTCGTTCGGAAATTCCTAGGCCGCGGGTAGCGCAGCGAGGAATGTTGATTTGTTGATGATTACGTTGGCCTCCGAAGGTGATGACGAAGATCCTGGCGTCTCCCGGGGTTGTCGTCGCTAGAACTGAGGTCGGGGTGCCACGTGAAGAGACGGCGGTCAGAGCTTAGCCGTGGATCTCAGATCTGAGAAGGTGGCCGGCGGTTTGTGGGAAAACAGGAAGGAGAAGAAGAAACAGGAGAAAGAAGAGGAAGGAGAAAGAAGGAAGAAGATGAAGAGGAAGGGGAAGATCTTGGTGAAGATAGGGGCTCGGCCTCAAGGGAAGGGAAGGAGGAAGGTTGTGGAAGAAGACGGCTAGAAATAATGAGGAGAAAAGAAAATACAGTCTTGCGTTTAAATAAGCAAACGAACCGGCGGCTAGGTCAGAACTAGGGTTTCGGGGGTCAGTTAGTCGGTCTGAGAAGGGTGGTTGACCGACTAGTTTGAGAACTAGTCGGTCGGTCGTCTAACTGTGACCGACTAAAAGGCAAACAGAGAACAGTGTCGGTACAGGGTTGATAGATCTAGTCGGTCTGTGAAGGCTCGTCGACCGACTAGTTTGCAACCTAGTCGATCGGCCAGTGTTCATAGACCGACCAAAGGGTAAAAGAGGTCAACAAGAGATTTTGAAGATTAGTCGGTCAGCGAAGGAAACCTAACCGACTAGTTCGTCAACTAGTCGGTCAGTATTCGTTCTTTGACCGACTAACAATAAACAGTAACTTAGTGGAAAAACCTGACGGAAACTAGTTGGTCCACGAAGAGTTTCTGACCGACTAGATTGACATCTAGTCGGTCGGTCCTTGTTCTTGAACCGACTAAAGTGCACACCAAGTCTCAAAATGAAGCGTGAAGCTTCGGGATGGGTTCTAGGGATTCCTAAGATGGGTCTGGCTCTAAGACAAGAGCGTCATGAAGCACGTTAAGCTCCAGATAGGGGTAAAAGATACGAAAAAGATAGAGAGAAGGCGAACAATCACACATATATATAAATAAATATCATCATACAAAAACCAGCCGTTACAATAAATAGGGGTCTGCTCCCCTTCTCAAAAGTCGTCCCAAGCTCTAGATCTGAGCGGCTCTCGTAAATGTTGGAGCACGCTCGGATCTAGGCTTAAATTAATATTCTTCTATATCCCTATATTTCTGCCTTACTCCTGAGGGTTCTAGCAAAGCCACGAAGGAGTTCGGATTCGGATCCGAAATCTAGGCGAAGGTTTCACTCGCGTGAAACTTTCTTCGACGCGTGGTTGGCTCAGCGGCACGAGGATTGATCGCCTCGGGATGCGGAGCAGTTTGAGGAGCGGTTCGGAGAGCGGTTCAAGGAGCGGCTCGGCGTGGGACGGGAGCGGCTCGGAAGACGGTGTGGAACATCTCGCCTGCTCCAGGGTTGAGATTCCGGGTATGTGTTTATTAGCATTAGTTTAACTTAATCGCAGTAGATTAGATCCTTCTTGGGATGGTTAGACCCATCCCAAGTCGGCATAGATCTTGGCTAAGGGTCTTATACCTTAGGCCAGACGCCTGGGCCTGGCGTCCTGGCTCAGCCAGGTCTGGCCAGGCACCCAAGCCAGACCTGGTCTAGTCTGGGTCAGCTTGGTCTGACCCGGTCTGATCTATTTGGCTGTTTTTGGCGTAAGTTGGGTATTTGGCGTTCGATTTGGACGCCGTTCGAACCTGGGCATAGACCGGGACATTCCGTCTTACCCGTGAACTTTACCTTGCTACAGCCTGACCCTTACAACAGGTTGGGCTCGAAGCCCTATACAGTTGTGACCACGAGCAGTGGTTGCCATCCCAGCTTCAAGAATCATCATTATGTGGTTGACTCATTGACATGAGTCTTGTTGGGACCACCCTGACTGTTTCCGTGATGAATTCCGCAGTTATAGTCTCTTCGTCATAACTATGTCGTGTAGATCAAGTCTAGGGTACGGTCAAACTGTCAACCCCGATAACTTGACTCCGGTTAGTTTCTATCGATCTTTAGTCAAATAATGTTGGACTTCTTCCAACATACTCTGGCCAGATATTTTACTAAAGACCGAACTAACTCTACGACACTAACTCCCATTAACCGGGAGAGACGAATCCTCTCTTGGTCATTACTCGCCTCGTACGCTTCAAATGACACCTAATCAAAAACCTTTCGAAAGGCCTTGCCTCGAAGCTAGGTCTGTTGATCTAAGTAGCACCGTTCACGCATAGGTTCGTAAAAATGACCTCAAGTCAAAAGACCAACTAGCCTATCATCATTAAGAGTTATCATTGACAGATTGGTCAATATAACCATATGATAACTCTTGTGGATCGTTCAGTGAACTCATTCTCTAATGAGCACCTGTGTCTCGTCTCCGACTTCGCCAAGTCGAACGATCATGAGATCATCGCCACCGCTAAACGGTGAAGACTAAGACACAATGGTATATCCGATGTTTCGATATCCTTGTCTCAAAACATCTATGACCACAAACCCTTTTAGACTTATGCTACAGACGGTCAAACATTTCTCCATGATCGAGATACTCATCTCGATACCTGTTTGACCTTGCATAAGTCTCAGGACTTTACCTAAATTGATATCTAATGTTAACTACATTATAATATAACTTAGATAAATTATTGCCAAACAGCTTACTGTTATTTCGAACAAGACGTTTGTGCTATTCACACAGAGATAAATAGCCTCGAGGGCATCATATCTCTACACACCGTTCAACACTTTTCGATTTGATAGGTTGTATCAAATGCGAAGCTCAACGACGACAGAGTTAAAATTTATTGAAGTTTGGCCTTTCTTTAAGGCAAACTAACTTGAATTTTTACTCCAAGTTTATTAGTCCAATATCAGAAGTAGAGTAAAGGGGAGGAGTCAGCCGCCTATATAAATAGGGGCCTACCCCCTCCTCAAAACTCATTCCAAGCTCTAGATCTAAGAAACTCCTAAAAGTTTGGAGCACGCTCGGATCTAATCTTAAACTAAATATTTACTTCTCCCTATATTTCTCCCTTGCTCCTGAAGGGCTCTAACAAAGCCACGAAGGGGCTCGGATCCGATCCGGAGTCTTGGCGAAGGATCCACTCACGGTGAAAATTTCTTCGGCGAGTGGTTGATCAGTGACAAGGGGGTTGCTCGCCTCAGGACATGGTGCGGTTCGAGAAGCGGTTCAGTTTGGGATGAGGAGCGGCTCGGGACGTGGTTCAGTACACTTTACCGGTGAATGCAAAGTTTCGTGTATGTAGGTTAATTAAGCATTTCATTTATTATATTGCAGTAGCTGAGATCTATCTTGGGGTGAGCAGACCCACCTCAAGATAGTAGAGATCCTGGCTAGGGTCTTGAAATCCTTAGGGCTTGTTCGTTAAATGGTTTAACATTTTCCGCGACTTGCTTTTCATTTTGCCTCTATCATCCGTCCGACGTAGGACGAGCATAGAAATGTGCCCTAAGGGTCCCTCAAAACCCAATAGAAAGATGTCTGTAGATTTGAGTGAGAGTTTTGGCATACCTTATGAGATGCGGTTGATCTGCTGTTTTTAGAATTATGGGTCAGTTATTCCATGTCAGGGGGAGTTATGGGGTTTCCCGATTTTTCGGCATAGTTAGTTCCTTCAGATTGGGCATGTAGTTATGCACGTGTTGAGTGGGCATTGAATGCCATCTGTCTGTAACAACTTGGAAAGAGGTTGGCCTGTCGGCTCGAGATCAAGCCGCCTTGATCGGGCCGTGCAGTTATAGTGGGTTGATCTCACCAGATGGGTACTGTTAAGTGCTTTTCGCACATGATAGCTTGGATAGAGGGCTGTCATCCGTCAAGGATCGAGCCGCTTTTATCACGCAGGCCGACCCCCCAGACAGGCATGCTCTTGGGTGATGAAGCTAAAGGAGCCAACCTCGAGTGTTTACCTCTAAAAAAACGTCCTTGTAGAGTGCCGCTGTTAAGGAGCCGACCTCGAGTGTTTACATATACGGTCGTCCTATGGATTAATGCTTGCCGACCCGAGTCAACGAGTGTGAGTATGTCTTGCAGAGCTGTGCTTGTAGCTTGGTCGAGCCGACCTCCCAATCTGTTCTCGGGCACCCCTGACAACACGTGTAGTTTTAAGGTTCGCATGCGGTGATCCTACTGTTAGGTTTGGCTAGGTCGCAAATGCGATCGGTCTTAGCGCATTTATCATTTACATGTGTCCATTGTCTTCTGGCTTGACACTATCGATCTGAGCTACACCTCCGACGTTGGGTGTGGAAACTCAGAAGACGAAACTGAATAGTCAGAGCATTTTAGCTCACCTTTTTTGATTGTCCCGAATTTCTTCTTACTGTGGCACCTGGGGTGGCACCTAGGGAGGAACCCCTTATCAAGCATTGCTAACGTGGCCGCATCCTATCGAAACTCAAAAAGGGAGAGCTGACATGACTGCACTTTTCATGGGCCCTTAGGAGGCATGCCCGGTTCTTGAATGGGCGTTTTTGCTGATTTGGCACAATCTGCTAAGAGTATGTAAGGGTGAATGTATGGGTTGAATGGTTGTGATCTGCTCAACGCGATCGTAGGGCTAAACGGCCAGATGAGCTCGTGCCTTGGGTAAGAGGATGCGATTGTGGGGATCAGATGGCCATAATCGGTTCCTGCCATTTCACCCAAGCTCATGCCTAGGGCAAGTAGAAAAGTGGGGGATGCCATCCGTTAGCCACACTTGCTCCTAACTCCTTACCTCTGCTCATTCTTTGTTGCTGCGCTTCAGTATGGTCCAACTTTTGTAGTGGTCATAGCTCATCACTGGAAAAAGTAAATTCTCCTTTCTCGGCCCTTTGCTTCCTCCTTTCTTCTTTCTTCCTTTATTGTCTCTACCCAAACGCATGTCGGATGCTTCCAATTCCCAAGATACCCCTTCTGACGACTTCTATCAGCTGATAGGGTGGTCACCCCCTCAAGGGGATGCGAGAGAACATGGTGGACTTCGAGTTCGGAGGCTGGCCAGATTCCTATCTATGGGAGGGAGGCTGCCTCTCAGGGCTCACCATTGTGGTTCTTGGATCCACAGGGCTATGCCCTCTGCTCTCCTCTGACCGTTTGATCCAATTGAGTCCCCTCTCTGATGGTGCCTGCCCAACCTCTAGTGGGCTCCTCGTTCGGCCATCGTATTCCTGCCGTGCCATTGAAGTCTTATTCTCCTTAAATTTGGATGCCCTTGAAGAGGCTAGAATTGCTGATCTTCGAGGTAAGGGATGAAAGATAGCTTGTGAGAGGTTGCCTAGCTTTCAAGCACTAAAATTCAGGTTTAAGTAGCATGCAGCTGACCTGATGTTGTTTAGCGAAAGATATCTGATCACCCCTTGGTATGCCTGATGCTTCCTTACGAGCTGGCGAGAACTCCTGATCGACCTAGTCAGAGGTCGATCGCGCTAAGCTTCGTGCACTTGGAGGTATGGCTTGGCCTTCCTTTCAACCACCTTATTCGGTGCTTCTTTTACCTTTCCAACTTGGTGCGATGACAACTCGCTCTGAATTGCTTTAGGAGTTTGGTCGCTTCAGCCACGATGTTTGCCTCCCATGCCAAGAGATGGCTGTCGGTTTAGCTGTTGCATGTGGTGTCTTAGCTGAAGAAGATCATCGATAACTAGTACTACCTTGTGGTCGAGCTGGATCTATAAGGATATTTGATGAGAAGTCGTTGGGAAACAAAAAGTGGAAGCAGAATGGTTTTGTGCCAAGGGGAACTAGGAGAGCTCTAAACAGAGCCTGTTTCTACTGAAGAGAGGGTGCCACGCCGACTTGGGTGGCCCTGCAAGTGGGACATGGACATTATCTTGAAGTTGGCCGGGAAAAATAAGCTGGGCTAGTGGGTGTGGCTGGCTAGTCGCCCGTTGCTATGAGATCTCACAATGTTCTATTGTAATAACCTCTAACCTAGTCTCTGCAGACGATGCCTACCGAGCAGAACTGAGAACTATACGAAGCTCCTTATGCTGCTGGCGAGTACCAGCTTAGAAGTGGCTGAAGGTCAAAGTTTTTGAATTTCTCACCGCATCCCTAACGTTTTCCTCCTTTTGTTTTGTAAAGATACGGAGCTTCAACCTGAATCTTGCTTGGAAGGAGTGGGAATTTCAGGCCGTCTGAGAGCAAACCCCCACAATATGACCTGAGGGGGCAGGAGAGGGGACCTCTGCCATGGCTCCTAGTAGAGTTCATCCTCTAACTGGCTCCTAGTAGAGTGCATCCTCCAACTAGGACATCTTCAGAAGCTGGGAGCAAGGTGGGGGCCGGAAGGCCCTAGGCACACATTCCAGGCGAGCACACCCCACTGATGGCTTTGCTTTTGCTCCACATGATGTGGGGCCTACTCCAGCCCTAGCTCCGGAGGCTGAGGGTAGGGTTTTGGGGATTCCCTCCATGATCCACCTTGACTTGGACGAAAAGGCTGACTCCGATAATCATTGCCTAGTCGGACTGCTAAATAATGGAAAGAGGAAGGTAGATGAAGATGCAGATCCCAAGCTGCCACTCAGGGAGCCTACTGAGCTCCATAGAAGAATCCATGGTGATGGCTCATGAGCAGAGGGCCGACCAGGCCGGGCTGACCAGGCCTCAGGCTTACCTCACCTTGAGGCGGGTCAAACAGAAGCCTCCCAGCCCAGTGAGGGTCAGAAGTCTGAGAGTGAGAGGTGGCCGATGCCGATTTGGGAAGTGGCACTCGGCTACATGGTTGGGGAGACTGATAAGGAGGGCGGTCTTCTCGAGCTGGAGATCGATGGGTTTCACACGACTCTCCAGTATATTAGCCAGGCATGCTTTGCTGCAGCTGCTAATTTTTCTACTTAATTCTGTTTTAACTTTCTTCTGACTCTTGTTCTTTGTTAAGACCCAGGAGGCGCTGTCTCGCTTCATCCACAGTCATCGCCTTTGGAGGGATCATGTTCACTCTCTCATTGAAAAGATTTCCATGTTCCAAGAGCTACCTGCAGGGATAGAAGCACTCCGCTCTATGGTTCTCGTCATCGAGAGGGAACTCCAGAACTGAAGTAAGAGTTCCAGAAGATGAGGGATACCGAGGTAGAGCTGAAGGAGCAGACTGAGCTGGCCCGCTTGAGGGATGTAAAGCTCCAGGAGGTGAGGGTCCGGTTGTAGCAGGTGGAGGAGAAAGATTCAGATCTGAGGAGAGAATGCAGGGAGTCTGCCAAAGGCATCTCTCACCTCACAAAGTACATGGAGGATAGAGATGGCAATGTCTCTGAGCTACATGAGGAGTTGTAGAAGACCAGTCAGAGCCTCAGAGAGTTGGAGAATGCAGACAAATCGTAGAGATCAAGCGCCCGAGGCGGTAAATGCTCACTATGCCAAATTGAAGGATGCCAAAGCTCGGGCCAACACTCCATTAAAGCCGTGGAGTATGGAAACCTTTCAGGAAATGCACCCTGCCCATGCCAGCCTGCTCTCCTTCATGTACACTGACCCTCTTGCTGCTGCTACTGAAACTGTAGCTCAAGCCCTTCAAGACGAAGTGCCTCTCGTTGTGATGCACCTGACTTCGGGCAAGATATGTAGTTTTGTTCCTTTTTTGTTGGATTGACTTGTTCATGACATGAAGCTGCTAACGATTGCTTGTAGAAACACTTTTTAAACGAAAAAATTTCCAAAATTTTCACTTCTATCTTGTGCTTTTGGCTTGATATACTGCTATGTATGTGTTGATCTGGAACTCGAGAGACTAACATCAAAATTATAATGCGTATATGCTTGTATTCACTATTTGGCCACCTAGTCCGTTGAGTCAGAGATCTGTGACTCTGAATCTGATGCTTTGTGGCCTTGAGGTCAGACCAATAGGCTACCACCAATGATGTGGATTTTTCTTCGATTTGGTATTTGAATTAGGAGCTTGGTGTTTCACCAGGAGACCCTATCATGGGCTGGGGGTTGTCTTATAGTCTTAATACAAGTGTCACTTGCCTTAGCATGACCTGAGCTGTCACGTCCCGCTTCCCATTATACTTGGGAGCGAGAACGTGAACGGGTCCGCATGTGCTTAAAGCAAAGAAGAAGTACCTTTTTTCGTTTTCTTCCTTCTTTGACTTAAGCACAATAAGCGTCTGTATATGACTACCTGGCAGGTTCTTGCTTGCGAACAATCGAAACAGCAAATAATATCACCATTACGTTCAACATCCAGATTACATGTACATAAAGAAATTAAGGCCTAGCATGGCCATTACAATAGTTACACTAAAGGAAAAACACTTGGACAAGAATACAACACAAATATTAATTCATTGCAGCGCTGCAAAAGCACATCGTTCCTCAGCAGTAGACCTCAACGTCCTGGTACTCCTCGTCACTCTACTCAGTCTCCAAATAAACTTCTCAGTGAACACCGTCTCAAAACCTAACATATATTTCACAAGATAGATAAGGAAATATACGTCAGCGAGGGTCGCTCGACAAGATAAAAATGTTAAAAGGTAGACGCTCGGCAAGATAATAATAAAGTTTGCAAATGTTTTTAAAGGCGAGGAAAATGCAACGACACAACTAAGAAAAGTATGAAATCATGAGATAACATGCAACTGTAGCAGAGTGTGGTGTACAAAGTAATGAGCATACAATGTGTAGTGTGTAAAGTAGTGAAAAATCGTAAGGTGTAGTATACGCAGTAAACATGGCAAGGTGTGGTGTACAAAGTAGTGAACATAGCAATGTTGTGTGCAAGGTAGCAAGCATGGCATGTGTAGTGTGCAGAGTAATAAGCATGACATGTGTAGTGTGCAAAGTAGTAAGCATGGCATATGTAGTGTGCAAAGTAGTAAGCATGGCAATAAGTTTAGCAGGTTACACAATAGCATCAGCAGGGGTAAAAGAGTGCATCAATCAATCTCCTATCTAGTGACAAGCCCAGTGTCTGAGGGGAAGTGACTAGAATTACACCCAAGCCAACGGGAGCTACCATTGGCTCTATACTCACCGACCCGGCCAGGTGTCGGTCAAGTTCACCAATAGAGTGCAACCTAGCATTTCGACCTCTACTACATTAGACTACCGCACCCGAAGTGTCCATATGTGTATCCGTATAGTCGAATGTTTACCGTATGGCAAACATTCTGTAAATGCCTCGCAGGTCCAATATCTGTAGTGCCCAAAGGCCTAATAGTCTGTAATTGCCCAAAGGCCCAATAGTATGTAATTGGTTGAAGGCCCAATAACACATTTATAAGAGAGCAATTTAAAGATAAGGTGACACAAAAATCATGCAACAAGCGATAAGAGTACTTTTATAAAATGACAAGACAATTGACATCTATAAATTAATTTATAGGTCATAATACTTGCATGTGGTAAATACTTGCCTGGAACGGTATGGTTTGGTGCCTACGTGATCATAGGGGAGGCGTGAATATAACTGCGTTAACAAAGTCGTGATATCAAGCCAATGAATTAACATAGTATTAAATCTATTATATTGTATTATACTGACTTATGTATATATTGTTATTATTATACATGGGTTACACAAACTGCAAACTGATTTTATAATTGTACAAGTATCCTACTTAGTTTTAACCCCAATAAATATATGTATATACATTACTACGATGTACATCATATATTATTATTAGATGTTAACTCCTGTGTTATAAAATAACTTATTGAGAAAATTCTTTAAAGAACCAACAACTTGGTATAACACAAACTAATTGTGATAGTATAAAATTATTGAATTTCTTAGAAGTTCTGTGTACACAAACTCACAGTATTTCATAACTTATATATATATAATATAATAGCATGCAATAACCCAAAATGTAACCTCTTACGTGTTCGTTCGTTATGACCCTCGCAGACGGCGACGCCGGGGAAAAGACGCTGGAGGCGGGTGGCGGTGATGGGTGGTCCAGGCGGTGGAGCGACGACTGGGGGTGTGAGTATGGGGCGATACGGTGGGTTACGGGCGCCGGAAGTGGCGAAGGGCTGCGGGGTGTTCGAACGAGAGAGGTGATGATGGCGGGTGGCGCTTGGAGGGAGGAAGATGGCGAAGGTGAGGCGCAGTGGTTGCAGACTGTCGACGAGCTGTGGGGTGCCCGGGGTTACTGGAGACGGTGACGAACGGGCGGCCGGAAAAAAGAGCCGGAGGGAGGTGCCTGGGTTGCGGGGTGGCTGTCAGATAGGGAGACGACGGCGAGATGTTGTGATGATCAGAAGGGGAGCGACGGGTGGTGAGGTTGGCGACGGCAGCAGGGCAGAGCGTCGACGGTGACGGGAGGAATTGCAGTCGGAGTGGGCTGGGCACCGGTGAGAAGAGGCCGTCGGAGGACGGGTCGGAGAGGGGAAGAGGCTGGGCACTGATCGGCCCTGGATATACACCCGGAGAACGATTGTAGTCTTACCGCAAGCGCACGGTGAAGTGGCGAGCAGGTATCGAACTAGAGGAGGTGGTGTTGGCTCCAATCTATCTTAGGTTGGCTCGACTACGAATGAATTATTGGTGGAGATGGTTATGGAATGATATAATGGAAATGGTGGTGGATGTCGGTGTCGGTGATAATGAAGTCGGTCAAATATCGATTCAAATACAATATAACAAAAGTGTCTAGGGCTAGGGAATTCCCGCTACGGATCGTCATTCATCCTTGTAAATAGTGAATCTCAATATTACTAGACTTGAATTGAGGTGAACTAGTCGTAACTGAATAGAGAACCAAGCTCACGCTCTCGCGCTATTGTCGGTCTATAGCAACCTAGGTTAGGGCCCACTCTCGTGCAAACCCCAACCTAAGCCACTAGCATTAGGATCGACATCATCGTTCAATCGCCCCTCGAGCCCACTCTCGTGCAAACTTGAGTCACGATCTAGGTTGTGATAGCTCGTAATCCAATCTCTTGAATATGTGTATAGATTTATAATAAAAATCCTAGCTTTGGTCCAATCTCTTGCAAACCAAGTCAGTGGATTTCGATTACAAACCTAAATCGAATATCTAGGCCTTCCCATCGATTAGAATCCAATCTCTTGCAAACCCCAATCGATGGAAATTCCTAGCTATCCGTAATAAATTTTACAGCTATCCGTGCAACAGCGAGCACACGAGAGACGATGCCTAGTGCCCAATACAGCGAATGACGAGGCAAAAACAGCGGCTCAACGTCGTTAGGGGCAGTCGGGGTGGTCGCACGAGGGGCCGCGGCTCAGATCTGCGGTGATCAGCGTCAGCGGCGGTGCGGGGTTGTAGCGGCGGAGGAGAACAGCTGGCGGCTGTGCGGGCTTGCGCGGCGGCAGGCGCTGACGCGACGCGGCGGCAGAGCTAAAGGCGCTGCGCGGAGCTGTGGGCACAGTGACGGGGATCGAGCTCGGCGGCGGTGCCGAGCGTCTGAGATCGAGGGAGAGAGAGGGGGACGACGCGGGGAGGCCGGCGTCGGATCTGCGGCTGAGGGGGCGGCGGCACGCGCTCGGGGACACAGCACGGCGGCGGGTGCGTGCGGCGAGGGCGGATCGCGACAGCGGGGCGTGAGGGGGGCCGCGGGGCGAGGTAAGAGCGAGGGGGAGCCGATCACCATCGGCGGCGGCAGACGAAATCGCGACGGCGGCGGCGCTGAATCGCGGCGGCGCGAGATCGGAGAGGGCGAGCTCGCGAGGGGGCCGCGGGGCGAGGGAGGAGCGAGAGAGAGAGATGGATCGGAGAGGAGAGGGGGAATTTTGGGGGATGGCGGCGTGCTGCATGAGTGAGGGTTTGGATTTAGGGTTAGGGTTGATTTTAGGGTTAGGGTTATAATAGGGTTTAATTTGATAAAGAGCCCTAAGTTAAAATCTTAAGTGGACAAAGGGGAGAGCTGAAGGGGGTGCAGATTGGGGTAAGCCTAATGATGATTAGAGGAACAGATTTGGGAAGATTTAAAAACGTTTTAAAAGAGGGATTTAGCCAGATTTGGTTAACAGATTTGAATTTTTGAAAAGATCAATGCAAATCAACGGTCCAGACTTCTCGGAGTGATAACTCACAATCCGGGCGTCAGAAAAATAATCTGAAAATACCGGGGCGATCGCGGAGACGAGACACACAGATCTACGGAGCCTGATTGTGCGTAGCGCCTACCAAAGATTTACGTAAAATTCGGGACGGCGTTTTGAGCCAAATGACCAAAACGCCCCTATCGAGTCAACTTCGTTTTGCGAGAAAACGACCGCGAAAAGATGTTCCCAAAAATTACCATAAAATTCTACTCGCCCAACCGATCTCAACGTCACAGCACATCGCATAGAATAGAAACCGAAAATAGTCAAGAAAATACGTGCACGCTAAAGCACGTGCACGCAGAAAAATTTAATTAGGTCGGAAAGTGACCGTTACATTCTACCCCACTAAAATAAAGATTCCGTCCTCGGAATCGACAACACTAATCAGCAAACAAAAATGGGAAATGCTCCCTCATCTCCTCCTCGAGTTCCCAGGTGGACTCTCCAGGTGATCCGTGACGCCACATCACTCTCACCAGGTCGACTACCTTATTCCTCAATTGCTTCTGTCGACGGTCCAAAATCTGCACAGGCTGCTGGTCATAGGTCAGGTCCGGGCGAACTGTAATCTCTGAGAAATCGACCGTGTGCGATGGATCACTGGCGTACCGACGTAGCTGAGATACGTGGAAAACGTCGTGAACTCCCTCCAAAGATGGTGGCAGAGCAAGGCGGTAGGCCACTGCTCCCACACGCTCTAGCACATCAAAAGGCCCAATATATCTCGGACTCAGCTTTCCCTTCTTCCCGAAACGAATAACTCCGCGGTTCGGAGAAATCTTCAGGAAGACGTGATCTCCAGGCTAAAACTCCAAAGGTCTCCCCTTGGCATCTGCCCAATGCTTGAAGCGATCCTGTGCAACTCTGAGCTTCTCTCTGATGTCCCTCACGACATCCACAGCTTCCACTATCATCTCGGGACCCAACAGCTCCCGATCTCCGATGTCATCCCAGCTCAGTGGCGAACGACATTTCCTTCCATATAAGGCAGCAAACGGCGCCATGCCAATGCTCGCCTGGTAGCTGTTGTTATACGAAAACTCCACCAAGTGGAGGTGGTCATCCCAAGAACCCTTCAAATCGAGCGTACAAGCTCGCAGCATATCCTCCAGGATCTGAATAGTCCTCTCGGACTGGCCGTTGGTCTGCGGGTGGTACGCCGTGCTGAAGCTCAGACTCGTTCCCAAGTTCTCCTGCAGACTCTTCCAAAACTGAGATGTGAACCTCGTATCTCTGTCATACACGATGCTCACGGGGACTCCATATAAGCGTACAATCTCCTGCACGTACACGGTCTACATCACTACTAACTCAGAAGAAAATTTCAAAAGTGAAGTAAGAAAAGAAATTTTTACCTCCAGATATTTCCTCGCCAAGGCTTCCGTAGACTGGCCCACTCGAAATGGGATAAAGTGTGTAGACTTGGTCAATCGATCCACGATCACCCAAACTGCGTCATTCTGCCTCGGGGTCCGAGGTAAACCAGTCACGAAATCCATCGTAATATGCTGCCACTTCCACTCTGGAATAGGAAGCGGTTGCAGCAAGCCGGCAGTACGATGGTGCTCAGCCTTCACCTGTTGGCATATCAGACACTTGGCAACGCTCCGTGCCACGCTCCTCTTCATGCCAATCCACCAATAATTCAGACGGAGGTCCTTATACATCTTGGTGCCCCCAGGATGTATAGAATATGGCGAGCTATGAGCCTCGCTCAACAGCTCCTCACGAACATCCCCTGCAGGTACACAGAGCCTACTGCCATACCGCAGTGAACCATCCTCATGAATCACGAACTCCGTCCGAAGTCCAGCTTCGACCTGCCTTCTGATCCTCTGAAGCTTCGGATCTCCTGCCTGTGCTGCCTTGATCCGATCCACGATCGTGGACTGAATCTGCAAATTCATGAAGGAATGAACCACACCAGGTAGGACAACCTCCAAATCCATCTCTCTCAGCTCCTGATGAATCCTCCAGTCGGCAGTATGCATCATCGCAGTAGGAAGTCTACTCAAGGCATCAGGCACTACGTTCACCTTCCCCGGATGATACTGCAAATATATCTCGTAGTCAGCCATGAGCTCCAACCATCGTCTCTGATGCATGTTGAGCTCCTTCTGCGTGAAGATGTACTTCAAGCTCTTGTGATCAGTGAAAATCTTCACACTCTCACCTAGCAAGAAGTGTCTCCAAATCTTCAGTGCAAAGATTACTGCCGCCAACTCCAGATCGTGCGTCGGGTAATTCTTCTCATGAGTCCTCAACTGACAAGAAGCATACGCGATTACGTGGCCATGCTGATGCAAGACGCATCCTAGGCCCTTCCCTGATGCATCACAATAAACCTCGAAGCCTCCGCTTCGATCCGGCACTGCCAACACTGGTGCTGTGGTCAACCTCGCCTTCAAGATACTGAAGGCCTCCTCACAAGCATCTGACCAAAGGAACTCTACATCCTTTCTCGTCAGCTTCGTCATCGGCTCTGCAATCTTCGAGAAATCCTTGATGAACCGCCGATAATAGCCTGCTAAACCAAGGAAGCTCATGATGTCTGACGCTGACTGCGGTGTCGGCCAATCTCTGACTGCTCTGACCTTCTCCGGATCTACAGATATGCCATCACCGGACACCACGTGTCCCAGAAATGCGACTCTGTCTAGCCAAAACTCGCACTTGCTATACTTGGCATAAAGCTTGTGTCGCCTCAGCGTCTCCAGCACTGTCCTCAGATGACAGCTGTGCTCTTCCTCAGACTTCGAATAAATCAAGATGTCATCAATGAAAATGACGATGAACTTATCCAGGAAATCATAAAATATCAAGTTCATCAAATTCATGAACACCGCTGGAGCATTGGTCACGCCAAACGGCATGACCACGAACTCATAATGTCCGTATTTCGTCCGGAAAGCTGTCTTCTGAACATCGTCTTTCTTCACCTTCAACTGGTGGTATCCACTCCTCAAATCCAACTTCGAGAAGACTCTCGATCCTCCAAGCTGGTCGAAGATATCGTCGATGCGCGGCAGCGGGTACTTATTCTTCACGGTGACAACATTCAGTCCTCGATAGTCCACGCACATCATGCGGGACCCATCCTTCTTCTTCACGAGTAAAACTGGTGCGCCCCATGGCGACACACTAGGGTGGATGAAACCCTTCTGCAGCAACTCATCTAACTGCTTCCGCAGCTCCTCGAGCTCCGCGGGAGCCATACGGTACGGCGCCTTCGATATCGGTTGCGCTCCCGGCATAAGATCAATACCAAACTCTAAAGCTCGGTCGGGTGGCAAACCTGAGATATCCTCTGGGAAGACGTCGTCGAAGTCTCGTACGACTGCTGGTCGCTCGATCTCCATCTCCATCGACATAGCTGCAACAATCGGCACCACCGGCGTGGCCCGATATCTGATGGGTCCAAGCGACTCATCTCTGCTACGGAACTCGAACTCTGGATGGCCTGGAATCTGGAACACCACTCTCTTGCTGCGACAATCGATCGAGGCGTGGAAATCTCCCAACCAATCGATGCCAAGAACGGCATCAAAATGTGGCAGGTCATGGACAATGAAATTTACAAAGAGCTCGTGTCCATTGACCACCAGAGGAATCGATCTACATCCCAAGTTCAATGTCACCACTCCGTTCCCCGTGGTGATGTCCCAACACTTGGGAAGTGTATGGGTGGGAATGGAGTGTCTTGTTACGAATCTCCGGGATAAGATGCACATGGATGCACCGGAGTCGAACAAGGCCAAGGCCGGGTGAGAAGACACTAGAATGGTGCCTAAGATTTTAAAAGAACTACGGTCAAACCAAACTACTCTAACAGACAAGTCAAACAAGCAAGACTAAAAATTAAAAGCTAAACTATGAACGGAAAGACTAGAATCAAAGGGTTACCTGCAATAACTCCATCCAGCTCCTCAGTCTCCAAAGCCGTCATGGTGTAAGCCGGCCTCTGGGGCTGCGCTGCTCTCTGAAACATCTGCCTCTGTGGCGCCAAGGGTGGTCCACGAACGGCAGGTCCTCTCTGAACTGGAGCAGGCGCTCTCATCTGCAGCGGGGCTGGCGCTCCAACTACAGCATGACGGGCTCTCGGACAATCCTTAGCTACATGCGACGCATCTCCACAGACCAAGCACAATCCCAGCTTCCTCCTACAATCCTTCTGAACGTGTCCTGGCTTCCCGCAGTAATGACACGGTCCCTTGCTCTGACTCTGAATGGGTGCTCCAGGCCTCTTAAATGGTACCGTCTGAACTGGCCTCATCGCCGGCCTGGCAGGTGGCCGGTACTGCTCCATAGGATGCTTCCCCTTATCAGCTGGAGGGTCAGGTAGGAGCGAAATAAGCTCATGATTCTTCGCAGCATCCAGCACCTCCCTCATAGTCGTGAAACTCGCCGAAGACATAGAAGACTGAATCTTCGGACGCAGTCCCTGTCGGAAACGATCAACTCGCTTCTTCTCCTTCTTCACCATATGCGGAGCAAAGCGACTCAGCATCTCAAACTCCGCCTCATACTCCTCGACGGTCATGTTCCCCTGTTTCAGATCTATAAATCTGCTCAGCAGCTCCCTTCTGGTAGTCTTGGTGAAGTACTTCGTCCTGAACATAGACCTGAAGGTCTTCCAATCCACTGGCTTCTCCAGACGCCTCTCCTCAAGGCGCCACCAGTTTCTCGCATTCTCTGTCAGCTGCATCTTCGCTATCTCCACTCGGGTGTCGTCTGGAATCTTCGCAGCAACTAACTTCTCCTCCGTGCTCTGGATCCACTCGTCAGTAGCTAGGGGTCCCTCCTTCCCTGAAAATGTCCTCGGTTGGAGCTCGTTGAACTGCTTCACTCCTGGAGCAGCTCGAGGGGCAGGCGGAGGTGGGGGTGGTGCAACTGGGACAGCCTGGGCAGCACGATGGGACTGCTGAACCAACTGATGCTGCACCTCCAGCATCTCTCTCATCACGCCCAGAAACTGGCGGAACTCTCCGCCCTGCTCCTTCGGAACTCCATCTCCTGAGCTCCCCGATCGAGTGATACGTCGTCCTGCCATCCTATTGACAGAAAGACACAGATTAGACTCGTACATTTATGGGATGATAATAAAATGAAATTTAATACTTCGATTATTCCGTACTCGCAGAAGAGGGACCTGCATGGGCCACCACTAAAACCTTTCACGCCCCGCTTCCCAAAAACACGGAGGCGAAGCGTGACAAAGGGATCTCTAACTCTGGTCGTCCTCTGGATCGTACTCCGGATCAGCGTCCTCCGGCTCCAAGTCAACTGGCAAGTCCGCCTCGTCGACGTACTCTGGCTCCACACCTGATGTACAGCACCAAAAGAGGAAACTGTACGTCATGCAAAGTCTACACAAAACGTCAGACTCTACTGCAAGTGTATCAACTATTAACAATGATTTACTGGTTGTTTTAGCATGCTGGGGTTATAACTGAGTAACGAAAAGAAGCGTAGCAGGAAAAGTAAACGTAGCAAGCAGTAGACGTAGCGTGTGCTACCGACTACGGGACTAACCTACAGGTGTCGAGACAAGACGTGACGTGACGGGACAAGACAGGACAAGACGGGACAGGACAAGTAAGACACGAAAGGGTTCACGCCTTACGGTTCGAGGGCGGCCAGACCCTCTCCCCGTGCGCACGCTCAACCCTACCCCAACCCAGAGACTCAGGACAAGAAGTACAGAGATCACTTCCGCTAGGGAAGCACCTGAAACGCCCGTAGGCTTTTTGGTATCACGGAGATCACTTCCGCTCGGGAAGCATCTGAAACGCCCGTAGGCTTTTTGTATCACGAAGATCACTTCCGCTCGGGAAGCATCTGAAACGCCCGTAGGTTTTTGTATCACGGAGATCACTTCCGCTCGGGAAGCATCTGAAACGCCCGTAGGCTTTTTGTATCACGGAGATCACTTCCGCTCGGGAAGCATCTGAAACGCCCGTAGGCTTTTTGGGTAACAAGACACGACACGACCAGTGTAGGGAGTGTTATTCTAGGGTGTCCACACGCACGCACACGCAAGATAGTCCTATGATGTCAGCAGTTTATTGTTGCTAGGCTCAGACTTCGTCATCAAGTCTGAGCCGTCACGGGTCGTCCCGGACGCTATCATTTCACGTCCGGTTCTCATCACACACAATCTAACAGTTCTACAAACTGGAACTAAGGCACAGTCAAAATGCAAGTGGATACACTTGCCTGAAATGGTGAGTGCGTCGTCAGTCCGGGGCGTCTCGTCCGGTCGTCGCGTCCGCGGTAGTCCGTCTAAAAAGGGATCACGGCGGCGGTGTCAAGTCGCGATTTTCGTCAAATCCTATTTAGGTTCATTTCTAAGTTAGGCGTGGCTACCCTAACTGTCACAAGTCAAATAGTGTCCGATCAGCCTATCCGACGATTCTATCCTATGTGCACAGTTCAAAAGTCCGATCGTCGATCCTATTGTTCACAACATTTTAAAGGAGCAGAAAATAAATTTAGTGAGTTTAGTTGCTGATTTTAGTTAGGTTTTCAGTTTTGGCTACGGGAGGTTTCGCTACGAGTTACGAGAAAACCAACCTCTCCGGAGTCTGAAGTAGTGCGGACGTAGGGTCTGAACGGAGGGGTGTCAGCGGCGTCTACAGCGTCTCAACTACCGGTAGCATAGTGGGACTCGTCCGGGTAGCGGACGAAGTGTTGTCTGCGAGCGAAGATGGCGAACTGTGAAGGCGAGTCCGGTAGCAGTCCGTAGGAAAAGTGGGTGGTGACAAAGATCCGTGCAACAGCGAGCACACGAGAGACGATGCCTAGTGCCCAATATAGCGAATGACGAGGCAAAAACAGCGGCTCAACGTCGTTAGGGGCAGTCGGGGTGGTCGCACGAGGGGCCGCGGCTCAGATCTGCGGCGATCAGCGTCAGCGGCGGTGCGGGGTTGCAGCGGCGGAGGAGAACAGCTGGCGGCCGTGCGGGCTTGCGCGGCGGCAGGCGCTGACGCGACGCGGCGGCAGAGCTGAAGGCGCTGCGCGGTGCTGCGGGCACAGCGGCGGGGTGTAGAGGAATATGCCCTCGGATCATTTGTATTTGATGCAAATGATAATTTAAGACTAGATAGGGACTAATTTGCATATGATGCAAAAGAGATTAAATGTATCTTAAATTGTTTAATACTATATTTAATACAATAAACGCATGAAAAAGGTTACCTAGATGACGGGATCGTCCCGCTCTAAACGCAGGTTCAAACCGCGTCAAAAACGGAGTCCAAATGCACAAGTTATAGCCAAAACAAGTCAGCCCAAACTGTTGGGCTGAACCCAGCGAAAATGGAGGCCCACCAAGCCCGAATTTTCTGGTTAGGGTTTTTTGAAACCTGGGATTTTCTTGACGGCTACGTTTCTAAGAGAAGCATGACTTTTGGCTAACTTTGGACAATTGTTTGAAGGGTCAAACGGACTCGGATTGACGAGCCGTTTTTTCCTACGCGTTCACCGTTGAACCCTCTTCGATTTGGTAGGTTGTACCAACATTGAAGCTCAACGGTGAGGGAGTTAAAATTCACGGAAGTTTGCACTTTGTGAAGTGCAAACTAACTTGATTTTAATTAACTCAAATTAATAGTCCCACATCGGATTTTGAGAAAAGGGGGGAGTCCGCTGCCTATATAAATAGGGGTCTGCTCTCCTCCTCAAAAACTCGTCCCAAGCTCTAGATCTGAGCGGCTCTCGTAAATGTTGGAGCACGCTCGGATCTAAGCTAAATTAATATTTCTCCTCTCCCTATAAATTTCTGCCTTGCTCCTGAGGGCTCTAGCAAAGCCGCAAAGGAGTTCGGATTCAGATCCGAAATCTAGGCGGAGGTTTCACTCGCGTGAAATTTTCTTCGGCGCGTGGTTGGCTCGGCGACATGGGAATGATCGCCTCGGGATGCGGAGCGGTTCGAGGAGCAGTTCGGGGAGCGGTTCAAGGAGCGGCTCGGCGTGGGACGGGAGCAGTCGGAAGACGGCGCGAAACATCTCGCCTGCCCCAGGGCTGAGATTCCGGGTATGTGTTTAAGTTTTCATTTAATTATTCGCAGTAGTTAGATCCCTCTTGGGGTGGTCAGATCCACCCCAAGTTGGCAGAGATCCTGGCTAATAGGGTCTGGTTCCTTAGGGTTGCATGTTAATTAGATTAACATAAAAAATTTTTCCGCTGCATTTCTGTCTATGTTCCGTCCGACTTAGGACGGGACTAGATTTTTTGTGCCCTAAGGGTCCCAGAAAACCCTGCATTGGTATCGGAGCCATCTCTGTATGCTGATCTAGGACTGCGAATTTATTATTTGAATGCTTTTACAGAAAAATGTTTTCTTTAAATTTATGCGATAAATTTAATTTTTTTAATAAAAAAATATTTTCTTTAAATTTATGCGATAAATTTAAATTATTTTTAAATGTTTAAAATTTTTATATGATAAATTTTAAACATGAAAGTTTTAAAATGGAATTTTTAAATTTATGTGATAAATTTTAAAATTGTTTTAAAGCTTTAAAACTTTATGCGATAAGTTTAAAATGTTGTTTAAAATTTTATGTGATAAATTTTAAACATGGAATTTTTAAATGATGTTTTAAATTTATAATATATTTTTAAAAACTGATTTTAAAAGCTAAAAATTTTTATGCGATAAATATTTTCAAGTAGCTTGCAAATGTTATGATTTTTTAAACAAGCTTTTACTTTATGAGATAAAATAAAATGTTTTAGAAATCGTATTTTTAAATTTAAATGTTGAATTTAAGTATGCATGCTAAAGTTGTTTATGCGATAAACATTAGTCTATTTAATTGTTAAATAGTTGTACACTTTTTATGCGATAAAATTAGTGTAAATTTTTAATGGCTATGTCTTCTTGTCCCTTATTTGATAACACAAGACAACCCTTTAGGTTAGCCATTAAATAATGATTAAAATTTATTACTTGAATTTTAATGACATGCTGTGTATTAATAAAACATTAACAACACTTCAAGACCTAATTCCTGATTAGGGTAGTCCTTTTAGTGAATTTGTAATTCTAAATGTTATAATTAATTTTCATTAAAGGACTTCGCTTTTAGCGTTGTTAATAAAATTTATTAAAATCCTAATAATGATTAGGATAGCATGAACCTTATAGTTGATAAGGACTTAATAAAAGTTATTAAACAAATCCTAAAATTTTGAATTTAAGGATGCAACTAGTTGATAGGATTAATTAGTTGTTAATAAAAGCTGTTTAGTCTAAGGCACACATACAAAAATGACAAGCTTCATTCAATGGACCATGATCCAGTCAATGTGCTTGGCTAAGAGTTCTGGGTCAACCCTTGCTAGTACAAGGGGCAGTGATCCTGGCTTAGTCAATTCCCTGGCTGTGTTCCGCTGGACCGTAATGTCGCGAATCATGATTGTATGACACCCTGGACTATATCTAGTCAATGCGTTATAAATCTTATTAAAGATTAATTCGTATCCCTCCTTGATTTTGGAGCTTGGTAACTCAAAGAAGACAATTATAGTTGTTGAGTCTCCTCAAGCTGTGACTTGTTTTTCTTTAAGGAACAAACTCCAACATACATGTGATGTAGTCTAGACTTGACCCAAATCGATGTGTCGGGTCTCCTCGAGCATCGATCTAAGTCAAATCTGGACACGAAATCAAGGGTCTGACTAGACCAGGCATTATGATTTGTTGAGTCTCCTCAAGATCATAAGTGACTGTGGGTAAAAACGATAGGGAGTCACATGTGATGTGATTGACTAAGAGTTAGTCTACCAATCATGGAACCAATCAACTTGTTGAGTCTCCTCAAGGTTGTGAGGTTCAGGATGATTGGATCCCTCTCTCACTAAATTTTAAACTTTTTAATTCGATTAAATCGTTCGTTATTAAGCTTTGAAACGATCGTAAAAATAGTGGGAGGATATAGATAGATGAAAGCCAATCTACCTATATTTAATATTGAACATATGCAAAAACTAGGGCCAGACTATGTTTACCGAAGGAATCAAAATATAATATTGGAATAAGTTAACTGGTCAAATAGTTGATTAATTGAATATCAAGTTAAATTCTAATTGATGGAATTAAACTATATTCTCGTTGACATTAAATGACCTTCTAAAGAACAGACTTAAGAAATATAATTTCATTAAGTTCTGGGTCCAACAAATAAATTAAAGCTACATGTCACTCTTATCTATATGAGGCGGCTTGAACATATAGGATATTCGAAGTATGTTTCTCCCTACAACTTGTCGAGCTACCCTCAAGGTTGTATGGACAAACAATTCCGATCCGCAAAGTTCGAGAATTCGATCAAACCGTTTGAGTCGAATACGAGTGCATGAGCGGTGCAAGACTATGTATCCCAACCGGATCTTGAGACAAGCAACTTCTTGAGCTAAACTCGAGATTGCAAAGCTCAAGCGTTTGGATACATAAGATGCTTGCATAGCTATTTATGTTGGGTTAATTAATATCTAAATGTGATTTAGAAAAGGAAGAAGGCACTCCGGCAAGTCAATTGAGAAAGTTAGTTTAATTTATCATTAGTAAAGGCATAAGGAGGAGGAAATGAAAATGTGACATATTTTGATGTCACGATTTCATAATTATTGTTATACAAAAGGTTAACATATTTTGACGAATGTCGTCACATTGCTTCTGAAGAAATGACTAAAATGTATAATGATAATATATATATTAAATGTTAATATATAAATACACAAGATAGTAGCAAACTTATATGGGAAAATAGACTAGGCCGTATCGAGAGACTAAGCTTCACAAGTCACATAAAGAGGGGTCTGACCTCTCGTATTATGAAGTCTGCGGACACTTGTGAATCTTACCCTCTTAGATATAATGGCCGAAACCCATCTGTAAGACAGTGGGAGAATGAGTTGTCAAACTCAGTCTTGTACATACCGATGTACTCGAGTCTAGATTAACCAAAATAAGTTATTCGTATATTTTATTAAGACACGTGTTCTTGATGAAACACAAGTCTGATAAAATAAAGAACGAAATGACTAAACTGATTAGATTAGATCGAATGGTCGAATACTTGGCTACATAAAATCTTGCGTAATTAAAAGAAAATGTGATTTTCTCTCAGGTCAAGTCTGTTAACACATCCGTGTGTTAAAAATAAGAATCACACTGAGTTAGACTTGGTGCGATCCATAGCAAGTGACTCTGAGCTAAGTCCTCTCTCTGGGTTAAATCCCAAATAGTAATGCCTAGGTTTTGATAATGTTCTATGAGGACATTATCAATAATATATTCATTAAATCAATCATTATGAAGTTGTATAATTACTCGAATTTCGTGAGACGAAGAGTCGAGTTAAACATCATAACTGATGATGACTTAGTCAACTTCCGGGATGAAATTCGGAGTAGTAACTCCGATTTAAAAACTTGATGCAATCAGAATAGGTCCGTGTGCGTAAATAAATTTTGGAATTTAGTTTACGTGCACAAGGAAAATGTTTCCTCACTTTCTGCAAGTAAATCTTTAAGTTGAAAGATTGGTGCAGAAAGGAATATAGTGAAGTGCAATCATGTTGGTCGAGAATGGGTTTTCCATACTAATTCCTATAAAACGGATTATTATGAAACCGTTTTTACCAGCAGATGTGTACAGATCTACTCGGACCAAGGTCGATGTAAACGCTCAAGTTGACCATGAAAATTTGAGCATTCACTTATAAGTTCGTTTTTCTAAATATGATTTAGACGAACCAACTTATATGAATTGGCCAGAAAGTTTTCAAGGTCAATGGGAGCGTATAAATTACATGCGAGGCATCAAAGAGATGGAACATATATTTTTGACGAAGTGATCAAAAGAGTTTGATACTTTGTCAGAAATAGATATGAGCCATTTGAAATGACCAGTAACTAATTTAAATGATTATCGTAAGGTACGATGAATTGGATAAGATCCAAGTAAATTAAAATATTATGGATTCCGAAAGACCATATGAATTATTTGAATGAGATTCAAATGGTTGGTCTAAACATAGAAACCCTTAAGTCTATAGTGTAGACGGTTTTAGCAGATCCACTCATGAAGGCTCTACCACATGAAGTCGGGAAAACTTATGTGTAAAAACGGTATGAGATACCGAGATAAATAGGCCTGAGTGCAAGTGGGAGATGTTGAGAGATGATACCCTTGAGGCTATCTATCTTCATGTGTGGATAGCACAAACATCTTGTTCGAAATAACAGTAAGCTGTTTGGTAATAATTTATCTAAGTTATTTTATAATGTTGTTAACATTAGACATTAACTTAGGTAAAGTCCTAAGACTTTATGCAAGGTCAAACAGGTATCGAGATGAGTATCTCGATCATGGAGAAATGTTTGACCGTCTGTAGCATAAGTCTAAAAGGGTTCGTGGTCGTAGATGTTTCGAGACAAGGATATCGAAACATCGGATAGACTATTGCGTCTTAGTCTTCACCGTATAGCGGTGGCGATGATCTCATGATCGCTTGACTTGGCGAAGTCGTTGACAAGACACAGGTGCTCATTAGAGAATGAGTTCACTGAACGATCCACAAGAGTTATCATATGGTTATATTGACCAATCTGTCAATGATGACTCTGAGTGATGATAGGCTAGTTGGTCTTTTGACTTGAGGTCATTTTGACGAACCTGTGCGTGAACGGTGCCACTTAGATCAAATGACCTAGCTTCGAGGCAAGGCCTGTCGAAAGGTCTTTGATTGGGTGACACTTGAAGCGTATGAGGAGAGTAATGACCAAGAGAGGATTCGTCTCTCCCGGTCAATGGGAGTTAGTGTCGTAGGGTTAGTTCGGTCTTTAGTAAAAACTCTGGCCAGAGTATGTTGGAAGAAGTCCAACATTTTTTTGACTAAAAGATCGATAGAAACTGACCGGAGTCAAGTTATTGGGGTTGAAAGTTTAACCGTACCCCAGACTTGATCTACACGACATAGTTTAGACGAAGAGACTATAACTGCGGAATTCATCACAGAAACAGTCAGGGTGGTCCCGTCAATACTCATGTCAATGAGTTAACCACATAATGATGATTCCTGAAGCAGGGACGGCGGCCACTGCTCGTGGTCACTACCGTATAGGGCTTCGAGCCCAACCTGTTGTAAGGGTCAGGCTGTAGGGTCTCACACAGAGTGCGATCTTTGTCTAGTAATAGGTAGAAATTAGTTAGGGAGAATAATTTGCATTTGATGCAAGGGATAAAATATTGCAAAAGATGTTTGCAATCATCTCCTGCATTCGGGATAAATGATCCTGAGTGCAAGTGGGAGATGTAGAGGAATATGCCCTCGGATCATTTGTATTTGATGCAAATGATAATTTAAGACTAGATAGGGACTAATTTGCATATGATGCAAAAGAGATTAAATGTATCTTAAATTGTTTAAGACTATATTTAATACAATAAACGCATGAAAAAGGTTACCTAGATGACGGGATCGTCCCGCTCTAAACGCAGGTTCAAACCGCGTCAAAAACGGAGTCCAAATGCACAAGTTATAGCCAAAACAAGTCAGCCCAAACTGTTGGGCTGAACCCAGCGAAAATGGAGGCCCACCAAGCCCGAATTTTCTGGTTAGGGTTTTTTGAAACCTGGGATTTTCTTGACGGCTACGTTTCTAAGAGAAGCATGACTTTTGGCTAACTTTGGACAATTGTTTGAAAGGTCAAACGGACTCGGATTGACGAGCCGTTTTTTCCTACGCGTTCACCGTTGAACCCTCTTCGATTTGGTAGGTTGTACCAACATTGAAGCTCAACGGTGAGGGAGTTAAAATTCACGGAAGTTTGCACTTTGTGAAGTGCAAACTAACTTGATTTTAATTAACTCAAATTAATAGTCCCACATCGGATTTTGAGAAAAGGGGGGAGTCCGCCGCCTATATAAATAGGGGTCTGCTCTCCTCCTCAAAAACTCGTCCCAAGATCTAGATCTGAGCGGCTCTCGTAAATGTTGGAGCACACTCGGATCTAAGCTAAATTAATATTTCTCCTCTCCCTATAAATTTCTGCCTTGCTCCTGAGGGCTCTAGCAAAGCCGCAAAGGAGTTCGGATTCAGATCCGAAATCTAGGCGGAGGTTTCACTCGCGTGAAATTTTCTTCGGCGCGTGGTTGGCTCGGCGACATGGGAATGATCGCCTCGGGATGCGGAGCGGTTCGAGGAGCAGTTCGGGGAGCGGTTCAAGGAGCGGCTCGGCGTGGGACGGGAGCAGTCGGAAGACGGCGCGAAACATCTCGCCTGCCCCAGGGCTGAGATTCCGGGTATGTGTTTAAGTTTTCATTTAATTATTCGCAGTAGTTAGATCCCTCTTGGGGTGGTCAGATCCACCCCAAGTTGGCAGAGATCCTGGCTAATAGGGTCTGGTTCCTTAGGGTTGCATGTTAATTAGATTAACATAAAAAAATTTTCCGCTGCATTTCTGTCTATGTTCCGTCCGACTTAGGACGGGACTAGAGTTTTTGTGCCCTAAGGGTCCCAGAAAACCCTGCACGGGGATCGGGCTCGGCGGCGGCGCCGAGCGTCTGAGATTGAGGGAGAGAGAGGGGGACGACGCGGGGAGGCCGACGTCGGATCTGCGGCTGAGGGGGCGGCGGCACGCGCTCGGGGACACAGCACGGCGGCGAGTGCGTGCGGCGAGGGCGGATCGCGACGACGGGGCATGAGGGGGGCCGCGGGGCGAGGTAGGAGCGAGGGGGAGCCGATCACCGTCGGCGGCGGCGGACGAAATCGCGACGGCGGCGGAGCTGAATCGCGGCGGCGCGAGATCGGAGAGGGCGAGCTCGCGAGGGGGCCGCGGGGCGAGGGATGAGCGAGAGGGAGAGATGGATCGGAGAGGAGAGGGGGAATTTTGGGGGATGGCGGCGTGCTGCGTGAGTGAGGGTTTGGATTTAGGGTTAGGGTTGATTTTAGGGTTAGGGTTATAATAGGGTTTAATTTGATAAAGAGCCCTAAGTTAAAATCTTAAGTGGACAAAGGGGAGAGCTGATGGGGGTGCAGATTGGGGTAAGCCTAAGGATGATTAGAGGAACAGATTTGGGAAGATTTAAAAACATTTTAAAAGAGGGATTTAGCCAGATTTGGTTAACAGATTTGAATTTTTGAAAAGATCAACGCAAATCAACGGTCCAGACTTCTCGGAGTGATAACTCACAATCTGGGCGTCAGAAAAATAATCTGAAAATACCGGGGCGATCGCGGAGATGAGACACACAGATCTACAGAGCCCGATCATGCGTAGTGCCTACCAAAGATTTACGTAAAATTCGGGACGGCGTTTTGAGCCAAATGACCAAAACGCCCCTATCGAGTCAACTTCGTTTTGCGAGAAAACGACCGCGAAAAGATGTTCCCAAAAATTACCATAAAATTCTACTCGCCCAACCGATCTCAACGTCACAGCACATCGCATAGAACAGAAACCGGAAATAGTCAAGAAAATACGTGCACGCTAAAGCACGTGCACGCAGAAAAATTTAATTAGGTCGGAAAGTGACCGTTACAGATATTTCATTGGACACTTGGTTAGTTGGTTGATGCTTAGTGCAAAACTCACTAGTCAAATATTTTGACTTCACGTTGAGGTGGTTGAGTTTTTGCAGAAGAAGGATTTGGGGATTTAGTTTGACTCATTCTTGAGGTGTGTTTGTATCAAGGTGGAGGGTTAAAAATGTGATAGAAAATAACCAAAATTATCCAATATTAACCTATGATTTATCAGGATTTTTTGTAGATTTTTTGAGCCAAAAACTCTGTTTTCCAAAGCCCAGAAGCTAGATTATTTGTTGCCCAATTGGGTGAACAGTGCTGCCCATCCCAAGAAAATTTTGACGATTTAAGACGTCCCACGCTACTTAACAGTGCGGCCCATAGCTCGTGTATGTGTAGTGCGGGCCACGTGACGAGCGCAGGACAAATCTACAGCGTAAAACGCAGGATCCAACGGCGTAGCGGAGAGCGGATGTGGACTAACAGCATGAAGGTGGTCAAAATTTGATTTCTACTCAGATTCAACATTGTAGCATAAGGCCCATTAGGGTTCTCTAAAGGATATTTAAACCATTGTGTGGCCTACTAGTGTTTTGTGTGATTATAATGTAAAAACTTACGGCTACTTGTAGAATTCTACAAAGGGCAAACTTCTTCTCTAAATGTTTTTGTTCCTTGAACCAAATGACATAATTTGTAATCCAAGATTATTGAAGTTTTAGTGATCTTTTTAACTGGACGTATAACAAGAATTGGATGGAACCAGTATAAATCTTGATGTTGGGTGTGCATTTTTTTGTGCGTTTACTTTTCTTGTATTGTGTGTGCTGTGGGTTTTGTAGATAAAATCATTAGTTAGTTTTTGCTCGTTGGTTCAACGATTCTTAGAAATTTCACGAGATGATCTTCTTCTTGATAATGATCATATCAAGTGAGAATAGGAGCCCAACAGTTGGCATGAGACTCCAACATGTTTCTCGTATGACGCTTCTTTTGTAGGTGAGGCAGCGAAGTTGTCATGCAATGTTCATTAACCGGAAAGGATGAAATTAAGGATATACTCCCATGCAATTAAACACATAGTTTAATATATGCATTGACATGTTACTGGACGTATTATCATCTGTGCAAACTTTGGAAACTACAAAGCTTACAAAAGGAAAAAAAACAAAAACGTTCAAAACTAAAAACACAACTCGCTCTCAACTTCTGGTCGTCAGAAACAAATTCTGAAAGAGCCTCCCATCTGTTGGTTCTCCGTGCATATCAACAACACTTAGACTGGGTACACAACGCCACCTACAATGTGCAAAAATGGTGGCCAAACAATCCCAAGCCCGAATTCCACCGAGGCGTCACCTAGGCATAAAACCAAACACCTCACGAGCACAAGAGAGAGTTGTCACCAATAACCAACCCTCTCAAAGATCTTGCAATAGATAATGTAAGCACACAAACATAATACGAAATAAAGAAATCAACACAAAAGAGACGCGGAGATTTACCCTGATTCGGTTGCGAACAACCTACCTCCAGGATCCAATGCACCCAGTTCCACTAATGATCAAGCAAGGCATACACCGACCCCATCATCTTCATCTTCCTCTACCACAATAAGAGAATAGCTCCAAGCAACAAGACCTAACCCTAAATCTCTCACCAAGCTCACACACACACTCAACCAAGTGGGAATACTTGATAACAAAGCCCTAACAACATGTAGAGCTCCTCTAGTGACTAATCCCACAGCAACAGAGGTCACTCCTTGGTAATATAGCTCCAAACCAGGAAGCTACCCAAGGGACTCTAAACTCAGACAAGGAAGAAGAAATGAAGACACTCACCGTGGATCTCACAAAAGAAGAAGCTCTTTTGGTTCTCCAAAACCTAGCTTCCACTCCTCCAAATCTCAGATCCAAAACCTTTTCCTTCTTTCTGAAATTTTCAGAGCTCTCAAGATAAAAGCAGCAAGCCCTCTGAAATTTCCAGAGCTTGCACTATAACTATTTGACGGTCACTCCTCCTTGATGAGTTGGCTGCCAAACGATCACCCCTTAAGACCCAACAACCCATAATAGAAGTAGGGTCCATCGGAGCATAGCAAATAGGGAAATTTTGTAGAAAAAATTAACACCATCTCCTTCAGGAAGCTCCACTCCTCATGGGTCTTTCTATTCTTGTTGGCTTGGCTCTATTGCCGGTGAGATCTTGAACGTATTTGCAATACAGAGATTGGTAAAGAGCTGGATCCAGTAAAAAGGGGTTATTTCATCACAAATTAACAGAGACCAACGTGGTCAATTGAAAAATTAAAGATGGACGGTTGTATTTGTTACGCCCTAAAGGCCGGCCCATGAAGTTGAGGCACATATGCACTGGAGGCCCAAGCAGACACCTCACCGACTCTCTTGATGGGACACTTGCCGAGCTGATCGCCTCAACCCCGAGAAGCTCGCCTCACCCCGCCTCAAGCTTGCCTCCAATGCCCACCAAGAAGCCCGCCGAAGCCACCTACAAGCTCATCATGCCAAGGACTAGCTCGCCTACCCTCAAAAAGAAGTATCGTCCGGAGGAGCCGAGCTTGATCGTCGATCTATGGCTCGCCCCTGAGGGCGACAAAGCACAAATATCTCTGAAATGGTGACATGGGCTCACACGCCCTCCATTAATGCCAGGGGTTAAGGGCGAGAACTGACGGTCACCACTCGCGTCTCATTAATGCTCCTGACATCCCATGACACCATTAATGCGATAAATATTCCTGACACAGCCCCAGCACTCGAGTGCCAACAAGGATGATCTGACAGCTGACAAGACAACGGGCAACCGCCTCTCAGCCCTATAAATACACCCTCACGCCTCTATAGAGGGGGTTGAGTAATTATTGGTCAATAGAATTCTCGAACTCGTTTCAATGCCCAAGGTCAGATATCTTCCATATATCTACGCCTTCCTTATAAGCCAGTCACACTTCGACGATCTGTCTTAAGGTCGCCAAGTGTTCCCGGCGTCCAACTTTTACGTCACCTGTTGACTTAGACATCGGAGGGGTTACAGGCTGACAGTCAGCCCAGCCTTTCTGACCCGTTGTTGATCCTCGCTGGGAGCTCACCTTAGTTACCGGGAGCAGGCGTCCATCAGGCGATCTCTGGGCGACCTTGGACCCTTCACCTCCGAAGTGAGCTTCGAGTCATGCGAACCTTGCCATCACCCAAAAACCTGTAAATCATTGTACCAGTGATTCCTACTACAAACAAATTTTATTGTGTGCTGATCTAACCCGCAACAGTTGGCACCGTCTGTGGGAACGAGGGTTGCACCCATGTCGGGATCCACACGCCCTCATCGCAATCCTCTCCACGGCAAGTCACCTGCCGTCATGCCCCCTCCGCCTTTGAGGGGGCCGGGTCGACTTGAGACCATGATCGACGATGCCCTGAGGCCACATTTGGTCGAAGGGCCTCGTTCTCTCAGAAGAGCTTTCCCAGTGGGTTAACTCCTTGAGGGGTCAGCCGTGCCCATTTAGGATGCGGCCATCGGCATCTACAAGAGCTTCCAGGGCTTACCCAATATGAAGTAGGAGTGGACCGCTACGCGCCATGCGGGACCATCTTGGGCAGAAGGCCCCTTCAAGCTCTGCAGTGTGAGAAGAGACCTTCTCCCCCAGTTCAATGAGGAAGCAGCGGCACAAAAGAGGCGGTTCGACGAAGCTGAGGTAGTCGCTCTACAGAGGGAGATCAACAAGGATGAGGAAGCCGCCTGGCTTAGGCGATTACAGGAGGAAGAGTCTTTTCGATGGCTTCACCTCCTTGATGCGGAGAGAGAGAGGCTCCAAGAGGGGAGCCGAGGAGTGACGCCTTGCGGGACCATCCCTTTGAAAGCTACCGTCGCGGGAGATCACCTAGCCCGAGGCGAGGGGGGCACGAGTTTCGTGACATGAGCCCCCCCGGCGGGATCACCGTTCCCCTAGGCATGGAGACGAGAGGCAAGGGAACCGCGATCGCAGTCCTATCCCTCAGGAGAGAGGGAGGAACACCTCTGAGCACCAAGGTGGCTCATCCGACGATTCCAACCAGCGGGATGGGGAGCCAGCGCCTCCCCACGACCCCGAGGAGGCCAATCCGTTGACTCGCATGGTGATCTTAACCCCGATAACCTATAGGTTCAAGCTACCTCATGTTGAACTCTATGACAGTTCGGGCGATCCCCTGGAGCAAGTGCAGCTATACCGGGGAGTAATTGAGATCAATGGGGCAGACGATGCCCTCCTTTGGCGGGCTTTCCGGACCACCTTGAATGAGGCGGTGGTGGAGTGGTATAACGGCTTGCCCAGTGGTTCCGTTGATTCGTTTGATACCTCTCGCGGAAGTTTTGCTACCAATTCCTGGTGAGGAAGAGGAAGAAGAAGGTGTCAGACTATCTGTTCACGGTGGCCCAGAAGGAAAGGGAGACCATCCGTAACTTTCTGCAGTGCTTTAACAAAGAGCGACTCAGTGTGACACGCTGCGGTGATGAGCTCCTCATGGCAGCCTTCAAGAAGGGATTGGTGAACAGAAGTCTTCACAAATCACTGTTCTGAGAACCACCCACCAACCTCCCCGACCTCTAATCTCGAGTAGAGAAGTTTATGCTGAGTGAGGAGGCCCTTGGGACAGTGCAGAGAGCCCCGACCGCTGTAGCTCATCATGGTGAAGCTAGGCCCAGTGAGCACCCGAGGCGGGATGAGTGCCCCCGAGTCTGTGACCAGGATCGTGCTAGGGGTTGTGACCAAGACCGCCCCCAAGGACGCGACCAAGATGGCCCCCGAGCGCAAGATCGCTCCGGACCTGTGAGGGGGTTCTTCGCTCCCAGAAAACCCGCTCCGAGAGGCGGGCCAGAGAGCGCGCAGGAGGTGGCTCATTATAACCGGCTCAATGCCCCCCTGGCCGATGTGATGGCGGTGGCCCTTTCCGGTGGACTCCACAGAGACCCGCCCCTCGAGGTGAGGGCGAGAGGTGGCGGGAGGAACATGTAGAAATATTGTTGATACCACCACGACAATGGCCACGACATTGATGACTGCTTCGCCTCGAATAGAGATATTGAGCAGCTGATCCAAGAGGACATCTTCGGAGGTTTGTCAACCCTATGAGACCCGATCGAAGAAGAAGAGCCGCCGTGGGGCCTGATCAACCGACCCACGACACTGAGCAAGTGGCCCACCACGGGCCTTAGCCGGTCGTGTGTGTAGAAGGTCGTGTGTGTAGATGTCATATGCAGCGGGCTGGCCCAGGGCGACACGTCAACGTCGATAAGGAAGGCTTATGATCGGCAAGTCCTGACGATGGACACTGGCGTGGGGGAAAACGAAGGAGAGTGGCTCGTCCCCCTATCTCCTTCTCTGATGACGACCTGGAGGGGGTCGAGCTACCCCATGAGGATGCCATCGTCATCGAAGCTCTCTTCGGCCCAGCGATTGTGAGCAGGCTCCTGGTTGATATGGGCAGTTCGTGTGACATCTTGTTTTTGTCTACGATTCTGAAGATGGGGGTGATCGGTCCATATTTTACACCCTTTTCCTACATATTTGCATGCCATTTCGGTTGCTCATATTGCGATTTTCACGATTATTCGATGATATTGTGTTACTTTTCACTATTTCTTGTTTTTGTCGGATTTCAGGAAATATGGAGCGATCGGGAGCAAAAATGAGCTTTAGGGACTTGCACCCACTCCGGAGCGTCACCCAAGGCTCTTTTGAGGGCTATTCGGCGATGGGAGACAGGTGGAAGAAGAAGGAACTCCGTAGGAGCGATGAGGAGGAGAAACGGAGAAGATTGGGCATTTTAGCATGCCACTCGGCTGAGTGAAGGAGTCACTCGGCCGAGCAAAGAAGCCCGCTCGGCCGGCCAGATCGGACACATAGCAGATTGAGTATCAGCGTGCACTCGGCCGAGCATCGCCAGCCCACTCGACCGAGCACGGAGACACCACCCGCCCGAGTGGCATCACGACGACGGCAAGCAAAAATCTCAGACTTACTGGAATCCGTCAGGCGATTGAGGGTTCCGACTCGGCCGAGTACCGAATGCCCCGCGACCGAGTGAGTAAAGCCACTCGGCCGAGTCACCTCCGAAGACAGACCCCCCAAGACTCCTGACTTACTGGAATTTTACAGGGTCTATCACTCGGCCGAGTAGAGAATCCCACTCGACCGAGTAGAGAAGTCAACTCGGCCGAGTGATGCCGAGGACACGCAGCGCCCAGATTTTCAGACATCCTCTCACTCTTTTGAAATCTGCTATCATTCCAGAAATCAAAGTATTTTTATCATATTTTTTATGGATAGTAGACTTCATGACGGTTCCAACGCCTCTAAGAACGTGCAAATCGGAGGTCGGATGAAATCTGGGGAATTTCTGCAAGTTGATGCTGCAGTGCTGGAATTTCCACTCGGCCGGGTCGCATATTCCACTCGGCCGAGTGCGGCCTGGGCCCAGATTTTAAGTTGAGGTTTGGGCTGTTTTTGGGCACGAATTTGAGGGGGTTTTTAGGGTTATTTGCTAGGGTTTTTGGAGAGTATAGAAGGGTTTTGTAGCCACTATTAGAGGGGGATCCCCATTATATTTTCTTAGCCCCCATATGTTTTTCTTAGGATTATTTTAGAGGTTAGGCCATGCCCTAGGCCCCCTCTTGGATCTAAAAGCTTGTATTTTGGATTGAAGATCTTCATCAAGCTAAGTATTTTGTTCTCTTTATTTGAATCTTTGTTTTTCTATCTTTTTGTATGCAAGCAATGATTTCTATTGATTCTCATATCCTTATTGCTATGCTAGAGTAGATTTGTTGTTCTAGGGTTTGGGGATGAACCCTATGGATCTAATTTCATATTTGTGATGAATGAATTCTTAAATTGCTAGAATTGCTAGGAGGTTAGGTTGTGATTGATTTACTACGGATAGCTAGGGATTTCCATCGATTGGGGTTTGCAAGAGATTGGATTCTAATCGATGGGAAGGCCTAGATATTCGATTTAGGTTTACAATTGGGTTTCTCTAGATTTGGTTTGCAAGAGATTGGACCAAAGCTAGGATTTTTAATTGTAAATCTATACCCATATTCGTTTGCAAGAGGTTGGACGAATACGAACTATCACAACCTAGATCGTAACTCGAGTTTGCACGAGAGTGGGCTCGAGGAGCGATTGAACGGGTATGTCGATCTTCATGCTAGTGGCTTAGGTTAGGGTTTGCAAGAGATTGGGCTCTAATCTAGGTTGCTATAGACCGGTAATAGCGCGAGAGCGTGAGCTTGGTTCTATATTCAGTTACGACTAGTTCACCTCAATGCAAGTCTAGTAATATTGAGATTCACTATTTACAATGATGTATGACGATCCGTAGTGGGGATTCTCTAGCCCTAGACATCTTTATTTGATTTTATATCCCCATACTTTGCCTGACGATTGTGACAGGATCGCCGCAAGGCAAATTCCCTCTTTTATTATATTGTATTTGAATCGATATTTGACCGATTTCTTTATCATCGACACCGACATCCACCACAATTTCCATTATATCATACCATAGCCATCTCTACCAATAAAACCATCGTAGTCAAACCAACCTAGGATAGATTGGAGCTCAACACCACCTCCTCGTGTTCGATACCCGCTCGCCACTACACCGTGCGCTTGCGGTAAAACTACAACCGTCGCTCCAGGACGTGTATCCGGGGCGCGATCAGGGGGCTAGACCAGACGGAGCTGAAGCCATGCATAGGCCCGATTTTCGGCTTCACTGGACATTCGGTGTCCATTGTTAGGGTGATCACGATGACAGTCACCTTGGGGAAGAGGCCTAAGATCGTCACTCGAATGACGCAGTTTGTTGTCGTCGACGTCACCTAGACGTACAACGGCATCATAGAGCGACCTTACATGACATTCGTCGAAGCTCTCCCTTCACTCTTGCACCAGATGGTGAAGTTCCAGACTTTGCACGGGGTTGGACAGGTGCGGGGGTCGCAGAAGCTCTCTAGAAGCTGCTACGTTGGCTCCACCAAGCACAAGGGGTCCAAGCAAGCCTTGTTGATCGACCTCCTCGATGATCGGAAGGACTTCGCTCATCAATGACCTGCTCCTGTGGAGGACGTCAAGGAGGTACCGGTGGCAGAGGAAGCAGACAAGACGGTGTCGATCAGCACAAAGCTCCACAAGGGGCTGAGGGCGGACCTAATTGACCTCCTCAGGGCAAGTGCAGACATTTTCGCATGGTCGCCCTCAGACATGCCCAGAGTTGACCCAGACGTGATCGCCCATGAGCTACATGTCAACCTCGAAGAACGCCCTATCCGGTAAAATAAGAGAGGGTCGGGAGGCGAGAAGAAGCAGGCAACGAAGGAGGAGGTGAAGCGACTCTTGGAGACCAGATTCATTAGAGAAGTGAGCTATCCTGAGTGGCTCGCCAATGTGGTCATGGTGAAGAAGCCCAGCAGCAAGTGTCGAATGTGCGTGGACTTCACTGACCAAGGCGTGCCCAAAAGATAGCTTCTCGCTACCCAGGATTGACCACCTGGTGGACAACACCTCCGGTTATAAATTGCTGAGTTTCTGGATGCCTTCTCCGGCTATAATCAGATCCAGATGGCGCCCCACGACAAGGATAAGACGTATTTCATCACCGACCGGGGGACGTTCTTACACCAAGATGCCTTTTGGCCTGAAGAACGCAGGGGTGACCTATCAACGGATGGTGGACAAGATCTTTCAGCAACAGATTGGCAGGAACCTGGAGGTCTATATCGATGATATGCTGGTGAAGTCCAAGAGGGCAGAGGACCATCTCGTCGATCTTGGAGAGACCTTCCAGTGAGTGCGACGCTACAATATACGGCTTAATCCGACGAAGTGCATCTTTGGTGTCCAGTCTGGGAAGTTCCTCGGCTTCATGATCACGAAGCGAGGAATCAAGGATAACCCCAACAAGATATTTGCCCTCATCAATATGAGTGATCCAAAGACGATCTGAGACTTGCAGAAGCTGAATGGCTGAATCGCCGCATTGGGGAGATTCTTGTCAAAGTCCACCGAAAGGTCAATCCCCTTCTTCAAAATCTGAGGTAGGCCATCGACGTCAGGAAGGGCGAGAGGAAGGAAGTGAGATGGGATGACAGCTGTGCTCAGGCCTTCGACGAGCTTAGAGCTCGCCAAGCCGGAGGAAGGAGAGCAGCTTGGTCTCTAACTCGTCGCCACTGAAGAAGCTGTTAGCTCGGTCCTGATCAAAGAAGAAGGGGGGATCCAGTGGCCAATCTACTTTGCAAGGTGGGTGCTTCAAGAGACAGAGAATCGCTACAGCCCGATCGAGAAGGTCGCCTATGGCCTGATACTAATGACTAGGAAGCTCCGCCGCTACTTCCAAGCACATTCCATCGCTGTCTACACCAACTTGCCGCTTGAGAAGAACTTGAGAAGGCTGGAGAGATCGGGCAGGATGATGAATTGGCGTGTCGAGCTTAGCGAGTTTGACATTATCTACAAGACCAGGGTAGTGATCAAAGGCCATGCATTGACAGACTTCGTGGCGGAGTGCACCATTGATGAGGCTGACGATGCAGCGCTCGATGCCCAACAAGACGCACAACAGTCACAGCTCGACGACGAGAATCTTCCATCCACTTCTGCACAGCACAGAGGCGAGCTGTGGATCATCCATGTCGATGGGTTGGCCACGGTGGCGCGCAGCAGAGCCGACACAGTAATCGAGACCCTGGAGGGAAGCGTGTTGGAGTACGCCCTCTGCTTCAACTTCCCAGCAAAAAACAACGACGCAGAGTACGAGGGCACCATCAATGGGCGGAAGCTATGCCAGGCGTGTAACGGCCGCTTTCCGACCGTTTGTAATTTTTCTGCGGGCACGTGTTTTATCGTGCATGTATTTTATTTGGCTATTTCCGAGCTCCGGCATATGCGATGCGATATGCCGTTGCGATCTTTTTGGGGTGTTGAATTTTATAGTAATTTTTGAGAACGTCTTTCACGGCTCGTATTCTCGCGAAACGACTTTGAATGATAGGGGCGTTTCAGTCATCTGACTCGAAACGCTGTTTCCAATTTTACGTAAATTCTTGGTAGGCGTTACGCACGATCAGGCTCCGTAGATCTGTGTGTCTCGTCTCCACGATCGCCCCGGTGTTTTCGGATTATTTTTCTGACGCCCGGATTGAGAGATATCGCTCGGGGAAACCTCGACCGTTGATTAGCCCAAACCGGTTTGAATTTTCAATTGATAGCCAAATCTGGTTATATCCCTATCAATCACCGGGCGTATCTTCCCAAATCTATTCCCTCTATTGTCCCCTAGACTTTCACCTCTTTCCACACCTCTAACCTTATAGCTATCCCCTTTAAGTTACAACCCTAGGTCCATCTAGCAATTAATTCATTTTATAACCCTAACTTTAAACCTCATTCACGTGAACATTTTTGACCTAGGCTGAGTTCTCAGCCGCACAGTACCCACTCACTTTAAAAAAAAGTAAACCTAAACCTAGGTATCGTTTTTCCCCAAGCCGCCGCAATAACTCCCTGAGAGAAACTCCTCTCTCATGATCTCAACACATCCCCTTCTTTCAGCCCTAGCCTCACACCCTCCCTGACCTCCGGCCATCTCCCGACAGTTCCGCCCCCGTCGCTCGGCCAGCCCAGCGCCGCCTCAACCTTCTTAGGCCATGGAGGAGGTCCCAGGCCGCCGGAAGAAGTCTCCCAGACTGTCGGAAGGAGCCCAGAGATGCCGGAGAAGCCCAAGGTCGTCGGAAGCCTCTGTAACTTGATGTTCCCCGTCGAAAGAAGCTGCCAACAGCCCCGAGGACTACCTCTTCTCACGCACAGCAGCGGCCCGGGTTGCTACTGCATTTTTCGATGTCGCTCGGCACTCAGGTGGCCGCCGCACGACCCCTGGGGCTTCGCCTTCTCGCTGCGCAGCCGTTGCGTCATCCCCGACGATTCAAACAGTGGCCGCGCCTCCCCTCTCGCTGTTTTAGACATCGATCGTGCCCGATGCTCGTTGTTTTGGCCCTTTGGCCATTGTCCCCCTTATAATCATTGATCTACGGCATCTCGACGCCGCACAGCCATCCACCCTCCGGCGCCTCGCCCCCTCGACAACTCCCTGACGGCAACCGTAGCTCCCATGCATCCATGGCAACAAGTAGAAGGTGAGTACTATCCTTGTATGATTTATTATCCTTAGGTTAGGGTAGCAGTGCAATATATATATATATTAGGCCATGTTATTATTATTTTATAGGTGGAGATAGGTTAGTACCACTATTGTATGTTATAATGATGCAATATTGCAACAGAAATGATAATAATGTATTAAATGCTATGTTACAACAGATAATTGAGTAACTTAAATAAATATTGTTTGCATGCTAGCAACATTGATATAGATGAAAACTTGATGATTCGTAGGGTTGGTAATTCGTGTACGGACTTTTGACATGGTGTTGGCTAGCTAGTAGCCGTATTGATCAATGAACAACTAGCGGACGTGATATATTGGTGTTAGCAAGATTGATCGTAGGGCTGATAACTTGTTTACACAATTTCTGATTAACGTGTAGCCTAGGTTGCTAGTTATAATTGATGGCTATGTAAATGTGTAGACTTGTTAGCTGCTATAGTATAATTTGGTTAGACTGAGTACGGGTACTCGTATACCTATTAGGTCGGTATGCATTAATGAGTTGGTAAGCTGGTTTAGAATTCTTTGGCTTGATGTCTCATATTTGATGGCACAGATATACGTCTTCCATCGCAACCAGTTGTCGCTTCCAGACCCGACACCAGATCTACACGTGACCGTCGAACCAGGTTGGTGCCCTACACTCGTAGCGAACCCACACCATAGCAAAACTGAAACCTAACTAAAACTGGACAACTACAATTAAATTTACTTTTCCACACCAGTAAAATGCTGCTCACTGTAGAAATCGACCATCGGACAATTTTTCTGTGCATATAGGGTAGTGGTCGATGTAGGCTATTTAAACACCAAAAACGTGACTCTGACAATTAGGGTAGTCCCGACAACCTAGAAATGAACCTAAATAGGAATATTGAAAAAACGCGACCTGACATCGTCGCCATGACTTGTTTCACACGGACTTCCGCAGACGAGACGCCTGGACGAGACGCTTCGAGGGGACGACACACTCGCCATCACATGCAAGTGTATCCACTTGCACTTTTGGCCGTGCTTAGGCCTTAGTTGTTTAGAATTGATAACTGTGAACAAATAGAACCGGACGTGAAATGATAGCGTCCGGGACGACTCCTGACGGCTCAGACTTGACGGCGAAGTCTGAGCCTGACAACAACAACTTTTGATATTGTAGGGCTATCATGTGTGTGCGTGTGTGTGGACACCCTAGTATAACCCTTCCCGTCTTGTCACGTCCCGTCCCGTCTTGCATAGCACGCTGGGCAATAGGGCACTCTCCGAGTGATCCCTTGTACAGATTCACAGCCTGCGGGCAATAGGGCACTCTCCAAGCTAGAAAGAGTGATCCCTTGTACGGATACACAGCCTGCGGGTGAATAGGGCACTCGCCAAGCTAAAGCGAGTGATCCCTTTTACTGTTGTCTTGTCTTGTCTTGTCTTACTTGGGGTTTGGGGTTGGGTTGAGCGTGCGCACGGTAAGAGGGTCTGATCCCCCTCGAACCGTAAGGCGTGAACCCATTCGTGTCACACTTGTCTTGTCTTGCCTTGTCCCGTCACGTCCCGACTTGTCTTGACACCAGTAGGTTAGTCCCGTAGTTGGTAGCACACGCTACGACTACTACTTGTCTCGTTTTACTTTCCTGCTGCGTTACTTCCTGTTGTGTTACTCTGTTATAACCACAGCATGCTAATCAACCAGTAAACTGTTGTGTAATAGAACCTCAACATGCTAATCAACCAGTAAACCGTTGTTTAAAGTTCGGTGCACTTGCAGTAAAGTCTAACCCTTCTTGTAGACTTTACCTGACGTACAGTTCCTTTCTCTTGGGTGTTGTACGTCAGGTGCTCAGCCAGACTTCGTGGACGAGGCAGATTCACTGGAGTACGAGGAGCCAAAGACGTCGACCCAGAGTACGTGCCTGATGAGGACCAGACCTTGAGGTCTTTTTAGTCGTCACTTTCAGAGGTTACTGCTTTTAGTTTACTTTTAAATATTTCGTTGCCATGCTTAGGCTTCTTTTTAGACTTTGTAACCGCTGGATATTATATCTCTAATTTAATGAATGCCATTTCCTTTCTGTACTTCTGTTGTATCTAACTTTATTAATGCAAGAACCTGAAGTTTTTAAAATGGTACCCCTACAGACGCTTATTGGGTCCGAGCTTCATAGCTCCGGCCTAAGCGGGCCTTAGTCATGCTTCGCCTCCGTATTTTTGGGAAGCGGGGCGTGACAGGTTTTTGTGGTGGCCCATGCAGGTCATGCAAAGGTTCGGAACAATAAGAGTACCGCATTCATTTAATATCCATGTACGAGTCTGAATTAGGTTTTCCCAGTCTTACATAGTAGGAAGGCTTAGGTAGACGTCCCAGTTTGATAGTCAGATGTCTTGGTTAAGATTTAGTCATTCTCATCTTAGGATACCCTAGTAGGCTCTCTCCCGGCTCGGGCCAGGTTAGAGTTCTAGAAACCTTCTTTTAGTCGTTCGCTCGGGTCCATCGACTTCGGGCCCAGCAGAACGTGATCTTGATTCTCTTAGGGCCCTTCCCTGAGATTTCTCTATTACAGTCTAGTTCACTAGGGAGTTTTAGTTTTGAGCTTGCCCTGATCTTTAGACATCCCGATAATTAGAAATCTTGGATTTCTAGCATCTTCCAATCGTTACACTTTTGTGTTATCAGCTGTAGAGTTCATCGTAGCCTTCATGAATCATATCTTAGGCGTATTCTTCATACGATCATGTTTCGATTCACGTGATCGTTTCATGACACTTGTCGATAATTCTTCGAATTCCTCTGTTGCAAATCCTGCTTCCTTTAAAAAGTGTTTTCGAAACTCATTACTAAATTCTTCGCTCGGTTTAACTCCCTTGAAGACCCTTTATTATTATTATTTATATATTTAAAATTTCTTGCTTCTCGGTTGAAAGTTCCTTCTTGGATTTTGAAATCTCCTTGGTCGTCAATTTTCAAGTTACTATCTGGTAATTATTTCTAATCGGTATCTTTCATATTTTCAGTTTTAAAACCTTGTTGACATTTTGATAAATTCGATTTATACTTTTTCTAGACTACAAGATCTATTTCTAATCACTTACCATACATACTTTTAAAATATTATCCAAACTATAGGGGACTCCAATTATTTTATTATTATTATTATATCAGTTCTATGTTCTTCATGACCACATTTCAAAATCTTTGTGTAAACTTATTTTCATTTGCCAAACAATCGATTCCTATCCTACCCATCCTTCATTCGTCTTACTTTTTCCAAAATTTTAATTTGCTACATCTGCTCACTTTTAAGTATGAAAACATATATATTTTTAAAGGTATATGATACTATATTTTGCAAAAAAAATTCCTTCCTTCATCGTTAAATCATTTTTTAACAATATTTTTTGTCCCGTCCATCCGACTATCTTCTTATCCTCGCCTTACCTGACTTCGTTCTTTCGATCTTGTTTCGTGTCGTTTTTGGTTTCGGTCTCCCTCTTGTATATAGACATCAGCACCTGTAGTTGCCTATGTCATCCCTAGCTAGGAATAGGCCCTTGGTAGGTGATGTTGTCATGATGCATGAGTATATGTAGAGTGTGTAGACCTGTATGAGTGTGTCATCTTTAGGACCCTGATATTTGCCTTTTGTTTCTTGAGTGTGTACTCAGTGTTAACCATAATACGATTGAAGTTGTCTGAATGACGTTATTCATACGTATATGAATAGGGTCATAGCAGGCAATTTCCTTAGACGTAGTTTTTTTTCGCGATAATAGAATAGCTTATCTTTGACTGCATGTGATTGTATCAAAACTTTGTTTTCTTTTAAACCAAACCTTTAAAGTTTTCGAAATTAGCTCACAAGATCACAAATCAGTTACCCTTCCTCATCCATTACCACGACTCCACACGTTTTTCCAAATGTTTTAAAAATGTGACACTGGTTTTAAGTTTCCCTTTCTCTTCTCTCTCTCTCTCCATTTAGAAATGTTATGTTATGGTTGTTATAGTTTTGGGACTAGCTATTATTGTTGTAGGATTTTGTTTGCGGGTAGGCTCAAGGAGAGATGAGATTGGTCATAGAAATGATTAACCGATTTTGGAACAATAGGGTATTGGAATAGATTTCTTTCGGATGAAAAAAATGGACTGTCCAAGACTTATTTATAAAACCGAAGTGTGGCGTACTCAATGAGAAATTCTGGTCGGATGAAATTATATGCGAGGAGATGATAACTTGTCAGACTTGAGGCTTAGACGGGTGGTAGATAGGAATAACTGCGGAGTATAGTATGAGTTAGGATGATCATGAGAATGAGTAGAACATTGTAGGTATCAAGACTTGGTTGTCGAGTTGACGTGAGAAGGCTTTGAGAATGATACGGCGCATTGAGATAAATGGATGTTTAGGTAGTCGGACTTAATATTGCTTGGGATTAGTTATAGTAGGTAGGTTGAGATGTGATTGTGATAGTTCAATTGTTTGACAGATAAATTTATGGGAAGATATGACACGGAAAGTATTGAGGACACGGTGATTGTTGATTTGTAAAGGTGTTATGAGGTAGACAAGTTGTTGTCTTCGATTGGTGATTGACTAGAACATCATTTTAGCGATTGATTAATATTGGGAAGAGATCGAGAGTTTAAAAGATTGTTTTTGAGCAATGATGTTTCGTGGAGTGGTATGGTATGAGATGATGATTGTTATCCCTTTTATGAGAACTTGGACTTGGAAAGTTGAACTGTAGGGATGATCCTATAGCTAAGTGTTAGGATGTGAGTTTAGCCGTCCAGTTAAAAGAAGGATTATGATGGATTATTTGAGGAACGATGTTGAAAGTATAGGACTAGAGACCATTGTGTGGAGGATGTGAGTTATAGGCTTAGGTATTTATAGATTTTATAATTAGTCTTAGTATGAGTGATTCCGAGGGCGGAATCATTTCTAAGGTGGGTAGAATGTAACGGCCGCTTTCCGACCGTTTGTAATTTTTCTGCGCGCACGTGTTTTATCGTGCACGTATTTTATTTGGCTATTTCCGAGCTCCGGCATATGCGATGCGATATGCCGTTGCGATCGTATTGGGGTGTTGAATTTTATAGTAATTTTTGAGAACGTCTTTCACGGCTCGTATTCTCGCGAAACGACTTTGAATGATAGGGGCGTTTTAGTCATCTGACTCGAAACGTCGTTTCCAATTTTACGTATATTCTTGGTAGGCGTTACGCACGATCAGGCTCTGTAGATCTGTGCGTCTCGTCTCCACGATCGCCCCGGTGTTTTCGGATTATTTTTCTGACGCCCGGATTGAGAGATATCGCTCGGGGAAACCTCGACCGTTGATTAGCCCAAACCGGTTTGAATTTTCAATTGATAGCCAAATCTGGTTATATCCCTATCAATCACCGGGCGTATCTTCCCAAATCTGTTCCCTCTATTGTCCCCTAGACTTTCACCTCTTTCCACACCTCTAACCTTATAGCTATCCCCTTTAAGTTACAACCCTAGGTCCATCTAGCAATTAATTCATTTTATAACCCTAACTTTAAACCTCATTCACGTGAACATTTTTGACCTAGGCTGAGTTCTCAGCCGCACAGTACCCACTCACTTTAAAAAAAAGTAAACCTAAACCTAGGTATCGTTTTTCCCCAAGCCGCCGCAATTACTCCCTGAGAGAAACTCCTCTCTCATGATCTCAACACATCCCCTTCTTTCAGCCCTAGCCTCACACCCTCCCTGACCTCCGGCCATCTCCCGACAGTTCCGCCCCCGCCGCTCGGCCAGCCCAGCGCCGCCTCAACCTTCTTAGGCCACGGAGGAGGTCCCAGGCCGCCGGAAGAAGTCTCCCAGACCGTCGGAAGGAGCCCAGAGATGCCGGAGAAGCCCCAGGTCGTCGGAAACCTCTGTAACTTGATGTTCCCCACCGGAAGAAGCTGCCAACAGCCCCGAGGACTGCCTCTTCTCGTGCACAGCAGCGGACCGGGTTGCTACTGCATTTTTCGATGTCGCTCGGCACTCAGGTGGCCGCCGCACGACCCCCGGGTCTTCGCCTTCTCGCTGCGCAACCGTTGCGTCATCCCTGACTATTCAAACAGTGGCCGCGCCTCCCCTCTCGCTGTTTTAGACATCGATCGTGCCTGATGCTCGCTGTTTTGGCCTTTTGGCCATTGTCCCCCTTGTGATCAATGATCCACGGCATCTCGACGCCGCACAGCCATCCACCCTCCGGCGCCTCGCCCCCTCGACAACTCCCTGACGGCAACCGTAGCTCCCCTGCATCCATGGCAACAAGTAGAAGGTGAGTACTGTCCTTGTATGCTTTATTATCCTTAGGTTAGGGTAGCAGTGCAATATATATATACTAGTCATAACCCGTGCCCGTGGGCACGGTTCATTTAAGATTTCCACCGCGAAATATTTGTTCTCCGAAAAATTATTTCCACAGCCAAAATTTCACAGAACAATAAATTAGCGTAAAAATATTTAGCCGAACGGGCACCTTCGACGCCGAACAACAAATTCGACGCATGTGCCTTCGGCGTCGAACAACAAATTTGCCGTCCACGCCTTTGGCGCGTAACAATAAATTAGCGTAAAAAAATTTAGTGGGCGCCTTCGGCGCGGGCGCCAAACGCTTAGGGTATTTTTACGCTAATTTGTTGTTCCGCTAAATTATTTTACGCTAAATTTTTTAATTTAATTGATCATACTTCTTCACAATCTTTCCCAAGGCACTTGTAATTTCAAAGTTTAGGTTTCCAAGGCACTTCTCCGACCAAATTTAATTTCCACAATATTTCCCAAGGCACTTCTAATTTCAAAGTTTAGGTCCCAAGGCACTTACCCCCTAAATTTAATCTCCACAATTTTTCCCAAGACACTTCTAATTTCAAAGTTTTGATTTCCAAGACACTTTTTCCATCAAAATTTAAGTTTTCCCACTAAAATTTTCACAAAATCCAATCTCAACCATTGATTTACCAAGATCAAATCTCAGCCACTCTTTATCTTGTCCTAGTCAGCCCTAGAATTCAAAAAACGTTGTCAAATGTATAATAGATAGATAGATAGATATATATATATATATATATATATATATATATATATATATATATATATATATATATATATATATATATATATATATATATATATATATATAAGGCCATGTTATTATTATTTTATAGGTGGAGATAAGTTAGTACCACTACTGTATGTTATAATGATGCAATATTGCAACAGAAGTGATAATAATGTATTAAATGCTATGTTACAACAGATAATTGAGTAACTTAAATAAATATTGTTTGCATGCTAGCAACATTGATATAGATGAAAACTTGATGATTCGTAGGGTTGGTAATTCGTGTACGGACTTTTGACATGGTGTTGGCTAGCTAGTAGCCGTATTGATCAATGAACAACTAGCGGACGTGATATATTGGTGTTAGCAAGATTGATCGTAGGGTTGATAACTTGTTTACACAATTTCTGGTTAACGTGTAGCCTAGGTTGCTAGTTATAATTGATGGCTATGTAAATGTGTAGACTTGTTAGCTGCTATAGTATAATTTGGTTAGACTGAGTACGGGTACTCGTATACCTATTAGGTTGGTATGCATTAATGAGTTGGTAATCTGGTTTAGAATTCTTTGGCTTGATGTCTCATATTTGATGGCGCAGATATACGTCTTCCATCGCAACCAGTTGCCGCTTCCAGACCCGACAACAGATCTACATGTGACCGTCGAACCAGGTTGGTGCCCTACACTCGTAGCGAACCCACACTGTAGCAAAACTGAAACCTAACTAAAACTGGACAACTACAATTAAATTTACTTTTTCACACCAGTAAAACGCTGCTCACTGTAGAAATCGACCATCGGACAATTTTTCTGTGCATATAGGGTAGTGGTCGATCTAGGCTGTTTAAACACCAAAAACGTGACTCTGACAATTAGGGTAGTCCCGACAACCTAGAAATGAACCTAAAAAGGAATATTGAAAAAACGCGACCTGACACTGTCGCCATGACCTGTTTCAGACGGACTTCCACTGACGAGACGCCTGGATGAGACGCTTAGAGAGGACGACACACTCGCCATCCCAGGCAAGTGTATCCACTTGCACTTTTGGCCGTGCTTAGGCCTTAGTTGGTTAGAATTGATAACTGTGAACAAATAGAACCGGACGTGAAATGATAGCGTCCGGGACGACTCCTGACGGCTCAGACTTGACGACGAAGTCTGAGCCTGACAACAACAACTTTTGATATTGTAGGGCTATCATGTGTGTGCGTGTGTGTGGACACCCTAGTATAACCCTTCCCGTCTTGTCACGTCCCGTCCCGTCTTGCATAGCCCGCTGGGCAATAGGGCACTCTCCGAGTGATCCCTTGTACAGATTCACAGCCTGCGGGCAATAGGGCACTCTCCAAGCTAGAGAGAGTGATCCCTTGTACGGATACACAGCCTGCTTCCTTGTCCCAAGGCGTGAACCCATTCGTGTCACACTTGTCTTGTCTTGCCTTGTCCCGTCACGTCCCGACTTGTCTTGACACCAGTAGGTTAGTCCCGTAGTTGGTAGCACACGCTACGACTACTACTTGTCTCGTTTTACTTTCCTGCTGCGTTACTTCCTGTTGTGTTACTCTGTTATAACCACAGCATGCTAATCAACCAGTAAACTGTTGTGTAATAGACCTCAGCATGCTAATCAACGAGTAAACCGTTGTTTAAAGTTCGGTGCACTTGCAATAAAGTCTAACCCTTCTTGTAGACTTTACCTGACGTACAGTTCCTTTCTCTTGGGTGCTGTACGTCAGGTGCTCAGCCAGAGTTCGTGGACGAGGCAGATTCACTGGAGTACGAGGAGCCGAGGACGTCGACCCAGAGTACGTGCCTGACGAGGACCAGACCTTGAGGTCTTTTTAGTCGTCACTTTCAGAGGTTACTGCTTTTAGTTTACTTTTAAATATTTCGTTGCCATGCTTAGGCTTCTTTTTAGACTTTGTACCCGCTGGATATTATATCTCTAATTTAATGAATGCCATTTCCTTTCTGTACTTCTGTTGTATCGAACTTTATTAATGCAAGAACCTGAAGTTTTTAAAATGGTACCCCTACAGACGCTTATTGGGTCCGAGCTTCACAGCTCCGGCCTAAGCGGGCCTTAGTCACGCTTCGCCTTCGTATTTTTAGGAAGCGGGGCGTGACAGGGCGCTGGGGGCGATGAAAGTGCTGTTGATCAGCGACTCGAGGCTCGTTGTCTAGCAGACCGAGGGCAGCTTCGAAGCTAAGGAAGATCTGATGAAGCTATACTGAAGTTTGCCCACGCTGAGCTACTCAAATTCAAGAAGGTTGTTGTCCAGCACCTTCCCAGGTCGAACACCGTCCACGCCGGTGCCCTCTCCAAACTAGCATCCTCTTCTCCGACCGAAATTGGGAAGGCCATCTACATCAAGAATCTGCTCGCACCAAGGCTCGGGGAGGAAGAGATTCTATGCGTCGACCGGGAGCTGTCGTGGATGAGCTCGATTGTCGCATGCCTTGAAAATGGAACCCTGCCAGAGGATAGACTGGAGGCATGGAAGATCGAGCAGTGGGCCTTGACGTTCGTGATCTTCGATGGCGTGCTCTACCGGAAGCACCGTGCGAGAAACGACATCTTGCCTTATCTGAAGTGCCTTAGGCCCAGGAGGGCAGAGGAGGTCGTCTGTGAGATCCATGCGAGGCTCTGCGGGAACCACTATGAAGGACACACCCTTACATATAAGGCGATTCGGCAAGGCTATTATTGGCATACTATAGTGAAGGATGCGACCAACTATGTCCAGCGGTGCAGGGAGTGCCAGAGTTTCTTCAAGCATACAACGGCCCCACCGACTGATCTGATTCTGATCCTCAGCCCGGTCCCATTTTCCAAATGAGGCCTCGACATCCTCGGACCGTTCCACCCGATGGCCACCGGAGGGCAGAAATACCTGGTTGTTGACATCGACTATTTCACAAAGTGCATCGAGGCAGAGCCGCTAGCGCGCATCACCTGGGTGGACATGAAGAACTTCGTCTGGAAGTCAATTATATGCCGCTTCGGGGTACCTCGCTCCATAGTGACAAACAATGAGAAGCAGTTCGACTCCGTGGATTTCAGAAGCTTCTGCTCGGATTGGGGGCATCAACCTCCATTTTGCCTCTGTGGCGCATTCGCAGTCCAACGGCCCCGTCAAAGCAGTGAACAAGTGCATCATGAAGCCGCTGAAGAAGAAGGTCGGAAACGACCCCGGGACCTGGCTCGACGAGCTGCCTGGCATCCTTTGGTCCTACTGCACGACGTACAAAGCAACAACAGGCGAGAGCCCCTTCATGCTGGCTAATGGGACGGAGGCTGTCGTTTTGGTGGAGGTCGGCGAGGAGTCTCTATGCCTCCAGTATTTCAACGAAGAAGCTAATGAAGAGGGTCTCAACATCAACCTTGTGCTCGTTGACGAGGTTAGGGATCGTGCGCTAACATGTTTGATTAAGCATAGCCAAAGGATGGCGAGATACTACAACTCCCGCGTCAGAAAGTGGAGATTCAGAGTCGGCGACCTAGTCCTCCAGGACGCCACTTTCAGACCCGACATCGAACGATGAGGCAAGCTCTCTGCAAAGTGGGAATGCCCTTACACCATAACTGACGTTGTGGGACCGGCGACATACATTCTGGAGAACATGAAGGGCGAGAAGCTGACCCATCCCTGAAATGCTAAGCACTTGCTCAGGTTTTTTTTCAATAAATGCACATGTACATTCAGATAATATTATACTTTTAATAAACCGCTGCGTTTGAACACTCAGTGTGTTGTCTGAATTTGCATTTTAGCCCTCCCCCGTTCGGCGAAGGTCTGCTATCTGCCTCGGAGCCTAAGCCTTCGCGACACAAACTCCGAGGTAGGCTGACGAGCTTCGCCCTCGATAGGATTGCTGGTGGGTTAAGGAATGAGCTCTGGCTCGCACCCTTCCCTTCATCAACTCCAGGGCAAGCCCGACGGCTTTGCCCTCCATAGTGTTTGCCGTGTGGGACAAGGAACGAGCGACGGGTCGCACCCTCCCCATCCCTCAACTCTGGGGCAGGCTGACGAGCTTCGCCCTTGATAGGATCGTCGGGGGGTTAAGGAACGAGCTCCGGCTTGCACCCTCCCCTACCTCAACTCTGGGGCAAGCCCGACAGCTTCGCCCTCGATAGTGTTCACCAGGTAGGACAAGGAACGAGTCACGGCTCGCACCCTCCCCTTCCTCAACTCCAAGGCAGTGCGCCACCAACGGAGGCCATGGGGTCGCCCCCTCCCGGGCAGCTAGCCAGATTCAGACTCTCAACAAATTCCAGGGCAAGCTGACGAGCTTCTCCCTTGATAGGATCGTCGGGGGGTTAAGGAGCGGGCGACGACTCGCACCCTCCCCTCCATCAACTCCGAGGAAAGCCCGACGGCTTCTCTTTCGATAGTGTTCGTCGGGTGGGACAAGGAACGAGTGACGGCTCACACCCTCCCCTCCCTCAACTACGGGGCAGTGTGCCACCAACGAAGGCCATGGGGTCGCCCCGTCCTGGACAGCTAGCCAGATCCAGACTCTCAACAAACTCCAAGGCAGGCTGACGAGCTTCTCCCTTGATAGGATCGTCGGCGGGTTAAGGAGCGGGCGACGGCTCACACCCTCCCCTCCATCAACTCCGGGGAAAGCCTGACGGCTTCCCCCTCGATAGTGTTCGTCGGGTGGGACAAGGAACGAGTGACGGCTTGCACCCTCCCCTCCCTCAACTTCAGGGCAGTGCGCCACCAACAGAGGCCATGGGGTCGCCCCCCCTCCGGGGCAGCTAGCCGGATCAGGACTCTCAACAAACTCCGGGGCAAGCTGACGAGCTTCGCCCTCGATAAGATTCCCGAGGGGTTAAGGAGCGGGCGACAGCTCGAACCCTCCCCTCCATCAACTCCGGGGCAAGCCCGACAGCTTCGCCCGTGATAGTGTTCTCCATGTGGAATAAGGAACGAGTGACGGCTCGCACCCTCCCCTCCCTCAACTCTGGGGCAGTGCGCCACCAACGGAGGCCGTGAGGTCGCCCCCCTCCCGGGCAGCTAGCCAGATCTGGACTATCAACAGACTCCAGGGTAGGTTGACGAGCTTCATCCTCGATAGGATCGTTGGGGGGTTAAGGAGCAGGCAACGGCTCGAACCCTTCCCTCCATCAACTCCGGGGCAAGACCGACGGCTCTGCCCTCGATAGTGTTTACCGGGTGGGACAAGGAATGAGTGACGCTCGCACCCTCACCTTCCTCAACTCCGAGTCAGTGCACCACTAATGGAGGTCGTGGGGTTGCCCCCCCCCCCCCCCTCCTGAGCAGTTAGCCAGATCCAAACTCTCAACTAACTCCGGGGCAGGCTGACGAGCTTCGCCCTTGATAGGATCGACGGGGGTTAAGGAGCGATCGATGGCTCACACCCTCCCCTCCATCAACTTCGGGGTAAGCCCAACGGCTTTGGCCTTGATAGTGTTCGCAGGTTGGGACAAGGAACGAGTGACGACTTGCACCCTTCCCTCCCTCAACTCCGGGATAGTGAGCCATCAATGAAGGCCGTGGGGAGGCCCCCTCCCGGACAGCTAGCCTGATCCGGACTCTCAACAAACTCCGGGGCAGGCTGACGAGCTTTGCCCTCGATAGGATCGCCGGGGGGGTTAAGGGACGAGCGACGGCTCGCACCCTCCCCTCCATCAACTCTGGGGCAAGCCCAACGGATTCGCCCTCGATAGTGTCTGTCAGGTAGGACAAGGAACGAGTGACGGCTCGCACCTTCCCCTCCCTCAACTCAAGAGCACTGAACCACCAATGGAGGCCGTAGGGTCGCCTCCTCCCTGGCAGCTATCCTTCAAATTTGGATCGGATGTGCAACTTCACAACATTCTCCTTTTCCTCAGCTCTATACTCGTCAGAAGCAGAATGTTGGGGGCATACCCATCCAAAAGCATAATCCGCACAACAAATAGTGAACAAACAACAACAGTAAGGAAAAGTTTCAAATTTCATTTGTAATTTAACTTTTTATAACTCAGGGTCTACCAAAACACAAGACAAGACTTTAGGCTCGGCCCCAGGGCCGACCGTACAACTTCGCCCTAATCTATGATGCCTCGGCTTGGCCGCCACTCCCTTGACCGCCGCCCTCTGGAGCCCGCGCATCCGCCGTGTTGCCTTCTTGACCACCGCCCATCGGGGCCTGCACGTCCACCCGGTCACCATCTCGGTCAACGCCGCTGGGAATCTCTGCCATCTCGGTCTCTAAAGCACCGAAAGCCTCTGCCTCGTCGTCTGATGCCACCGACCGCAGGGTGATGTCGATCTCCATACCTGGGTAGAGCTTCTCCAACCTCGCCTTCGCCCCCTCGAAGCTGGCCTCCACACCTTCATCGAAGCCTTCTGCCCTCATGACCGTCAGCACGGGGAAGAGCTCGTCGTTCTGGTATTGAAGAACGGTTGGGGAAGCTCAGCATTTTGTCGCTCCAACTCGATGATCCTTGCTCCAGTCGCCACTCTCTCTGAGGCCAGCTGCCCCTCGGCGGCGACCCTTCGGGTCTCTTCCTGGCGGTCCCTTTCCTGCAGCTCCCCGACAGCCTTCCCCAGCTTGGCGGTCTCGCCCCTCTGGGCCTGGTAGTCCATATGGACCTTCTCCAGCTTCTTTATGGCATCATTCAGCTTCGCCTCAGTTCCCTTGAGGGCGACCACCTTCCTCTTAAGCGCTACCTCTAGCCGGTTAACCTCTGACGAGTGTCGTTGGAGTGACACTAGAGCAGCAACCGCCTGCAAAGAAGATCAAATAATGAGCATGTGGAATAGAGAAGAGTTTTGGCATCCTGGGCAAAGGACGACATACCTGCATATTGTACCAGATGGGTGTGTCACAGAGGAGTTCGACAACAACCTCTTGCAGGGCCTTTCGGTCCCTCAGCAGCAGGCTATTCTCTGCCAGGCGGGCTGCCACACCGGCCTCATCGAAGACCGACTCCTGGGCCCATACGGGGTAGCACAGCATGATAATTGTCTCCGGCAGAAGGGCGAATATGGCCTCCTTCGTTGACTTGAATGTAGCAAGGGTGGACTTCCAGCTCGGATGGCCAGGCTTCCCCTGCCCGTGAGACGATCATCTGTAGGGCAAGGTCGCCATTGTAGGACGGCTGGTGGTGGTGGACACCGTCGGAGGTCTCGGTGGAGCGACCGAGCCTGTGGAGACAGCAGCAGCAACGGTGGTCGGTGGGCCCTGGCACTCTGCGGTCACGGGGCTGACCGCGGGCTCCTTCGGATCAAGGTCGACTACGCTGCCAGCTGCCACCTTGCTCCGGTGGGGCGGAGGAGCTGAGGCCACAACCTCTTTCCTTGGCTTCTTCAGCCTTTCTCCTTTTTCGATCCGAGCAGTGACAGACGCCTCCAGACTTTGCTTTTGGACCTTGCCATTGCTCGGTGGGGGCATCGCTGATGCCTCCCTCACCCTCCTTATCACTTCCTCCATGGACATGCTCATGGCCGCTCCTGCAAAAAGAGAACAGATCAGGGTGAGCTTTTCAGATGTTTTTTGCAACACACGGAGTACCTTCAAACTAGACGTGCTGGATGACCATCTCGTTCGTGACCAGGTCTTTGAAGACCCTGTTCTCCCTTGGGATCGCCTCTAAGATCCCGGCATTCTCCAAATCGCTTCCCTCCAGGGTAACCTCGGTATTCACTGCAGAATTCAGCGTCCCCCAATTCGACCTCAGAGCCAGGTCCTTCGGAGTCGAGACAAATGCGAATTTCTCCTTCTAGTTCCTGACCTTGCCTGGCAGCCCAAGAACGAGCGTCCTTCTTGTTCTCACGCTGACGTAGTAGTAGTCCTCCATCTTATTCGCCCTAAAGAAATACTGGAAGAACGACAGCGTGGGGATTATTCTGTTAGCGAAGCAGAGCACGAGGAAGCCAACCATCGTGTTGATGGAGTTCGGCGTCAGTTGGAAGAGGGGGATCTTGAGGAAGCGGAGGATGAGAAGAAGATAGGGGTAGAGCGGGAAGCGAAGACCCAGGGCAAAGGTCGGGAAGTATACGCCGACCTCGTAGTCCTGTGGGGAGCAAACCCGCTTATGAGGCTTGGGTAGACGAACTGTGTAGGGGGGCCGGATGTAGCGGGCACAGATCTTTGGGATTTCGGAGGGTGGCAACAGAGACATTTGTGCCAGGATTCCTGCGGGGACCGCAGCCGGGTTCCACCGTCGCCGGTGACCTTGGCGGCCTCGGCGGTCGACTCGGGAGCTTTCCCTTTCTTGGGATCCCTCGTCATCCCCGACGATGAAGCGACGGCTTGATCTACTGCCGTGTCTCCCTCCAGCCCCGACATCAACGGCATCTCTAGCATCACCGGTGCCAACTCAGCGAGGTCACCCCCGCCGACCTCTCTGAAGTGCTGTTCAATATGGGCATTCGAAGAAGAGGAAGATGTGGGAGAAGCGGATGGAGACATCGCTGAAATCAAGAGTGTACCTAGAGAAGTAGAGATGAATAAAGGAAGCTCTGGTGAACGACGACAGTTGACGGCATCTGATCTTGACGATACGAAGGGGGAAGTCCAAAGTTTCGAAAATTCTAACAAAAGTCTCTCCCGCTCCCTCTCCAGTTCTATTTATTAGAAGAGGCAGGCGATCACCACCGTCCGGCATGGACCACGCGACGAGATCCCGGGCATGTCTGGGCTGGCGCCTCGAATTCTCCTACAATCACCTCAGCCACGCGTCATCTGTGTAGGGTTTTAGCAGACCCTTGGGCATAAAAACTGTATTCCCGTCATAAGTCGGACGGAATATAGACATAAAATATGCAGCAAAAAATAAACAACAGTTAATCTAATTAACATGCAGTTAAACATATTAACTTAGCCCTAAGGTACAAGACCCTAAGCCAAGATCTATGCCGACTCGGGATGGATCTGACCATCCCAAGAAGGATCTAATCTACTGTGATTAAATTAAACTAATGCCAATAAAACACATACCCAGAATCTCAACCCTGGGTCGGACAAGATGTTCCGCACCGTCTTCCGAGCCGCTCCCCATCCCAAGCCGAGCCGCTCCTCGAACCGCTCCTCGAACCGCTCCACATCCCGAGGCGAGCAATCCTCATGTCGCCGAGCCAACCACGCGTCGAAGAAAGTTTCACGCAAGTGAAAGCCTTCACCAAGATTTCGGATCCGAATCCGAACTCCTTCGTGGCTTTGCTAGATCCCTTCAGGAGTAAGGCAAAAATATAGGGAGAAGAAGAATTAATTTAAGCTTAGATCCGAGCGTGCTCCAACATTTACGGGAGCCGCTCAGATCTGGAGCTTGGGACAACTTTGGAGGAAGGGGAAGGCCCCTATTTACATAGGCGGCTGACTCTCCCCTTTTCCGCACAACCGATGTGGTACTATTAGATGGAGTTAATAAATTCAATTTAGTTTGTCTTTCAAAAAGGCCAAACTTTCGTGAATTTTAACTCTCTTATCGTTGAGCTTCATGATTGATACAACCTATCCATTCGAAGGGTGTTCAACGGTGAACTCATAGGAAAAAACGACGAGTTATTCGGAGTCCGTTGAACCCTCCAATTGATCGCCCAAAGTTCAGCCCAAGGCTTGTTTTTCGCAAAAACTGAGCCGTCAAAACTGCTCTGCCCTAGGTTCAGAAAATCTGCTCTGCGGGACCCACCAGGCCAGCTGGGCGAGCCCAGACCAGGCCAGAACCTGGTCGGGGGCACGACCAGTCTGGCACGCCCAGCCAGGGCGCCTGGGCAGGCCCGCCTGGGCGCCCAGGCCCAGGCGGGCTGGGCACCCTGGGCTGGACGCCCTGGCTCTGCTTGGGTCTGGTCAGGCGCCCAAGTCAGAGCCAATCTGGCCTGGGTCAGCCTGATCTGATCCGTTCTGTTCCATTGAGCAGTTTTGTACATAACTTGGGCATCTGGCGTCCGATTTGGACACCGTTCAAACCTGGGCGTAGACCGGGACATTCCCGTCTTACTCGTGAACTTTTCCTTGCGTTTATATCATTAAATATTGTCGTAAAATATTTACGACACATTTAATCCGGTTTGCATCAAATGCAAAATAGTCCCTATCTAATCTTAAATTATTATATTGCATCAAATGCAATTATTCCATCCCTTGCATCAAAATGCAAAATATTCTCCCTAACTAATTTCTACCTATTACTAGACGAAGGTCGCACTCTGTGTGTGACCCTACGGCCTGACCCTACTACAGGTTGGGCTCGAAGCCCTATACGATAGTGACCACGAGCAGTGGCTGCCGTCCCTGTTTCAGAATCATAATAATGTGGTTAGCTCATCAACTTGAGAATTGTCGGGACCACCCTGACCGTGTCTGTGATGAGTTCTGCAGTTATAGTCTCTTCGTCTAAACTATGTCGTGTAGATCAAGTCTAGGGTACGGTCAAACTGTCAACCCCAATAACTTGACTCCGGTTAGTTTCTATCGATCTTTAGTCAACTAATGTTGGACTTCTTCCAACATACTCTGCGCAGAGATTTTACTAAAGACCGAACTAACTCTACGACATTAACTCCCATTGACCGGGAGAGACGAATCCTCTCTTGGTCATTACTCTCCTCGTACGCTTCAAGTGACACCCAATCAAACACCTTTCGACAGGCCTGGCCTCGAAGCTAGGTCAGTGATCTAAGTGGCACCGTTCACGCACAGGTTCGTAAAATGACCTCAAGTCAAAAGACCAACTTGCCTATCATCACTAAGAGTTATCATTGACAGGTTGGTCAATATAACCATATGATAACTCTTGTGGATCGTTCAGTGAACTCATTCTCTAATGAGCACATGTGTCTCGTCTTCGACTTCGCCAAGTCGAACGATCATGAGATCATCGCCACCGCTAAACAGGTGAAGACTAAGACACAATGGTCTATCCGATGTTTCGATATCCTTGTCTCGAAACATCTACGACCACGAACCCTTTTAGACTTATGCTACAGACGGTCAAACATTTCTCCATGATCGAGATACTCATCTCGATACATGTTTGACCTTGCATAAAGTCTCAGGACTTTACCTAAGTTAATATCTCATGTTTACTACATTATAACTTAGATAAATTATTACCAAACAGCTTATTGTTATTTCGAACAAGATGTTTTTGCTATTCACACAGAGATAAATAGCCTCGAGGGCATCATCTCTCTACATCTCCCACTTGCACTCAGGCCCATTTATCTCGGTATCTTATACCGTTTTTACATATAAGTTTTCCCGACTTCATGTGGTAGAGTCTTTATGAGTGGATCTGCTAAAACAGTCTACCGTATAGACTTAAGAGGTTTCTATGTTCATGTTAGACCAACCATTTGAATCTCATTCAAATAATTCACTTGGTCTTTCGGAATCCATAATATTTTATTTCATTGGATCTTATCCAGTTCATCGTACCTTACGATAATAATTTTAAATTAGTTACTGGTCATTTCAAATGGCTCATATCTATTTCTGATAAAGTGTCAAACCTTTTGATTACTTTGTCAAAATAAATGTTCCATCCCTTTAATACCTCGCATGTAATTTATACGCTCCCACTGACCTTGAAAACTTTCTTGCTAATTCATGTAAATTGGTTCGTCTAAATCATATTTAGAAAAACGAACTTATAAGTGAATGCTCCAATTTTCATGGTCAACATGAGCGTTTACATCGAGTTTGGTCCGAGTAGATCTGTACATATCTGCTGGCGAAAACGGTTTCATCATAATCCGTTTTATAGGAATTAGGATGAAAACCGTTTTCGACCAACATGATTGTACTTCACTATTTTCTTTCTGCACCATTCTTTCAACTTAAAGATTTACTTACAGAAAGTGAGGAAACATTTTCCTTAGGTACGTAAACTAAATTCCAAAATTTATTTATGCACACGGACCTATTCTGATTGCATCAAGTTATAAATCGGAGTTACTACTCCGAATTTCATCCTAGAAGTTGACTAAGTCATCATCAATTATGATGTCTGACTCGACTCTTCGTCTCACGAGATTCGAGTAATTATACAACTTTTTAATGATTGATTTAATGAATATCTTATTGATAATGTCCTCATAGAACATTATCAAACCCTAGGCATTACTATCTGGGACTTAACCCATAGGGAGGACTTAACTCAGAGTCACTTGCAATGGATCACACCAAGTCTAACTAAGTGTGATTCATACCTTTTAACACACCGATGTGTTAACAAACTTGACCTGAGAGAAAATTATATTTTCTTTTAATTACGCAAGATTTTATATAGCTAAGTATTTGACCATTCGATCTAATCGAATCAGTTTAAATACTTTTATCATTTCGTTCTTTATTTTATCAGACTTGTGTTTCATCAAGCACACGTGTCTTAATAGAATATAAGAATAACTTATTTTGGTTAATCTAGACTCGGGTACATCAGTATGTACAAGGCTGAGTTCGACAACTCATTCTCTCACTGTCTTACAGATGGGTTTCGGCCATTATATCTAAGAGGATAAGATTCACAAGTGTCCATAGACTTCATAATACGAGAGGTCAGACCCCCTCTTTATGTGACTTGTGAAGCTTAGTCTCTCGATACGGCCTAGTCTATTTTGCCATATAAGTTTGCTACTATCTTGTGTATTTATATATTAACATTTAATATATATATTATTGTTATACATTTTACTCATTGCTTCAGAAGCAATGTGACGACATTCGTCAAAATATATCAACCTTTTGTATAACCATAATTATGAAATCGTGACATCAAAATATGTCACATTTTCATTTCCTCCTAATTATGCCTTTACTAATGATAAATTAAACTATTTAACTCGATTGACTTTCCGGAGTGCCTTCTTCCTTTTCTAAATCATATTTAGATATTAAATAGCCCAACATAAATGAATAGCTATGCAAGCATCTCATGTATCCAAACGCTTGAGCTTTGCAACCTTGAGTGTAGCTCAACAAGTTGCTCGTCTCAAGATCCGGTCGAGATGCATAGTCTTGCACCGCTCATGCACTCGTATTCGACTCAAACAGTTTGACTGAATTCTCGAACTTTGCGGATCAAAATTGTTTTTCCATACAACCTTGAGTGTAGCTCAACAAGTTGTAGGGAGAAACCTACTTCGAATATCCTATATGTTCAAGCTGCCTCATATAGAGGCGAGTGACATGTAGCGTGAATTTATTTGTTTGACCCAGAACTTAATGAAATCATATTAAGTCTGTTCATTAAGAAGGTCATTTTAATGTCAACAAGAATATAGTTTAATTCTATCAATTAGAATTTAACTTGATATTCTATTAATCAACCTATTTGACCAGTTAACTTATTTCATTAAAATATTATATTTTGATTCCATTTGTAAACGTAGAACTTACCCTAGTTTAGCATATGTTCAATATTAAATATAGGTAGATTGGATTTAATCCATCTATACCCTCCCACTATTTTCATGATCATTTTAAGCTTTAATAATGAACGATTTAATCAAATTAAATTAATGGGTAAGAGCTCCAATCACCTTGAGCCTAACAACCTCGATGTATTCACGAAAAATTGCTTGACTCTGTAATCGGAAGATGACTCTTCATTGATCATATCAGATATGAGTCTCTTATCGGTTTTTACCCATAGCCATTTGTGATCATGAGTGTGCTCATCCAAATCACAATGTCTAGTCTAGTCGGACCCTTGTTTTCGTGTCTAGCCTGACTTGCCCCGGTGCTCGGTGTATTCACGAGACGTCGGTTTGGGTCAGTTCTTAGACTACATCATATGTGTTTAAGAAATTGGTTTCTATAAGATTGACATGTCACAGCTTGAGTGCAGCTCAACAACTGAAACATGGGCCCTATAGTTGCCAACCCCTAAAACAAGGAGGGCTACGGCTAATCTTGAAGAAGATCATTAACGTATTTGACTTAGATATAGTCCAGGGTGTCATACAATCATGATTCGCGTCATTGCGGTCCAGCGGAACACGGCCAGGGAATTGACTAAGCCAGGATCACTTATCCCTTAGACTAGCTAGGGTGATCCAACAAACTTAGCCAAGCACATTGACTGGATCATGGTCTATTGAATGAAGCTTGTCATTTTTATATGCGTGCCATAGACTAAAAAGCTTTTATTAACCACTAATTAGTCCTATCAACTAGTTGAATCCTTAAATTCAAAATTTTAAGATTTGTTTAATAACTTTTATTAAATCCTTATCAACTATAAGGTTCACGTACTATCCTAATCGTTATTAGGATTTTAATAAATTTATTAACAACGCTAAAAGCGAAGTCCTTTAATGAGAATTAATTTCATAACAATTAGAATTAAAATTTTCATTAAAGGGACTACCCTAATCAGGAATTAGGTCTTAAAGTGTTGTTAATGTTTTATTAAAACATAGCATGTCATTAGAATTTATCTCATAAATTTTAACGAGTTCTTTAATGGCTAACCTAAGAGGGTTGTCTTGTGTTATCAAATAAGGGACAAGATGACATATCCATTAACATTAAGTTACACTAATTTTATCGCATAAAAGAAAAGTGTACAACTATTTAACAATTAAATAGAATAATGTTTATCAAATAAATAAGTTTAGCATGCATACTTAAATTTAACATTTAAATTTAAAAATATGATTTTTAAAACATTTTATTTTATCTCATAAAAATAAAAAACTTGTTTTAAAAGATCACAAAATTTGCATGCTACTTAAAATATTTATCGCATAAAAATTTTAAACATTTAAAATCAGTTTTAAAAATATCACATAAATTTAAAACTTCATTTAATAAATTTCATGCTTAAAATTTTATCATATAAAATGTTTAACCATCTAAATCATTTTAAACTTATCGCATAAAGGTTTAAAGTTTTAAAATCAGTTTTAAATTATCATATAAATTTAAAACATCATTTTAAAAATTTCATGTTTAAAATTTTATCTTATAAAATATTTAAACATCTAAAATATTTTTAAAATTTCGCATAAGTTTAAAGAAACATTTTAAAAGGCATCTAAAACATTTTAAAAAAATTATCTCATAACTTTAAAACATTTTAGAAGTATTTTAAAAGCATTTCAATGTTTAATAAAATAGCAGTGCTAGATCGTTACGCAAACCTGGCTCTGATACCACTGTAGGGTTTTAGCGGACCCTTAGGGCATAAAAACTCTATTCCCGTCCTAAGTCGGACGTAACATAGACATAAAATACGCAGCGAAAAAATAAACAACAGTTAATCTAATTAACATGCAGTTAAACATTTTAACTTAGCCCTAAGGTACAAGACCCTAAGCCAAAATCTATGCCGACTCGGGATGGATCTGACCATACCAAGAAGGATCTAACCTACTGCGATTAAATTAAACTAATGCCAATAAAACACATACCCGAAATCTTAACCCTGGGACGGGCAAGATGTTCCGCACCATCTTCCGAGCCGCTCCCCGTCCCACGCCGAGCCGCTCCTCGAACCGCTCCGCATCCCGAGGCGAGCAATCCTCATGTCACCGAGCCAACCACGTGCCGAAGAAAGTTTCATGCGAGTGAATGCCTTCGCCAAGATTTCGAATCCAAACCCGAACTCCTTTATGGCTTTGCTAGAGCCGTTCAGGAGTAAGGCAGAAATATAGGGAGAAGAAGAATTAATTTAAGCTTAGATCCGAGCGTGCTCCAACATTTATGGGAGCCGCTCAGATCTGGAGCTTGGGACGACTTTGGAGGAAGGGGGAGGCCCCTATTTATATTGGCGGCTGACTCTCACCTTTTACGCACAACCGATGTGGGACTATTAGATGGAGTTAATAAATTCAATTTAGTTTGTCTTTCAAAAAGGCCAAACTTCCGTGAATTTTAACTCTCTTATCATTGAGCTTCATGATTGATGCAACCTATCAATTCGAAGGGTGTTCAACGGTGAACGCATGGAAAAAATGGCGAGTCAATCGGAGTCTGTTTGACCCTCCAATTGATCGCCCAAAGTTCAGCCCAAGGCTTGTTTTTCGCAAAAACTGAGCCGTCAAAACTGCTCTGCCATATGTTCAGAAAATCTACTCTGCGGGACCACCAGGCCAGCTGGGCGCGCCTGGCCCGGGCCTGGGCTTGGCGCCCAGGCGCCTGGGCACCCAGGGCGCCTGGGCAGGCCCGCCTGGGCCTGCGCCCACGTGCCTGGGCGCCTGGGTGCCCGGGCCCTGGCAGGGGCGCCGGAACGGGGTCTAGGCCGGGCGCCCAGGCCCAGGCGGGCTGGGCACCGTGGGCTGGACGCCCTGGCTCTGCCTGGGTCTGGCCAGGCGCCCAGGTCAGAGCCAATCTGGCCTCGGTCAGCCTGATCTGATCCATTCTGTTCCATTGAGCTGTTTTGTGGATAACTTGGGCATCTGGCGTCGGATTTGGACGCCATTCGAACCTGGGCGTAGACCGGGACATTCCCGTCTTACCCGTGAACTTTTCCTTGCGTTTATATCATTAAATATTGTCGTAAAATATTTACGACACATTTAATTCGGTTTGCATCAAATGCAAAATAGTCCATATCTAAGCTTAAATTATTATATTGCATCAAATACAATTATTCCATCCCTTGCATCAAAATGCAAAATATTCACCCTAACTAATTTCTACATATTACTAGACGAAGGTCGCACTCTGTGTATGACCCTACGGCCTGACCCTACTACAGGTTAGGCTCGAAGCCCTTTACGGTAGTGACCACGAGCAGTGGCTGCCGTCCCTGTTTCATAATCATAATAATGTGGTTAGCTCATCAACATGAGAATTGTCGGGACCACCCTGCCCGTGTCTGTGATGAGTTCTGCAGTTATAGTCTCTTCGTCTAAACTATGTCATGTAGATCAAGTCTAGGGTACGGTCAAACTGTCAACCCCAATAACTTGACTCCGGTTAGTTTCTATCGATCTTTAGTCAACTAATGTTGGACTTCTTCCAACATACTCTGCGCAGAGATTTTACTAAAGACCGAACTAACTCTACGACATTAACTCCCATTGACCGGTAGAGACGAATCCTCTCTTGGTCATTACTCTCCTCGTACGCTTCAAGTGACACCCAATCAAAGACCTTTCGACAGGCCTGGCCTCGAAGCTAGGTTAGTGATCTAAGTGGCACCGTTCACGCACATGTTCGTAAAATGATCTCAAGTCAAAAGACTAATTTTCCTATCATCACTAAGAGTTATCATTGACAGATTGGTGAATATAACCATATGATAACTCTTGTGGATCGTTCAGTGAACTCATTCTCTAATGAGCACCTATGTCTCGTCTTCGACTTCGCCAAGTCGAACGATCATGAGATCATCGCCACCGCTAAACGGTGAAGACTAAGACACAATGGTCTATCCGATATTTCGATATCCTTGTCTCGAAACATGTACGACCACGAACCCTTTTAGACTTATGCTACAGACGGTCAAACATTTCTCCATGATCGAGATACTCATCTCGATGCATGTTTGACCTTGCATAAAGTCTCAAGACTTTACCTAAGTTATTATCTCATGTTTACTACATTATAACTTAGATAAATTATTACCAAACAGCTTACTGTTATTTCGAACAAGATGTTTTTACTATTCACACAGAGATAAATAGCCTCGAGGGCATCATCTCTCTACAATCTGTTCAACGGATGGATGCCTCGAACTCTCCCCATCGCCGAATCACCATCATGATTCCTAAGATTCGGTGGTCAGAATTAATTGAATGCCGCTGACCCGCCCTCGTCCAGTGGGAATATGATTCGTCATCCAAGTTGAAGCTGGGCTGGCTGCGTCGAGCTCGACTGACGGGTGCAATTGTTATGCCCTAAAGGCCGGTCCATAAAGTTGAGGCCCATATGCACTGGAAGCCCAAGCAAACACCTCACCGACTCTCTTGATGGGGCACTTGCCGAGCTGATCGCCTCAACCCCGAGAAGCTTGCTTCACCCTGCCTCAAGCTTGCCTCCAAGGCCCACCAAGAAGCCTGCCGAAGCCACCTACAAGCTTGCCATGCCAAGGACCAGATCGCCTACCCTCCGCAAGAAGCATCATCCAGAGGATCCGAGCTTGATCACCGATCTATGGCTCGTCCCTGAGGGCAACCAAGCACAAATATCTCTGACATGGTGACGTGGACTCACCCGTCCTCCATTAATGTCCGGGGTTAATGGCGAGAACTGACGGCCACCACTCGTGTCTCATTAATTCTCCTGACACCCCCTGATACCATTAATGCGGTAAATATTACTGACACAGCCCCAGCACTCAAGTTCCAGCAAGGATGATCCGACAGCTGACAAGTCGGTGGGCAACCGCCTCTCAGCCCTATAAATACCACCCCTCACGCCTCCATAGAGGGGGTTGTGAAATTGTTCGTCAGTAAAATTCTCTAACTCATTTCAATATCCAAGGTCAGATATCTTCCATATATCTGTGCCTTCCTCATAAGCCCATCACACTTCGCCGATCTGTCTTAAGGTCGCCAAGTCTGCCCGGCGCCCAACTTTTACGTCACCGGCTGACTTAGGCATCGGAGGGGCCACGGGCTGATAGCCAGCCCAGCCTTTCTGACCCGTTGTTGATCCTTGCAGGGAGCTCGCCTCAGCTACCGGGAGCAGGCGACCATTAGGCGATCTCTGGGCGACCTTAGACCATTCACCTCCGAAGCGAGCTCCGAGTCGTGCGAACCTCGCCATCACCCAAAAACCTGCAAATCATTGTACCAGTAATTCCCACTACTGCAAATTTTATTGTATCCAGATCTGACCCGCAACAGTATTGATATAAATTAAACGTCGCCGTGAATCAGTGCATTGTGCACGGTAAAGTAATCAGCATTTTGTATGTTACGTGTTGCAAAATTTTAATTCAGCTGTAAGACAACTAAAGGTTTCGAAAGATCTTTAGATGGGGTTACTAACCGATCGATTATTATACAAAATTGAGATTAAGCGCTAGAAAGTACTGCCATCCCGGTGAAACAAGAACTACGCAGTCTTTGAACCGTACTCGTTGGCCGCCGTTGTTATAACTTAATCGTTATCTATCTATATGAGTTGATCAAACGGAACCAAATCTCTATACAATTTACATCACCATATTTTTCTTCTGTGACTTCGACCGTAGAAACTCGGTCAACACCACCTAAGGATATATAAGATATATAGCTGCGCCAATGGGAAGAACCCTAATCACTGCATATTGCTGTTGGTGTCGAGTACCTACGAGGTCAAAATGAAATGATATATAACATAGCTGTGCCAATGGGAAGAACCCTAATCACTGCATATTGCTGTGGTGTCGAGTACCTACGAGGTTAAAATAAAATTCACACAGAGAGAGATATATATAGAAAACAACTATTTGCACCCCTACTCATAGGGGTGCAATGTCCTTTTTTATCTAAAATTGATAGCCACATGTACTCTCTCTCTCTCTTCCCAACCTAATTTTTCCATTTAAAGTTAGAATTTGCACAAAATACAATATGCACCCCTATGCATAGGGGTGCATATAGCAATTCCCTATATATATATGCAATGAACAGTGAATAGGCTAGTACATGGATCCAAGGAAGTGAGGGCTACGTGGGGATATCTACTCCACCAGTTGCTTTTCTTTTTTTCTTTTTTTTTATATTATTAAAAAATGAAGAATGAAAAATGAAAAAAAAAATGATGGTGACGTTTATAATAGCTCACAAGAAAAACAGTACGTTTTGTTTGCTGGATTCAGGATTCATGTTCACGTGTGACGTGTCTACTTCACGTACTTCCTAGCGATAGAAGTGTTGGTGAGCGTGATGACTCGTTGACCAGGTCGGCCTTGTTTGGCAATTGTAGGGTTCGCACTTCGCACACTGTTTGGGTTTGGTTCGAAAGGTACATTGGTTCTAGCAGCATGTGCCTTTAGCACACCGTTTGGGTTTAGCAATCTTTTTATTTTCGTTCTGCTTCTGTACAAAGTAAGTGGGCCCTCATGGTAGGGAGCTGGTCATGCTTCTCGCATGAGGAGAGTATTCTAGGGGTGTGCGTAAAGAGGGATTGGCCTTCTTCAACAACTTTGACAATGCATTCAGTAGCAGAAACTATTGAGGACCCCAATTATTATTCCTTGATTGCGGAGTCATTACTCAGAATTGCCTCAATAATCAAATGATTCGTGGGAGCTGATTACACTAAATGAAAACCAATTCAAGTGAACTGGAACCAACTAGAACGAAGGGGAAAAAAAACTAGGTACAAAAAACTGGAAAGTGACAAGGGATAAAATGCAAAATAGGAGAAAGAAATTTCATTAATTATCTTCTCATACTCTTCATACATCGACTTTGGGTTTTTTTTATAAATCCCAAGTTTTATGATAATTTTCGTCTCTTAAAAATTGATATGAGCCAACGGACTGTGGTCCAGCAACATTGTCATCGCTTCCCGACGGGACAGCCAGTGATCGATCCATGTTGGGTGCAGACCGTCCGTGCGCCTTTAGCTAGCTTTTCGGTGTCATCTCTTTAACCATATTTTCTAGAAAGTTATTGGAAAAAAAGAGATGTGGAAAATTGATTAAATGATCTGCATGTTTGTTGAGGAGGAAGAAGTTGAAAACTCCAGTTAGTTAGATAACAAAATCAGTTAAAAAATCTCATGTGTTTGTTGAGAAAAACTTCTAGCTATTTGGAGTTTAACAGATGTGGTTCTATCTCAGTATCCGTGAGTTAGTCGACTAATGCTTGCATTAATCCACTAATACACAATCAACATTTTGGCATGTCTTTGGATTAGTCAACTAATAACTCCAATTGGTCGACTAATGTCAGAATATATTCAGTTGATATCCAGATACCACTCAATAGCTAAGGAGTTAGTCAACTAATGCCCGCACAGTGGTCAACAATTACGGAATCATATTCTGGCATGTCCTTGGGTTAGTTGACTAATACTTCCTTTGATCGACTAATACAGAATCCGATTCTGGCATGCACTTGGATTAGTCAACTAATACCTACTAGTTGACTTATACAGAATCAATATTTTAGTCTGTCCTTAAATTAGTCGACTACTAATTCTAACTAGTCGACAAATATAGAATCATTACATTGGTACGTTTTGGATTAGTCGACAAAGACTTCCACTAGTCGAATAATACAGAATTAGCAATTCTTTGAATTCACAACTATTTAAATCATCAAAAGATCAGTTAAGGTGTTAAGACAAGATCTAAAGCTGATGCTTGAATGCACGAGCTCCCAACATTATCCCACCTATTAAATTTGACCTGCAAGGTCAAATTTTGGGAAATATTTTTACAAGCTCCAAGTAATTTTCGTAGGTGTCCTCATTGGTTCTTTGTGTTTGTTGGGTATTGACTTTTTCTCACTTGGTTTTGATGATGAGCAAACATAAATACTTGTGACTAATTCCCTCTCTGCAGTTAATTCATTGCATAATCCATTCATGAAGATCAAAGTGCAATGAATAACAATCAAATATCAATCAAAGCTCGTAGAGTTGATTGGGTGATCAAAGTTAAAGAATGAAGCCTCAAGAAGACTTCAAGTTCATTCAAGAGAAAGAAGAGAAGAAAAAACTCAATGTAATATTTTTATTCTCTTGTTACTTTCTCATTAGAATGTAGCCTTGAAGTAGAATATTCTTGGAGAACTCACACTTCAATCAATCTAGCCTAGGAATCCATTAGAACTCATTTCCTAGGACTCTAACTTTAAATTCTCTAACATGTGCATTTTAGACTTCCGACATGCGACTGAAGAACAATTTACAGGCGCATGTCTCCATAAGAGCGCCTGAGATTTATTCTATCGTCGTCTGTAATGCACACGTTTTGACATAATATTTTGGGCCTTTTTTTCTTAACTTTCAACAGTTGGCTGCTGTGTTGAGAGATGTATGCCCTCGTGGCAATTTATCTATGTAAAACATCTCGTTCAGGAATGAAAGTATGCTTTGTGTTATCAATTGTCTAAGTATTTTGTTATTATGTTTTCATTGAATTACTTAGATTATTCCCTTAGACTCAAAGTAAGGTAATGCACGTATCTAGATTGAGATCTCAATTATGAGAAGTGTCTGATCGATAGGAGCTTGAGACTTAAAGAGTTCATGATCATAGATGCGTCGAGAAAAGGATATCGGTACATTGGACAGACCATTGTGTCTGTGTCTTGATGACATCATAATCATTCGACCTCGTAAATTCGGAGACGAGACACATGTGCTCATTGGAGAATATGCGTCCACTGAACGACCCAATAAAAGGTTATCAAATAGTTAACATTAACTAAACTATCATTGATAACTCTCTAATGATGAAAGGTAAGTTGTTCCTTAAGACTTGAGGTCATTGTACAAACATGTGCATGAATGGTGTCACTTAGATCTATGATCTAGCTTCGAGACAAGGCCTGCTGAAAGGTCTTAGGTTGGGTGACATTTGAAGCATACGAGGTGAATAGTGATCAAGAGAGGATTCGTCTCTTCCGTTCATAGGAAGTTAGTGTCACAGGCTCAGTACGGTTCTTGGTAAAAACGTTGGCCAAGGTATGGTGTTGGAAGTACAACATATATATACCAAAGACAGAATAATGCTGGCCAGTGCTATCTACTAGGGTTGACAATTTACCATAACCTAGGCTATACAATGAAATAATTATGACGAAGGGACTAAAACTACATTATTCATCATAGACACAGCCAGAGTGATCCTGACGACACTTTAGTCAATGGGTCAATCACGTAATTATGATACCGAAGCAGGAACGACACTTGCGGCTCGTTGTCACTGTCATCTATGGGTTTCGAGCCCCAACCTGTAGTAAGACCAGGCTATATGGTCTCACATCGAGTAGGATTTACGTTTTAGTAATAGGAAGAATTTAAACAGGAATGCATCTGCTACATTGGAATATTTTAGCTCACAAACAAGTTGTGAGATTAAACCAAGGAGTTTAGCATTTGGGACTTTATATATGATGCATGATTAAAAATTGGTATTATATTGACAATGATGCATATGATCGAAGGAGACTTCCTGGGAAAATCACAGGAAGAACTCGCGCTCAAATCGGAGCTTAAACGAGCTCGGAAACGCAAAAACAACAAAGAAAAGGAGTAAAGAGGGCTAGTGGGTCTGACCCGGGCCTGGCAGGTCAGACCCACCAGGGGATAGCGGGCGGGACCGACCCGCGGCCTAAGCCTGTGTGAGGTGCACGCGAGCGGCGCCCGCGTGGGGCCTGCGCAGGGCCCGCGTGCGCTGTGCACGGACGGCGCTTAGCGTGGGTGCATGCCACGCAAAGCGCACAGATCACACCATGTGGCGCGATCTGCATGCACAATAGCGTATGCCCAGTTTTTTCTCGCAATGCGTGCTTTTGCTGTTTTGTTCGTAAATCCGATTTTGAAAATTGCTTTCGACATTTAAAGGCTCAAATGATATCAGAATTGGACGCCATTTTTCCTATGCGATCGTTGTTACGAGATCTTCGATTTGATTTATTATTTCAAAATCGAAGCTTAGAAATGGATTTATGGTTAATTTAAGAAGTTAGAACTTCTATAAATTTAAAAATAAGATCACATATGATTAGTACCATATTACTCGTAGTAGAGGAGGATGGGTCGGCTCCCTATATAAATAAGAGGCAGCCCTCCTCATTAAAACTCGAATCAAGTCTTTGATTCGAGAAGCTCTAAAAAGTTTTGAGCATGCTCGATCTAAAACTTAAAATTATTCCCTTCTTCTAAAATTCTTCCGATCCTTCGTTCGAGTCCTAGCTAGACGGCGAGAAGGTTTGGATCTGACCCAAAGTCTTTGACAAGGATCGTACTCAAGTGAAACTTTCTTCGGTGAGTGATTGGCTCAGAGGCGCGGTGTTGGCTTGCTTCGGGTGGTCCAGTCTTGGAGGTGTGGAGGCAGCTTGCTTCGGGGATTGAAAGAAAGTTGCTGAAAACGACGCTTCATATTCTGCGGAAACGAAGCTCTCTGTATGTTATTTTTATACTTTCATATATTGTTGCAGTAGTTTAGATCTATCTTTTGAGTTGGTCAGACCCACCCCAATATAGTAGATTTTCCTGGCTAGTGTTTATTAATTCATTAGGGCTTCTATCGTCCGTCCGATGTAGGAAGAGCATAGATTTAATTTCTTGGCTTTCATCATAGGGCAAATTCTGAAATGGGTCACCTTCATAAAATTGGGTCAAATTGCTAGGATTGCATAGGGTTGATGATACATGAATGCACAAAATCAACGGATTACATTTTGCATCTACTGTGAAAATGAAATTATTGGAGCCAGCATTGCTGTTGACAGGCCCTATATGCTCACTGTTTTGTGCTTGGTGATATGGGCATGTTACAATGGATCGCCATAAGAATCTGAAATTTTTTCTACACTTGGGCCTGGCTGACAGAGCCTATCTGCTCATGATGTTGCCAAATTTTTTGGCTTGCATCATTGAAATTACTCTCAGCAAATGGCAACCTAGTTCATCACAGAAATTAGCCGAAAAATCATAGAATTGCTTGTAGGTATACCTCAGCAAGGATCAATCAAAGCCGAGCAGACAAAACCCCCAAACACTGGCAGATCCCAATGGCAAGGGCACTCCCGCGAGATCAGAAACGCTGATAGGCGGCAGCCCTAGATTCCACGGGAAGAAGAAACCAAGCTCAGCAACAGCAGATCCATGGCTTCAAGGTCACCTCAGCGTAGATCATGCCTTAGATGAACCGCTTGCAACCCAATTGATCACCATGGAGCTTGCCGTACCGGTAGCTAGGGTTTGAGCACGGAGCAAGCGAGGCGAAACAGGAACGGAGCAAGCGAGGCGACGCTTGATCCTGGCGGTAGGGTTTGAGCCCGGAGGAAGAGAGGCGAAAATGGAACGAGGGGAGGTGAGCGTATGGCGCCGGGACCCACGAGAGGATGAGAAAAGCAGCGAAATCCCGTCGTTTCGAGGGGAATCGAGAATCGCCGTCAAGCGCTGCCAGCGGGGATTGGGAATATCGATCCCCCGAAACCCCAAACGAACGCCTTTTGAGAAAACAGGTCGGTTTTCTCGCGCTACAGTGCGCCCTACAGTGTTATTTGCGGGATTCCCTCTCAAAACACCTCAAAAGAACAAGCCCCAAGCGATAGAAGTGTTGGTGAGCGTGATGACTCGTTGACCAGGTCGGCCTTGTTTGGCAATTATAGGGTTCACACTTCGCACACTGTTTGGGTTTGGTTCGAAAGGTACATTGGTTCTAGCAGCATGTGCCTTTAGCACACCGTTTGGGTTTAGCAATCTTTTTATTTTCGTTCTGCTTCTGTACAAAGCAAGTGGGCCCTCAGGGTAGGGAGCTGGTCATGCTTCTCGCATGAGGAGAGTATTCTATCGGTGTGCGTAAAGAGGGATTGGCCTTCTTCAACAACTTCGACAATGCATTCAGTAGCAGAAACTATTGAGGACCCCAATTATTATTCCTTGACTACGGAGTCATTACTCAGAATTTCCTCAATAATCAAATGATTCGTGGGAGCTGATTACACTAAGGGTGTGTTTGGTTAGTGGGAAAAGGAAGGAAAAGGATGGAAAATAAGAAGGAAAATGATTTTCCATTGTTTGGCTTGTAAGAAAAGTGAAAAGAAAAAGAAAATGAAGGAAAAGAGTGGAAAATAAATAATAAAACTTTTCTTTCAACTTTTGTGTTTTGCTTGAAAAATTCGTGCATTATGAACGAATTTTTCTAATCGCTTGCAAATTACTTCCAATGTTTTCATATAATTTGTTAATGAATTTTTTTTGAAAATCATGAATATTTAAATTATTTTTATTCATGAACTTGTTCAAAAAATTCGCAAATAATTCGTGTAATTTTCGTGTTTTGCTTGAAAAATTCGTGCATTATGAACGAATTTTTCTAATCGCTTGCAAATTACTTCCAATGTTTTCATATAATTTGTAAATTATTTATGTACTATTTAATATCACATTATTTATGAATCATGATATTTGTATGGTTAGATAATTATTTGTTAGAAGTCGTAATTTATTTGCTAACTTTCTGAATTTATCAGAACAACTAACAAATTTTTAATTTATTATGAGACTAAAATACCTCTTAAATTTTTTAAACAAATTATTTATAAAGTTAGCAAATACACCTCTTAAATTATTTAGCAAAACACCTCTTAATTTTTTTCGTTTTGAATTAATAACATAATGGAAGAAATTTCCTTATTTTCCTTTGAACTTTCATCAAAATTTTCTTTGGCAACCAAACATGAGAAAGAATCTAATTTCATTTTCATTTCACTTTTCTTTCTTTTTCATTTTCATTTCACTTTTCTTTCATACATTTTCTTTCAATCCAAACGCACCCTAAATGTAAACCAATTCAAGTGAACCTGAACCAACTAGAACGAAGGGGGAAAAATAGGTACAAAAACTGGAAAGTGACAAGGGATAAAATGCAAAATAGGAGAAAGAAATTTCATTAATTATCTTCTCATACTCTTCATACATCGACTTTGGGTTTTTTTATAAATCCCAAGTTTTATGATAATTTTCATCTCTTAAAAATTGATATGAGCCAACGGACTGTGGTCCAGCAACATTGCCATCGCTTATCAACGGGACAGCCAGTGATCGATCCCTGTTGGATGCAGACCGTCCGTGCGCCTTTAGCTAGATTTTCAGTGTCATCTCTTTAACCATATTTTCTAGAAATTTATTGGAAAAAAAGAGATGTGGAAAATTGATTAAATGATCTGCATGTTTGTTGAGGAGGAAGAAGTTGAAAACTCCAGTTAGTTAGATAACAAAATCAGTTAAAAAATCCCATGTGTTTGTTGAGAAAAACTTCTAGCTATTTGGAGTTTAACAGATGTGGTTCTATCTCAGTATCCGTGAGTTAGTCGACTAATGCTTGCATTGATCCACTAATACACAATCAACATTTTGGCATGTCTCTGGATTAGTCAACTAATAACTCCAATTGGTCGACTAATGTCAGAATATATTCAATTGATATTCAGATACCACTTAATAGCTGCGGAGTTATTCAATAGCTACGGAGTTATTCAACTAATGCATGCACATTGGTCAACAAATACGGAATCATATTCTGGCATGTCCTTGGGTTAGTTGACTAAGGGCCTGTTCTTTTGTAGGAAAGTATAATTAGGAAAGTTTAGAATTTGGGAATCTGATGAGAGAGAAATTGTGTGTAGTGTGTTCTTTTGTTGGAAAGTGGGATTGGATTGTGGAGTTGGAAAGTTGAGGTGGGGTCCACTTCGTGTAGTGTGTTCTTTTGGCTGAAGAAAGTTGAAGATGGAAAGTGGGGTAGTGTCCACTCAACTAAACTAAATAATTAAAACTTAATTAATTAAATAATATATTAACTAATTAACCCTTAAAATAATTAAGTGATGGGCAAAAATACTAATCAAAGGCATTTACATTGTGGGGCCCATGTCATTCACGCATGCAGCAAACCAAAAGCGAAAAAAATGAAAGAAACCGGGTGATTGATTGTAAGAGTAAGGAGGGGCCCACAATACATGGGAATCCTGTGTAATCCGACAGTTTTGCTCGGATTGCTGCAGGCGCAGAAAAATCTCAATTTTCGGTTACACGTAAGCAAATCAAGCCGGATTTCGAGTGCCAAAAAGAACACGCTGTAAGCAAATCTAGCCGGATTCCATCCCTTTGACATGAACAATACAAAAACGAGATTCCCATCTCAGGAATCGGGCAAAAGAACAGGCCCTAATACTTCCTTTGATCGACTAATACAAAATCCGATTCTGGCGTGCACTTGGATTAGTCAACTAATACTTCCACTAGTTGACTTATACAGAATCAATATTTTAGTCTGTCCTTAAATTAGTCGACTACTAATTCTTGCTCGTCGACAAATATAGAATCATTACATTGGTATGTTTTGGATTAGTCAACAAAGACTTCCACTAAACGAATAATACAGCATTAGCGATTCTTTGAATTCACCAGCTATTTAAATCATCAAAAGATCAGTTAAGGTGTTAAGCCAAGATCTAAAGTTGATGCTTGAATGCAGGAGCTCCCAACATTATCCCACCTATTAAATTTGACCTGCAAGGTGAAATTTTGGGAAATATTTTTACAAGCTCCAAGTAATATTCGTAGGTGTACTCATTGGTTCTTTGTGTTTGTTGGGTATTGACTTCTCCTCACTTGGTTTTAATGATGAGCAAACATAAATACTTGTGACTAATCCCTTCTCTGCAGTTAATTCATTGCCTAATCCATTCATGAAGATCAAAGTGCAATGAATGACAATCAAATATCAATCAAAGCTTGTAGAGTTGATTGGGTGATCAAAGTTAAAGAAAGAAGCCTCAAGAAGACTTCAAGTTCATTCAAGAGAAAGAAGAGAAGAAAAAACTCAATGTAATATTTTTATTCTCTTGTTACTTTCTCATTAGAATGTAGCCTTGAAGTAGAATATTCTTGGAGCACTCACACTTCAATCAATCTAGCCTAGGAATCCAATAGAACTCATTTCATAGGACTCTAACTTTAAATTCCCTAACATGTGCATTTTGGACTTCCGACATGCGACTGAAGAACAATTTACAGGCGCATGTCTCCATACGATCACCTGAGATTTATTCTACATTCGTCTGTAATGCACACGTTTTGACATAATATTTTGGGCATTTCTTTCTTAACTGTCAACAGTTGGCTGCTGTGTTGAGAGATGTATGCCCTCGTGGCAATTTATCTATGTAAAACATCTCGTTCAGGAATGAAAGTATGCTTTGTATTATCAATTGTATAAGTATTTTGTTATTATGTTTTCATTCAATTACTTAGATAATTCCCTTAGACTCAAAGTAAGGTAATGCACGTATCTAGATTGAGATCTCAATTATGAGAAGTGTCTGACCGATAGGAGCTTGAGTTTTAAAGCATGCATGGTCATAGATGCGTCAAGAAAAGGATATCGGTACATCGGACATACCATTGTGTCTTTGCCTTGATGACCTCATAATCATTCAACCTCGCAAAGTCGGAGACGAGACACATGTGCTCATTGGAGAATGCGCCCACTAAACGACCCAATAAAAGGTTATCAAATAGTTAACATTAACTAAACTATCATTGATAACTCTCTAGTGATGAAAGATAAGTTGTTCCTTAAGACTTGAGGTCATTGTACGAACCTATGCATGAACGGTGTCACTTAGATCTATGATCTAGCTTCGAGACAAGGCCTGCTAAAAGGTCTTAGGTTGGGTGACACTTGAAGCATACGAGGTGACTAGTGATCAAGAGAGGAGCCATCTCTTTCGTTCATGGGAAGTTAGGTCACAGGCTCAGTACGGTTCTTGGTAAAAACATTGGCCAAGGTATGTTGTAGGAAGTACAACATGTATATACCAAAGACCGAATGATGCTGGCCAGTGCTATCTAGTATGTTTGACAGTTTACCATAACCTAGGCTATACAGTGACATAGTTATGACGAAGGGACTAAAACTACATTATTCATCACGGACACAGTCAAAGTGATCCCGACGACACTTTAGTCAATGGGTCAATCACGTAATTATGATGTCGAAACAGGAACGACACCTGCTGCTCATTGTCACTGTCATCTAGGGGTTTCGAGCCCAACCTGTAGTAAGGCCAGGCTATATGGTCTCACATCGAGTAGGATTTACGTTTTAGTAATAGGAAGAATTTAAACAGGAATGCATCTGCTACATTGGAATATTTTAGCTCACAAACAAGTTGTGAGATTAAACCAACGAGTTTAGCATTAGGGACTTTATATATGATGTCTAATTAATAATTGGTATTATGTTGAAAATGATGCATATGATCGAATGAGACTTCCTGGGAAAATCACAGGAAGAACTCGCGCTCAAATCGGAGATTAAACGGGTCCGAAAACAGAAAAACAACAAAGAAAAGGAGTAAAGAGGGCTAGTTGGTCTGACCCGCGCTTGGCAGGTCATACCCACCAAGGGATAGCGGGAGGGTCCGACCCGCGGCACAAGCCCGTGTGAGGTGCACGCGATCAGCGTCCGCGTGAGGCCTGCGCAGGGCCCGCGTGCACTGCGCGCCGACGACGCTTAGCGTGGGTGCGTGCCACGCAAATCTCACAGATCACACCATGTGGCGCGATTTGCGTGCACAATGGCGTGTGCCTAGTTTTTCCTCGCAATGCGTGCTTTTGCTGTTTTGTTCGTAAATCCGATTTTGAAAATTGTTTTCGCCATTTGAAGGCTCAAATGATATCGGAATTGAACGCCATTTTCCTATGCAATCGTTGTTACGAGATCTTCGATTTGATATATTATTTCAAAATCGAAGCTTAGAAATGGATTTTTGGTTAATTTAAGAAGTTTGGACTTCTATAAAAATTAAAAATAAGATCCCATATGATTAGTCCCACATTACTCGTAGTAGAGGAGGATGGGTCGTCTCCCTATATAAATAAGAGGCAGACCTCCTCATTGAAACTCGCATCAAGTCTTCGATTTGAGAAGCTCTAAAAATTTTTGAGCATGCTTTATCTAAAACTTAAAATTATTCTCTTCTCCTAAAATTCTTCCGATCCTCCATTCGAGTCCTAGCAAGACGATGAGAAGTTTGGATCTGACCCAAAGTCTTTGACGTGGATCATACTCAAGTGAAACTTTTTTCGGTGAGTGATTGGCTCAGAGGCGCGGTGTTGGCTAACTTCGGGTGGTCCAGTCTTGGAGGTGTGGAGGCAGCTTGCTTCGGGGAGTGAAAGTTGCTGAAAACAACGCTTCGTATTCTGCGGAAACGAAGTTCCGGGTATGTTATTTTTATACTTTCATATATTGTTGCAGTAGTTTAGATCTATCTTTTGGGTTGGTCAGACCCACCCCATGATAGTAGATTTTCTTGGCTAGTGTTTATTAATTCATTAGGGCTTCTATCGTCCGTCCGATGTTGGAAGAGCATAGATTTATGCCCGGAGGGTCCTACAAAACCCAACATAATGTACAAAGTACATGCACCTGTATAGTTCCAGGCGCATGTGACTTGTTAGTCATTCGCCTGTATCGGCTTGCCCAAAGATCCCAAGATTTGTCAACTTTCACACGTGTGCATCTAGGCACCTTTAGTAGGTTTTACTGGCACCTGCCCATAGTACAGGTGCATGTATATACCGAGACAGTCGTCTGTCCATCCCTTGCTCAGATATTTCATTTTGGCAAGATTTGCACTTGTGCACACAGACGTCTGACGAAGGTTTCTCAGATGCCTACTTGTTTTCAGTCGCATGTCCAACCTTCATTAGTCGCATGTCCTTGCTTCCCAGAATTCTTGAGTTTTGGTAACTTTCGCACTTTGCCACTCAGAGGCCTATCGAAGGTTTCTCAGACGCCTGCTTGTTTTCAAGTGTCTGTCTAACCTTCATCAGTGGCCTGTCCTTCGTGGTAAGTTATCGTTTGAACTCTCACATACCCTCTGACACGGTGCAGCAGGTGATTGTCGTTCCTTTATCAGTCCCATGTCCTGTGTGTAAAATCAATCTGTTGGCTGTTTCCATACAGATTTTGAGAGGGCTTTTGGGTATTTTCTTTAAGGCTTTGAGAGAACTTGTAAAGGGAGTTGCTATTGTTCCATTGAGCAACTCTTGGAACCCCATTGATTCATCTCTTACGCTTAATCTATCAAGCTCTCATTTGCATTCAAAAGCCCTAGAATTCCAACTCTAATCTTGTCTTCCAATTAGAACCAAATCTGATCCTGTATCTTTGGTGAAGACAAGTGCACGTGCTATTCTCTCTTCTAGGAAGATATCAACACACTCCTTACTTTGCTCCTTCAAGTTCTACTTCAAGACATAGGTGATTTGTAAGTGTGTAAATTTCAATTTCATAACTTTCGTAAATAGGTTTTACTCTCGGTTGTGAGCGTGCTTACTTGATCCAAGGTTGTGGAATTCAAGGTCATCAATATCTTGAATTGATTACACTTGTAGAGTTGCTACAAGTGGGTTGAAATGAAAACTCAAGCTAGGGTTTTAGCTTGAGTATCTAGGTGTTATCTCAGGTGGTAGGACGTAGTATTACTGGAAACAAGTCGGGTTTGACTTTGGTAATCTGAACACTTGAAACATCATTGTATTTGCTTGTTCAATTGTTGTTTCACTTCAATTCTGCATTATTTGTTGGTTAGGATTTTAATTAGGCGTAATTGTCTTTTTAATTTTATAAACACTATTCAACCACACTTCTAGTGTTTTCCTCATAGCACAGGGTCCTTACAATTGGTATCAGAGCGCAAGGTTATATCTATAGCATCTAACAACAACGACGTTCCTCCACCTACTTCTTACAACAATCATGATCGAGACTGTTCTTCTTCTGTATTTAAAGGCCAATCTACGGTTCGTCTCCCATGTTGGATATTGGACTCCCCGGATTTGATTTTGGATGATGAACAAACATAAATATATCGTGAACTAACTCTTTGTGAGCCCAGTTATGGAGATCGTCGCCAAATTCATGTGAACATCCAAAGCGACGTCTCGAGACTTCTCAAAGTGCGTGATCGTATGCCTAAAGCTTCATTGAAAGTTTTGTACCTTTTTAGAAGTCATAAAGATTCGGATCGAAGCTTTCGAAGACGGTTCGTCAAGTTTTATTTATAGTCTTTTAGCTTCATTCTGTAGAATGTTAAGCCTTGAGTAGGTCATACGTTTTAATCTTCATAACGCTCCTATCTTAGACATAGGATCTTAGTAGAAGTCCATACGAACTTTTCCGAAGCTTCGCGCTTCGATTCGGGACTTTTTGTGCATGTTAGTTGGTTCAAGAAGAAGAACCAACCGACTAGATGGTGATCTAGTCGGTCGGCAATTGTCACGCCCCGCTTTCCTAAAATGGAGTCAAGACGTGAGAAGGTCTGCACGAGAGTGGAGCTGTGAAGCCCCAAATCCGATAAGCGTCAATCAAACATAAACAGGTCCCTGTAACCACAAAAAGAGCAACTATAATAACACAAGGAGAGACAGAAATAAAATCTCATATCTCATAATTTGTCCAACATGAAAATTAAGTTCAACATCCAGAAAAGCCACCAGGCTAAAAGAAAGAGTCTAAAGGCCCAGAACAAGGCCAACAAAAGGAACAACGTAACAAAGTATAGGTGCTATGCACCGACAACAAAATAGCAGTCTAAACAAAAGGGAAAGCTCAACGAAGACACTAGGACTGGTCCCCAGTGTCCACGTACTCCTCGCCAAACACAGACTCGGGCACGGCGTCCGCAAACACCTCGTCCTCAACAACGGACTCAGGCTCGGGATCTAACATGTGTCACCCAAAAGAGTAAAGGGGCACATGTCAGGAAGTCTAAAAGACTTGGGCAAGGAAACTGAAGGTAAGATAAACTAGCAACCTAGCAGTTATAGTATGATGCATGGCATGGCAAGTATAGTATGGAAGTGACAAGTAAAGGAAAGTACTAGTAACAAGTATGCCACGGATAGCAAGTGAAACACGCACAAGTACAAGTCAAGTGGTTCACGTCAAGTGAACAGTCAAATAAACAAGTTGTGCACAGAGATTCCGCCTGTTGGCTAGAGTGGCTGATCGGGCCAACTCCTAAGCTCAAGTGACCGTTTATCTCTACCCCTCCACGTGTATCGAGCCAGGGAGTTACCCCGAACACGAAATGCTCGCTTCTGGAACACGGGCCAGGAAGTGTTTTTAACAAGTATGGCATAGGGTTGTGCCTGCAACGCAGGTGCCTAGCCGGAAATGAGTAGGTCGGGCATTGGCTATCAACCAACTCACGTAGCCCGCTTCTGGAACACGAGCCAGGAAACACAAGTATTGTAGCATGTGCTACGAATGCGACATTCAACATGGATATCATGGATGACAATTAATTCGCGTACCGTTAATCAAAATTAAACATGACATGATAGTTATGCAACATGGTAAACGATGGTCCTAGCTTCGTTGTCAAGCTAGTTCCGGAATTGCGCCTAGGCGAGTATCATTTCGTCGCCTAGTCTCTTTTATGCCTACAACAAGCAAATGGCCTAAAACATGGCCTAAACCCTAAGTGGCAAGTTTCACTTGCCTAGCACCGAGGATGACGATCAACGAAGGTTCGTCCCACGGACGCTAATTAACGGGGAAGTTACTGTTATGGGGAAACAATCATCAAAAAAACATTCATTTCATTAGGGTTTCACAAAAACACAACGGGTTATGAAAACATTAAGAGATCGATTATTACCGTATCGGAAGCGGAAGAAACGCTCCGGGGAACCTAGGGATCAGATCTGGAATGGATGGGAAAAATCTGGAGAAATGGGGTTTTGGGGGATTTTGGGGGATTTGATGAAAGTTTGGGGAATATGAGAGGTAGAATGTGTTAAATGAGGGTTTGGATGATTGATTTTGGGCTTGGGATGAAGGAATAAGGGTTTGAGGTAGTAGGGGGCTCAATGGGGGAGAAATTAGGTTTAGAGTTGAAGAAGATGAAGAAGAAAACGTTTGGGAGGGGTTTAAATAGGATGTGCTGGCGGCTGCCCAGAAATTAGGGTTTCGACACTGATTAGTCGGTCAAAGAGCAACCACTGACCGACTAGTTTGTGAACTAGTCGGTCGGTTGACCAACGCAGACCGACTAAGTCCAAACAGTAACTCCTGTACAAAAATAGGATTTAGATTTAGTCGGTCAAAGAACAACTACTGACCGACTAGTTTCGAATCTAGTCGGTCGATGAACGTTCTTAGACCGACTAAGAATGAATAGTAACTGGTACCAAAAATAGTTAATGAGTTAGTCGGTTAAAGAAGCATTGTCGACCGACTAGTTTACAACCTAGTCAGTCAACCGACGTTCTTAGACCGACTAACAATAAACAGTAACTCCTGAAAAATTTATAATGCCAACTAGTCGGTTCAAGGAGGTTTTCCGACCGACTGGATCGTCATCTAGTCGGTCGGTGACCCTTCTTACACCGGCTAATGTGCACCATAAGTTCCGAAATGGAGTGCGAGGCTTCAGGATCGATTCCTAAGACTCCTAGGCTTGCTCTAATAATAAGATATGATCGATACGAAGCCCGTCACGAATGACTTACTCCGAAATCGACGATTAACGAAAGAAGCTAGAAAATCACGACGAAATGATCGAAAATGAAAGCTACGGAGACGAAAACCACATATAAGGAGAAAATTCATCAAAACATATACTATAATATAATAAATCCAGATACATGAAAACCAGTCGTTACATCCTCCCCAACTTAAGAAAAATTCCGTCCTCGGAATTTCCCAACACTCACGTGTCCGGGAACAAAAGTGGGAAGCGCTCTCGCATCTCATCCTCATTCTCCCAAGTAGACTCTCCAGGCGAGCCGTGTTGCCACATCACCCTCACAAGATTGACAACCTTGTTCCGAAGTGACTCCTGACGCCTGTCCAGAATCTGCACTGGCTGCTGGTCATACGTCATATCAGGGCGAACGGTAATCTCCGAGAAATCCACAGCATGAGATGGATCGCTAATGTATCGACGAAGCTGCGACACATGGAAAACATTGTGAACTCCCTCCAAAGATGGCGGCAAGGCTAAGCGGTAGGCTACCTCGCCAACTTTCTCCAGAACGTCAAACGGTCCAATGTATCGCGGGCTCAACTTCCCTCGCTTCCCAAAACGAATCACACCACGATTCAGGGAAATCCTTAGAAACACATGGTCTCCCGGCTGAAACTCCAAAGGAAGACGTTTAGCATCTGCCCAATGCTTAAAACAGTCCTGAGCAATCCTCAACCTCTCCCGAATGTTCCTGACAATATCCACGGCCTCCACAATCATCTCAGGTCCCAACAGCTCCCAATCACCAACGTCATCCCAACTCAATGGCGATCGACATTTCCTCCCATAAAGAGCGGCGAAAGGTGCCATGCCAATACTCGCCTGGAAGCTGTTGTTGTAAGAAAACTCTACCAGATGTAGATGGTCCTCCACGAACCCTTGAAATCCAACATGCACGCCCTCAGCATGTCCTCCAAGATCTGAATCGTCCTCTCGGACTAGCCATCCGTCTGTGGATGGTACGCCATGCTGAAACTCAGACGCGTACCCAAACTCTTCTGCAAACTCTGCCAGAACTGAGATGTGAACCTCGTGTCTCTGTCCGACACGATACTCATAGGGACTCCGTGAAGTCGCACGACCTCCTGCACGATTCACATTACATCACTATCTAAACTAGGAAAAAGGAAATAAAAACGGAGAGTAAAAGAATTTACCTCCATATATCTCCTCGCTAGCGTCTCAGTGGACTGTCCCACTCGGAACGGAAAAAAGTGCGCGGATTTGGTCAATCGATCTACGATCACCCAAATCGCGTCATTCTGCTTCAGACTCCGAGGCAGTCCAGTCACGAAATCCATAGTGATGTGTTGCCACTTCCACTCCGGAATCGGAAGTGGTTGTAGTAACCCTGCCGCACGCTGATGCTCCGCCTTCACTTGCTGGCAAACCAAACACTTGGCTACACTCCGATCCACACTCCTCTTCATGCCATGCCACCAATAGTTCAGACGAAGATCCTTGTACATCTTGGTGCCACCAGGATGCACAGAATACGGCGAACTGTGTGCCTCCACCATCAACTCCTCTCTAATATCCCCAGCTGGCATACACAACCTGGCCCCAAACCTCAGCGAGCCATCCTCATGAATCAAAAAGTCAGTCCACAGACCGGCTTCCACCTGCTCCCGAATCTTTACCAGCTTCAGATCCTCAGCCTGGCCAGCCTTGATCCGATCCACAATCGTCGACTGTATCTGCATACACATCAACGAAGAAACCTCCCCAGGAAGAACAATCTCCACACCAGACTCGTAAAAATCCTGCTGCAATCTCCACTGAGAGGTCAAAATCATCACCGCTGGAAGCCTACTCAGCGCATCAGGAACCACATTCACCTTGCCAGGGTGATACTGCAATTCAATCTCATAATCCGCCATGAGCTCCAACCACCGATGCTATCGCATGTTGAGCTCCTTCTGAGTAAAAATATACTTCAAGGTTTTGTGATCGGTGAAAATCTTCACTTTCTCACTCAGCAGGAAGTGCCTCCAAATCTTAAGAGCAAACACAACAGCAGCCAACTCCAAATCATGCGTCGGGTAATTCTTCTCATGAACCTTGAGCTGACGAGATGCATAAGCCACAACATGCCCGTGCTGATGCAACACACAACCGAGACCCTTGCCAGAAGCATCGCAAAAGATCTCAAATCCACCGCTGCGATCAGGCACAACAAGAATAGGGGCAGTCGTTAATCTCTCCCTCAGAACACCAAAAGCTTTCTCACAATCACCCGACCAAACAAAAGGTACATCCTTCCGCGTCAATCTGGTCATCGACTCAGCAATACGGGAAAAGTCCTTAATGAAGCGCCGATAGTAACCAGCAAGTCCAAGGAAATTCCGGATCTCAGACGCAGACGACGGAACAGGCCACTCTCTGATGGCCCTAATCTTCTCGGGATCCACTGAAATAGCCTCTCCAGTCACCACATGCCCGAGAAAAGCAACTCTATCCAGCCAAAACTCGCACTTCGAAAACTTAGCATACAACCGATGCTTCCTCAGAATCTCCAACACCGTCCTCAAGTGCGAGGAATGCTCTTCCTCCGACTTAGAATAGATCAGAATGTCATCAATAAAGATAACGACAAACTTATCCAAAAAGTCGTAGAAAATCAGGTTCATCAAATTCATGAAAACTGCGGGTGCATTGGTTACACCAAAAGGCATAACCACAAACTCGTAATGTCCATACTTCGTCCTGAACGCTGTCTTCGGAACATCTCCCTTCTTCACCTTCAACTAATGATAACCACTCCTCAGATCCAACTTCGAAAACACCCTCGAACCTCCAAGCTGATCAAAAATATCATCGATGCGAGGCAACGGGTATTTATTCTTGATGGTCACTGCATTCAACTCCCGATAGTCCACGCACATGCGACGCGAACCATCCTTCGTCTTCACCAACAACACCGGGGCTCCCCACGGAGACACACTAGGGTTGATATAACCCTTCTACAAAAGCTCATCCAGCTGCTTCCGCAATTCCTCCAACTCAGCGGGTGCCATACGATAAGGCGCCTTCGAGATCGGCTGCGCTCCCAGAATAAGATCAATAGAAAATTCTAGAGCTCGATCAGGTGGCAAACCAGACATCTCCTCAGGGAAGACGTCATTAAAATCCCGCACAACCGCTGGCCTCTCCAGCTCCATCTGCATAGCCACAATCTCCACCGGCCTGGCCCGAAACTTGACAGGACCAAACGAGCTGCTACCACGACTGAACTCAAATACTGGATGTCCGAGAATCTCGAACACCACCTTCTTCCTCCGACAGTCGATCGTAGCATAAAAGCTCGCAAGCCAATCCATCCCAAGGACTGCATCATAGTTGATGATGTCGTGGACAATGAAATCAGTGTAAAGCTCATGTCCACAGACCACCAACGAGCAATAATTGCAACCAAGATGCACCGAGACCACGCCATTCCCTGTGACGATATCCCAACTCTTGGGAAGAAGTGACGTCGACAAGGAATGCTTCTCCACGAAGCTCCGAGAAATAATGCACATCGATGCACCAGAGTCAAAGAGGACTCGTGCAGGAAATGTGCACACCAAAACCACACCTAACAAGCAATTAACAATCAAACCCTAGTCTAGCAAACAATCATGTTCAAGCAAACAACACAATCTAACAATCAAAACCAGCTAGGAAAGTAACAGCTAGATTGAGGATTACCTGCGATAACCTCATCCACAGCCTCGCTCTCCACAGCGGTCATCAGAAAAGCCTGCCTCCTCGGTGGAATTGCCTGTTGAAAAGCCTGCCTCTGTGGAACAAGAGCTGCTCCACGTCCAGCAGGAACAGTCGCCCTCTGCTGCAACGGTTGAGCTGCAACAGGTGCCCTCCAAGGCTGCTTCGACCTCGGACAATCCTTCATGGCATGGGTAGGATCTCCACAGACAACACACTGGCCCAAAAATCTCCTACACTGATCCTTGACATGCCCGATCTTGCCGCAGAAATGGCAAGTCTTCTGAACAGGCCCTCCTGGCCTCTTGAACTGAGCTGGCTGATTAGGCTTGAAATCAGGCCTAACCATCGCTCTGGCCTGCTCCATAGGCCTCTTCCCAGCACCAGAAACATGTCCTCTCCTCTGACTCAGGTTCAGCTCCTGCCTCCTGGCAGCGACCAGAACCTTCTGATACGAGTCCAGATCAGAGGAAGACACGAAACTCTGGAGCTCCAAAGCAAGTCCCTGCAGGAACCTTTGAGCCCTCTCATCAGCATCATGCACCATCTTCGATGCGAACCGACTCAGCCTAGTGAACTCTTGGTGGTACTGGTCCACCGTCAAGCTCCCTTGCTTCAGATCAATGAAACGCTGCAGCATCTCCTTCTTAGCAGCCTTCGGAAAGAACTCCTCATCAAACCTGGACTTAAAGGTAGCCCAAGCTATCAGCTCCACCAGCATCTTCTCTTTCGCATCCCACCAGTTCCGAGCGTTATCCACCTTGAGTTGCCTCTTCGCCAAATCAACCCATCCAGCCGGGGTGATCTTGGCCATCTTCAAGTTATCCTCAATGTTCCGAATCCACTCATCGGCAGCTAGAGGACCCTCAGACCCATCAAAATATGCGGGACCCAGCTCCCGAAATTGCTTCGCTCCCGGCTCGGAGCGAGAGGCATCCGGAAGTGCCCGGGCAGCTCGAGCAAGTGGAGCATTCTGAACTTGCAGGAGCACGCCCTGCTGCACTTGCATCATCTGGAGCATCATCCGCATCATCTCTCCGTTGGTGGGTTCCCGCTCAGGCTCCTCATCATGAGAGGGCGCACCACTACCTCCACCACGGGTGAATCGCCTTCCTGCCATCTAATGACACAGAAAACGAAGCAGATTAGACTCATAGCTTATGACTCGGACGTCGAACTTAGTTTATTGGACATTCTAATATTTTTATCGTCATTCCGATAATCACAGTTACAGAAGACCTACATGGGCCACCAAAAAAACCTGTCACGCCCCACTTCCCTAAAATGGAGTCGAGACGTGAGAAGGTCCGCACGAGAGTGGAGCTGTGAAGCCCCAAACCCGATAAGCGTCAATCAAACATAAACAGGTCCATGTAACCACAAACGGAGCAATAATAATAACACAAGGAGAGACAGAAATAAAATCTCATATATCATAATTTGTCCAACATGAAAATTAAATTCAACATCCAGAAAAGCCACCATGCTAAAAGAAAGAGTCTAAAGGCCCAGAACAAGGCCAACAAAAGGAACAACGTAACAAAGTATAGGTGCTACGCACCGACAACAAAATAGCAGTCTAAACAAAAGGGAAAGCTCAACGAAGACACTAGGACTGGTCCCCAGTGTCCACGTACTCCTCGCCAAACACAGACTCGGGCACGGCGTCCGCAAACACCTCGTCCTCAACAACGGACTCAGGCTCGGGATCTAACATGTGTCACCCAAAAGAGTAAAGGGGCACATGTCAGCAAGTCTAAAAGACTTGGGCAAGGAAACTGAAGGTAAGATAAACTAGCAACCTAGCAGTTATAGTATGATGCATGGCATGACAAGTATAGTATGGAAGTGACAAGTAAAGGAAAGTACTAGTAACAAGTATGTCACGGATAACAAGTGAAACACGGACAAGTACAAGTCAAGTGGTTCACGTCAAGTGAACAGTCAAGTAAACAAGTTATGCACAGAGATTCCGCCTGTTGGCTAGAGTGGCTGATCGGGCCAACTCCTAAGCTCAAGTGACCGTTTATCTCTACCCCTCCACGTGTATCGAGCCAGGGAGTTACCCTGAACACGGAATGCTCGCTTCTGGAACGCGGGCCAAGAAGTGTTTTTAACAAGTATGGCGTAGGGTTGTGCCTGCAACGCAGGTGCCTAGCCAGAAACGAGTAGGTCGGGCATTGGCTATCAACCAACTCACATAGCCCGCTTCTGGAACACGAGCCAGGAAACACAAGTATTGTAGCATGTGCTACGAATGCGACATTCAACATGGATAGCATGGATGACAATTAATTCGCGTACCATTAATCAAAATTAAACATGACATGATAGTTATGCAACATGGTAAACGATGGTCCTAGCTTCGTTGTCAAGCTAGTTCCGGAATTGCGCCTAGGCGAGTATCATTTCGTCGCCTAGTCTCTTTTACGCCTACAACAAGCAAATGGCCTAAAATATGGCCTAAACCCTAAGTGGCAAGTTTCACTTGCCTAGCACCGAGGGTGACGATCAACGAAGGTTCGTCCCACGGACGCTAATTAACAGGGAAGTCGCTGTTATGGGGAAACAATCATCAAAACAACATTCATTTCACTAGGGTTTCACAAAAACACAACGGGTTATGAAAACATTAAGAGATCGATTATTACCGTATCGGAAGCGGAAGAAACGCTTCGGGGAACCTAGGGATCATATCTGGAATGGATGGGGAAAATCTGGAGAAATGGGGTTTTGGGGGGGGGGGGGTTTGGGGGATTTGATGAAAGTTTGGGGAAGATGAGAGGTAGAATGTGTTAAATGAGGGTTTGGATGATGGATTTTGGGCTTGGGATGAAGGAATAAGGGTTTGAGGTAGTAGGGGGCTCAATGGGGGAGAAATTAGGTTTAGAGTTGAAGAAGATAAAGAAGAAAACGTTTGGGAGGGGTTTAAATAGGATGTGCTGGCGGCTGCCCAGAAATTAGGGTTTCGACACTGATTAGTCGGTCAAAGAGCAACCACTGACCGACTAGTTTGTGAACTAGTCGGTCGGTTGACCAACGCAGACCGACTAAGTCCAAACAGTAACTCATGTACAAAAATAGGATTTAGATTTAGTCGGTCAAAGAACAACTACTGACCGACTAGTTTCGAATCTAGTCGGTCGATGAACGTTCTTAGACCGACTAAGAATGAATAGTAACTGGTACCAAAAATAGTTAATGAGTTAGTCGGTTAAAGAAGCATTGCTGACCGACTAGTTTGCAACCTAGTCGGTCAACCAACGTTCTTAGACCGACTAACGATAAACAGTAACTCCTGAAAAATTTATAATGCCAACTAGTCGGTTCAAGGAGGTTTTCCGACCGACTGGATCGTCATCTAGTCGGTCGGTGACCCTTCTTACACCGGCTAACGTGCATCATAAGTTCCGAAATGGAGCGCGAGGCTCCGGGATCGATTCCTAAGACTCCTAGGCATGATCTAATAATAAGATATGACCGATACGAAGCCCGTCACGAATGACTTACTCCGAAATCGACGATTAACGAAAGAAGCTAGAAAATCACGACGAAACGATCGAAAATGAAAGCTACGGAGACGAAAACCACATATAAGGAGAAAATTCACCAAAACATATACTATAATATAATAAATCCAGATACATGAAAACCAGTCGTTACAGCAATGCTTCTTGGACCGACTAGTTTGCCTTCTCAATTCTAAGCTCTTTACTGTTTACAGTTAGTCGGTCTACGTTGACTCACCGACCGACTAGTTTGTGAACTAGTCGGTCAGTGATGCTTCTTAGACCGACTAGTTGAGCTTTCCCTGTACATGCCTAGTTACTGTTTATCGTTAGTCGGTCAAAGAACATTTTTCGACCGACTAGTTGATGAACTAGTCGGTCAACTTTTGTTCTTGGACCGACTAAGTCAATTTGTACTCAGACTTTTTGTTTTATCTCTTAGTCGGTCTAAGTTAACTCACCGACCGACTAGTTGTGAAACTTTTCGGTTGGCAAGTGTTCTTTGACCGACTAGTTCTGTTAGTCTGAACTTCGATCTATTCCATGTTCACCACTTAGTCGGTTCATGCTGTTTGACTGACCGACTAGTTGATGAACTAGTCGGTCGGTGGCTGTTCTTTGATCGACTAGTTTGGTTCAGAATAGAGCCGTTGGAGCATTAATTGAAACGTTTCTCTCTCTCTCTCTTTCCTCTAACCTATATATACTTGGTGTGCTGCATTCATTGCACTCAAGACTGATTTTAAGAGAAGTTTAGAGATCAAAGAGAAAGCATTCATTCTCATTAAAGCTCATTCATTTCCTTTCAAGAATCTCTCCCTCACTCTTATTTCAAAAGAGAGATTTATTGATTGTGAGCCTTCCAAGCCAAGTGCTTGATCCTAGGTCACCAACAACCTCATAGCTCTCCATTTCTGGTCTTCATCTTGGAGCTAGGGTTTGGTGCCTCTTCATCTTTCCCAAAATCCGTTTTGCCCTAAATCGTAAGTTATACTCAAGGCATAGGATTTTGTCGGTAAGCAATTTCGTATTTCATTTACTTCATTATTGTAAGTGGTTTAACTCTCGGTTGTGAGAGTTTATTTGTGATCCCAGGTTGTGGGAGTCACAATTTTCATTTGTGTATGATTTGACTTGTGAAGGGTTTTCACAAGTATTTCATAGTGGAAATCTTGAGTTAGGGTTTCTAACTCAAGTATCCGGAAGTGATCCGGGTGGTTGGGACGTAGGATCACCGGGAACACGTCGGGGAGACTTGGGTGGATCCGAACCCAGTAATATTGCTTGTTTGCGATTGTCTTCTTTGTTGTCTAACATTTACATTTCCGCATTTCCGCATTGTTTGGTAGAGTTTGCAAAGATAATTAGGAATTATCCTCTTAGTTATTTTAAAGTACTATTCACCCCCCCTCTAGTACTTGTGCAGTATCTTAGCAGGGCATTACATCCCACGCTTCAATGACATGAATTTTGGCTATTGGAAGTGCCGGATAGAGACATTCCTTAAAAGTGCTTCTCTATGGAGAATCTTCCACAAGGAATACGTAGAGCCTACGGAAGAGGATTTTGACAAATTGACTTCCGTCGAGAAGTCCGCATAGGAGAACAACGCCAAAGCAATGGATGCTCTTCATTGTGCTTTGGAGCCCGATGAGTTCAATAAGATATGCACATGTAAGAGTGCACATCAAATTTGGAATCATCTCATCATCACCAATGAAGGGACCAACAAGGTAATATTATTGAAGTTATATGTTGCCGTGCAAAACTTCGATATGTTCCAAAAGCAGGAAGATGAGAACATTACCTCAATGTATGCTCGCTTCACTGACATCACCAATGAGCTTGAACCTCTTGGAAAGGTATATACACAACGAGAGAATGTGAGGAAGACCATCATGTCAATGACCTCAAAATGGGAAATAAGAACAATTGCGATTGAAGAGGTCAATGACATGAAAAGCTACACCGTGGTGAACCTCATTGGTACACTTATGTCGTACGAAGTGAGAATGGAGAACCGATTGAAGATAAGGAGAATGATGAAGCCAACGGAGGCAAACAAGAATTCTATAGCGTTCAAAGCTACCTCTTCATCATTCGATAGTGATGAGTCCGGTGACGAGATGGATTTGGAAGCAATGGCGCTCTTGACAAAGAAGTTCCAATGCTTCTTTCGCAAAGGTAAATTCCTATCCAAATCCAAATTCGATTCCACTATCAATTCTTATTCTCTTTGTTTTAAGTGCAACAAGCTGGGGCACATCAAGAAGGATTGCCCAATGCTTAAGAACATGGAGAAGTAGAAAGCATCGAAGTACCACAAGTACGACAAATACAAGAAGGATAAGAAGAAAGGACTCGTTGGCACTTTTGATGATTCGAGCGAGGATTCCTCAAGCTAATCCGAGGATGAGAAGGGTTATAGTGCACACATGTGCTTCAAGGAACGTGAGGATACACCCTCCGATGGGAGCTCTAATGAGAGTGATGAACCCGAGGTAACTATGGATGAACTTTGTATTGCAAATGAAGAATTATTTTCTAAGTATCAATCTCTTATGCTTAAATATATTAAGTCTAATGAGATAAATGCTAGTAAGTCATTCATGCCACCCATCACCAACAATGACACCATTGTTCAAGCACTCGCTTGAGAAAGCTAATTTGGTTTCTCAAAATAGCTCAATGAGAAATGAGGTGAATTCCCTCAAATCTCAATTAGATCATATATCTTTTAAAGATAGTGATGATCTTCTATCACAAAACACATAATTGGGTATTGAGAATAAATCTCTCAAAACCCAAGTGCACGAGCTCACCACACTTTTGTCCACCTTGTGTTGGATCTGGATCTAAGCCTAGAGGGGTGGTGAATAGGCTAATAAAAATTCTCGAGATAACACATGCAATTATTCAACACAGATAGTCAGACATAGAGTAAATAAAAGCAACCACAGAGTGCACGAGCAATTTACCCTGGTTTGATCGTCCCAATGATCTACTCCATCCCCAAAGTAATTACTAGCATTAATAAAGTCAAGGGTACACCTATAAAGAGCTACGAGCACACACTCTACGCTCACCAAGTTCGTACAGCACTCACCGAAGTGCCAAACACTTACAAATCTAGTAAAAGCTCTCTCCTGACTAGCACCGACTAGTCAAGACCCCAAAATCCCCAAAAAAGAATGTTTAGTAACCTACAAAAATCAATACACCAATACACGAATGTAAAATAATAAAGAGTTTAGAAAAGCTCAATTCGTGTTTGTGTTGTCGTCTCTGTCGTTCAGCGCTGGTCAGATATAATCTGACAAGATGTAATCTTCACTTGAAGTCACGGCCAGCCCCTCCTTGTATAGTTGATGTTGCGGAAATCAAACTCAAGTGTGCAATGTTCAGTAATCGGCAATGAAGATGGTTGGGCTATTCTGTATGTCTGATAGGCACAAGACTGGGTCGGCACTGATGTTGCGGCACCAAGTGCCAAGTCGGAAAGCATGATTGTGCAGCAGTCCATCGATCGTCAAGCTCTTGATGCAAGGCAAGCAGTAGACGGAAGTAGCCCCAAGTGTGTGATTCAGTCGGTCAGTAGCCCATTTGATTGTGTTATCCACTGGGTCGGCAATGGAGATCTGTAGTTGATGCGTGACTCTTCATCAAGTAGGATAGCAGCAGGCAAGGTCAAGGATTGCGGCTTGCACGTTAATTTGAAGACGCCCCCCTTGTAACTTGTGACTTGGTCTTGGGACTTGTGGCTTGATGGTTTGAAGAGGTGTTCTTGCGGCTTGAAAGAGAAAGATAGAGACTTAGCTTTTGTTGCTTGATCCTCTTCAACGGCCATGAATAGTTGAAGGCTTTGCTTGCAGCTTGAAAGAATCTAAGACAGGACATGCGACTGTAAAAGACTACACATGCACCTGTACAATGGGCAGGTGCCTGAATATACTTCGTCAGTCACCTCCTACAGGGGATGGAAATGAAGTCCAGAAATGCAACTTACGCACTTTGTATATATAGACGACTGATGACCAAAGTACATGCGCCTGTGGAAATACATGCAACTGAAAGCTTTTAATCAGTCAGATGTCACACAAGGTGGATAGATGTCTAAAAAATGCAAGTTACGCACTTTGGCATACATACGACTGTAGAATAATGTACATGCACTTGATGGAAGACCGGTGCATTTAAAATGAACGTCAGTCGTCTGTCTCCAATATCTCAAGATAGATTCAAGAAACGTTGGCTTGAGCTAGTGCACAACAGTCGATTGTAGAAGACTCGACAGGCGCCTGGAATCACCCAGTCGCCTGTAATACTTTCATCAGTCGCATGTTGGAGAGCCAAAAACTCCAGTAAGAGTTTAAGGCAAGGCGAACCTATTGGGATAGTTTCTATGATAATCCTAATGCTCACTAATGACGGAAAATGAATATGCATGTATGAGTTAGTCCATCTATCAATGCATTACATATAATCCTAGACTCAAAGAGAGAAAAGCAATAAATGAAATAATACATGGATTACATTGCTTTTCTTAGAGTCTATGGCTTCAATCCTTGATGTCTTGATGCTCCCCATCATCTCCAAGCTTTGGAACCCCTTGAGTCCAAGCTTTGGTATTGCTCCCCTTGATGTCCATCTTTGCACCAAGATATTAGTCTCCAAATCATGCTATTCTTCATTTGATAAACATGAGACTAAAACATGAGAGACATTATCGACAACATAATGTTGTGATCATCATCAAAATAATGTTAGTATGAAACACCAATACCTAACAATTCTTGCCATCCATGAAGCAAGCAGAGAATGTGGTTGGCTACTAGCAGTTGTACACATTTTGGTGATGACCGAATTGAACACTAGTGATCATAAGCCTACCACTATGTTCGAGGATAATGATGTCTGCATTGACTAGCTACAAGGAGGCTACATCAATGGAGACATGACAAATCGCATCTCTCCAAAATTCTTCTGGACACATGACTTGCAAACGAATGGCAAGATCGACATCAAACAAATACAATCTAGTGAAAACCTGTCGGACATGTTCACTAATTCGCTTTCTACAGCCACTTTCAGGAAGTTCGTATAGAAGATTGGTATGAGACATCTAAGAGATCTGAAAGCCTAATAGCTTGTACAGATCATGGGAAGTTAAAGTGAATTTGTACTCTTTTTCCTTTGCGATGGTTTTTTCCACAGGATTTTCCATAGCCAAAGGTTTTAACGAGACAAATCCTATTAACTCAGAATCCCGAAGTATCCACCCCTAGTGATACTCACATGATGCTCAGAATCCCGAAGTATTCATAAGCAGAGTTCACAATTATAGGATGATAAAGAGGAGTGTTAATGAATATATTATCATGTGAGATGATAAGATTATAATTTATTCAAAAAAGTGTATCATATCCATGTATCAACTCTCCGCATCCCCTATAAATAAAGATCTGGAGTCTCCCCCAGGAGATACATTCACAACAGAATGTGATTTTTTTGTGCCAAATTTGGAAAAGATCATAAATACACCTCAATGTTTTGAGGTGTATTTAGCACAACTCTGTTTTTTTTCTTGTTTCCATCCTTCAAACCCATCAAATCTCAAATTCCCAGAACTCATAAAAAATTTGTAATTTAATTTGGTTTTAAAACCATCAAAATTTCCATTTAATCTGATTTAATCAAGATATTCAAATTCTCTGACCCCATTAAAAGTTGCCACCCAATCTTCGCTCATTTCATCACCAAAAAGGGAACGAAATGGATGAATGGACTTCATCCGTCTTTAATCTTCTTTTAAGGCATTGATCGCAATAGGTAAGGTTTGAAAGTGAAAATAGCGGAGAGAGAGTGGCATGACTTCTCTCTAACTTTTTCCTACGAATTATACTCGCCCGCCTAAAATCAAGGTTGTAAAGGGAGTTGCTATTAGCATAGACCTAATTGCTGAGTTTACAGACCACTTATTTACAAGTTTGTCTTTAAAAATCCTTTGCTGAGTTCACGGACCACTTATTTACAAATTTGCCCTAATCTCCCCCTCCCCCCTCCAGCGTGGCCGTCCCCCTTCACCAGCGAAAAGAAGATGAAACCATTGAACCAGTACAACCGGGTACACGACAAGCTCCTTTGATCGATTAGGGATGTCAATGTCCCCATTCTCCAATATACATGCATTAGAAGCAGACTGACAACAAAATTAGCATGCCAACTATTTCCCATATAATCCAATCAATCAAAACCCATCCAAAATCGAGCAATTGCAGAGAATTAAATCAAGTAAGAATTAGAGACAATCAAAATGCAGACTTTGCAGACACCCATAGAATATTTCCACCAAAAAAAAGATAAAGTAGAAAAGGTCGAACCTTGCATAGATTGACGAGATCCTTCCACTTGCACTTGCACTGCTCCAGGGTCCTCCGATACCCTCTCTCCCTCATCTTGGCCGCAACCGCCTCCCACAACGTCTTGTTCCTCCTCGCGACATTGAAATCCCTCTCGAGATCCGCTCTGATTGTGATCAGATCCCGGGTTTCCTGCTGGCTCCATTAGGGCAATCTCTCCTCTTTCCCCTTTCCGGCGGCGCTCGCCCTTACCGCTTCCTGGTTCAGGTGGAGGGTGGATTAGGGCAAACTTGTAAATAAATGGTATGCGAACACATCAAAAGATTTTTAATAGCAAACTTGTAAATAAGTGGTCTGTGAACTCCGCAATCATGTCTGTGCTAATAGCAATTCCCGGTTGTAAATTACATTTCAGTCAACGTCCATCACGTGCGCATCAAGTGAGGGCATTTTTTGACAGTCAAGTAATGGAAAACATTAAGATATTAAATTTAAATTGGCTTGAACTATATACTCCTAAAGTTGAAGTTGAGGTGCATAGATGAGATTGTTGCCAAAATTGACAAAACAAATTCCGTATCACTGGTCAAATCTCTTCCGTCCTCTTTTAATTCTTTTGTCAATTTTGATAAAACATCTCATCCCTACGACTCAACTTGAGTTGATGTGTATATAGCAAAACCCTTTTAATTTGGCCATTGCTAAATGCACCTCAAAAGATGAGGTGCATCTAAGAATTAGTGTAATTTTTTACTAATTTTGAAAGGTATCACTGATGATTTAACCCTTTGAAATGACATAGCAACCTTTTATTGGAAATAAAACAGTACCTGCACCTCAGGAATGAGGTGCAGGGAGCATTGGCCTTTAATTTTGAAACATGGGCTACTTTGTGAAATAACAGAGAAACATTAATGAATTTTAATGAAATTTCCCGAAAATTGTTATGATAACAGTACGTCGTCTGTGAAATGAATTTTTTAGAATTTTATAAAACAATTATAATGTTTCTAAGTACCAAAAATTTTAGGCCTCTGCTAAATACACCCCTATAGATAGGGGTGTATGTAATCATTCCTTCTATTTTTGCAAAGTCATAATGGCAAATGTCTCATCTTTGTAATCTTTCCAATAAGAACTTTCCAAAAATGGAAAGTATCATTACATACACCCCTATCAATAGGGGTGTATTTAGTCCAAACCAAATTTTATAACAATTATAATTGCTATGATAGCAGGTTTGGGTGGGCAGTGAGGATGATGCATGCGGTGGTGTCAGCAGTGACCTGAACTAAGGCGTACGCTGCGTGCGTGACTTGATGGTGCAAGGAGGAGAGCGACGTGTCGCCTATTTTCCTTGCTTTTCTTTTGCTCGTTGTTTAAGCAGAACCCCAGTTCCCAATACCGTCAGACACCTGTCAAGACTTACCTCCACCAGCCTCCCTTGTTTCGTTTCGTCCCCACCTCACGCACGCTATCTGTTGTATTAGTACATGGAAAATAAAACAATTACAAAATACTTAGCTGTCTTCCATTGGGTTGCACAAATTACTCTGGCTTAATGTCGATGGTGGCTCTGAAAGAATGACTGATAGAAGTGTCTCAAAAAGAATGACCGATGGACACGACGGGTGTGAAAGAATGAGTCACGGATATGGTGATGGGAAAGAAGCTCAGGGGACGAGGGAGGGGCTTGAAGAGTACTCGAGCACGATGACAACATCGGCCTATAAGGTCGGTGTGGTCTGCGGAGCAAATTAATACACAATAATTCTCATATAATCCCATCGTCGTCTGCTTTTCAAAACCCTTGTGGTCGGCCGTTGGTCTGGGTTTGTTTAGAGCACTGGCCAACCCCAACATCCGGACGAGAGGATCGCACGACTAGCTTGCATGCATCTGCCTTAATGGTGTATGTTCATAGAGTCTTGTTTGGTTTGTTTGCGATTGTTGCAATATAGAAGAAGGAGATATACGATCGGAGAGAGAGATAAGAGAAACCGACAATATTTTCATTAGCCTCAATGGGTTTATATAGATTACATAGTGACTGTTGGAATGCCAACATGTATGACTCTTGGGATATCAATGGGTGTCTCTTGGGTAATGAACGGTTGCATTCCTTGGGATGCCAACCGTTGTGTCTGTTGGGGAACCAATGCGTCCCTTGGGAAGAGGAGACGGTGTTATCTCTTTACACGCCCCCGCAAACTGAGCGGCAGAGATGACGAACAGTTTGTCCCGGAGAAGTTCGAACCGCGGAGTCGGGAGGCTCTTTGTGAAGATGTCAGCAGGATTATCCTCGGTGGATATGTGTCGAACACGAATATTGTTGGAGGTGACTTGCTCACGAATGAAGTGGTAGTCGATAGCGAAGTGCTTCGTTCGAGAGTGAAAGACCGGATTGGATGATAACGAAAGAGCCGACTTGTTGTCACACCAGAGAAGAGGGGTATCCTGGAGAGGAAACTTCAGATCTGTCAGGAGAAGTTGGAGCCAAATGATGTCCTTAGTAGTCAAGGACAACGAGCGATATTCAGACTCTGTGGAGCTATGAGAGATGGAGGACTGCTTCTTAGCGCCCCAAGTGAGTGGGTTTCGGCCAAGGAAAACGCAGAAACCACTGATAGAACGTTGATCAGTGGGATCACCAGCCCAGTCAGCATCAGAAAAAGCAACAAGTGACAGCGGACTGGGGCGAAGGAGGATGCCATGAGTCGGAGTAGATTGGAGATACCGCAGAATACGTTTGGCAGCAGTGAGATGAGATTCGCATGGACTGTGATGAAACTGACAGACCCGATTGACGGCAAACGCAATATCTGGACGGGTCAGTGTGAGATACTGAAGGGCGCCAACCATGCTGCGGTAGTAAGAACCATCTGAGAGAGGAGGATCCGGGTGAAAAGGGGACAACTTAGCCGAGACAGGAGTTCGGGCAGGTTTGCAATTGGTAAGTCCCGCTCGTTGAAGGAGGTCTTTAGTATACTTAGTTTGGTGGACGAAGCTACCATGACGGTGTCGTTGTATTTCCAGACCCAAGAAGTAGGAGAGGTCGCCAAGGTCTTTAAGGGAGAATTCTTGAGATAATAAGGTGATGAATTGAGGGATATACGAGGAAGAGGATCCAGTGATGAGAATATCATCCACATAGAGTAAGATCACTGTAGTCTGACCACTGTAGTGCCGGATGAAGAGGGAGGAGTCGGCGATGCTGGGAATGAAGCCATGGAGACGAATGAAGGTTGAAAAACGGGCGTACCACTGTCTCGGTGCCTGTTTGAGGCCATACAAGGCCTTCCGGAGTTTACAGACGTGGTGAGGGAAGGAAGGATCAATAAAGCCCGCCGGCTGCTCCATGTAGAGGTCCTCTTCAATATTGCCATGTAGAAAGGCATTGGAGACATCGATCTGTTTGACGGGCCAATCGAAGTGAAGAGAGAGTGCAATTAGAAGGCGGATGGAGCCATGTTTGGCCACAGGACTGAATGTTTGAGCATAGTCAAGGCCTTCCTTTTGGTAGAAGCCCTTCGCAACCAACCGGGCCTTGTAGCGAGCAATAGACCCCAGGGCGTCCCGCTTGATTTTGTATACCCACTTGCAGCCGATGATGTTGGATTTAGAGGGGGGGGGACAACCAGATCCCAAGTCTGTTGACGGGTGAGGGCATCGAATTCAGATTGCATGGCAGCGATCCAGTGGAGATGTTTGGAAGCTTCTTTGAAGGAGAGAGGTTCCTCAGATGTGATAGCAGCATGGAGATTAAGAGGTTGGCGAGGGCGGAAAGTGCCAACCATAGAGCGGGTAGTCATGGGATGAGTGGGAAGAGGGGCAGGCGGATGAGAACTTGTTGGAGGTGGAGAGGGAGGAGGTGTATCGGGGAGGTAGGCTGTAGGATGGGTTGTCGGTGTTTGATGGGCTATGAGATGTGGGAGAGGTTGCCTGGGAACAAGAGGAGTGAGATGGGGTGTATTGGGAGTAGGGGTAGCTATTGGGGAAGCGGATGAGGGAGAGAAAGGAGTGTCGGGAAAGGCATCGGGACAGGGATGTCTTGGAGAAGTCTCGGGACATGATGGTCCGGGAGGAGAGGGCTCAGGAGGACTCGTCTGGGGAGAGGAGGTTCCGAGAGGACTCGTGCCTGGTTGGAAGTAAGGAAAAGTCTGTTCTTCAAATTGAACATGCCGGGTGAGGTAGATGCGTCTGGTTTTTAGCTCCATGCATTTGTAGGCCTTCATATTGTCCGGATAACCAAGGAAGACGCATGGTTGAGATCGTGGCTCAAGTTTGTCACCCGCATAAGGTCGAAGGCAGGGAAAACAAAGACAACCAAATGTGCGCATCCACTTATAATCTGGGAGCCGATGATGTAGAATCTCAAGAGGAGACTTGTTCTGCTGAGTAGAGGATGATAGACGGTTGATCAGATATACGGCCGTCTTTGCTGCATCTGGCCAATGTTGTTTGGGCATGGAAGCAGTTAGAAGTAAAGCAAGTGTTGTTTCGATTATATGTCGGTGTTTTCGTTTTGCGACACCATTTTGTTCCGGAGTGTATGGTGCAGATGTTTGGTGTATGATACCAAGGCGATGAAATAGTGAAGAAAACTGGTTGTTGACAAACTCGCCCCCGCCATCAGAACGAAAAATTTTGATTTTGGTGTTGAACTGTCGTTCAGCCATGATTTGAAAAGACTGAAAAGCAGCAAACACATCGGATTTGTGATAAAGAGGATAGAGCCAAGTATATCGAGAGAAATCATCAATGAAAATAACATAGAATCTATATCCCTTTATCGATTGAATAGGAGAAGGGCCCCATACATCAGAATGAATTAAAGCAAGGGGAGTTTTGGATCTTGATTCAGACAGAGGGAGTGAGTTTATGACTCTTGCTCATAGAGCAATGAGAACAAGACTTCAGGGGAGACAGCTTGACAGATAGACCGGAGGCGATCTTCGAGACAACAAGAGAAGCTGGATGACCAAGTCTGGTGTGCCAAAGATCACCCGAGGAAGAAGATACAAAGAAGGAGACGGGTTCCGAATGAAGTGGATAGAGTCCATTTCTACTCGGTCCGTGGAGAAGAATTTGACCGGTGTCTATGTCCTGAACAATAAAACCAGTAGAGAAGAATTTAATGAAACAGTTGTTATCTTTGGTGAATTTGTAAACTGAGAGTAGGTTTTTGGAAAACTCAGGAGCATGGAGAATGTCAGGAAGAAGTAAAGGAGACCGAAGAGATGGGATAGAAGAGGAGCCAATGTTGGCAATAGGAGCAGAAACCCCAGTACCAACAGTGATCCTTTTATTACCAGTGTAAGGAGTCGAGGACTCAAGATGTCCCGCAGTAGAAGTGATGTGGTCAGTGGCCCCAGTGTCAAGAAACCAGTTTGTCACCGCAGAGGGAGTGCTTTGAGAGACATGCGCTTCTGGTTTGTGGACATGCTCATGAATCCAGAAGCAATCAAGTGTGTGATGATTTGGTTTCCCACATACTTGGCATGGAATAGGGCAACCAGTCGGATCGGTAGGGATACGACGCCTAGATCTCCCGGTTTGTGCTTGGGATCTGCCTGGAGTAGGGAGTAATGGAGGGCGAGATTGACTCAAATGAGATGCCCCACGTCCACGACCGCCACGATTACTCGGGACATGTCCCGAGTAGGAGCGATACTGTCTTGAGCGGTTGTCCCGATGGCTGTAGTTGGTGAAGAGAGCAGAAGTGTTATCCGGAACGAGAGTTGTCCCGGAGGTTGGTAACGTCTCGGAAGATGGTGTGTGACGTTGCAACAGCATAATAGCTTCTTCAGCAATAAGGCTACTCCAAAGTTCTTCCACCGTGTATGGTATCCCGCGATTGTGAGCCATAACACGGAAGGAATTATAAGTAGAGGGAAGACCGTGAAGCGTCTGTCGGAGAACTTGTCGGGTGGTGACAATATCGGGACCAGCCGTTTGTAGTTGATCGTAAATGTTCTTTGCATGGTCCAAATAGGCTGTCATGGAATCGTTTTCCATGGTGAGGTTGTTGAGTTTGTCTTGGAGAAGTTCAATGTGACCTTCGGAAAGAATGGCGTAACGTTGCTCCAATTTCGTCCAGAGAATACGAGAGGACGTTACACCGAGAATAATACCAAGGGCGGAGGTGGTAAGGGTTGCTTGAAGACAAATACAGAGGTGCTGATCAGTGATCAACCACTCTTGAAACTTTGGATTTGGGATAGGAGGAAGAGGTTCAGTGGTGGTGGAGCGAGGATCTGGTATAGTGGGAGAAGGGGAGGATAGAGTTCCGTCGACATACCCAAGGAAGCCATGAGCGTTGAGAACGCCGGTGACTTGAGACTTCCAGAGAATGTAGTTGGTGGAGTCAAGGCGGGTGGTAATGAGATTTGGAAATTTGGAGATGAGAAACTTAAGGTTGGGAGAGATCGGTTCCATTGGATACCGACGAAGGGGACGACCGGTTAGGGTCTATTGCTCGCATTGGTTAGGGAGGATGCTCTGATACCATGAAGAAATATAGAAGAAGGAGATATACGATCGGAGAGAGAGATAAGAGAAACCGACAATATTTTCATTAGCCTCAATGGGTTTATATAGATTACATAGTGACTGTTGGAATGCCAACAGGTATGACTCTTGGATATCAATGGGTGTCTCTTGGGTAATGAACGGTTGCATTCCTTGGGATGCCAATCGATGTGTCTGTTGGGGAACCAATGCTTCCCTTGGGAAGATGAGATGGTGTTATCTCTTTACAGATATTTCCATTGTTATCATCACTGTTATTATTGTTGTCACCGTTATTTCTTTCTGTCCAAAAGCTAAAAGAAAACCCCAACCCTAAAAAAAACCAAAAAGGGATCCATATCCGGTACAACATACTCCCTAGTCTATCCCAAGGAAATCTAAGTGGACAAAATCTCCATCGGCATCCATCTGCACCTCTCTGAAGATGGAGTGGCCTGCTAAACACGAGTCTGCCCAGACGTCTCTGACTCTGAACCAGAAAAACATAGATGTGACACGTCAATGTGTGACCCAGTAGAAAACTTAACTAAACTAGATGTCACGCCCCGCTTCCCTAAAATGGAGGCGAGGCATAAAAAGGTCCCCACGAGAGTGGAGCTGTGAAGCCCCAAACCCGATAAGCGTCAATAAAACATAAGCAGGTCCCTGTAACCACAAACGGAACAACAATAATAACACAAGGAGAGACAGAAATAAAATCTCAAATCTCAGAATTTGTCCAACATTAAAATTAAATTCAACATCCAGAAAAGCCACCAGGCTAAAAGAAAGAGTCTAAAGGCCCAGAACAAGGCCAACAAGAGGGACAACATAACAAAGTATAGGTGCTGCGCACCGACAACTACAGCAGTCTAAAACAAAAGGGAAAAGCTCAACGAAGACACTAGGACTGGTCCCCAGTGTCCACGTACTCCTCGCCAAACACAGGCTCGGGCTCGGCGTCCGCAAACACCTCGTCCTCAACAATGAACTCAGGCTCAGGATCTAACATGTGTCACCCAAAAGAGTAAAGGGGCACATGTCAGCAAGTCTAAAAGACTTGGGCAAGGAAACTGAAGGTAAGGTAAACTAACAACCTAGCAGTTATAGTATGATGCATGACATGGCAAGTATAGTATGGAAGTGACAAGTAAATGGAAGTACAAGTAGCAAGTAGCAAGTATGTCATGGATAACAAGTTTTACAAGTAAAACACGGACAAGTACAAGTCAAGTAGTTCACGTCAAGTGAACACGTCAGGTAAACATGTCAAGTAAACAAGTTGTGCACAGAGATTCCGCCTGTTGGCTAGAGTGGCTGATCGGGCCAACTCCTAAGCTCAAGTGACCGTTTATCTCTACCCATCCACGTGTATCGAGCCAGGGCATTACCCCGCACACGGAATGCTCGCTTCTGGAACACGAGCCAGGAAGTGTATTTAACACGTATGGCGTAGGGTTATGCCTGCAACGCAGGTGCCTAGCCGGAAACAAGTAGATCGGGCATTGGCTATCAACCAACTCACGTAGCCCGCTTCTGGAACACGAGCCAGGAAACACAAGTATTGTAGCGTGTGTTACGAATGCGACATTCAACATGGATAGCATGGATGACAATTAATTCGCGTACCGTTAATTAAAATTAAACATGACATGGTAGTTATGCAACATGATAAATGACGGATCTAGCTTCGTTGTCAAGCTAGTTCCTGAAATTGCGCCTAGGCGAGTATCATTTCGTCGCCTAGCCTCTTTTACGCCTACAACAAGCAATTGGCCTAAGACATGGCCCGAAACCCTAAGTGGCAAGTTTCACTTGCCTAGCACCGAGGATGACGATCAACGAGGCCGTCACACAAATGCTAACTACGGAGTTGAGATCGCTGCCATGGCAAAACAATATTAGAACAACATCCAACCTAGTTTTATTAGGGTTTCACAAAAACACAAATGGGCTATGAGGATATTAAGAGATCGAGCTATTACCGTATCGGAAGCGGAAGAACGATGCCGAGCAAGCACGGCAACGGAAGAAATGATCCGGGGAACCTAGGGTTCAGATCTGGAATGGATGGGGAAAATCTGGAGAAATGGGGTTTTGGGGATTTTTGGGGGTTTTCCGGCGACCTAGAGGTGGTGGCCGGCCAAAATGGAGAGGGGGAGAGGCTATTGATGAAGGAGGAGGGCTAGGGTTAGATGAATGATGATTTGGGGAAGGAAGATGCTCAGGAGAAATGAAAGAAGAAAAGAAAAACGTTTGGGGGTTTAAATAGGAAGTGCTGGCGGCTGCCCAGAAATTAGGGTTTCGACACTGATTAGTCGGTCAAAGAGCAACCACTGACCGACTAGTTTGGGAACTAGTCGGTCGGTTGACCAACGCAGACCGACTAAGTCCAAACAGTAACTCCTGTACAAAAATAGGATTTAGATTTAGTCGGTCAGAGAACAACTACTGACCGACTAGTTTCTCATCTAGTCGGTCGATGAACGTTCTTAGACTGACTAAGAATGAATAGTACTTGGTATCAAAAATGATCCTAGAGCTAGTCGGTTAAAGAACGATTGCTGACCGACTAGTTTGCAACCTAGTCGGTCGATAAATGTTCTTAGACCGACTAACGATAAACAGTAACTCCTGAGTAATTAACAAAGCCAACTAGTCGGTCCATGAAGGTTTGCCGACCGACTAAATCGTCATCTAGTTGGTCGGTTCCCCTTCTTGTACCGGCTAACGTGCACAGAAAGTTCCGAAATGGAGCGCGAAGCTCCGGGATCGATTCCTAAGACTCCTAGGCTTGATCTAACAATAAGATATGACCGATATGAAGCCCGTCACGAATGACTTACTCCAAAATCGACGATTCTAAGGAAGAAGCTAGAAAATCACGACGAAACGATCGAAAATGAAAGCTACGGAGACGAAAACCACACATGAGGAGAAAATCCACCAAAACATATATATAAAATATAATAATCCCGATACATGAAAACCAGTTGTTACATCCTCCCCAACTTAAGAAAAAATTCCGTCCTCGGAATTTCCCAACACTCACGTGTCCGGGAACAAAAGTGGGAAACGCTCTCGCATCTCATCCTCATTCTCCCAAGTAGACTCTCCAGGCGAGCCGTGTCGCCACATCACCCTCACAAGATTGACAACCATGTTCTGAAGTGACTTCTGACGCCTGTCCAGAATCAGCACTGGCTGCTGGTCATACATCATATCAAGGCGAATGGTAATCTCCGAGAAATCCACAGCATGAGATGGATCGCTAATGTATCGACGAAGCTGCGACACATGGAAAACATTGTGAACTCCCTCCAAAGATGGCGGCAATGCTAAGCAGTAGGCTACCTCGTCAACTTTCTTCAGAATGTCAAACGGTCCAATGTATCACGTGCTCAACTTCCCTCGCTTCCCAAAGCGAATCACACCATGATTCGGGGAAATCTTCAAGAATACATGGTCGCCCGGCTGAAACTCCAAAGGACGACGTTTAGCATCCGCCCAATGCTTAAAACGGTCCTGAGCAATCCTCAACCTCTCCCGAATGTTCCTGACAACATCCACGGCCTCCACTATCATCTCAGGTCCCAACAGCTCCCGGTCACCAACGTCATCCCAACTCAATGGCGATCGACATTTCCTCCCATATAGCGCGGCAAAAGGCGCCATGCCAATACTCGCCTGGAAGCTGTTGTTGTAGGAAAACTCTACCAGATGTAGATGGTCCTCCAACGAACCCTTGAAATCCAACATGCACGCCCTCAGCATGTCCTCCAAGATCTGAATCGTCCTCTCAGACTGGCCATCCGTCTGCGGATGGTACGCCGTGCTGAAACTCAGACGCGTACCCAAACTCTTCTGCAAACTCTGTCAGAACTGAGATGTGAACCTCGTGTCTCTGTCCGACACGATACTCACGGGGACTTCGTGAAGTCGTACAACCTCCTGCACGATTCACGTTACATCACTATCTAAACTAGGAAAAGGAAATAAAAACGGAGAGTAAAAGAATTTACCTCCATATATCTCCTCGCTAGCGCCTCAGTGGACTGTCCCACTCGGAACTGAATAAAGTGCGTGGATTTGGTCAATCGATCTACGATCACCCAAATCGTGTCATTCTGCTTCGGACTCCGAGGTAGTCCAGTCACGAAATCCATAGTGATGTGTTGCCACTTCCACTCCGGAATCGGAAGCGGTTGTAGCAACCCTGCCGTACGCTGATGATCCGCCTTCACTTGCTGGCAAACTAAGCACTTGGCTACACTCCGAGCCACGCTCCTCTTCATACCATGCCACCAATAGTTCAGACGAAGATCCTTGTACATCTTGGTCCCACCAGGATGCACAGAATACGGCGAACTATGTGCCTCCACCATCAACTCCTCTCTAATATCCCCAGCTGGCACACACAACCTAGCTCCAAACCTCAGCGAGCCATCCTCATGAATCAAAAAGTCAGTCCGCAGACCGGCTTCCACCTGCTCCCGAATCTTCATCAGCTTCGGATCTCTGGCCTGGCCAGCCTTGATCCGATCCACGATCGTCGACTGAATCTGCATACTCATCACCGAAGAGGCATCCCCAGGAAGAACAATCTCCACACCAGACTCACAAAAATCCTGCTGCAATCTCCACTGTGAAGTCAAAATCATCACCGCTGGAAGCCTACTCAGCGCATCTGGAACCACATTCACCTTGCCAGGGTGATACTGCAAATCAATCTCATAATCCGCCATGAGCTCCAACCATCGACGCTGTCGCATGTTGAGCTCCTTCTGTGTAAAAATATACTTCAAGCTTTTGTGATTGGTGAAGATCGTCACTTTCTCACTCAGCAGAAGTGCCTCCAAATCTTTAGAGCAAACACAACAGTAGCCAACTCCAAATCATGCGTCGGGTAATTCTTCTCATGAACCTTGAGCTGACGAGATGCATACGCCACAACATGCCCGTGCTGATGCAACACACAACCGAGACCCTTGCCAGAAGCATCACAAACGATCTCAAATCCACCGCTGCGATCAGGCACAACAAGAATAGGGGCACTCGTCAATCTCTCCCTCAGAACACCAAAGGCATTCTCACAATCACCCGACCAAACAAGAGGTACATCCTTCCGCGTCAATCTGGTCATCGGCTCAACAATACAGGAAAAGTCCTTAATGAAGTGCCAATAGTAACCAGCAAGCCCAAGGAAACTCCGAATCTCAGACGCTGACTACGGAACAGGCCACTCTCTGATGGCCCTGATCTTCTCGGGATCCACTGAAATACCATCTCCAGTCACCACATGCCCGAGAAAAACAACTCTGTCCAGCCAAAACTCGCACTTCGAAAACTTAGCATACAGCCGATGCTTCCTCAAAATATCCAACACCATCCTCAAGTGCGAGGCATGCTCCTCCTCCGACTTTAAATAGATCAGAATATCGTCAATAAAGATAACGCCAAACTTATCTAAAAATTCGTAGAAAATCAGGTTCATCAGATTCATGAAAACTGCGGGTGCGTTGGTTACACCGAAAGGCATAACCACAAACTCGTAGTGTCCATACTTCGTCCTGAATGCTGTCTTCGGAACATCATCCTTCTTCACCTTCAACTGATGATAACCACTCCTCAGATCCAACTTCGAAAACACCCTCGAACCTCCAAGCTGATCAAAAATATCATCGATGCGAGGCAACGGGTATTTATTCTTAATGGTCACCGCATTCAACTCCCGATAGTCCATGCACATGCGACACGAACCATCCTTCTTCTTCACCAGCAAGACCGATGCTTCCCACGGAGACACACTAGGATTGATATAACCCTTCTGTAAAAGTTCATCCAGCTGCTTCCGCAACTCCTCCAACTCAGCGGGTGCCATACGATATGGCGTCTTCGAAATCGGCTGCGCTCCCGGAAGAAGATCAATAGAAAATTCCAGAGCTCGATCAGGTGGCAAACCAGACATCTCCTCGGGGAAGACGTCATCAAAGTCCCGCACAACTGTCGGCCTCTCCAGCTCCATCTGCATAGCCACAATCTCCGCCGGCCTGGCCCGAAATTTGACAGGACCAAGCGAGCTGCTACCTCGGCTGAAATCAAATACTGGATGTCCGGGAATCTCGAACACCACCTTCTTCCTCTGACAGTCGATCGTAGCATAGAAGCTCGCAAGCCAATCCATCCCAAGGACCGCATCATAGTTGATGATGTCGTGGACAATGAAATCCGCGTAAAGCTCATGTCCACAAACCACCAACGAGCAAGAATTGCAACCACGATGCACCGAGACCACGCCATTTCCTGTGACGATATTCCAACTCTTGGAAAGAGGGGACGTCGACAAGGAATGCTTCTCCACGAAGCTCCGAGAAATAATGCACATCGATGCACCTGAGTCAAAGAGGACTCGTTCAGGAAATGTGCACACCAAAACCACACCTAACAAGCAATTCAACAATCAAACCCTAGTCTAGCAAACAATCATGTTCAAGCAAACAACGTAGTCTAACAATCAAAATTAGCCAGGAAAGTAACAGCTAGATTGAGGATTACCTGCGATAACCTCATCCACAGCCTCGCTCTCCACAGCGGTCATCAGAAAAGCCTGCCTCCTCGGTGGAAAAGCCTGCTGAAAAGCCTGCCTCTGTGGAACAAGAGCTGCTCCTTGTCCAGCAGGAACATACGCTCTCTTCTGCAACAGCTGTGCTACAACAGGTGCCCTCCAAGGCTGCTTCGACCTCGGACAATCCTTCATGGTATGGGTAGGATCCCCACAGACAACGCACTGGCCCGGGAATCTCCTACACTGATCTTTGACATGCCCGATCTTGCCGCAGAAATGGCAAGTCTTCTGAATAGGCCCTCCTGGCCTCTTGAACTGAGCTGGCTGATTAGGCTTGAAACCAGGCCTAACCACCGCCCTGGCCTGCTCCATAGGCCTCTTCCCAGCACCAGAAACATGTCTCCTCCTCTGGCTCAAGTTCAGCTCCTGCCTCCTCACAGCGACCAGAACCGTCTGATAAGAGTCCAGATCAGAGGAAGACACAAAACTCTGAAGCTCCAAAGCAAGTCCCTGCAGGAACCTCTGAGCCCTCTCATCTGCATCCTGCACCTTCTTCGGTGCGAACCGACTCAGCCTAGTGAACTCTTGGTGGTACAGGTCCATCGTCAAGCTCCCTTGCTTCAGATCAATAAAGCGCTGCAACATCTCCTTCCTAGCAGCCTTCGGAAAGAACTCCTCATCAAACCTGGACTTCAAGGTAGCCCAAGCTATCGGCTCCACCAGTATCTTCTCTTCCGCATCCCACCTGTTCCGAGCATTATCCTTGAGTTGCCTCTTCGCCAAATCAACCCATCCAGCCGGGGTGATCTTGGCCATCTTCAAATTATCCTCAATGTTCCGAATCCACTCATCGGCAGCCAGAGGACCCACAGACCCATCAAAATAAGCAGGACCCAGCTCCCGAAATTGCTTTTCTCCCGGGTCGAAACGAGGGGCATCCTGGATTGCCCGACCAGCTCGAACAACTGAGCATTCTGGACTTGCAGGAGCACGCCCTGCAGCACTTGCATCATCTGAAGCATCATCCGCATCATCTCTCCATTGGTGGGTTCCCGCTCAGGCTCCTCGTCATGAGGGGGCGCACCACTACCTCCACCTCGGGTGAATCGCATTCTTGCCATCTAATGACACAGAAAACGAAACAAATTAGACTCATAGCTCATGACTCGGATGTCGAACTTATTTTATTGGACATTCTAATATTATTATCGTTATTCCGATAATCGTAGTTACAGAAGAAGGACCTGCATGGGCCACCAACAAAACCTGTCACGCCCCACTTCTCTAAAATGGAGGCGAGGCGTGAAAAGGTCCGCACGAGAGTAGAGCGGTGAAGCCCCAAACCCGATAAGCGTCAATAAAACATAAGCATGTCCCTGTAACCACAAATGGAATAACAATAATAACACAAGGAGAGACAGAAATAAAATCTCAGAATCTCAGAATTTGTCCAACTTTAAAATTAAGTTCAACATCCAGAAAAGCCACCGGCTAAAAGAAAGAGTCTAAAGGCCCAGAACAAGGCCAACAAGAGGGACAACATAACAAAGTATAGGTGCTGCGCACTGACAACTACAGCAGTCTAAAACAAAAGGGAAAAGCTCAACGAAGACACTAGGACTGGTCCCCAGTGTCCACGTACTCCTCGCCAAACACAGGCTCGGGCTCGGCGTCCGCAAACACCTCGTCCTCAATAATGAACTCAGGCTCAGGATCTAACATGTGTCACCCAAAAGAGTAAAGGGGCACATGTCAGCAAGTCTAAAAGACTTGGGCAAGGAAACTGAAGGTAAGGTAAACTAACAACCTATCAGTTATAGTATGATGCATGACATGGCAAGTATAGTATGGAAGTGACAAGTAAAGGGAAGTACAAGTAGCAAGTAGCATTATGTCATGGATAACAAGTTTTACAAGTAAAACACGGACAAGTACAAGTCAAGTAGTTCATGTCAAGTGAACACGTCAGGTAAACATGTCAAGTAAACAAGTTGTGCACAGAGATTCCGCCTGTTGGCTAGAGTGGCTGATCGGGCCAACTCCTAAGCTCAAGTGACCGTTTATCTCTACCCCTCCACGTGTATCGAGCCAGAGCATTACCCCGCACACGGAATGCTCGCTTCTGGAACACGAGCCAGGAAGTGTATTTAACACGTATGGCGTAGGGTTATGCCTGCAACGCAGCTGCCTAGCCGGAAACAAGTAGATCGGGCATTGGCTATCAACCAACTCACGTAGTCCGCTTCTGGAACACGAGCCAGGAAACACAAGTATTGTAGCGTGTGCTACGAATGAGACATTCAACATGGATATCATGGATGATAATTAATTCGCGTACCGTTAATTAAAATTAAACATGACATGGTAGTTATGCAACATGATAAATGACGGATCTAGCTTCGTTGTCAAGCTAGTTCCTGAAATTGCGCCTAGGCGAGTATCATTTCGTCGCCTAGCCTCTTTTACGCCTACAACAAGCAATTGGCCTAAGACATGGCCCGAAACCCTAAGTGGCAAGTTTCACTTTCCTAGCACTGAGGATGAAGATCAACGAGGCCGTCACACAAATGCTAACTATGGAGTTGAGATAGCTGCCATGGCAAAACAATATTAGAACAACATCCAACCTAGTTTTATTAGGGTTTCACAAAAACACAAATGGGCTATGAGGATATTAAGAGATCGAGCTATTACCGTATCGGAAGCGGAAGAACGATGCCAAGCAAGCACGGCAACGGAAGAAATGATCCGGGGAACCTAGGGTTCAGATCTGTAATGGATGGGGAAAATCTGGAGAAATGGGGTTTTGGGGATTTTTGGGGGTTTTCCGGCGACCTAGAGGTGGTGGCCGGCCAAAATGGAGAGGGGGAGAGGCTCTTGATGAAGGAGGAGGGCTAGGGTTAGATGGATGATGATTTAGGGAAGGAAGAGGCTCAGGAGAAATGAAAGAAGAAAAGAAAAATGTTTGGGGGTTTAAATAGGAAGTGCTGGCGGCTGCCCAGAAATTAGGGTTTCGACACTGATTAGTCGGTCAAAGAGCAACCACTGACCGACTAGTTTGGGAACTAGTCGGTCGGTTGACCAATGCAGACCGACTAAGTCCAAATAGTAACTCCTGTACAAAAATAGGATTTAGATTTAGTCGGTCAGAGAAAAACTACTGACCGACTAGTTTCTCATCTAGTCGGTCGATGAACGTTCTTAGACCGACTAAGAATGAATAGTACTTGGTATCAAAAATGATCATAGAGCTAGTCGGTTAAAGAACGATTGCTGACCGACTAGTTTGCAACCTATTCGGTCGACAAATGTTCTTAGACCGACTAACGATAAACAGTAACTCCTGAGTAATTAACAAAGCCAACTAGTCGGTCCATGAAGGTTTGCCGACCGACTAAATCGTCATCTAGTCGGTCGGTTCCCCTTCTTGTACCGGCTAACGTGCACAGAAAGTTCCGAAATAGACCGCGAAGCTCCGGGATCGATTCCTAAGACTCCTAGGCTTGATCTAACAATAAGATATGACCGATATGAAGCCCGTCACGAATGACTTACTCCAAAATCGACGATTCCAAGGAAGAAGCTAGAAAATCACGACGAAACGATCGAAAATGAAAGCTACGGAGACGAAAACCACACATGAGGAGAAAATCCACCAAAACATATATATATAAAATATAATAATCCCAATACATGAAAACCAGTCGTTACACTAGATATGACCCAGTTTTAGAACCGGACTACCTATCTAAGGGGTGATCAATAAAAAGTAAATGAGTCCACAGAACATGCAAAAGTAAACACATTATAACATGTTGTACTGAAGGTAAACTGAGGAACATAATAACTTGAGATAACAATATTTATGGATTGATGACAGTTATATTAAAGTTATCAATTTGAATGTTTGTGAACCCGTGTAAATCATAGGACATTTAAGGAGTTGGGCTTCACCCAGAATGGGTGAAAAGTGGTACCCCAAACAGCGACACGAGCACCGTAAGTGCTTCTCGTAACTACCTCTTTCGGGAGTGAGACAATTCTCGGTTTTTCTGGTAAACGGAGAAAGACATCAGTTACCTAATAATACATCACGAGTACACCACCGGCCTCTCTAACTCTAGCCAACTCTCCCTTTCGGTAGTGTGAGTGATCTTAAAGCCTACTTTTTACACGTATTCCCCCAATGCATATCTAGAGCTTCACCCATTTTAGAATGGACTTAAGATTCCAGACTAGTTACACCCATCTCACTCTTAATTTCAATAATCATTATCACATGGATATTTCATTATACCCATTCATCATTTCCATTTACTTTCTTTTTCTTTCATATATATGAAGACTACATGAAAAATAGCATGCTTTCTTCCTTGTATAAACATGAATGGTATCATGGAATTCACAATTTCAACATGGATCTCTAGCATATAAACTGAATTAGATCAACACATGAGATATTTCCATAACATGGAAATGGCATAGCATCTTTAGCAGTAAAAATAACAAATCAGATTTCTATCAAAAGTTGGAAAATAGGGTCACACGACCGTTTGGGCATTCCACACGGGCGTGTGGGTAGAGCTCAAGGCTCACAAAACATTCCACACGGTTGTGTGGTATCATCCACACAGCCGTGTGATACTGAGTGGTTCAGGGCTAACAACTCAACCGCACGACCGCGTAATGAGCTCACACAGTCGTGTGAGGCAGTGTTAATCGAAGAAGTAAATCTGCATGGTCGTGTGGGAAAGTCCACGTGGTCATGTGGAGTCCTACAGCCTAGAGTTTAACACAATAGAGTCACACGGCCGTTTCAAGTGTGATAGGGGCGTGTGGTTCAAGGAAAGCTCGATTTGCTTCTTCTGCATCTAAGTCGACGCGACTTCGAGGTTCATAGGGCGACACGATTGTGTCCAAGGTGACACGGTCGTGTGGGGGCAAAAAGATGGTGAAACAGTCGAAAAACGACCGTGTACCGCTCCTATGGGTCAAACGACCACCACACGGTCGAGACACGACCGTGTACCGCTCCTATGGGTCAAACGACCACCACACGGTCGAGACACGACCGTTTGGATGATGACACGACCCTCACACGGCGTTGACTCAGCCGTGTGGTTTCTTCCTGCTGTCGATTTCTGCTACGATGAAAACTAATCCTACGCGATTCTAATCTAAACACTAGCTAGTTCAGTTAAGAATCCTACCTCTTAAAGTCCTTCACTTAGTCTGGGGCCCTTCTTAATCCTTGATGACCATTTGAAAGTTAGCTCCTTCATCCTTCCTTAACATCACTAGGATTTTGGGTTCATTTTTGCTTGGGAAAAAAGAGATGGCAGCAAAAGAGTTACGTGTGTGAGCTGAGAGCGGAGGTAAGGGTTTCCTTTCTATTTTTCTTTTCTTTTCTTCTGATTTTTCCTTAATTTCTTCCTCTTTAAACCCCCTTCTCATCCTAATCACCCCTCCCCATCCCTCTCTTAATGCCATGTGTTCTAGGTTAGGTGGAGATTAATATGGTTAAGGCACATTATAGGTGGAGGAGTCACAGTAGAAACATTTTAGGATTTAAGTTTTTAGAAAAATAATTATACACATTAGTATACCAAGTACATCCCCACATACTAGTATTATCTTCATATACTCTATTTATTAAACCCAAATGATGTCTTAACAATTATTAAAAAAAATTTTAAAATGACAAAAAATAAAGAAAAATCATGGAAATACTCAAAAATTTTATTCGTACGCATACATCCAAAAAATACATCCTCACTTGTATATTCACACTAGGGTTATTACATCCTACCCACCTTAAAATAAATTCTGTCCTCAGAATTTCAAAATACGTTCGACACAAGCACACAACAAGCTTTTGGCGTCGTTGCCGGGAGGCAATCTGTTGAGTATTGGACTTCTCCCTACTTGGTGTTAATGATGAGCAAATATAAATACTTGTGACTAATCCCCTATTTTGCAGTTAATCCATGCCTAAGCTTATTATGAAGATCAACTAGCAATGGATGGCTCACAAACGTCATTGAAGGCAAATAACATGAATTGTATGATCATAGATTGTTGATTGAAGCTCCGTAAAGACTTCAAGATCATACGATGGAAAGAAGAGATTATTCGTCAATGTAATTTTTCTTTTATCTCTTCTAGTATGTAGCTTAGAAGTAAAACTTTGATGGAGCACTCACACACATCTACATTCTGTCATAGGACTTCATTAGACCAATTGTCCTTTGATCCCAATTCAATTTCTCTTTTGTTTGTGCTAGGATTGTTCATAATAGCCGACTGCTGAACAGTTTACAGTCGTCTGTCTAAAAAACAGTCGAATGTGTTTTGTTCTACAGTCGCCTGTTATGCACAGACTATTACAATATAGTTTTGGGCCTTCTCTGATTATTTCGCACAGGCTACTGTTGAACGATTCACAGGCGCCTGTCCTAGTGACAGTCGACTGTGTATTGTAAATCAGTGGCCTGTCTATCCTTGCCCAAACTCTGTTTGAGCTGACTTCCATGGCCAGACGACTAATGCTGTATATACAGTCGACTGTCTTTTAGATCAGTCGACTGTCTATGCTGCAACAGTCGCCTGTCTGTAAGTCATTTCTTTGACTCAGCTTTCTGGAAATTTCTCTTGCTTTTGACAGTCGTCTGTTTAAGGTTTTACAGTCGCCTGTTCTGATTAACAGTCGACTGTATTACTTGAATCAGTCGTCTGTCCTGTATCTTGTGAGATTTACAGTATTTGTCTAACTTACTCTTCTCTCGGCCAGTCGCCTGTCGAAGAAATTACAGTCGCCTGTTGTTTTAACAGACGACTGTCTTTGCTTCATCAGTCGATTGTCCACGTGGTAAGTTACCGTTATGAATTCTCACCTACCCTTACTGACTGTGCAACAGTCGACTGTGGATTGTTCAACAGTCGACTGTCGCGAGTTCAGATTATATCCGTTGAGATTTTTCTCACGGATTCCAATTGGATTTTTTTGCCTAAACTGTTTTGTGGATTTGAGAAAGCTATAAATAGAGCTTCTACTGTTCCATTGGAAGGTTACTCATTCATTGCAAAATTTCTCAAGCTTTCATTTCCAAAGATCAAAGCTCTCAAATCCAAAGGCCTAAGTATTTCCAAATCTTGTTCTCTTGCTCTCCAACCTAGAACCAAAGATTGATCTTCTAGGCAATTGGTGTAGTCAAGAGAAAGGGCTTTCTCCTCTCTTTCAAGAGAGTTCTTCAACACACATCACACTCCTTCAAGTTCTACTTCAAGGCATATGTGATTGTAAGTGTTGCTTTCATATTTCATAACCTTCGTTATTTGAATTGTGCTCTCGGTTGTGAGAGTGGTTTTGCTTGCTCCCTGGTTGTGGGAGTCAAGGACATCGATTGTATTCGATTGCACTTGTAGGGTTGCTACAAGTGGGCTTTAAGGAAACCTCAAGTTAGGGTTCTAACTTGAGTATCCGGTGGTATCCGGATGGTAGGGACGTAGGATTACCGGGAACAAGTCGGGAGTTGACTTGGGTAATCTGAACCCTTGAAACATCTCTGTGTTTGCGTGTGTTTCTCTTTGGGTCATTTTTCTATTCCGCACTATTTGTTCGATTGCATTTTATTTGGCGTAAATTCCTTTAAATTTGCATAAACACTATTTGATCGCGCCCGGGCATACACCCTAAAGAGCGACCATGTAGTTTTACCGCAAGCGCACGGTGTAGCGACGAGCGGGTATCGAACACAGGGAGGACCTATGACAGTGCCTTCTCCGAACAACCTGGCTATAGGAACAGAAAAGTAGGAAATTGCCTTTTGACGATGTTGTCACAATCGTCAAACAATGTAAAGAGATATAAAATCAAATAAAGACGCCTAGGGAATAGGGAATCCCCGCTACACACACCGTATCTCGTCATTGTGATTCATCGGTTTCACAATTGCTAGAGTAGAATGTCCGGTGAACTAGTTGCAACTGAATGTAAAACCTAGCTCACGCTCTCGCGCTGTTGCCGGTCTATAGCAAACCTAGGCTCGGGTCCAATCTCTTGCAAACCCTAGCCTAGGCAAGCTAGCATTAGGATCAACGTCATCGTTCAATCGCATCCTGAGCCCACTCTCGTGCAAACTCGGGCTACGACCTAGGTTGGGATAGTTCCTACCCGTCCAATCTCTTGCAAACGGGTATCAGTATAGAATTGCAACCGAGAATCCTAGTATCGGTCCAATCTCTTGCAAACCGATACTACGGAAACTCAATTTCAACCCAATTCGGATTTCTAGGGTTTCCTATCGAATTGGGATCCAATCTCTTGCAAATCCCAATCGATATGAACACCTAGCTATCCGTATTATATCGATCCTAAACTAACCCTAATCAATTCTAGCAATAGTTCTACCAAATCATCACAATTCGGAATTTGGGCTCGTAGGGTTCATCCCCACGCCTTAAGACGTTAAAACTACTCACAAATCATATTGCTAATGGAAGAATAATCAATAGAAACAGCAATGGAATTCATAGCAATATTCAAAATAGCAATAAAAATAGGATTTTTAATAGAGAGGGAGACAAACCAATGTAGCTTTCCAAGAATCCAACAAAAATAGCACTTTTCTCTCCTCTCCAATCACAAGAATTAAACTCTAAAAAGTCTAATCTAAAAAGGCTGCCAAAAGCAATAGAAAAGCCCCCTAAACTAGGTTAGAATCTGGGGTTAAATATCCCCCAAAACTGCCCAAAAATTCGTGACCAAACTGCCCCTGCGTAGCTCCAAAATCGTGATTTCCGCTACAGGCAGCGCTGCTCACTCGGCCGAGTGACAAAAGTCGCTCGGCCGAGTGATAGACCCTGATGATTTCCAGTAAGTCTGGGGTCTTGGGGGTCGTCACTTGGGGCGTCACTCGGCCGAGTGAGTTGTCGTCACTCGGCCGATGGGCTATCTTCACTCGGGCGGACGGCAATTGCCACTCGGCCGAGTCGGGCTTCTGATGCTCAGACTGACGAAAAACAGTAACTTCGATGTTTTTGATGGGCGTCGTCTGAGTGCCACTCGGGCGGACAGGATACGTCACTCGGCCGAGTGGGCTTCTGATGCTCGGCCGAGTGCACGCTGATATTAGCTTTGTTGCGTGTTCGATCTGGCCGACCGAGCGGAGTCTCGATGCTCGACCGAGTGACTCCTTCACTCGGCCGAGTGAGATGCTAAAAATGCTCAATCTGAATGTTCTTGCCTCCTCGTCGCTCCTACGACGTTCTTTCTTCTTCCGCTCCTCTCCAATCTCAAAATACCCCTCAGGGAAGTCGTCGGTGACACTCCGGAGTGGGTGTATCTCGGAATCACTCCAAATCGCTCCAAATCTCCTGAAATACGACAAAAACAACGAATCGTGAAAAGTATCGCAATGTTGTCGATAAATCGTGAAAAACATGATTTGAGCGATCTAAATGGCATGCAAACATGCGGGAAAAAGGTGTAAAATACGGAGTGATCAAAATCCCCAAGCTTACCTCTTACTCGTCCTCGAGGAAGATAAGTAAAAGGCGAACCCGGCGGATTCAGAAAATGAAAATGATGGAAAAAACGAAGAATGAAAAACGAAGAAGAAAGAAGAAAGAAGAAAGCGAAGAGAGAAGCTGCTAGATCATTTTTCTCAGGACGTGGGTTTTGCTTACTCATATAGCATGCATCGAATGTAAAACACATGTCAAAGATTTTTATCTCGATATCATAGTATAAAAATGCAAATAGAGATAGAAAACCCAAGAATATTTATATAGCATGAAAAATGGAATAATTCTAAGATTAACATTGTCTGAATCATCTAAAGCGGTATACAATATCGCAGATCACACACTTTTCAATTGAATGCTTTCTATGAGGAGTATAAGAATATCACGCAATAGAATAGAAAGAATAGAAAAGCGTGGATTTCATGAAATGAGTGCTAGGCGTAGATTTCTGGATTTCGTGAAGCTAAAACAATCTCACCGAGTATAGAATATTACTTAGCCTAGGTTGTCATGCACCGTCAGGTAGTCACTCTCTCACACACCATTGGATTCTCCCCCCCCAAGCTTATTGACGTGCGTTTATATTTCATATATTCACGCACGTTTTCCTTTGTATTTCTCCGTGTTTTTCCACCGTCTCTTATTCGTTTTCGTGTATTTTCCCGTTTTCTTTCACTTTTCTTTGTTTTTCCATGATTGCAGGGGATTGACCACGTAGGGGACGTTTAACGATGATATCCTAAGTCCCCGGAGCAACGGGAGAAGTCACGCGTGATCCAGGGGGCCGAACGCCAAAGAATTCATCTTTCAGCCCCTCACCCGATCGGTTGGTCATCTCCAACCGATCGGGTGATGCACGCGTGCACCAACCGGTCCCTACCGCAGCTCACAAAGAAGTCACCCGACCGGTTGGCAGACCGGTTCAGCGGGGGCTGTTCTCTGTTTTCTCGGAGCAAAGTGCCAACCGATCGGGTGACTCTCACCCGATCGGTTCATCTGTAGCTGAAAGAGATGAGCTGAAGACACGGACGTCGAACCGATCGGTTCACCCGACTGCTTCAAGATCCAACCGGTCACTCAAGAACTCACCCGACCGGTTCATGTGATCGGGTGAAAACTCGCCGTTTTCTGATATCTATTTGTAACGGATCAACCGATCGGTTGACTTGTCAACCGATCGGTTGATGCGACGGCCTATATATAGAACCCCTAGGGTTCCAGAAACGAGAGTTGTTATTTTTTCTACTGTTTTATTTCCTTGTGACGGCTATAATTGTTACTCTTTTGTAAGTTTTCAGATCTTTCTAAAATTTTAGTATTGTCTTTATTACTCTATTACTTCTGCATTGCAATTGTCTGATTATGATTCCAACGGTTAAATTTCATTTAGATCGCTTTTTCATGAATTTTTGTGAGTAGTTCCCAAATCTGGGATTTTGGTGGAAACCCCTTCGGGGGCTCTTCCCGATGCGTCCATAGGGTTAGGAAATCGATAGGGAGTAGGAATCTAACGGTTACGCGGGGTGTTTCATTGTCATCGGCGGGAAAAAGACCGCCTTTGACCGTCGGGCCAAGGGGGAATAAACTTGGCGGTTGACTCCCTAGCCATAGCTCACACCCTTAGCGTAGACGTCAAATCCTAGCACGCGGGAGCGGCAGGATGAGACGTTGGGAGTTATCGTTGCGGGCTTAGTGCTCCCGGGATCGATCAGTGTTTATGGACACGGGAGTGCCCACTGATCGAATCCGGGAAGTCCGGTGTATCATCCTGGGCACCGACCGGAATATCGGGCCCATGGGACGCCGGTACCACTTTCAGAGGCAACGTCTCACCATTAGACCCTAATCCCGATCGCTATTCATGCCCGTAGGCCGCATTGGCGAGAGTCTCTCGTCGGGGTGGAAACCAGAGTCCCGGGTTTCCTTCCTGTTGTTCATACCAGTTTATTTCCTTTCGTGACAACCATTCACCGATTCGGGCTAGCTCGCCCCTCGGGGTGATTTAGGTTTTACCTGACCCAAGCACAACCTCGCCTCCCTGAGTTCGATATTCCCGCACCCTACACTAACCGTGAAACTTGCGGTAGACGACACCGCGCCGCCGCCATCTTACGCGGGGCGCCGGTCAAGTTTATGGCGCCGTTGCCGGGGAGGCAACGTGCTTGTTATTCTAGGATCTTATGAACCCTCGTGTCTAGCTCATATCCCTGCCTCGCGATAATTTTCGCATTCTCCTTTTTCTTTTTTTTACTTTTCTTATTTTTATTTCTTATTTTATCTGTTTCTTTCCCACTTGTCGCTTCACGGGTGTTTGTTGTTTTTCATGCGCAGGAGTTCAAGGAGTCTTGACGACTTGATTCCCCTCGATCCAGAGATTAACGCCACCCTTAGGCGTTTGGCCGCCGAGAAGCGAAGAAGAGAAGATCCCGAATCCATGGAGGAGAACACCCCACCTCACAAGTCTCTACTGGAGTACTCGATGCCATCCATCGAGTCGACTTCTGCCATCCGATCTCCAGCTATTGCGGCCCAAAGCTTTGAGCTGAAGCCGTCTCTAGTGACATGGATCCAGCAAGACCAGTTTGCGGGTGTGCCCATGGAGAGCCCGATCGAGCACCTGGACTCCTTCTTGGAGAAGTGTGACACCTTCCGAATTAATGGTGTCACTACAGAGGCTATCCATCTGAAGCTGTTCCCTTTCTCTTTGCGGGACAAGGCCAAGCAATGGTTAAGGGGGAAGGACCCCAATACTTTCAACACCTGGGAGAAGCTCTCCAATGCTTTTCTGACGAAGTTCTTTCCTCCGGGGAAGACCATGAAGTTGAGGAGTGAGATCTCCTCCTTCTCCCAGGCCAGCCACGAGTCCTTGCATGAAGCTTGGACGAGATATAAAGAGATGCAAAGAAGATGCCCTCACCATGAGCTTCCGAAGTGGCAGATTATCAATATGTTCTACAATGGGTTGAGGGATGACCTTAAATCTTCTATGGACGCCGCGGCTGGGGGGTCCTTCATGTCTAGAAGCGAGGAAGATGCCGGGCATATTCTGGAAAATATGGCATCCAACAATGAGCGGTGGTGTGATGAGAGAGCCACACCAAGATCTGGGGGTATACATAGAGTCGAGGACGTCGACAAACTATCAAGCAAGTTTGACTTGCTTTCGACCCAGATCTCCGTGCTGATGGTAGGAGCCGGTGGGGCCGGTACCCAGCAAATTTCTGCGGTAGAGTCCGAGTTCTTTGGGGAATTCGACGGTGGTGACATTTCACCACCGTTGGATCAGGCGAGCGCGCTATTTTACAACCCCACGGGGAATGCGCCATATCCGCCAAGGACAAATTCCAACCCGGCCTACTCTCCCAACAACCGGAACCACCCAAACTTCAGTTACAGGCCACCATTTCAGCCCTCGCCGCCTCAGCAGCCGCATCAACAGACATATCAGCCGGCTAGGCCGCAGCAGAATCAAGTTCAGCAGCAACCATTTCAGTAACAATCGTACGCCCCCAGGACTCAGCAGCCGTTCCAGCAGCAGCAGCAGTATGGCCAACAGAGGGCCGTCTCTCCGGTTGAGTCTCTCTTGACTCAATATATTACCAACCAGGAGAAGATCAACCAAAGGCTGGAAATGGGTCAGCGGACCCTCACGGACCAAGTAACCCAGCTGGGGTTACAAGTGGCGAACATTGCAAGGGCACAAAGCCAACTACCGCCACAACCGGAGGTGAACCCAAGGGGAGCAACACAAACATCGGCACTCGTGCATGAGCACGCAAATGTGTCCGCTATCGTTCTGAGAAGCGGAACACAAATTCCTACTAGAGTGCCCCCTAGCAACCCGGAAGCACCATTGGTCGTTGAGAGGCCGATTGAAAAATCAAATGACGCCGGTGCTTCGTCATCAAATCCTATGACTCCGGAGGGAGTGTCTGAAGAAGAAAAGAAGAAGGAGGAGGAGAGCCCGAAAGTTTATAAATCCGTTGTGCCATTTCCCCAACGGTTGGCTCAAGCAAAAATTGATGAGAAATATGGGAAGTTCTTCGCCATGGTCAAGGACCTAAGCCTACAAATCCCCTTTTTAGAAGCTATCGAGACGATCCCCTCCTATGCAAAATTCTTGAAAGATTTGGTGACCAGAGGGTCAAGAAAAGAGAAAGTGGTCCTAACGGCGGAATGTAGCGCTCTTATTCAGAGGGCAAACCCGCCGAAACTCAAGGACCCGGGGAGCTTCTCTATTCCTTGCACAATCGGGGCTGTGAAGATTAATCGTGCACTCGTCGATCTAGGAGCGAGTGTTAGCTTGATGCCCTTGACGATGTACAGAAGAATAGGGATGGGTGATCTGGAGCCCACCGGTATGACCCTACAATTAGCTGACCGGTCGGTAAAATACCCGGTGGGAGTTGTTGATTACCTCCCCGTGAATGTGAGAGGTGTGCATGTGCCTGTGGACTTTGTAGTCATGGACATGCCCGAAGACGCACACACCCCGATTATCCTGGGACGGCCCTTTATGGCCACTGCTGGCGTTCTCATAGATGTGAAGAACGGAAAAATCTCTTTGAACGTCGGCGGAGAGAAAGTTGAGTTCGATCTGGGATTATCAATGAAGCACCCCGATCCACCTGATGACCCCCGGTGCAATTTGCTTGAGATAGAAGAAGAAAAAGCTGCAGAGGAGAGCTCCTGGGAGATTCTCCTGAAAAAACCCCCCGATGACTTAGGGGATTCTGAAGATGGAGACGGCCCCAAGTACAAGGAAGCTGCTGGAAAACCGAGTGCAGCGAAAACGACCCCTCCCGGGTTCGCCAAAGCCCCTCCTGTGGGGAGAACGGGGAAAGAGCCCACGGACCTCACTAAGGACGAGGTCCGAATCCTGAAGAAGATGGCGGGAAGCGCCAACACCAAGGAAAAGCCCCCAGACCCCAAGAACAAAGGGAGGGTAGTCGAGCAAGTATTTTTCCAGCCGCTGACTACTCCGAGTGCCTCCAGCTCCAACGAGAAAGAGATGCCGAAATTTGGGCATCACCCGTATCAGCCACCATGAGCATCTCTCGCGGGCGTCGAGCCAACGACGTTAAACAAGTGCGCTTCATGGGAGGCAACCCATGCTCTAAACTTTTTTCCACTTTTTGGCGTTATTTTTTACTTTATTTTATCAATTTTCATAAATAAAATCAGCCGCGAGAACATCCGTTCGGGGACTTAAGCAAATTTATTGGTTTTTGCAGGAAACAAGCCCCAACCGATCGGGTGATAACTCACCCGATCGGTTGGGATGTATCAGATACATGCCGAGATCTATCCCCGAATGAACTGATCGGTTGAGTAATGAAGAGACCGGGTGGCAGACCGGGTGAGCTGGGGAGAGCTCTCGGAAATTTTAGGGGAAGTATCAACCGATCGGTTGAGTTCATGCGTGATCGGTTGACGAGACCGGGTGAGCAGCCCTAAGTTCTCGGGAAAATGTGTGGAGCGGCCAACCGATCGGTTGACAACTCAACCGATCGGTTCGCCTGTAGCATTTCTTCGGCAAGATTTTCGACCTAACCGTCAACCGATCGGGTGACAAGTCACCCGATCGGTTCGACTTAAAACCCTATAAATACCCCCCGACATCCGCTCGTTTCCGCCCTCGCCCGATCGCAAATCTCGCCGTCGTTTCGCCTTCCTCTCTTCTCCAACAACCGACCACCACTCCCCCACGTCCCCTACTCCTCCATTACTCTCTCTCTCCACCTCCTCCATCTCTTCCTCCATCACCTTCACCCTCTCTCTCCTCCCATTCCTCATTTTGACCTAATTTTCCCCCAAACCACTCCCATTTCGAAAATTTTTGCCGAAGGAGTTCGCCGCGGCTCCAAACTACTCTCGCTGAACAGTGTGTGGACATCTACGAGCAAGCTCCGCCATTCCGCTTGGGTAAACTCGCTCCTAAGCTTATATTTATATATTTGCCCTATTTGTTGAGCTTGCTCGTTTGCTTGTGTTAGTGTGCATCCACGATTTTTGCACTAATTCTTGCTCACACACACACATGGCTAAAGATAAGGATAAGGGGAAGGGTATCATGCGGGAAGAGGAGCCGTCTCGAAAGAGACGAAAACAAACACGCCCCCCTTCCCGTACACGAGCACTTACACTTGGCCCTCCTCCGCCTGTTGTCCCCCCCTGTGGACCCAATGTTGGGCCCACACGGGTATATTTTTCAGAACCAGGAGCACAAAGATTTTTACCGTAGGCTTGATGCTCGAGGGCATCTATCCACTAAGTTCCCGCACGCACGTACACTTGTCGATCTCGGTGTCTTCACTGAGGTCGAATCTCTTTTTGCTAACTTAGGATGGTTGGCCTTTCTTAGTGCTCATGCAGTATCCTACCCGGCACTCACACTCGAGTTCCTCTCCACACTTACTTGGGAGTCCGGGTCGATCATTAAATTCAGGGTGCGTAACCGTAGTGTCACCACGGATCTGAACACGATCAACGATATATTTGGTTTCCCCAATCTCGGGGATGATTCCATCCGACACTACGGGTACACGCCCGAGTTTGATGTCGATCAATTCTGGTTCCGCCTCACTTTGATCCGTGATTACCCCCGAGGAAGGGCCAAGGCCTCCTCCATCATTCATCCCGTGTTTCGTTTAGCCCACAGGATCATTTCATCTGCATTCTTTCCTAGGGACGAGTCTGGTACTGTGACTATCCCTGACCTCTTTATCCTTTGGGCCATGACTTTTCTTATGTCCGGGATGATGATGGAGTCAGCTTCAGGGCCCCTACCGTCCCCATCCATGGCAGCGATTGGCTTGTTTACAAGCTACTCGAGATCAGCCGGGCCGGGAAGGGGAAGTTCTGTTGTGGGGGCATCATCACGATCATATGCTCTCATGCCCAATTCAATATCACCATCCCCAACAATCTTCCAGCTGCCGCAGGACCCTCACATCTCGATATTGATGTCCTGCGGCACATCCACATGATCAAGCCCCGCTCGGATGGCCGCTTCATATTTCATTATGGCCACCCCCAGCCCCTTACACCATCCTACCCAACCCCGCTCGCATGACCCTTGCCCTCGTGGGAGATTGGACTTTTCCTCCTGATCCCGACTTCTTAGCTGGGTTGAATCTTCCTTTCTTTCCCGCAGACGCCCGCAGATCACCGTCCCCTGCCGCCCACTTAGGCGAGCAGGATATCCCTGCGTCTGTGGGAGATTTAGGGGCTGGCCCGAGTCGTCCTGTTTCTGCTCCGGGACCGATCACGTCTGAGCACCTCTTTGCGGCCATTTCTGGCCTTGTCTCCTGTGCCGGCATGACCACTGCCGCTGGCACCTCTTCGACCTTACCTGGCGGCACCACCTCTGCCTCGCGTCAGTCTACATCTTTTGGTCGCCGTCAGGTATCTGCCCGTCTGGGACTTGAGAGGGAGGTCGCTGCCCTTCGTGAGCTCGCGATGTCCTCTGCTTCCTCGGACCCATCGCCATCCTCCTTTCTTACTCACCCACGTTTCCTCGCACTTGAGAGGAACGTGGCCGCCATTCTCCGCCTTCTTACTCATATCCACGGACCACCCCCACCTTCACCACCCCCACCTTCACCACCCCGGCGATCTTCTCCTCCACCCACCCACACTTCCCCACATCCATCACCCCCTCTCCACACTCATCTTCTCCACCCCCACATCCCATCCCGGCATCCACTTCACCCCTCCCGACCACGTCCACCGCACCCACGCTACCTCCCTCTTCCTCCGTCACTCCATACGTGCGTCGGAGGAAATTACCGGTATGCTCCAGATCCCTCCCACCACCTCCCACTACCGTCACCACCACATCTACTTCCTCCATTTCCATTCCTCTCACCACCGCCTTGATCGCCTTCCTACCACCACCACCCACCACCACCGATACTCCTCCCATCATTCACACCACCACTGCCCCTATTCCTTCACCTCATTCCCCACTTCTCAGTACACCCCCAGCCTCCCCCGACCACCCATCCCCACCCTCTTCCAAGGAGGACGAGGACTCACCTTCTGCTGCTTTCTGATTTTCCCTCTTTTGTTTTTGACTCCCCCTTGCATATCTCTGCACTTCCTCGATCACATCATTTCGTTAGCACTTTCTGGTCTAGCTTGGGGGACGTCTGTTTTGTGTGCTGTCGTGTTTTGTTTGTTTTTCTCATTTTTGTGTGTGTGCTTGTTTTTCACTTTTTGAGTGTCGTGTCGTGTGATTTTATTTTTACTTTTCTTTTCGTATTGTTTGATTTTGATCTCGATCTTTCTTTCTTTTTCATTTTCATCTATGTGTTTTTCTCGTTTTCATTTCTTTTTGTGTCAGTGCGTATCCCCCCCATTTTCATTGCCCTCCCGTACTCACTCATATTGCATTGAGGGCAATGCAAACTTCAGCTGGGGGGAGTCGCACTGTGTGCGTCGTTTGAGTCCTTTTCGTTTATTTGAGTCGTTTTTCTCCGTGTTTTTCTTTTTTTTCTTTTTTCTTCTTTTCTAGCTCTTTCTCCTGGAGATGAATCCTATGATGAATCGCCACAAAGTCACACACACACCTAGCACTGCACCGATAATCACACTCACTAACCCTAGGATTTCGAGTCCTCTTGCATTTCACGCATCGTGGGTCCACTTAGCTTTTTGTGAGTCGTGTGTCGTGACTAGCATTTGTTGTGCTTCTGCTTTGTGATTTCACTTTATATACCTGTCCAGGAATGACCCCTAGATTATCATGCTCCGATTTGCATATGCGGTATTTGTTTCCACTTTATGCATGCTATATTTATATCGTATACTTCAATTCGCATGCGTCGGGATTCCACAACTAAGGACTAGGATAACCCATTTAGCCTAAGCTCTATTTAGCGAGAATAATCTCCTTTGCCCGAGTGTTTAGATTTCGACTTCTTTTTTGTTTTACTTGGTGCAAATCCCCTCGTCGTGTACCGTTCTCCCACTTGGGAGAGTACACATGTGTATAGCCAAAAACCCAAAAAATCCAAAAAAAAGGAGAAACGAAAAGAAAAACCCAAAAAGAAAAGAAAAAGATTGTATAGCCAAAAAACCAAAAAAAATATGCAAATACCCAAAACCCAAAAAAATTCCCGTGTTAATATTTTCCTACTTGCCGAGAATAAAGGGAAGGCGAGAATTTGCACCGAGTGTTCTTCTCCACATCATCTCAACCCCCGTCGTTATCGAAAATACTTGGCTTAGGAGCTATTTAGCTAGTATCTAAGCTATAGTGGCGTGATTTCCTTAACCTTAGTTGTGGAGTTCCCGATGCATGATACGCTTCTATTCCCACTCTTCTCATGCATGCTTGAGCTTATATTCGCCGCTTAATTCGATTCGGATCGATATTTTGGGTCATTTCTTGGGTTTGTGTATATCGAGCCTCATAGCACATCGTAGAAAGCACACCGTTTGCTAGCACACGACCACGCTCACTCGCGCTTCACTGCGTGGACTCACGACACTTATTTGGACTCGCTTTCCTAGGTTTAGTGGTGTGATTTGGCGTTTGCTCGCTTGGTGTGTCGTTTTTGATTTTGGTGGCTCTGATGGACGATCTGGGGCTTAGAGTTTTCTTTTTCTTTCTTCCTCTCTATTTTTCCCTTCCGAGCTCCTACTCTCACTCGTCTTCCTCGAGGACGAGGAAGAGTTCAGCTTGGGGGATTTTGACGTGCGTTTATATTTCATATATTCACGCACGTTTTCCTTTGTATTTCTCCGTGTTTTTCCGCCGTCTCTAATTCGTTTTCGTGTATTTTCCCGTTTTCTTTCACTTTTCTTTGTTTTTCCATGATTGCAGGGGATTGACCATGCAGGGGACGTTTAACGATGATATCCTAAGTCCCCGGAGCAACGGGAGAAGTCACGCGTGATCCAGGGGGCCGAACGCCAAAGAATTCATCTTTCAGCCCCTCACCCGATCGGTTGGTCATCTCCAACCGATCGGGTGATGCACGCGTGCACCAACCGGTCCCTACCGCAGCTCACAAAGAAGTCACCCGACCGGTTGGCAGACCGGTTCAGCGGGGGCTGTTCTCTGTTTTCTCGGAGCAAAGTGCCAACCGATCGGGTGACTCTCACCCGATCGGTTCATCTGTAGCTGAAAGAGATGAGCTGAAGACACGGACGTCGAACCGATCGGTTCACCCGACTGCTTCAAGATCCAACCGGTCACTCAAGAACTCACCCGACCGGTTCATGTGATCGGGTGAAAACTCGCCGTTTTCTGATATCTATTTGTAACGGATCAACCGATCGGTTGACTTGTCAACCGATCGGTTGATGCGACGGCCTATATATAGAACCCCTAGGGTTCCAGAAACGAGAGCTGTTATTTTTTCTACTGTTTTATTTCCTTGTGACGGCTGTAATTGTTACTCTTTTGTAAGTTTTCAGATCTTTCTAAAATTTTAGTATTGTCTTTATTACTCTATTACTTCTGCATTGCAATTGTCTGATTATGATTCCAACGGTTAAATTTCATTTAGATCGCTTTTTCATGAATTTTTGTGAGTAGTTCCAAAATCTGGGATTTTGGTGGAAACCCCTTCGGGGGCTCTTCCCGATGCGTCCATAGGGTTAGGAAATCGATAGGGAGTAGGAATCTAACGGTTACGCGGGGTGTTTCATTGTCATCGGCGGGAAAAAGACCGCCTTTGACCGTCAGGCCAAGGGGGAATAAACTTGGCGGTTGACTCCCTAGCCATAGCTCACACCCTTAGCATAGACGTCAAATCCTAGCACGCGGGGAGCGGCAGAATGAGACGTTGGGAGTTATCGTTGCGGGCTTAGTGCTCCCGGGATCGATCAGTGTTTATGGACACGGGAGTGCCCACTGATCGAATCCGGGAAGTCCGGTGTATCATCCTGGGCACCGACCGGAATATCGGGCCCATGGGACGCCGGTACCACTTTCAGAGGCAACGTCTCACCATTAGACCCTAATCCCGATCGCTATCCATGCCTGTAGGCCGCATTGGCGAGAGTCTCTCGTCGGGGTGGAAACCAGAGTCCCGGGTTTTCCTTCCTGTTGTTCATACCAGTTTATTTCCTTTCGTGACAACCATTCACCGATTCGGGCTAGCTCGCCCCTCGGTGTGATTTAGGTCCTACCTGACCCAAGCACAACATCGCCTCCCTGAGTTCGATATTCCCGCACCCTACACTAACCGTGAAACTTGCGGTAGACGACACCGCGCCGCCGCCATCTTACGCGGGGCACCGGTCACTTATCTATAAGCGTGGTGACATATATAAAACGATATTTACATCCCCATTTTTATGAAGCTCCAAAAGTAAAAGAAAATAAAAATAAAAACAAAAAGAGGGAAGAAAGAGAGAGTATACGAGATAGGATCGTTTATTGAGATTCTTTCTCTTTTCTTTTCCTTTTTTTTCAAACATTTTCTTTTCTTTTTCTCTCTATTTTTTTAATAGCATATATACACAAATGACCCCAAATCAAAAGAGAGAGAAGGATATACAAGAATTTTTCTTTTTCTTTTTGGTTTTGGGAAATTTGGAGCTAGGAATTTAGTAACGGGGGAAATGCCAAATACTAGAATCGCTAAGGGGAGATTCACCAATGATTTTAAAATAGAGAATTAATGTTCAAGATATGTGGAGAAAGAAATAAATATGTCTCTCAGTTCACTCTATAAGACGTGCATGACAACTTCAGCAGGGTAATCTAATCTACTCGGTTTCGATCTCAAAAAAGCAAACTAATCCAAATTTATCATAGCTAACATCATTCAATCATCCTGAAGTGAAGTGTACAAGTCATGCAAATAGAAGTGATATAGGAAAAGAAAACGGTACTCCAGATATAAGCATTCAATGCGTGAATCTTGGTGTGTTTTCTACGATAGCATACATATGAATATTCAGACTCGACTAATAATAGAATTTCATCCATTTTCATACGGAAAAAGTGTGGGTTACTATCTCTAAATGCAAGGCAGATCATAGCATATGATATCAGAAATAAAAGCTAAGACATGATAAATATAGCATGCATATAAAGAAAGCTAACTCCACGTCATCATCATCACAGAAAAGTCATCTCTAGCATGAGATGAAAGAAATAAAGATAAAAAGGGAAAATAAAATTAATTACAATGCAGCACACGAAGAAAATAAGAAAAACGTGATGCATGGTAAAAAAAAGAAAAAAAAAGAAAAGGTGATGAAAATGAGTGCAAATGCGAAAATGGCGTGGAAAAAAGAAAAAAAACTAAAAAAACAAAGGTGGTAAATCAAAAAGCGTGAGAACTCACTCCCCCAAGCTAAAGTGCACAGTGTCCTCAATGTGCAAAGTGTGGCACACCGAGAGACGTGTAGTGGTAGGGGTAGGTGAGGATGCATGCATGATGAAAAAGAAATAAAAAGAACAAAATGAAAATATGATGCGGACATGATGCATGCAGATATAAGAGTGAATCAGATAAAAGAGTGTCACACCAAAAAGAATCTCCCTCTCTCCCAAAAATGATATAGAAAGATATGATCAAAATATGGACCCAAAAACAGTGAGGGTAGGGTGAGGTGGGCAAAAATCATCAGGACCAAGCAGAGACGGGCAGCATAACGACAAAAAATCGGAGGCATCAAGGGTGTGCCTAAGCTGGTGGTGCTGCGCCATCTCCGTCCTGAGGCGGAGGTGGGGGGGGGGGGTGGTGGACGTGGAACGGTCTGCTGGGCGGGTGGTGGTCGTGGCAGTCGCTCGAGAATCTGGGTCAAGCAGTAGTGAATGCTAGGAAGTAGCTCGAGGCGGTGCTGCATGGCAGTGACTGTGAAAGACAAAGCCCTAAAATCGCCCCGGAGTCCACTCAACCCCCCCTCAAGAGCGCGAACGCTCTGAACTAAGGCGTCAGGGGGTGGTGGAGCGGAGGGACGGACAGGTCTAGGCTGTCTAATACGGGCGGTGTAGGTGATCGGGACAGCAGGCATGGGTGGTACGGGTGCTGTGCTCACTAGTGGATGCCCAGCCTCAGGGCGAGGCTGGGACACAGGCTGGTGTGAGATGGAAGCAGCAGCAGTGGGAGTGGAAGGAAAAATCGGTGACGAGGCGGCAGGAGAGGGCAGTGACACAGAAGTGGGGACAGACGTCACGACGCTCTCAGATAGAATGGCTACGGTGGAGACAGAAGTGTCAACCGCTGGGGAGGCAGTGTGGGGTCCAAAAGGTGAAATCCCAGCGGAGATCATACTGGCCATGGTCTCCACGACAGCAGTGAAAGAAGGCTCTCCGCTCTCAACAAAAGTAGGTGGGCGCTCGGGTAACAGAGAAGTGAGTGGCTCAACCGACAGGGGCATAGCAGTGGTGGTGGTAATGGTGGACGTGGTGGGCGTGGGCTCAGCAAGTGTGCTCCCGACACTGGCAGAAGTGGGGATAGAAGTGTCAGGAGCGGTAGAAAGTGCAGGCTCAGGCTGAGGGAACACAAGGTCAGCTGGCGGTGCATGGTGTGCAGGTGGTGCAGGCTCAGCTCCCTCGGCCTCTAGCACGTAGGCGACAGGGATCAGGAGATCCATCGCCGGAAGCCAGTCGTCGTGTGCTGGTCCTAAGTGTGTCCGAGCGGTGCTCGGAAGGATCATGTAGTCAGCACCGTACGGACCGTGCAACCAAACCCAGTGCCACTGACCGTGCGGACGAAGCATCTTCATCCGGGCCATGACGTCTATCGATAATGCAGTGGGGCCCGAGGCTCGTCGCAGGTCAGCCGGAAGGTCCTCGTCGGTCATCAGGGCTAGCAGAGTGATCAGACTGCCGCAACATATCAGGGAGCGGGCGCCCGCCGATACGATGATGCGGTCCAAAAACCAGCTAGCGACATCGATCTCAACGGCGGGGACCAAGGTGACTCCATCCCTATCAAGAACTCTGGGGCGGGTCATCGCGTAGAGCATATAGAGCTCAGGCGTCGACATCGTCCCAGGCTCGTACCTCGCTAGAAAGGTGGTCGCCATAAGGCGCTGTGCTATGCAGAAGCAGGGGTGGACTATGGCCGAGGCCTTGGCCCTACTATGGTCAAAGGCCGGTGGTAAACCTGTGATCCTGGCCCATAAGGCGTGTGAATCGAAGGATGGGGGAGGGATGTGTGTGGGGGCGTAGGCTCGGTCGGGTGTGGGGATAGCGGGCCACTGAAAGAATGCCCTAAGCATATCGAGAGTGATCTGACACTCTCGATCCATGAGTCGGAAGGAGCATCCCTCAGTGGTCCGGGCGATCGAGCTGAGGACCTCGAGTGTCGGACGGACGTAGGTGTCCGCCGACACAGAAAGAAAGTCTCGCCAACCCACGTGTCATACAACGTGAGTAATCCCTCGAGTACCCCCAGGCGGTCTAGGTCGGCAAGGTGTGTGAACCTGGAGGGCACTATTGAGCGCTGGGTGATACGCTCAAAAGCGACACGATGTGCGTCTTCTCGGAACGTAATACACATCGGCCCGACAAGTGGAACCTGTGGTGGCTGTGGGTCGGCAGGGTGTGGCTGTGCGGGGTGAACAGGGTCGACAGGCTGTGGCTGTGCGGGGTGAGATGGTGTAGGTGGAGGAGAGTCCTCCATCTCGTGGGAGGGGCCGGGCTCATCCGGCCGCTTCTGCTTGGCGGAAGCTCTCCTGGTGCGTGGCTGTGTTCGGGGCGGCATAGGTGCCCCGAGTGCTCACCAAAAAGTGAAATAAATGCGGCATACGAAAATGAGTGGAACGAATATACCAGAACACGTCGCGAGAGCAAAATAGTGGATGCGTGCGAAGACGCCGCCTCCACAAAGCCAAAAACGCTCCCCGGAAGCTCCCCTAAGCTCCCCTAAGCTCCCCAAGATTGCCTGCACATCAAACAACGATATCAGCGTGTAATATTCAAAATACATGGGGGGGGGGTTAGGGGTATAATGGATAGATAATGAAGTTAATTTGAATTAGGGGCTCGATTAGTGCACGGATCGTCAAAAAATACAAGAAGAAGGAGAAAATGGGCGATTTTGGGGTTACCGGAGCTCGGCCGGCGGTGAGGAGGTCGCCAGCGACTCGGTCGGTGGTGCGGCGGTCGTCGGGGTCGGTGGTCGGCCGAGCGCCGTCGTTGGCAAGGCGGTCGGTCGAGTGGAGGGGTCGCAGCGAGCCGAGGGAGTTGAACAGTCGCAGCGATCGGACGTTGGGATTTTTGGGCGTTTCGAAAAACACGCCGACCCGTTGCGACTTATATAGGAAAAGTTACGACTCGGCCGAGTGACTATGTCGCTCTGCCGAGTGATCGTAACGGAAATATTTTAAAAAACTCCTCCCCACTTACGACTCGGCCGAGTGGCTTTGCCACCCTCGGCCGAGTGGAAAAAGCCCATTCGGCCGAGTGTCACAAGCTACTCGGTAATACTCGCCTTAGGAACGTATCAGTTTCACTCGGCCGAGTGAAGATATATACTCGGCCGAGTGGTAATTATACTGAAATCAAGAAAAGAAACAGAGAGTTGGGTACAGCAGACTTCCCTCGTTTTTGTGCCGCTCGGGCGGACGAACTTATGTACTCGGTCGAGTGGATATTCTACTCGGCCGAGTGACTCCTGGTTTCTGCTGTTTGGCTCCGTTTGGGCTCTAATCTCTGTTTTTCTTTCTCCAGTCGATTTCATCCTTCTCCTAAGTATCGAGCGCATTCCTGGAGTGCTCCTCGTCGCCTTGTTCATCCTCCTAATGATAGATATCCCTTTCTCCTCTCCTGTCAAAGAAAAATAGGACCCGTTATCACGAATTTTTCAGGCAAACGACTCAAAACACTAATAATTTCTAAAACAAAAATAAAGAACAAAGTAAAAATAAAGCGATAACCGTCGGGTTGCCTCCCGACAAGCGCTCGTTTAAGGTCTTGAGCTCGACCCCCTTGGATTTTCAATTTAATGCGGGATATTGGGTGCATATGAGATGCACCCGTCGAATTTATCGGGAAGAACACTCGGATTTGGATGTTGTGGCGGCGTGTTCTTCCTCAGTGCTCCTTCGTCTCGGGTAGTGTTGGGGGGTGGCTCCCCCAAGCTAGTGCTTGCTCCGGGCCTCGGCTTCACCGGTGACACCGATTTCCGTATCGGTGGAGCTTTCTTCGGAGTCCTCATCTTTGAGAGCTTACAGAGCTCTCGTATTCTTGCGACATCAGTGTCGCATTCATCAATTTCTACGGAGAGATCGGGGGAGTGCTCTATCTTTTCTTCTTGGCCCAAGTCCGGCCCTTCCTCAAAATCATCCTTGAATAGTGCGTCGATGGAATGGGGGATCGCCTCCTCAATGACCTCCTCAAGGAGGTATGAAAGATCATCCGGCCGTCCCTTAAGCAGATATATTCTACTTATTTCTCCCATAGGGACTCCCTCGGAATAATGCTTGAGCCTTTGTCCATTTACTTTGAATGTGGCTCCGTCTTTGATTTCCAACTCAAAAGCTCCTCCCGGTTGTATGTGCTTGATGGTGAAAGGTCCGGACCACCGTGACCTCAATTTACCAGGAAATAGTCGGAGCCGGGAGTTATATAGCAAGACCTTGTCTCCGACTTTGAAGTCCGTAACAGTTATGCGTGCATCGTGGAGAATCTTGGTCCTTTCTTTGTAAATTCTCGAGCTCTCGTAGGCATCTCTTCTAATCTCATCAAGCTCGTTGATGTCCAAGAGTCGCCTCACCACCGCATTCTTATAATCGTAATTGAGGGTCTTGATGGCCCAATATGCGCGGTTTTCTAACTCTATCGGCAAGTGACAAGCTTTCCCATAAACAAGTCGGAACGGTGTGGTGCCGATGGGAGTGTGAAAGGCTGTGCGATATGCCCATAGAGCGTCGTTTAACTTCATTGACCAATCCTTTCTAGATCGATCTACGGTCTTCTCAAGAATTTGCCTGATCTCTCTATTCGAGACCTCTACTTGGCCGCTCGTTTGGGGGTGATATGCCATGCCAACTCTATGGTTTACCCCATACTTCTTTAGCATGGCTTCGAACTTGTTTTTTATGAAATGGCTCCCCCCGTCGCTTATCAAGGTACGAGGCACCCCGAAGCGTGGGAAGATATTCTGCTTGAAAAATTTAGAAACAACCCTTGCATCATTGGTAGGGGTAGCGGTTGCTTCCACCCATTTGGAGACGTAGTCAACGGCCAATAGGATATACTTGTTACCGTTGCTTGACGGAAATGGTCCCATGAAGTCCACTCCCCAACAATCAAAAAGATCAATTTCTTGGATGGGCCTCATTGGCATCTCATTACGTTTGGAAATATTCCAGGTCAGTTGGCATCTATCACACCCCTTCACAAAGTCGTGGGTGTCTCTGAACATTGTTGGCCAGAAGAATCCTCTCTGTAAAATCTTAGCGGTTGTCTTAGAGGCGGCATGATGTCCCCCGCATGGCATACCGTGGCAATGCAAAATGATAGACGTTGCCTCCTCCTTGGAAACACACCTCCGAATAACACTATCTTTGCATATCTTGAAAAGGTATGGATCTTCCCAAAAATAGCTACGGACCTCATGCAAAAATCTCCTCTTTTGTTGCGTGGGCATCCCATGCGGTTTAATTCCACAAGCCAAGTAATTGACGAAGTCCGCGTACCAAGGCACTTCCCCGGGCCTTATGGCGTATAGCCTCTCATCCACGAATGTGTCGTCGATAGGTAAACTCTCATCTTCCTTGTCGCGAATAAGCCTAGACAAATGATCCGCCACAACATTGTCCATACCTTTCTTGTCTCTGATCTCCAAATCGAATTCTTGCAACAAGATTATCCACCTAATTAACCGAGGTTTGGCCTCCTTCTTGTTTAGAAGATATTTCAATGCCGCATGGTCAGTGTGGACAATCACCTTGGAACCAAGGAGGTAGGAGCGAAACTTCTCGATGGAATAGATGACCGCTAGAAGCTCTTTTTCGATAGTTGTATAGTTTTTCTGCGCGTCATCCAATGTCTTGCTCGCATAGAATATTGCATGAAGCTTCTTATCTTTCCTTTGTCCCAATACCGCTCCAATGGCTTGGTCGCTAGCATCACACATTAGCTCAAAGGGAAGGCTCCAATCCGGTGGTTGTATGATGGGTGCGGAAACTAGTGCTTCCTTCAAGGTATTGAAGGCTTGCAAGCATTCGCCTGAAAAAATAAAAGGAGTATCTTTAGCAAGCAAGGACGTAAGAGGTCGGGCAATCAAGGCAAAATCCTTGATAAAGCGGCGGTAAAACCCCGCATGACCAAGAAAGCCTCTAATGCCCTTAACATTAATAGGAGGAGGGAGTTTCTCGATTACCTCAATCTTTGCCTTATCTACCTCAATCCCTCTCGAGGAGACAAGGTGCCCAAGAACTATACCTTCCGTGACCATGAAGTGGCATTTCTCCTAGTTCAAAGTTAGATTATTTTGTTGGCACCTTTTAAGAACTTTAGTGAGATTAGCCAAACAAGAATCAAACTCGCTCCCATATACCGAGAAATCATCCATAAAGACTTCCATTATATTTTCAATGTAATCGGAAAAAATGGATGTCATACATCTCTGAAAGGTTGCGGGAGCATTACAAAGACCGAAGGGCATCCTACGGTAGGCATAGGTACCGTAGGGACAAGTAAAAGTGGTCTTTTCTTGGTCATCTTCGTGCAAAGGGATTTGGAAAAACCCCGAATACCCATCCAAATAACAAAAGTATTTGTGTTTAGCTAGGCATTCAAGCATTTGATCAATGAAGGGCAATGGGTAATGGTCCTTTCGGGTGGCTTTATTTAGTTTCCTATAATCAATGCACATTCGCCATCCCGTGACAGTGCGTGTAGAAATGGGCTCTCCTTTATCATTTTTATAACAGTCATCCCCCATTTCTTGGGGACGACGTGAACATGGCTAACCCACCTACTGTCAGAGATAGGATAAATAATACCGGCCTCAAGTAATTTTAGGATTTCTTTTTTCACTACCTCTTTCATATTCGGTTTCAACCGCCTTTGAGGCTCGATAGAAGAGGCTTCAGTGTTTTCCAAGTGGATCCTATGCGTGCATAGCCTAGGGCTTATTCCCTTAAGATCAGAGATTGTGTAACCAAGGACATCCTTGTGATCCCTAAGGACTTCTAATAATTTTTCAAGTTGGTCTTGGCCAAGGTGGGCATTTACAATCACCGGGAAGGTCAATTTACTACCCAAGAAAGCATACCTTAGATTCGGCGGTAATTGTTTAAGCTCTACCTCAAAGGTTGTCGTACCCTTTGCTTCGTCATCTTGTGTGAATTTGGCCTCTCCTTCAACTTCTGAATTTAGCTCACTCTCGAGTGGAGGCTCAGACTCGCTTCCTAGTGAGGACGGTGCATCGGAATAGACGCTCTCCGATTCCGCGCTTGCATCGATAGGACCACCACCTTGCTCCGGTTCATCCCTGAGATCAAGAAATACGTCAGCAGATTCATAAGTGCAAGAGTGAGGGTCATAGAGTGTATCTCCCTGAGTATCGGTTTGTTCGAAGTGTTCCTCGGGAGTGTAGTACTCTTCGACACATGTTCTATCGTCGTCAAAATATAGCTTGTCATTCCTCACATCAACTCTGATATCGCCCCCAATAGTTCCATCTGGGGAGATTTGATCCATCACGAAGCTAGCAAACAGTTGTTCGACAGGGTCCTCGATATTAATAGCAAAAGCTCCGGTAGCGTAGACCTCATCAATAAGTTCCTTGAGGAGCTCCGCAAAAGATTCATCATCCCCCTGGCTAGACTCAGTCATTGGAATTGCATCCCCCATTTTACCTGTTAAGATTTGGAGAGGGATTGCAAAATGGGGGCTAGCCAGGGTAGTAGGATCAAACACAATCGTCTCCCCGGCAACGGCGCCAAAAACTTGATCGCGCCCGGGCGTACACCCTAAAGAGCGACCGTGTAGTTTTACCGCAAGCACACGGTGTAGCGGTGAGCGGGTATCGAACACAGGGAGGATGTATGACAGTGCCTTCTCCGAACAACCTGGCTATAGGAACAGAAAAGTAGGAAATTGCCTTTCGGCGATGTTGTCACAATCGTCAAACAATGTAAAGAGATATAAAATCAAATAAAGACGCCTAGGGAATAGGGAATCCCCGCTACTCACCGTATCTCGTCATTGTGATTCATCGGTTTCACAATTGCTAGAGTAGAATGTCCGGTGAACTAGTTGCAACTGAATGTAAAACCTAGCTCACGCTATCGTGCTGTTGCCGGTCTATAGCAAACCTAGGTTCGGGTCCAATCTCTTGCAAACCCTAGCCTAGGCAAGCTAGCATTAGGATCAACGTCATCGTTCAATCGCATCCCGAGCCCACTCTTGTGCAAACTCGGGCTACGACCTAGGTTGGGATAGTTTCTACCCGTCCAATCTCTTGCAAACGGGTATCTGTATAGAATTGCAACCGAGAATCCTAGTATCGGTCCAATCTCTTGCAAACCGATACTACGGAAACTCAATTTCAACCCAATTCTGATTTCTAGGGTTTCCTATCGAATTGGGATCCAATCTCTTGCAAATCCCAATCGATATGAACACCTAGCTATCCGTATTATATCGATACCAAACTAACCCTAATCAATTCTAGCAATAGTTCTACCAAATCATCATAATTCGGAATTTGGGCTCGTAGGATTCATCCCCACGCCATAAGACGTTAAAACTACTCACAAATCATATTGCTAATGGAAGAATAATCAATAGAAACAACAATGAAATTCATAGCAATATTCAAAATAGCAATAAAAATAGGATTTTTAATAGAGAGGGAGACAAACCAATGTAGCTTTCCAAGAATCCAACAAAAATAGCACTTTTCTCTCCTCTCCAATCACAAGAATTAAACTCTAAAAAGTCTAATCTAAAAAGGCTTCCAAAAGCAATAGAAAAGCCCCCTAAACTAGGTTAGAATCTGGGGTTAAATATCCCCCAAAACTGCCCAAAAATTCGTGACCAAACTGCCCCTGCGTAGCTCCAAAATCGTGATTTCCGCTACAGGCCGCGCTGCTCACTCGGCCGAGTGACAAAAGTCGCTCGGCCGAGTGATAGACCCTGATGATTTCCAGTAAGTCTGGGGTCTTGGGGGTCGTCACTTGGGGCGTCACTTGGCCGAGTGAGTTGTTGTCACTCGGCCGATGGGCTATCTTCACTCGGGCGGACGGCAATTGCCACTCGGCCGAGTCAGGCTTCTGATGCTCAGACTGACGAAAAACAGTAACTTCGATGTTTTTGATGGGCGTCATCTGAGTGCCACTTGGGCGGACAGGATACGTCACTCGGCCGAGTGGGCTTCTGATGCTCGGCCGAGTGCACGCTGATATTAGCTTTGTTGCGTGTCCGATCTGGCCGGCCGAGCGGGGTCTCGATGCTCGGCCGAGTGACTCCTTCACTCGGCCGAGTGAGATGCTAAAAATGCTCAATCTGAATGTTCTTGCCTCCTCGTCGCTCCTATGACGTTCTTTCTTCTTCCGCTCCTCTCCAATCTCAAAATACCCCTCAGGGAAGTCGTCGGTGACACTCCGGAGTGGGTGTATCTCAGAATCACTCCAAATCGCTCCAAATCTCCTGAAATACGACAAAAACAACGAATCGTGAAAAGTATCGCAATGTTGTCGATAAATCGTGAAAAACATGATTTGAGCGATCTAAATGGCATGCAAACATGCGGAAAAAAGGTGTAAAATACGGAGTGATCACTATTCAACCCCCCTTCTAGTGTTTTCCCCATAGACAGGGTCCTTACAATTGGTATCAGAGCGCAATGTTTTATCTATGGCATCCAACAACAATAACGTTCCTCTGCCGCCTACGTACAACAATCACGACCGTGATGGAGCGTCCACACTTTTCGAAGGTCAATTTACGGTACGTCCTCCACGTTTCAATGGTACTAATTTTGGCTATTGGAAGTTTATGATGGAGACATTCCTTAGGAGTGCTTCTCTTTGGAGAACTCTCCACAAGGAGTACGTCGAGCCCGTCGAAGAGGATTTCGAGAAATGGACGACTTCCGAGAAGTCCGTCGAAGTCAACAACGCTAAAGCAATGAACGCTCTTCATTGTGCGTTGGACCCGAATGAGTTCAACAAGATATGCACATGTAAGAGTGCATATCAAATTTGGAACCATCTCATCGTTACCCACGAGGGAACGAATAAGGTAAAGCTTTCGAAGTTATATGTTGCCGTGCAAAACTTCGACTTGTTTCATATGCAGGAAAATGAGAGCATTGCGTTGATGTACACTGAACCTGAAAAGGTAAGGAAGATCATCATGGGGATGACCTCCAAATGGGAAAGAAGAGCAATCGCCATCGAGGAGGTCAATGACTTGAAGAACTACACCGTGGTGAATCTTATCGGGACTCTTATGTCTTACGAAGTAAGAAGGGATAACCGATTGAAGATTCGAGCCATGATGAATCCCTCGGAGGCCAAGAAGAAAGCTTTGGCGTTCAACGCCAATTCATCATCCTCCGAAAGTGATGAATCCGAGAACGAGATGGATTTGGGTGAAATGGCCCAAATGGCGAAGAAGTTCCAACACTTCTTCCGCAAAGGTAAATTTCCCTCAAACAAACGTTTTGAGTCTACTAATGCTACTTCCGCTCTTTGTTATAAGTGTAATAAGCCAGGGCACATCAAGAGGGATTGCCCAATGCTAAACAACAAAGAAAAGTGGAAGGCACCAAAGTACCACAAGTCCGACAAGAACAAGAGAGACAAGAAGAAAGGACTCGTAGGTACCTTTGATGACTCAAGTGATGACTTATCAATCGATTCCGATGATGAGAAGGGTGAGAGCGTCCACATGTGTTTCATGACACTTGAAGATCCACTCACGGATGAGAGTGATTCCGACACGGATGACACCGAGGTAACAATGGATGAACTTCGTATTGCTAATGAAGAACTATTTGCTAAATACCAATCTTTAATGCTAAGATACACTAGCTTAAAGAAATCTAATGTTAGCAAGTCATCCATTTCATGCATTATCAACAATGACACCATTGTTGATACTTTAACTCTTGAGAAAGCAAACTTAGCTTCTCAAAATGTCACATTGAGAGATGAGGTGAACTTCCTCAAATCTCAACTAGATCAAACACATCCTAAGGATAATAGTGATCTAGTTACACGTCACACACAATTGGGTTCAGAGAATGATTCTCTTAAAACCCAAGTGCACGAGCTCAAAGCACGGGTGTCCACCTTGGATACCAACATTTCTTCTTTAAAGGAGAAATATGAGCTCATGTCCTCCCGTATTATGAGATTCAATAAGGGAAAATGACAATTGGATGATTTGCTTGCAAACCAATTTCCGGCCACACATCGTGTTGGCCTTGGATTTGTAAAAGCAAATGCATCTAATGCTCGCACCTCCTATAGTGGTGTCACTATAGATTTTGTGAGGCCTTCCTCCGGTGCATCCACAAGTGGTGTCAAAGACACTATAGGTAGCAATCCTACCAAGAATGTCACCACATCACCTTCTCTTCCTTTTGGCAAGAAACCCACTAAGGGTGGAAACCAAAAGCAAGGCCATGCTTATATGTACACTAACACTCATCCATGTAGGAAACATCCTACTTCACAAGTGGATAATCATGACACATTCTATGCTCTGCACCCACAGACACGTACACAACCACACATGAGAAATACTCATGTACGTGCTCCTATACACCCGTATGCACATACACATCATTCTTTCATGTATGCTCATCCTCCACATGTCATGCATGATCAATAAGCTTCATATAATATGCATGTTCCCAATCATACATATCATCCTAGAATGTACAATGCATATCCTCCACCACATCTCTATGCTAGAAATCATGTTCCTAAGAAGCATGCACCACATAGAAATCCAACACATATGCATGCAACTAGGAATAGGACTCCCAAGATGTACACTATTTGGGGTCCTAAGAACACTAGTCTAAATGTTAGGAATGCTTATGTTGATTCCTATTTTCATGATGTCATTAGAAATAGTAACTATGTAGGGAAGCGGAAGTCCACTTGGACTTGGCTTCCAAAGGGCTAATCCCATTGGACCCAACAACCATTGGGTACCATAAGCTTATGGTATATTATATAGGTACCCAAGAGGAAGAAGAAGAGCAAAAAATGTTTTATTAGCTCTAAAGGGAAAGGCTGGATTCTTGATAGTGCTTGCTCCAAACACATGACGGAAGATCCCTCATTGCTCTCCGAAGTGATTAGCATCAAGGATGGTGCAACGGTCACTTTTGGAGGTAATCAAAAGGGAACCATCATTGGAGTAGGTATCGTTGGTAATCCCTCCAAATCTTTAATTACTAATGTTTATCTTGTTAGTGGTTTATGTCATAATCTCATTTCCATTAGTCAACTTTGTGATAAAGGTTACAAGGTTAACTTTGGAGAAGGATTGTGTACTATTGTTGATTCTGATTCAAATGTTTTATTTTCCGGTATTAGGCGTAAAAGTATTTATTATTTGAGCTTGCCTAAAGCCATAGAACATTGCTTAGTTGCTAACTCTTGTGAACAACTATTATGGCATCGCTGTTTTGGTCATGTTCACTTCAAGCACTTATATAAGTTAGCTAAGCATGATCTAGTCAAAGGTTTTTCTAAGATTGTTTTTAATAAGAAAAACTTTTGTGATTCTTGTCAAAGAGGTAAACTAAGTAAATCTTCATTTAAGCTTAAAGAAGGGATTACTTCTAAGAGGCCCCTAGAACTTCTACATCTAGATTTATTTGGGCCAACTAGAACCGCTTCTTTAGGTAATGCTCATTATGGACTAGTTGTCGTTGACGACTTTTCTAGATTTACTTGGGTGTCATTCTTAACTAATAAGAATGAAGCTCATGAAGAGTTTACCAAATTTGCAAAGAAGATTCAGAATCTTTTAGGATCCACCATTATCATCATTCGTAGTGATCATGGAGGAGAATTTGAGAATGAGTCTTTTACTAAGTTTTGTGATGACTCTGGGATAACTCATAACTTTTCCTTTCCTCGTGCACCACCATAAAATGGTGTTGTAGAAAGAAAGAATAGGACTCTTATTGAGTGTGCTCGCACTATGCTCCATGATAGTCATTTAGGACTACAATTTTGGGCAAAAGCGGTGCACACGGCATGTTATGTGCTCAATAGGAGCCTAGTGAGACCCCGAACAAACAAAACTTGTTTTGAGGTATTTTATGATAAAAAGCCTCAAGTGAAATATTTTCGTGTTTTTGGCTCAAAATTTTTATAAAGAATACCTTTGGTAATTTAGACAAATTCGAGCGAAGATCCGATGAAGGAATTTTTGTTGGATATTCCACACGTAGGAAAGTCTACCGGATATACACCAAAACTTCTTCAACGATTGAGGAATCTCTTCACGTATCTTTTTATGAAGATTTTGATTTTCCTCATGTTGATGATGATAATGTAGATATTCTTTGTGATTCTCTTAATAATGTTAAGATTAATGATACTATTATTGAGACTAACACTTCTAACGAAGTTGTTCCTAGTGATCCAGGTATACCCAAAGCTTACTCGACCGTTCACAACCATCCCCATAACCAAATTATTGGAGATATTGGTGTGGGTGTTCGAACGAGATTAAGAATTGAAGAATTCTCTCATTACGCATTTGTCTCTACCATTGAGCCAAAGAACATCCAAGAAGCTTGTGAGGAGAGCTCTTGGATAGTGGCAATGGAAGAAGAACTAATGCAATTCGAGAGAAACGAAGTTTGGGAACTCGTACATCTTCCAAGTAGTCACCAAGTCATTGGGACCAAATGGATCTTCAAGAAGAGGGATGAAAACGAGGTAATCACACGGAACAAAGCAAGGTTAGTAGCTCAAGGCTACCGGCAAGATGAAGGTATTGATTTCGAAGAATATTTTGCCCTCGTAGCTAGATTAGAAGCTATTAGGTTGCTTTTATCTTTTGCATCTCATAAGAATTTTAAACTATTTCAAATGGATATCAAAAGTGCATTTTAAATGGGTTTGTCAATGAAGAAGTCTATGTTTCTCAACCTCCCGGTTTTATTCATGAAAAATTTTCAAACCATGTTTTCAAACTTAAGAAAGTGTTGTATGGGTTGAGACAAGCTCCTAGAGCTTGGTATGATCGACTTAAGACCTTTCTTTTGAATTTAGGTTTTAAAATGGGAGAAGTTAATTCTACACTCTTCATTAAAGATTATGAAAATGACATTCTTTTGATTCAAGTTTATGTAGACAATATTATTTTTGGTTCTACTAACTTTAATCTTTGTCAAGAATTTTTCAAGTCTATGAAGGACGAGTTTGAGATGAGCCACATGTGAGAGCTCACCTACTTCCTTGGATTGCAAATTCGACAAATGGAGAATGTCACTTTCATACATTAGACAAAGTACACAGGGGAGTTTATTAAGCGATTCGGGATGGAATCGTCTTCGAGCAAAAGGACTCCCATGAGTACTACTACTCATCTACACAAGGATGAAATCAGAAAAGATGTAGACATTCGTCTATATCAAGGTATGATCGGTAGCTTACTTTACTTAACCGCTAGTAGGCCCGATATCATGTTTTCCGTATGCCTTTGTGCTAGATATCAAGCTAGACCTAAGGAGTCACACTTGATTACGGTTAAACGAATATTTCGTTATCTCAATCAATCTCTAGATTATGGGTTACTTTACCCTAAGTCTAGTACATATGAGTTAATCTCATATAGTGATGCCGACTTTGCCGGATGCAAGTCCGACATGAAAAGTACTAGTGGCACTAGCCATTTCTTAGGAAATTCCTTAGTTTCTTGGTTTTCTAAGAAACAAAATTCGGTGTCATTGTCCACGACTGTAGCAGAATATATTGCCGCGGGTCTTACATGTGCACAAGTTCTTTGGATGAGACACACTCTTAGTGACTATGGTGTCAATTGTGATACTTGCCCTATCATGGTTGATAATCAAAGTGCTATTTGTCTTTCCAAGAATCTGGTACACCACTCCCGTACCAAACACATAGACGTGAGACACCATTTTATAAATGATCATATAGCTAAGAAGGACATCATCTTAGAGTACATTGAAACCCAAAAACAAATTGCTGATATCTTCACTAAACCTCTTAAAGAAGATTCATTTGTGAGGTTGCGTGGAGAATTGGGAATTATGGGTGAATCTGAAATCTAGAAGCTCAAACTTTCATGTTATAACTTCTTTTTGAGCTCATATCTTTTTGTTGTCTTTCTTCATGTGCTTTATTATATTTTGAGATTAAGAAAGTCAATTGTGACTTATTTGATTTCATGAGTTTTTGAGAGTGATTGGAGTGATTCGAGTTTCAATGGATTTATTGTTTCTATAATGATTTTACGATGTTTTTGTGATTAGAGTATAGGTCCTAGGGTGAGTGTTCTTATTCTCTGGAATTCTATCTCACTGTGCACGTTTGGACCAGGACAAATGACTGTCTTCCCTTCGACAGTCGACTGCCCTACTCTATCTCCTCTGTCTGAGAATTGGTATCTTTTGCACAGTCGACTGATGACTGTTTTACAGTCGACTGTTAGTTTAACAGGCGACTGCATTTTAGTCATCAGGCGACTGTACTCTCTGTCGAATTTTTATAGTGTCCTCTGTTATTTCTTGATGAACTGTATTAATTCTCGACCAGCCGACTACTGAGTATATGTCAGTCGACTGTCCTATGGACATGCGACTTCATGTTACTTGCCAGTCGACTGCCCCTCTCTCTGAGCTTTATATTTTTATCACTTCATCCAGTCGACTGACATTTGTTCATCAGTCGACTGTCTTCTGTTGTGTCGGTTCAAGTGATTTGATCCGAGCCGTCGATTCTTTGATCCAACGGCTCAGATTCATTCCCCAATTTTTATATTCGAGAATGCACGATCGCTTCCCCTCGTCGACTCTCGCTCTTCCGATTCGACCGTTCGTCTTCCCGCTCGTTTTCTTCTCCAAAACTGCTCGATTTCGCTTCCAAAACCGTAGATCTCGTGCTGTCGTTTGCGTCGATCTCCTCCTCCTCGTTCGTCGCTGCTTTTTCTTGGTTTACTTCTCTTTCTCTAGCCCCTCGTTCGAATTCCTTTGCTTTGTTTCTCCTTCTCTCGTTTCCATGGCTCCCAAACCCAAGGGAAAAGAGAAGATTGCTGCTCCTAAACGTCCTAGGGCACCCAAGAAACCTATAGCCAAGAAGAAAGAACCCCACAGAGCCCGAACCAAGCATGCCGAGTCACCCGTGCTTTCGTCTTCGCCGGGTTACTCACCTTCAGCTTCTTCTAGCGTTGCTCAGCCTTTGATCTGTCGTCAGCGCAAGCCCACTGGTGTTCACATCAGTGAGCCTGTTGCTGAGAACTCCCATCTGTCTCCTTCTATGTCAAGTTCTTCAGAAGAGACTCCTGCCATACCCCCCCTGATCCCCTAGTTCCCGTTTGCCGAGACGATCTTTGTCTGGCAAAATTTCACTCTCTTCTAGGGATCAACCTTCTTAGGGAGCGGTACATTGCTTTCCCCGCCTTCACTGCTGAGAGACTTTCTGACATTCTTTCTGCTACTCACCTAGCCGACCTTTTTCGCTTCTCTCAGAGCGAATCCCCCAGAGCATATCCATTTCTGGCGAAGCTCTTCTATGCTAACCGTGTTCGCGGTGAGTATTTGTCTACCGGCATCCTTGATACTGTCGTTCAGGGAACCCACATTCAGATCACTCCCTCTCTCTTAGGGTATACTCTTAGGATTCCCTCTGTTGGTTCCCTTCCTTCTGATATCTGCATCTCCAAGATTGATGATCTTGACCAGTCTGTCCTCCGGGATATGTTTCGAGAGGTACCTTTAGCTCTTGATTCGGGTGTCAGATCATCTATGTTCTCTGTGAGAGGTTGGGCTGTTCACCTAGTGGTGAAGTCCAACATCCTGTCGAGATATGGATCGTCTGACCAGCCGTCTCAGGATATCCTGAAGTGTATGTATGCTATTTTCTCTGGCATGCCCGTGAACTGGGCCGGTGTCTTCCTTGATAGGATGGACAAGGTTGAGATCGCGACCTCCTCGTCTCACATTCCTTATGGTGGTCTTCTGACTTGTGTCTTCCGTCATTTTAGTGTTGACTTGACTCGTTACGAGCCCATGCCCTTTGGTCCTCTCCTCGACGCTTCTGCAAAGTCGAAATCTTCTTTGGCTCTGCAGACTGCCTCGAAGAAGAGGATGTCTACTTCAGCTCCATCCACATCCACTGTTGCTCCTGCCGATCTGCCTTCTACCTCTGCTCCACCATCTCGTGATATTCTTTTGGAGATGGTCTCTGGTATTTACAGATTGCTATCCCTCTCTTTCCTCCATCAGGGAATACCCTTCCCTGAGGATCTGAGACAGTTTGTTCCCCAGCATCACGATCCTCCTCAGCCCTCTGATGTTGTTGAGCCTCTTGGTGTAGCTTCTACTCAGGATGTTGCTGCTGCTACTACTGTTGCTCCTTCTGACCCTCCTCCAGAGGATACTCCAGCTGCTACAGAGCCTGCTTCCTCTTCTGCAGCCCCTGGAGATGCTCACTCTTAGATAGATGTTTGAGTGATGTTTGTTTGATGATGATATTTTTTGATGTATGATGGATGATGTTGTCAGTGACTTTATATATGTACTGTGATGTACTTCGATGTCGTCATGATGATGTATTTTTTTGTCTTGATCTTGATATATCTCTGTGTGATGGCCATGTAGATGACCATCCGTTGATATACTCTTCTATTATATACATACACACACACACACACACACATATATATATGATGTTGCTGCTTATCTTGTGTCACACTATGCTATACTGTATATCTTAACTGTGTGATGTATGATATGTTGTCTTCTTGTATGCTATACTCTCTTTGATGTGCTTTTGAGATAATATATGGACTTGATATTGGTTATTTCATACTATCCTTGATGTGATGAATTTTTGGAAATTATTTTCTTTTCGTATCTCTAAAATGTTGATATTGGACTTCAATTCTATTACTCACATGTGTGTATGGTGTGATTTTATGAGTTTTGAATCGATATATCTTTATACTCCTTGATTGTTGTTAGTTCGTATTTAGCACTATTTTTGTTGTTGTTATTCACTCCCACCTTTTGGATAATGCCATATGGGGAGAGAAATAAACATACAAGATACATAATGGATGTGCTAAGTATGTTCTAACGCTCGAATCTAAGATGTATGTTGCCTTGGATTCAGGGGGAGTAAGATTACAATGAATATGTATTTTATTTTCTAGATTTCTTGTATTGAATTCATCCATATCTCACTCATTTTCTTCAACTGTTATGTAGATGCTCTAATATTTGTTGACTAACTTGATTGGCATCTATGTAGGGGGAGTAAGTTTTATTACGCACAATTATTTATCTTTTTGTTTATGTTTGTTTGTCATCATCAAAAAGGGGGAGAATGTTGAGTATTGGACTTCTCCCTACTTGGTGTTAATGATGAGCAAACATAAATACTTGTGACTAATCCCCTATTTTGTAGTTAATCCATTGCGTAAGCTTATTATGAAGATCAACTAGCAATGGATGGCTCACAAACGTCATTGAATGCAAATAACATGAATTGGATGATCATAGATTGTTGATTGAAGCTCCGTAAAGACTTCAAGCTCATACGATGGAAAGAAGAGATTATTCGTCAATGTAATTTTTCTTTTATCTCTTCTAGTATGTAGCTTAGAAGTAGAACTTTGATGGAGCACTCACACACATCTACATTCTGTCATAGGACTTCATTAGACCAATTGTCCTTTGATCCCAATTCAATTTCTCTTTTGTTTGTGCTAGGATTGTTCATAACAGCCGACTGCTGAACAGTTTACAGTCGTCTGTCTAAAAAACAGTCGACTGTGTTTTGTTCTACAGTCGCCTGTTATGCACAGACTATTACAATATAGTTTTGTCAAAATTGTGATCCGCCTTCTCTGTCTTCTGTCTCTCGTCGTCCTGGTCACCCCAGTATTTATTTCGCAATTTTCGGACTTCGTTTGACCTACCTTAACTTTTTGGCCCAACCCATTGTATTTTTAGCCCTAAGTTTCTTTGTATAATATCCCTAATGTTTGACTAATAATAAATTACATCAGATTTGGGCTTGGCCCAACCCCCATGCTTGCTTTGGCCGCACACCTGGTATGAGAGGGAGAGAGGGGAGAGTTTTGTGCTTTAATTAATTTTATAAACAAAACTCTTAAAACAAATTTACCCAAGCCCAGGGCCACGTTCGCATACACCTACAGTATAAAGGAGGCTGATAAATGTATTCATATAGAATTTTTAACCTACCCCTCACTCCTGTTACTATGTCAGCAAGCCATACACACCTAAACACTATTATTAAAACCCTAGGGGTATTCCTATTCTTCACCCTATAACAAACACAGCCGCCCTCCATCTTATCTCCCCCACGACAACACGCAAGATCCCCACACCCAGGCGCCGCACGACAGCTCCATCTCCGATCACCCGTGGCCTCAGCCTCCTCCCTTCCGGCCTACCCCCGCCGGAAAACATCCCCGGAAGCAGGCCGCAACCCTCGCTGGCTCCCTATTCCCCTTAAACTTGAGATCACCGGCCACTCCCTCTTGTCCGAACCTCCCCAAGGCCACCGTATCTCCCCAACAGCGCCACCACCTCTTCTCATATACCGCCGCATCTCACCTGACCTCCGACCAACCCCGAGCAACGCCGCGCAGACCGCCAAGCTCGACCACCGGTGCCCGAATGTCCCGTGCGGCCACCTCCGTGTCGCAGGCCGTGCCCTGCAGGCCAAGCGCAACCCCCGGTGACGCTCTCTTCCACGCAGACGCCAAGGGTTCGTGGGCCCTCCTCCTTGCATCACCTCCCTGCTATTTGAAGATGGAACTGACGTTGTAGAGGAAGGGGACTTAGAAGTATTAGAGAGGGTAAGTTTTCCTTGTTCATCATTTTCTTTCACATGCCTTTAATACCTGTAGGATGGTGATGTAACAGTGTATAGGGTATTATATATTCGGTTAGATTATGGGTCAGTAATCTTGTTATTAGGTTTCAGAAAGTATATAGATTAGTTTACCCCTTGGCAGTAGCTTATATTATTAACCTATATCATTCATAACCCACCTTCAAAATTAGTCTTATAAAGCTTATTTAAGTTAGAATTATCTGTCAGAACTTATATTATTAAGCCTTGATATAAGTTATTAATGAAATCGGTGGATGCTTAACCTGGTGTTACATGTGGTATATTCTTGTACTAGCATCCTAACACTATTAGCGAGTCTCTAACGTTATGAATGATGTGTCACCCATCTTAGGATAGCAAACTTAATTAAAATGGGATCATTAGACGTTTTAAGGTTGCCTAATAATTTTAGTCCGACGATACGAACTTATTCGTGCACGTATTTTATCTCAGAGTATCCGCCGTTCTGTGCCATGCACACTGCAGGAATTCAACCCCTGGCGTCGCTACCCGACGCCAGTGTAGCTTTTGCGTCGTGCTAAGGTAACGTTCTGCACTCTTAGGACCCCAACCCAACCCTGTTAAACAAGATAAAAATTGGTATTCTGGTTGTCTGATAATTCACTAATGAAGATAACTTAGATTGGGACTGTAGGTTGGTGACCCAAAGCGGGCCCAGTTATTCTGGCTTATCTTTTGTCGTTGCCTGTGGATGTTAGAGTGCATGATTGTGATGATAGGATTATCGTACAGGTTCCGTAGATCTGTTGGTTGACCCAGACCCTGCTGGACTACATCCTTGTCGGAATCTTTCAGGCAAGGAATGAGACTTTAGTTACTGCTTTTATGCTTTTCTAGAATTGATGTTAGAACTGCTAGATTTATTTCCGCAAAATACTTGAAAATGATCGCATGCTACTTTCTGCTCGAACCCACTTTTAAGATGCAACTTGAACCTCACATGCTAATTAATAAGCCAGACATTATAATTGTGTGGATCTTTGTAGAAGATCACAGGCGTGGGCCTCTCCTATACGGAGGTTGGCACTACTCTTGTGGAGCGTTCGCTGGCTCGTCCAGGAATGTATCGCTTACGGATAGTTAATCGATGACGGGGGTGACCATTGAGAACTGGTGCTCCCCAGCTTTGGCTCACCCGTGACTGGTGCGCTCCGGTATGATACGTAGTATCATTCATGATTAATGATTTGTTTCGGATCGACGACGGGGGTGACCATTGAGAACTGGTGCTCCCCAGCTTTGGCTCACCCGTGACTGGTGCGCTCCGGTATGATATGCTATATCATTCGTGATCCTTGTCTTGTCTCGTGTCTAGATGGAGCGTTTGTTGGCTCGTGTCCATAACACAAACGACTCGCGGGTGGGGTAGGACAAAAGAGTCTAGCTGGGCCTGGGGGGTAGCTCCCCTCCGCCTACGCAGCTTGAGTCCTTAGGCTTTATCTTTGTAGCGCAGTTGGTGCACTCCTGTTTGTTTCGTAGGGATGCATTCCGGTCGTTGACTTTTTCTCTAGACTTGGACAATCTGACCAGATGGACACCCCTGGCAGATTGACAGAACTACATGAACAACTCTTAGACGATCTGACTAGATGGACACCCCTAGCAGATCGATTAGAATAACCATTACTTATTTACTGTTTTCTAGGACTGCCTGCGTAGTTGTCTTTTAAATTCCATTTAGAACTGCTAGAATTGTATAACTGCATTAACTTATGGTCTCATTAGTTCGTTGCTGACATGTGTTTTGCACATGTCCCAGACTTGACAGGGCTGCCACAACCTATGGACCCCAGCAGACCTTTTTCTTCTTTAGTTACCTCCGGTACGTACAGTTTTAGCTTTTATGTTAAACTCTTTGTTGGCTACCTTCTGCGTTTGAATAATATCTTTTGCTGCTATATCTGTTGTTTCATGCTAAATTGTTCGACCGGACCTTCCCCTCCGCATCATAACTTGCCTAGACGCTTATTGGACCCCGAGCCTCAACGGCTCGAGTCCATGCGGGCTGGCCATGTCTCGCTTTCCAAATCTTTTGGGAAGCGGGGCGTGACAGTTTTTGTGGTGGCCCATGCAGGTCACGATCGAATGATTTATCGAAACAATAGTGTTGCAATAACTATTCAGCCAACCAACAATATTCGAGTCTAACATGAGTTAGTTAGGTTTAGACTAGCTCCTTGGCCCCCTCTAGTTTGGACTTGAGTAAGAATACAGGAATAAGATGAAGTTAAAGTGATGTATTTCTAACATATTGGATAGTTATAAGGTTGGATTCTCGACTTGACAAGGAACCATGGAAGTGAGAACATGGAATCGAGGGAATAAGATCGACTCTTAGTATGCTGCTCGTGATAGAAGTGTGGTGATTAGAAGTCTTGTCTTAATGACTAAATGCGTAGATCTACATTGATCAAGTGAAATGTTATGCAACGGATATTATGAGCATATTTATATATAAGCCGAGTAGCAACCGTATAACCTTAGTTTTGAAGTAACGTGGTTGAAGTAAATAACATGATCATTAGAGATGAACAAAAGAGATTCAGAGTGATAATGTGATGACGAGGTCGATCTTATGATGGATTGTATAAGATCGACAACATGATCTGTTTTGGACACAGTGATTTGAAGGAATTAAGGATCTTGGGAATGTCATGGGAGTTTCAAAGTCGACCGTTTGAATACGCATCGAGTGTGTACTGATCACTGGGTTCCAGTTACTGTTTACGAAATGGTGAAAGGCGATGGCTTCTCCAGATCATGTGGATGGATTATAGTCACCAGTGACTAGCAGTTTAAGTGTCAATGGAAATTCAGGATCAAGTCAAGTGAGCATGTTTGGTTTTACGAGTGCTCAATGATCAGGAAATATGGGAAAAGAGTTAGTGGATTGCCTTGGTTGTTTGGATTGAAAAGGAAATTGTAAGTAAGTCTGACGCCCGAAAATCTAGAATTGGTTGGTAGTTTCACTTTAGAGATTTCTAGAGGCAGCTGAGCCAAGAACTAATTGAAGCGGAGGACAACAGGATAATTATAACGGGTGCTCATGAACGGGCTTTTGAGCTGGAAATTTTATGGGCGTTTAAATGATTGGGACTAGCCAATTAGGGTTGATTAGTTGGAGATTGCTTAACCACCCTAGATGTCAAATACTGGAAGTGTCTGCACGTTAGAGCCTTGTGTTTGTTTTGCCTTCCCCGTAGACCCATGAGGAAGATTACCCGGCTCGTGTGAATATATATCATTGTCGGGCATGCTTAGTATCATTACTTAGGTATATGTGAGCTTATGGATGAATAATGGAATATGTGTATTGCGATGAATGTAATGATTATGTGTATACAGTACATGAATAAGTATATATACTTATGTAAGATAATAGGTGTGAATATATAATGCCTGTGAATACATATAAGTCTTAGTGTTCCCTCGAGTACGAGTGGACATGCTTATAGATACTAGGATAAGAATGTGTTGCGTGATTGTACATATGTATATATGGGATAAGTATGAATTACATGTTCTGATGTGTGAATGATTGTATAGTGATGTTTAGCTATTTACTAAGGCTACATATGATGAGTCGTGTCATATAGGTATATAGGAGTGTGCATATAAGTACATAGATTGTATATTGTTTGGTATGTATCTTGGAGTCTCACTCGAGAGCGAGTGAGTATGCTCAGTAAGTATTTTATATGTGGTTGTGGTTTGCGGATGTGAGTAAAGTGTTATATATATCCGTGCAAGATAGGATATGGTGAATGTAGTTATATAGGTGTTTGTGCTGGGTTATGCTACGCACCTGGGCGTGCGTAGCTACACCATATATAGGTACATGTTTATTCTATAGCCATGAATGAAGGGTTTACATGTTTGAATGAGTATGTGTTAGTTAAACTAGGAGTGAAATGTGCTATATGCATAGTTATTAAGCTGGATGCATTGTGTTTGTAGGAATAGATTACCATGATAGTGTGATTATGTATTGCTTGTAATAAGAAATTGTTTGTCATTTGGTGTTGTGGCGAATAGTTATAATATGGCTAAGTATTATTGTTATGATTGATGTGTTGAATGTATACTAGGGGGTATACCTTTCGTAGGTTATATTGAGTAAATATATGTATTTCCGGTTTTAAATTCGTGATGAATTTAAATACCCTGGTTAGGATATGTGTACTATATGTATAATACAATGGTTGTATATGATGGGGTGATTATTGAATGTTGGAATATGATTGTGCGTAGGATGGGTGTGCGGAGGCACTTCCATGAGTTAGGAATGTATGTGTGAATAATATTAAACTAGCTATAAGTACAAGATATAATGGTTGGGAAATAATTGATGTATATTATTACTGAGCATGTATATAGATAGATGTATTAGGTTATATGTTGGTTGAAGTACTGTGCTAGGAATGATCGGGGTAGTTACTATAGTTAACTAGAGGAGTCTAGCCATGCCTAAAATTTAGAAAGTCCGAGGACGGACTTTATTCTAAGGTGGATAGGATGTAACGGCCGGTACTCGCTATTTGACATATGGCTGTGCGTATAGCAATTTCGAGTACCTGATTGGTTTTGTGCTTGGTATGTGAGTCGTGTCGTTGAGTCGATAGGGCCGTAGCACCTTGGTTGCATCCTTAGCAAGCCAACCCCAACGTGTGCCCAACTTAGAATTACCGTCGCCTTTAGACCCGTATCCTTTATACGCTTTACGTGCATGTAGCCTTGTTCGTGCACGTATTTATTTTAGACCCAGTCCGTAACCGAACCCTATAGTGTGATATGTCGTTGTGACCCTCTCTGAGAGTATTAAAATTGTAGTGTTGTTTCGGAACGTCATTTCACGGGTCGTTCTCTCACGATTTGACCTTATTTGACGAGACGTCACAATTTTCACTTTTGTCGTGAGGCCTTTCTATTTTTTTTAATTTCGTTTCTCATCGTCAAAATTGTGATCCGCCTTCTCTGTCTTCTGTCTCTCGTCGTCCCGGTCACCCCAGTATTTATTTCGTAATTTTCGGACTTCGTTTGACCTACCTTAACTTTTTGGCCCAACCCATTGTATTTTTTAGCCCTAAGTTTCTTTGTATAATATCCCTAATGTTTGACTAATAATAAATTACATCAGATTTGGGCTTGGCCCAACCCCCATGCTTGCTTTGGCCGCACACCTGGTATAAGAGGGAGAGAGGGGAGAGTTTTGTGCTTTAATTAATTTTATAAACAAAACTCTTAAAACAAATTTACCCAAGCCCAGGGCCACGTTCGCATACACCTACAGTATAAGGGAGGCTGATAAATGTATTCATATAGAATTTTTAACCTACCCCTCACCCCTGTTACTATGTCAGCAAGCCATACACACCTAAAAACTATTATTAAAACCCTAGGGGTATTCCTATTCTTCACCCTATAACAAACACAGCCGCCCTCCATCTTATCTCCCCCACGACAACACGCAAGATCCCCACACCCAGGCGTCGCACGACAGCTCCATCTCCGATCACCCGCGGCCTCAGCCTCCTCCCTTCCGGCCTACCCCCGCCGGAAAACATCCCCGGAAGCAGGCCGCAACCCTCGCTGGCTCCCTATTCCCCTTAAACTTGAGATCACCGGCCACTCCCTCTTGTCCGAACCTCCCCAAGGCCACCGTATCTCCCCAACAGCGCCACCACCTCTTCTCATATACCGCCGCATCTCACCTGACCTCCGACCAACCCCGAGCGACGCCGCACAGACCGCCAAGCTCGACCACCGGTGCCCGACTGTCCCGTTCGGCCACCTCCGTGTCGCAGGCCGTGCCCTGCAGGCCAAGCGCAACCCCCGGTGACGCTCTCTTCCACGCAGACGCCAAGGGTTCGTGGGCCCTCCTCCTTGCATCACCTCCCTGCTATTTGAAGATGGAACTGACGTTGTAGAGGAAGGGGACTTAGAAGTATTAGAGAGGGTAAGTTTTCCTTGTTCATCATTTTCATTCACATGCCTTTAATACCTGTAGGATGGTGATGTAACAGTGTATATGGTATTATATATTCGGTTAGATTATGGGTCAGTAATCTTGTTATTAGGTTTCAGAAAGTATATAGATTAGTTTACCCCTTGGCAGTAGCTTATATTATGAACCTATATCATTCATAACCCACCTTCAAAATTAGTCTTATAAAGCTTATTTAAGTTAGAATTATCTGTCAGAACTTATATTATTAAGCCTTGATATAAGTTATTAATGAAATCGGTGGATGCTTAACCTGGTGTTACATGTGGTATATTCTTGTACTAGCATCCTAACACTATTAGCGGGTCTCTAACGTTATGAATGATGTGTCACCCATCTTAGGATAACAAACTTAATTAAAATGGGATCATTAGACGTTTTAAGGTTGCCTAATAATTTTAGTCCGACGATACGAACTTATTCGTGCACGTATTTTATCTCAGAGTATCCGCCGTTCTGTGCCATGCACACTGCAGGAATTCAACCCCTGGCGTCGCTACCCGACGCCAGTGTAGCTTTTGCGTCGTGCTAAGGTAACGTTCTGCACTCTTAGGACCCCAACCCAACCCTATTAAACAAGATAAAAATTGGTATTCTGGTTGTCTGATAATTCACTAATGAAGATAACTTAGATTGGGACTGTAGGTTGGTGACCCAAAGCGGGCCCAGTTATTCTGGCTTATCTTTTGTCGTTTCCTGTGGATGTTAGAGTGCATGATTGTGATGATAGGATTATCGTACAGGTTCCGTAGATCCGTTGGTTGACCCAGACCCTGCTGGACTACATCCTTGTCGGAATCTTTCAGGCAAGGAATGAGACTTTAGTTACTGCTTTTATGCTTTTCTAGAATTGATGTTAGAACTGCTAGATTTATTTCCGCAAAATACTTGAAAATGATCGCATGCTACTTTCTGCTCGAACCCACTTTTAAGATGCAACTTGAACCTCACATGCTAATTAATAAGCCAGACATTATAATTGTGTGGATCTTTGTAGAAGATTACAGGCGTGGGCCTCTCCTATATGGAGGTTGGCACTACTCTTGTGGAGCGTTCGCTGGCTCGTCCAGGAATGTATCGCTTACGGATAGTTAATCGATGACGGGGGTGACCATTGAGAACTGGTGCTCCCCAGCTTTGGCTCACCCGTGACTGGTGCGCTCCGGTATGATACGTAGTATCATTCATGATTAATGATTTGTTTCGGATCGACGACGGGGGTGACCATTGAGAACTGGTGCTCCCCAGCTTTGGCTCACCCGTGACTGGTGCGCTCCGGTATGATATGCTATATCATTCGTGATCCTTGTCTTGTCTCGTGTCTAGATGGAGCGTTTGTTGGCTCGTGTCCATAACACAAACGACTCGCGGGTGGGGTAGGACAAAAGAGTCTAGCTGGGCCTGGGGGGTAGCTCCCCTCCGCCTACGCAGCTTGAGTCCTTAGGCTTTATCTTTGTAGCGCAGTTGGTGCACTCCTGTTTGTTTCGCATGGATGCATTCCGGTCGTTGACTTTTTCTCTAGACTTGGACAATCTAACCAGATGGACACCCCTGGCAGATTGACAGAACTACATGAACAACTCTTAGATGATCTGACTAGATGGACACCCCTAGCAGATCGATTAGAATAACCATTACTTATTTACTGTTTTCTAGGATTGCATGTGTAGTTGTCTTTTAAATTCCATTTAGAACTGCTAGAATTGTATAACTGCATTAACTTATGGTCTCATTAGTTCGTTGCTGACATGTGTTTTGCACATGTCCCAGACTTGACAGGGCTGCCACAACCTGTGGACCCCAGCAGACCTTTTTCTTCTTTAGTTACCTCCGGTACGTACAGTTTTAGCTTTTATGTTAAACTCTTTGTTGGCTACCTTCTGCGTTTGAATAATATCTTTTGCTGCTATATCTGTTGTTTCATGCTAAATTGTTCGACCGGACCTTCCCCTCCGCATCATAACTTGCCTAGACGCTTATTGGACCCCGAGCCTCAACGGCTCGAGTCCATGCGGGCTGGCCATGTCTCGCTTTCCAAATCTTTTGGGAAGCGGGGCGTGACAGGTGGTATCCGGGTGGTAGGGACGTAGGATTACCAGGAACAAGTCGGGAGTTGACTTGGGTAATCCGAACCCTTGAAACATCTCTGCGTTTGCGTGTGTTTCTCTTTGGGTTATTTTTCTATTCCGCACTATTTGTTGGATTGCATTTTATTTGGCATAAATTCCTTTAAATTTGCATAAACACTATTCAACCCCCCTTCTAGTGTTTTTCCCATAGACAGGGTCCTTACACAATCGGCTTGACTTTGCATTGATTTTGTGTTTAGCAGACCGTGCTTTCTTTTCACTATTTTTATTCTTTTTGACACTAACTGTACTACTGACAATTGTTTTAGTCCTTGTTCTTCTCTTATGTCCAGGAGGTGCTTAAGTTCGGAAAATCTAATACCTCTCGACCCAGAAATTGAAGCTACATTGAGAAGATTAAATGGAGAGAGGTGCAGATGGAAATTGCAAGAAAGAATGGCTAACGAACCGCAACCAGATTTCAAGCATTAGGTGTCCCATAGTCACATCAACATATTTTAAGCTGAAGTCCGGACTCATTCAGTTTATTCAGCAGAACCAGTTCAGCGGTCACCACTCTGAAAGCCCAAATGAACAACTGAAAAATTTCCTGGAGAAGTGTGATACCATCAAGCTGAACAAAGTTTCTACGGATGCCATAAGATTGTGAGTGTTCCCTTTCTCTCTAAGGGACAAATCCAAAGAATGGTTGAAGAGAAATGAGGCAGATATTTTTACCACTTAGGAATCCGTAGCAAGAGCCTTCTTAAACAAGTTCTTCCCGCCTGGAAAAACCGTGAAGTATATAAATGAGATCACCTCATTCGGTCAGTAAGACGTGGAGAGCCTATATGAAGCATGCGAGCGGTACACAGAGTTCCAGAGGAGATGCCCCCACCATGGGATCCGAGAGTGATTAGTAATTCAGACTTTCTATAATGGGTTGAAGAATCAGACAAAATATCAATTTACGCAGCAGTAGGATGGGCCATTATGACAAAGACCCCTTTAGTGACAAGACGATATTGGAAGAAATGGCTTCCAACAACTACCATTGGGGCAATGAGAGTGATTCCACCAAGAAGGGTGGCAAGCTTGAGGTTGATGTGATTACTCTCTTTGAGAGCAAGTTTGACAGCCAAGCCCAACATATTCTCAGATCAAGGCTGAAGGAAAGGGAGCATTCTCTTTGTCGGCCATGATGGCCAATTGCGAGATATGTGGGATTCATGGGCACCGATCCCCTGAATGCCAGTTTGGAGCAGCACAAACCCATGGCATGTCATTGGAGAAAATGAATGCCTTATACAACCAAGGGCCCCAAGGAAATCCGTGCTCCCAGATCTATAATCCGGGTTGGCAAAACCACCTGAATTTCTCATATTGGGGAGGAAACTTCCAAGCTCCACTAACTCAACAGAATGTGTTTCAGCAACCAAGGCCGATGGGGAATGCGCTGGTACAACTGCCGAAGTCTCGCTTAGAGACTACTATTGGGGGCTTCATGGCCCAGTAAGCGTAGAGAAACGATAGCTTCCAGACTGCCATCATGCAATGGATCACTAGATTGGATGATCTCACTGCCTCCAACAAGATGTTGGAGACCCAGTTGGCCCAGTTAGCGTAGCAGGCAGGCGTCAAGGTGAACAATCAAGGATCACTCCCTGCTCAGCCCGAGCAGAACCCAAGAATGATGAATGCTATTATGCTAAGGAGTGGTAGGAAGCTAGCTGTACTCCAGGGTGATCAACGAACCCCTGAGAAAGATGGTGATTCTGGAGAGCTGAAGGATAAGGAGGATGTCGCGGAGCCAACACATGTCTATATTCCGCCAGTGCCATACCCATTGATGTTGGCTAAAGGGAAGTTAGAGGAGAGATATGGGAAATTTTTCGAGTCTCTAAAACAGTTGAGCCTAAACATCCCATTCCTGCATACCCTAACAGAGATCCCATCCTTCGGCTAGTTCTTCAAGGATTTACTGAAGAAGAGGAAAACATCCACGGTGACCCTCTCCGAGGAATGCAGCATAATTTTACAAAACAAGCCGCCGACCAAGTTGGATGACCCAGGGAATTTCTCGATCCCTTGCTTGATCAAAGATATACCTATCCGTCCGCTTTATGTGACTTGGGAGTTAGTGTGAGTCTGATGCCCTTGTCCATATGCAGGAAGCTAGATATGGGAGAGCCCGAGCCGACCATGATAACTTTGCAACTTACTGATCGATCTATTAAGTACCCTGTGGGGACGCTGCATGATGTCCCAGTTGAGGTAGAAGGGACGTGATACCTTATGACTTCTTTGTCATCGACATGGACGAGGACTCTAGGACGGCTATTATTTTGGAAAGGCCATTCCTAACGACGGTTAGTGCAGTCATAGATGTTAAGAATAGGAAGCTGTCATTTAGCGTAGAAGACCAGAAGCTCGACTACGAGTTTCGAGAAATCTTGAAGGCACCCTTGCCTAAGGAGTGCCTCCACATCGACACGCTAGCAACACCAAGGACGGAGCACAAGGAGAAAAATATTAAAGGAGAACCCCCTACTTCTAACTCTGAAACATCCTAAAGATTGAATATTGCTTGCCTACTCTCACTTTTCCTAACCCTTTTTCTCACATCCATGGATTGTTCAAATCAAGTAAAGGAAAAACACCGAAAACTGCTGAAAACCCCGCATCAGTGAAGAAGCTGTTGACAAAGGACGCTGGAGAGAAGACCTCAAAGAAGAAGCATGCCCCGACTGATAAGCCCCCTAAAAGGACTAAAGAGATTTACATGCCTCCGTTTCGACGGCTGGGGCACGTCACCCAATTTGCCACACCAAACGCTTGATTTCACGAAGTCGAGCTAACGACATTCAACAAAGCGCTTAGTGGTAGGTAAACCACTTTTCTAACCCTTATCTAGCATGATTTGTACTATGCTTAGTTGAATAAGAGGAGTATAACATTTTGGGTAGATGTGTGCTTAATGTTTTGCGTTGATTTTCTGTGCAGGAACTGTGCACGGCCGTGTTGTAATCACGCACGGTCTTACAAAGTCAATTACAAGGTGGCCCCAGGAAAAATCAATAGCGGCACGACCATGTGCACGGCTATGCCAATTTGACAGAATGCCCAGAATTTGCACGGGCGGTCTGCAAGGCCATGCGGTCACACGTACAGATCTAGAAGAGTTACGCATCAGGTGGCATGACCGTGCACACTTTTGCACGACCTTGCAAGCTCCAGGCGAAGTTTTGAGAATTTGATTTGACAAAGAAACACGGCCATGCAACTATCGTGCAAGGCCGTGCATCCCCAGAAATCCCCAATATTAACCCATACACCAACTTCTTCCTCATTAGCGCCTTCTTCCTTTCAAACCTCCATTTTCCCAAAACTCCACTAACCAATCTCCTAAAATAACCTCCCCCACCTCACTCAACCCTCCTCCACCCACAAAACCCCACAAAAACTACAATCCCTCCACCTTCTCCTCGCTCCCAACAAAACCGTAACCCTAAATCCTACATCCTCTCCACCCATTCCACTTCAAATTGGGTGAATATCTTCATCTTGGGAAGCTTGGGGAGCTTCGTCAATCAGGAGGAGCCGAGTGATCAACGATCCAACGAGTTTTCGCCAGATCTTGGTAACCTATTTCAATTACTTCGAAGGCTTTCTTTCAAATTTTTGTTCATTTCTCCTTATATTTTTGTAATTAGTGTGTGTTTCATCATTCCCACCATCTCCACACACATCATGTCCAAGAGGCCAAATAGGAAGGTTCTGACTGAGCAGAAACCCCGTTCTCGAAGGGGTGTTGAGTCATCTCGGTCGGAACCCGACCCTATTCCACTACCCACTATCTCACCCCACGGCATACTTCTTAGGGATGTGCCGCATAGGATAGCCATGGCTAGTGTCCTCCCGTGCATAATGTCCTCGACTAGGTTCACGAAACTTGACACTCCCCTAACTTTAGGAGTTCTTAAGGGGGTTGAAACCTTGTTTGCAAATATTGGTTGGACCGCTTTCCTTCACATGCGTGTCGAAACCTATATGCGCCTAACTCTTAAGTTCTTTAGCTCCGTGCACCGCATAGATAACAGGATCTCATTTAGCCCTTGGAATGTAGATCGAGAGCTTACCTTTGACCAGATAGATGTCCACTTGGGTTGGCATGTAGATGGGGATGTTGGTCCTGATGAGAACACGTACTTCGCTCGTTTCCAAGTGCAAACGTTCTGGAGGCAGATCACATGATCAGGAGCCTATGACTTAAGGACGGCTAAGGCCTCCACGATTGTCCACCCATGCCATGGGATAGCACATCGGTCTCATTACATCATAGTTAACCACACTGAGCTCTTATTTTTGTGGCTTATGACCTAGCCCCAGCTCTTTGATGACGACACTGGTCTCTACACACCCTGTTATCCACTCTGAAGATCGGAATGGATGTTGAACAAAATTATGAAGGTCGCCACCTCCCATTTAGTAGACAATTGTGTTGGCGGCCTCATTAACCTCATTGCACTTCACCCATCCTTCCATAATGAGATTACCGACGATCTCGCGCATGCTGAGGGGCCTATATCTCTTGATCTGAGCGCTTTCGTTAGGATGTCCATGATCAGGACAAGGGGAGAGGGGGGATATTTCTGGCTCTATGGGCAGAACCACACAAACTATACCATTCTGCCCAACCCAATATGCTTCAGTGTGGACACGGCCACTGACTGGCTCTTTTCGTTTGATATTGGTCACAAACGCAGTCCCTGTGTTGTAGAGCCCGAGACCCACATGCAACACTCACCTAAGCACCATGACTGCTCATCCCACTTAGAGGAGGGTAGCACCTCTAGACCCCATGACCACCATTGCCCAGTCCCCACAGACTTCAGTGCACGTTTAGCCAGGTGGAGCGAGTCGTTGAGGGCTTGCTCCAGTTTCTCATTAGCCATCACGGTTGGTATGACCCTGACTTTCCCCCTCCTCCCCTTGAGGGAGGAGACGAGTGACCTGCCTCCCATACAATTGCACCACAGACCTCACTTAGACACTTTGGGGGCAACGTGCCATTCTAGCTTGGGGGAGGCGTTCCACTAGCTTCACCCTTAGCTTGGGGGAGTCAGTCAGGTGCACATCGAGTCTTGGGGTGGTTGTTGATGTTGTTTCTAGTCCGATCTGTTGTTTGATGATGATGTTGGTTTGTGGTGCCCGTCGGTGCCACCGTCCCGTTTGTTTGATGATGATCCTATTCGTTGCGTGGCCGAGGGGTCGAATCACCTTTTTACTTTCTTATTTTTCATCTATTTTGCTGGTTGTGTGGCCAATTTTCTTTTTTGCCTTTTGTTTAGTTTTCCGTTTCCTTCATATCCGCTTTTCCCTGTTCTTTCTTCCACTTTTTACCTGGATTTTCTCACTTTCCTTTGTATAGTTTGACGATATGATCCCTCTAGTAAAACCATGACCACTCATCGGCTTTGTACACTCTTGGCTAGAGTTAATTCTTCCCACACACTTTTGACACCTTTCAGTGGTATGACTTTCATACTACCACCCTCACGATTTCATTTTTAACCCCCATCCATGAGTGATATGAAACTAGCACCCGTTCCACCTCTGATGAGATAGGCTAGTTGTTTTATCGATCCTTTGATTTTGTGACCCTAGATATCTCCGATAGCATGGGGTAGATTGAGTCTCAACAGGATTTGCCTTTTGCACTTGGACCATACTCCCCCTTACTATGATATCGGCACACACACACACACACACACACACACACACACACACACACACACACACACACACACACAAAATGCACCATTCTCCCTACTTCGTCGAGTAGCTGGGTCTCCGGGTGTCCGGGCCTCAGGAATCTCTGAGATTTGCACCGAAAGACGAGGTTTGGGGGAGTGCATAGTAATAAAAGGGGTTTAGACGATTCGACGGATTAGGCCCGAGGGGCGCCTTTTTGGCCCAATGCCCTAGACTTGTTTGGGTGGGGAGTAATTAACCGAAACCTCACTACATGAATCGCTTAAGTCCCTTGGAAAAAAATTTGTATACAGAAATAAGTGTACATATCTATATATACATGCCAACTACCATAGTTTAGAGGGAGTGACCATGACATCGCGACTTGATTCTACCACACTCCTTTGTGATTTTTGCCTTGGTAGTCGTATGCATTGGGTCGATTTTTACAAGCCTACGCCCATCGAGAGGTCATGTCCGGGGTTAGCTTCACGTGGATGAGTGTGTTAAACCTGATGTCGTGAGGAGGGTAGTGTTTTATTCCACTTCTACGTTAGGTGGACATTGAATGTGTGTGCAAGAATTGATCTCTAGCATTGGTGTGTACGCGACCCGTGAGTGTTAGTGGTTCGAGAGGTCGATTGTCAGATTTTTTCCACCCGATTCCACCCCATATTTCATTTCTAGTCTTGCTTGGGGATGAGCAAGAATTTAGCTTGGTGGAATTTGTTGGACGTATTTTCTACCTTTATTTTCTGCCTTTTTCTCGTATTTTTCTTGTTATATTTCCCTCCATCGCCTTTATTTCCCCGCCCTTTTATTTTCTTTTACCACTTTCATGATTTGGGTGTTAGTCTCCTTTGTGCAAGTAATCGAGCTAAAAACGATACATTCTTGGCGGCATTGAGGCCGATGGAGAAAGAGTAAAGAGCGACGAGGACATAACCATGCTCTGGAGGCTAGATGGGAGAGAAGAAGGGTTGGCATGGCCGTGCATGGACTTGCACAGCCGTTCCAGTGCACCTGTTGCTCAAGGAAGCTCTACAGAAGGCCCACACGTCCATACTACACGTCCGTGAAAATTAGACAGAAGACTCAGAACATGCACAGGTGGCTTGCACGACCGTGCTAGTTTGGGGCAGTTGGGAGAGCTGGGAGCAGTAGACTGGCCAGCACGGCCCTGTCGATTAGCACCACGGCAGTACAAGAGATGACGGTTCTCACCTAGGTTTTACTCTCTAGCACGACCATGCCAATTAGCGGCACGACCGTGCACAATGTTTTCTATTTAAGGAATCTGTGTAACGAACTATGGACGATTTTTTTTGGGATTTCAGAACTATTGCATTAGAGTTTTGGGCGATTTTCTTTTAATTTTCTGGTTGTAATCTTGCTATCCTATTTGTAAGAAGTCTTGCCCTTTAATTTAGATTAGTTAATCTTCTTTGCTCTATTATTGCATTGTGCTTGCTTGTGTTATTTGTTATCCATTTTACCCATTTCAATACTTGCTTAGTTATGAACCTCATTGTAATGATTTCATCAATCTTAGCTATGAATAGTGAGTAGTCTATTAAGCTAGGGCCATGAAGAGCCCTATTGTGAGGATTGATTGTAATGGATCACCCTAAATATCAACCCGATGTTGATTTGCAGACCAGTTATAGGTTTGGATATTGAGCCATACTCAATCCATTCAATTAGGATACTATATAATCCCAATCGGTAACTAATTCTTGAGGTTCGAATTTGATGCTCCTAACGGAGGATTGACTATCTAGTGCTTGGCGCCGACGACCAATTGGGCCAACTCACTATATTACCAATATCGTAGCTTGTGACAAACCATAGGGGCTACGATTGGGATGCAACCTATCATCCGAGTCCCCTATCTCACGGTTAGGCGTTGAGGGGACGAGGATTGAGGCTTAGCCCTCTTCGGCATCTATAGTCATTGTGTCGAGAAATTAGATCCATTGCCTAAATCTTTGCAATAGCAGTGATATGTTGGCACTATCTCTTTCTCCCATTGCATTTTACTCTAGTTGTTCACTCTCTGCACTCACCATACCTATTTCCACGTCTACATGAAACACAACGCCAATCTTAGGCATCAACCACTTGCCTCCTCATGTTTGACACCTGTTGCACACGACACCGTGCACTTGCAAACATTTTTAAAGCACACAAAACACACACTTCGCCAAGTATAAGTCGTTGTGGTGGTTGGAGTTTTCATGAAGATGTTCATGGAAGGCATCTTGCTACATCAATGAAATCAAGCCCGGCTTCAACTCAAATTTCTTACTGCCAGCTGCAGTCTCAAGATAGAGGATATTGATGCAATGTTGGGCTTCATATAATCCAAGAGGTTACTCTCACATGGAGGTGGTGGGGGAGGAGGTGGTTGATCTGCCATTAGGTCATCCCATAATTTTTGCCTCCGCTCAGCTCTAAGTTTTCTTGCAGTCCTTTCAATTTCAGGGTCAAACTATAGCATATCGTCAGATCCCCAAAGATGTGTGTTTTTGCACAATCAAGAAACATAGAGAAGATGTTAGTAACAAAAAAGAATAAAAATATGGTAAGGTGAGAGATGGATGGAGAAACTAACAAGTTTCCCAACTAAAAAGCAACCCAAGCTAACCGTTGCTCCCCGGCAGTGGCGCCAAAAGCTTTTTCGGTATCGCTAGTGCATGGTGTCTATAGCTTTGTAGTGCAGTATATGTTTTCGGTCTACAGGGAAGCGATTAGTATGGGTCTTGGGCTATGGTTCAGAGTTGTATGACTGTGTCAGTTGTGGGGTGCATCCAAAATTGTTGTCACGGTTATCTCTCTCTTTCACTTACAATAAAATGGAAACTAGGGTGCTAGGAGTCACCACTAGGATTCGTTGGGTGTCAATGATAATTCGCAATCCTTAGGTTGGATTTGGCCCTTAGGACGAGATTGTCGCATCTTGAATATGAAACTGTAGCAAACTATCTTTGAACTACACATCTAACATGTCTCGTGCTTAGCCCCACCATCATGGATGACCATGCACGTGACACGTGCATTACGATCGACAAATAATTCCCAATCTCTGCTCATATCACTATCGTGAGTTAGAGCTTTGATCTAATAATGTGATGGCTCTTCTTGGTGCTACTATCGTAGGTCATCACTTAGGAATTTAGGGCATCGGTGGAGACCCGTAGAGTGAGTACTACTATCGTGGATCACAAACCTAAGTGAATCCACTAATGACCCTAATCAAGCTTATAGTGCAATCTCTAGGGCAAGTGCCACTATCGTGGATCACAAACCCTAAATGAGAATATATAGACTTGGGTAAATCAATCACATCACAGCCCTAATCACTAATCAATACAAAGAATCACAGTTTTAGCATCTTAACCCTAAAATCATAGGGCTCATCCATTAGCACTAGATTGAACTACTCACTAATCATGATAAAAGCAATAAAACAACAATAATAAGAGGATTAAACATCATAGCATCAGTTAATATCAAAAATAATGGAGATTCAATAGAAATAGGTAAGAGATTCAATACCAAACAAGGATAACACAGAAATCTATTGAGAAATTGAAAACCCAAACAAAAATCCAAGTTTCCATGCTACAGATCCTCTCAAACCCCTAATCTTAGCTCAAGAGAATTAATGGCTGCTCCAAAAACGAAAATAAGTTAAACTCTAATTGATAATGAACCTAGGGTACTTATTAGGTTAATATACAAGTGGGTTTGAACCCAACAAAACAAGAAAAAACATCCAAAAAATGAACTAAATCTGCACTGGCGTCCCGGTCGACTTGGACCGAGTGACAAGGCTACTCGGTCATAGTAGCACCAAAATTCTTTGGATCTCGATCTGATGCCTTTTGGTATCGATCTGATAGTAGCCACTCAGATCGAGTCACCGAGTCACCTAGGCACTCAGACCGAGTACAGAGGCTTGAAAATTGCTCAGAAATCGTCTTCTACCTTTACTTCTGCTCAGGCCGAGTAGCAAAGCTACTTGGTTTGAGTGTCTTTTTAACTCAAATAGCCTCTAAGTCTTCACTTCATCTGTCTTCATTTAAACCTAGTCGGACCGAGTGGGCTTGCCACTCGGTCCGAGTGCTCTGGAAAAAGCTGATATGGGGGGTTACCGTTCATTCTTTATGGGGGGTTACCGTTCATTCTTTGCATCTCTTCTCCTTCCTTCCTCTTCTTCTCCTCAAATATTTTTCTCCACCATGTCAGGCACCTAGCAAGCCATGACATTGATGCTCCGGCTATCTCGGATGTGTCCATAGCTCCGTTTTGCTCCAAATCGCCTCGAAACTCTTGAAAATGAAATAAAAGCGTTGAAAATCATATAATCCAATAAACGACTGATAAAGCGATAAAAACAAGTTTTGAGCGGCCAAAATGATCTGAAAAGATGTGATAAAAGTATAGAAAATATGGACACATCAAAATCCCCCAAGCTTACCTCTTACTCATCCTCGAGGAAGACGAATACAAGGTTCACCGGAGAATAAAAATAATAAAGTAGAAAAGAAGTCAAAGCTAAGAAGAAGCGACAAAATCTTCTCCTCATCTCATGAGCACGCGACAACACTTCAACTTAGCAATTAGAAACACATGACTCACAAGAATAGCATCGAGTCTAGAATTAATTATACAGTATGGATTTTCAATGAATAAAGCGAACTCGAAATCGAATATACGATATAAAATTAGAGAAAAACTCATATCATAGCTTACTAATTAATATACTAGGTCCACAATTCGAACTCAAGTCTCTACAACTCATTATCTATCCAGCATATCATTTCATGATCAATCACTCAAGCATTCAAGATAAATTCTTTTAATTGATTTTCATAAATGAAGATAGTAAATTTAATTAAATTTGGAAATCACTGCACTAATCCCTTTTGTGAATACTAGAAATCTTCAACCTTGCTATGTCATTATTCTATATAGAAAATGGGGTAAGGATGTGTGATTTTTCTTTTTGCAATTGTTTTAGGCTATTTGTGGTTTTTCTTTTTCTTTAAATACACGGGATGAACTCAATATATATAAAAGGCAGCCTATGCATCCCAGACCAGATGATCTTAGGGCATCGGGTTATGAAGAACCCCTCGGATCTTTTATTTATGATATTTTTGATTTTTTATGTTTTTGGGATTTTTGCAAACTCCCGTAAACGCGATGGAATGCAAAGCAAGATCAAAGATCATTAGTGGCTATATTCAAGAGAAAAAGAAAAAGATAGAATTCGGGACATGGATTAGTATCAGAATTTCCAATCAACGCTTCTCAAGTGTTGTGGGTTATCTAAATTCTTTTGAATTACTATTCATTATGAAAAAGTATCGTTGATCATACAATCATACAATTAGTTATCCAATTTTCAATTAAATCAAGCAAATTCAACTTAACTGTTTTGAGAATATTAATCGTGGAGAAATGAAATCAAATTATGAAAAAGCATATTAAATTAGCATTCTCATCAAGGAATTATCTCTAATTCATCAAAGCATGGAGTTCAAAAAAACTCCAGCTTACATTTTCAATGAAGCATAATAGACTTAAAAAATGTTGTGAGCGTGTAAATAATGTAGTTGAGTGTGCGTAGCTTATAGTGCAATCATGTGAGAATCATCTCTAGTCTAAAAAAAGAAAATAAAATAGAGAAAAAGTGAGAAAAACATGCATGCAAGCACTCAAAAGAGGAAAAAAAATAAAATGATGATTCTAAAAAGAGAAAACGAGTAGAAAATGGTAGAAAAATAAAGAAAAAAAACGAAAAATAAAGAAATAAAAAGCGAAAAAGATATTCCCCCAAGATAAACGTAGCAGTGTCCTCATTGTGGAGAACAACAACTAGTCGGATGGTGAAATCGAAGGGGGTAGGAGGGTGAAAATAAAAATAAAAGAAAAAAAATAAAGTCCTAAAAAGAAAAAAGTAATAAAGGAAAAATAATCCTAATGAAACTATATGATCCTAATGCCTAAATACAAACACACACAAAAATCAGGTAATGATATAGGTGCAACAAAATATGTTCTCCCCCAAGCTATCTAAAGCGATGCCCTGAAAGTGTAGACAGCTAGGCACACAAAAATAGGGGAGAACTGGAGCAAACTCTCAACTCAAGCAGCGACACAACCCTCTGGAGGTAGTGATGGGCCCCGCTGCTGCGGACCAGGTGTGGTATCAGATGGTGGTGCTGGACGAAGAATGTCTAGAATAGCACTAACATCGCGCTGAATCCTCTACATTGCAGCATGGTAGGTAGAGACTGCCAGAGTGAGAGTGGTCTGGCCACGCCTTACAGCGGCAAGCTCGGTATCTATCGTAGTCAAACGTGTGTCAGTGCTGTGGGAAGGGCCAGATGAGCGGGTACCACTAGTCTCGCCCCTTTCCCTACGTGGTTGTGCGTTTGCGCGAGGACAAAGGAGAAGATCAGTGGAGGGCGATCTGTTTGTGGGCTCAGGTACAGATACATGAATGGATGAGATCTCAAGAGATGCAGGCATCATGGTGACAGAGATGAGGACAGATACCATGATGCTATCAAAAAACACGATAGTGATGGTGGGTGCAGCAGTGCTCTCAGACAGAGGCGTAGATACTATTGGTGTAGACTCTACTGATACAAAAAAAATTGGTACAGAGTCGACAGATGTGGGAACAATATATATGGGAACCGCCTCGACATGAGTCCTATCAGGGTTCGATAGGATCATGTGCTACTCACGGTTGGGACCCACAAGATAGATCCAGTGTCAGCGATCATGGGGCCTAATAATGTGCATCTGTGCAAGCACGTCTGTCGTCAAAGTAGTGGGCCCGGGCACTAACATAAGATCAGCATGAAGATCTAGTCCTAACATGAGGGTGAGAAGAGTGAAGAAACAGCCACAACATATCCCCTTCGAAGAGGAGGCCGTGGATAGCAGGTAGTTACACAGCTAATGGGCTGTGTCCGAAAGGAGGTAAGGGTGGAGGGTGTCGTCATCATGAAGTTTGATGGGCCTGATCATCCCCTTGAGATGGATCAACTCAGTGGTGGAGATGGTGCCGGGCTCAGGCCTACAAATTATAGTCATGGCTAAGTGGAACTGAGCGTAACAGACAGATGGATGTATGATAGATTATAATTTTGATCGGCTAAGGTCCAAATGGGGGTAGGCTTGTGATCTACGGCCAGAAGCGATCAAAATTAAAAGAAGATGTATCCGTCTCCAGTGCATAGGCTATATAAGGACCGGGGATGGCATGCCAGCTAAAGAAGGCTTGGAGCATGTTGTAGGTCGCCTCTATGCCATGATCCAAGATCCTAAATGAGATACCATGTGGAGTCCTATAAATAGAACTCAACACCTCTAGAGTGAGACAAACATAAGTGTTCACCGTCACCGACAAGAAATCCCCCCAGCCTATGGCTTGGTAAAGCTACGCTCACCCTCAATCAACCCTAAGCTCTCTAGGGCTGAGATATCAGTAAACCTGGTAAGGATGATAAGACGCTTTGATATGGCCTCAAACTTATGACTATGTACGCCATACTTAAATGTGAAGCTATAGGTTTTCAAAGCGCCCTGAGGGGGTTAAGGTGGATGTGGGAGTGGTAGTGGTGGTGTGGGCTCATGTGGGGGTGGAGATGGTGTGGGATCACGCGAGGGTGGAGATGGTGTGTGTGTGCATGTGCTAGCTGAGAGGAAGAAGCACTAGGATCGCCGGTACTTTGCCTCTTAGTCGGGGGTTTTCGACCCCATGTTCTAGGTGGCATAGCTAGAAAATGATACGAAGGAATGCACAAACACGAAATATGATATGTGAAAATGATATGCTCGAGTAAAGGAGTGAATGTACAAAGTTAATTCATGGAGTGGAGTGATTGTTCGGAAGTGATGGGTTCGTGTGACGCCTAGAAAGACAATTCTTCCCCCAAGCTTGGTTGAAACTAATCCAAGCCCAAATCAATGTCTCCCTAGCTTGCTTAACCTGCAGAACAAAATTAGATTAATGGATTAGTTGCAAAATTTTTGAAATTAATTGAGATTAGGGCTAGAATTAAGAAAATTGAGAGATTAGGGCTGATATAGAGAGAGAGAGAGAGAGAGAGAGATATATATATATATATATATATATATAAGATGGACCAAAGGGGAAGATGGGAAGGAGGGTGGCTGGGCTGCCGTTAACAGAGGAAGTGAAGGGGGTCGGGCTTGCCTTCGACAAAAGATGGGGTGGAGAGGGGTTGGATCGAGTGTGAGAGAGTTTTGAGAGAATGAGAGAAAGAGAGGGTGGTGAGGGTTTTAATAAGGCACTTGGGTCGAGTTAAGGAAACTCGACTTGAGTCGCATAGAATTAAGTGCGGGCCCCTCCTCCTTAAGTGATCACTCGGTCCAAATGATTTAGGTCACTCGGCCGAGTTGAAAATGAGACATGGGGCTATTTTTAGTGTTCCGGTGACTTGGGTGCTCTTACCGAGTATGATGTTCACTCGGTCCGAGTGAAAATAGAGGCAGAGTGTTGTTTTTGTTTGTTCTACAGCCTCATAGACTCGGACCGAGTAGCATTGCTACTCGGACCAAGTAGCCCCTATTCTATTCCCAAGTGGAGTGGGCTACTCTACTTTTCTCCTTTTGATTTTCCTTCATCTCTTCTTCTTTTGGCTTCTCCCTTCATTGATAACCTGCAAAAAAATTTATACTTCAGAGAATTTTAAATTCTATCATGTAAAATTTTTTAACTCTTTTTCAATTGTTTTTATGTTAAGTTTTTTTGAATGAAATGAAATAAAGAAAGGAAATGAAAATTAAAAAGGAACGAACTTGGGTTGCCTCCTGAAAAGCGCTTGTTTTAGGTCATAAGCTCGACCCCTTTTGATTTTCATTGTCGCTTCAAGATGTTTGGCTCAAAGGAAATGCGCTCATCGGGATTCCCAATTAGGACGTGAGGTGGAAGTTGGCCTATGGCATCCGGCAGACCTTTAGTAGTCTCATCATCTTTGTCCGTCTTCGATTGGCGCTTCAAATATGCCTCATTTATGTGTCTACGGATCTCGACGACCTCGGGGTTGTTATCATGTTTGGCTTTCGGATATTGTTGGGAGTGCGATGCATCAGGCATTTCTTCATCCAATATCTTCAAATAAACAGCCAAGGCACTATTATATATTGCGTCACCGACATCATCCATGTCTTGCCTAATCGGATCCTTCAAGACTGCCTCATTGGCAAAATCAACAACAACGTCCTCTTCCAGGAGCTCCAAGTAACTCACATCGTCGTTGGGGAGGAGGTCTCTCATTAGCTTGTGCAAGTGGAATTCCACTTCGATATTCCCAACATTCATTGAAAGCGTCCCTTTTCGGACATCGATAAGGACTCCGACTGTAGCCATAAAATGACGTCCTAGAATCATTTGAGAGCTTCCTTTGTCAGACATGTCCATAATAACGAAATCAACCAGCGCACTGATTCCTACTGGTATTTGCAAAATGACATCTCTAGCATTAACTACCAGGTAGGTGACAGATTGATCCACCAATTGAATGCTCATTGTCGTGGGTTCCAATTTCGTCCCGGTACTTAGCCTACTGAATATAGTAAGTGGCATTAGGCTAATGCTCGCCCCCAAATCTACCAATGCTCTCTTAATCGGAGTGCCGCCAATGGAGCACGACACTGTAAAACTACCAGGGTCGGTAAGCTTCTTGGGCATTGTATTTTTAAGCCTTGATGTGCAATCATCTGCAAGCATGATAGATTCCTGTTTCCTCTTTCCCGATATCAAATCTTTCAAGAACTTTGCATACGTCGGGATTTTTGTCAATGCATCCATAAAAGGGATGTCCAAGTGAACACCCTTAAGAAGTTCTATAAATTTGGCATACTTCTTCTCAAGCTTCACCTAGCCAATCTCTGGGGGTATGGAACCGGAGGGCGGCTTCCCTTGTCATTCTCCTTATCCCTTGGTTTAGATGCCTGAATGAGTTTCTCCAAGGAAGGTGGAGTCTCAACAGGGTTGTGGCAAGAGGAGTGGCAAGAGGAGTAGGTGATGTCTTCTTTCCCACATCGCCAAATGGCTCCTCAGTATCCTTCTCTATATCCACTAAAGTAAGCGGCTTCGGAGCTATGGAACTCTCTTTATCAATGTCTCCTGATGTTTGTGAATCTGCTAGCTTGAGAACATGTACCATGACTGCTTCAGTGGTCTTTCCTCCTTGTTTTGTCACCGTTACCATGGCATTGACTTGCCACCTTGGATTGGGCTCAGACTGAACTAGAAGCTTTCCTTGAGCCTTAGTAAGTTGGCTCACTTGGGCTGCCATGGTGATTGCAAGTTGCTTCTGACTAGCAAGCAACTCGATGTTTTGCCTAGCCATTTCCGCATTCTGCTTAGCTTGAGCATTGATAAAAGCTTCCAATGATCCTTCAATGTTTGAATTTGGTGCCGTCGGTTGTTGATATGATTGTTCATAAGGCGTTTGATATGGCAGACAGTTGTTGTAGACCGACGGTTTATAAGGCCCAGCTGGTCTAAATCCTTGCTGCTGCTATTGAGGGGGGTGCTTGTAGTTGAGGTGGAGGCTGTTATGGCCTTGGCTGAGTAGGTGGTTGCAAAGTTCCATTGGGGTTACTATAGGAGAATCCCGAATGTGTTTTCCAAGCCGGATTTTTCCATTGCAGCCTTGGGTTACTCCTATCATCAGAAATGTAGTTGATTTGCTCCCTCGGTACGTCTGTTCCATCAAAATAACCTTCATTAGCGATGTATCTTTTCTCGGCATAGTTATCCCATGTAGCACAAACTGGAGCCTTGGGAGAGGTAGGTATAGCACTTATCCTGTGATCAATTCAAGCAACCTTCTTCGATAAATAATCAAATTGAACATCGTAGTTTGTAACTTGCTTCAACTCGGAGTGAATTCCCCCTACATTCTTCAATGATGTTGAGCGTTCATCGCTCCATTGTTGGTTGTTGGATGCCATTTGCTCTAATAATGATGTGGCCTCCTCCGAAAGCTTATCCAAAATTGCTCCATTAGCAGAAGCATCAATGATCATCTTCGTCTCGACTTCAACCCATTGTAGAAGCTTTGAATGAGGTCCCAATCTTAGACTCTGTGGTGTGGGCATTGATGTTGCAAGTCCTTGAAGCGCTCCCATTCTTCATATAAGGATTCCTGTGGGAGTTGCTTGAAAGAGACGATGTCACTCATAATACTCACCGTTTTGGACGGTGGAAAATATTTGTTGATGAAAGCTTGGGCTAGCTGCTCCTAAGTCATAAAGGTACTCATTATTGGATACAACGTATGTTGGATACAACGATCGATAACTTCATGTTTGATGATAAGAAATGTATGTGAACATTCTAATGTGTGTGCTAATTGTTTTCAGGAGCGGCACGCTTTTAAATCTTCAAAGTGATGACTAAGTCAATTGATGGAGGACTTGCTATTCACATAGCAAATTGGAAGATGGAGAAATTGCTATTCACATAGCAACTTGGACTTGGTCAAAGATGGATGGATATGGAGTATATCTTGCAAATCATTTGTGATTAATTCAAATCCTACTTGGTTCCCTATTCCAATCTCATATCCTATTTGAATCCAAATTCAAGTCTCATTCAAATTCCTAATCCTATTGGCATTGCAACAAGATCTAATCAAATATCCACAATCCCAAACCATCTTGCTTTCATATCTCCAAGAAGATTGCACCCTAGCCATTAGACACCCCATTAGCCGTAACATATCTTGCCATTCCTCCTCTTTGGCCGCACAAAAACTCTAGCTCTCCCCTATAAAGCCGACATCATCAAGAGAGGAACGATGCACCCAAACAAATCTTTCCCCAAGGCAAGTTGCAGCAAACACCAAGTAAATTGAGCAAGCCAAACTTCCATCGCCTAAGCCGCAATCTTCAAACCCTAATACCAAGCCTCAATAGCCGCAATCTCCTAGCATCAATAGCCTTTTACCGAATCCTCCATAAGCGCAAGGATTCAATCTCCAATACCCAAAGCAACAAGCTTTTAATGGCCATCCCCTCACAAGCTGAAACCAAACAGAGCACCAAATAACTCAGCCGAAATTTTTGACTATCAAACTGCAACTTGCAGCAGACCCCCATGACTTCATATTTGAATTGTTCTTCAATATCTTGTTGCACAGCTACTTTGTTTGTAGGGGACCTAATCACGCCCAGATATACACCCGAAAAACGACTGTAGTCTTACCGCAAGCGCCCGGTGAAGTTGCGAGCGGGTATCGAACACAGGGAGGACAAATGATAGTACTCTATCTTGATCACCTATCTATTGATGGTAGAATAGAATGGTTTGGATAATAATGTCACTGTCGTTCAAATAACACAAAGAATTCTATATAATAAAAGCATCTAGGGCTAAGGAATTCCCACTACGGATCATCACTTATCCTTGTGGATCATGAATCTCAATGTTACAAGGCTTGAATTGAGGTGAACTAGTCGTAACTGTATATAGAACCAAGCTCACGCTCTCGTGCTATTGCCAGTCTATAGTAACATAGATTAGGGCCCACTCTCGTGCAACCCCTAACCTAAGCCACTAGCATGAAGATCGACATCATCGTCCAATTGCACCTCGAGCCCACTCTCGTGCAAACTCGAGCTACGTTCTAGGTTATGATAGTTTGTATTCGTCCAATCTCTTGCAAACAAATATGGGTATAGATTTATAATAAAAATCCTAGCTTTGGTCCAATCTCTTGCAAACCAAGTCTAGAGAATCTCGATTATAAACCTAAATCGAATATCTAGGCCTTCCCATCGATTGAAATCCAATCTCTTGCAAACCCCAATCAATGGAAATTCCTATCTACTCGTAGTAAATCAATCACAACCTAACCGTCTATCAATCCTAGCAACAATTCAATTCATTCATCATAATTCTAAGATCGGATCTATAGGGTTCATCCTCACGCCCTAGAATGACAGAACTACTCACAATTGATCATAGCAATCTCAAAAAAATAACGAATAAGATCATAGCAGAATTCATAATTGAGAGAAAACAATTCATAAGAACTAGAAATTTAGATAGAAAGAACAAACCAAATTGCGCGTCTTTGATCTCCAGCTGAGAATTACGATAAGAATAGACGTCAAAATTAAGTTCAAGTCTCTCCTAAAATTAGGAATAAAACTAGCCTAAAATACAAGTCAAAATCGTCCAGAAAATCCTGACAGATTTGTCCCCAGTGCAGCCCAAAACCCTAATTCGCGACACAGTCGGACTGCACCACTCGGCCGAGTGAAACATGTCACTCGGCCGAGTGACAAACCCAAGGAAAAACAGAGAAATAAGGGGTTTCGGTGGTCTGTCACCTGGTCACACTCGGGTGAGTGGTCTTCCTTACTTGACCGAGTGGGCTTTGTTGCTCGACCGAGTGAGTCTTCTCCAAATTCCATTAAGTCGGATGATTTTCGGAAGAAAAACCCTGTCATACTCGGGCGACGGGCTTTCTTGCTCGGCCGAGTGAACTTTCTTGCTCGGTCGAGTGAACTTTGAATCCAGGCGATTTTGTATCTGTTTTACTCGGCCGAACGTAGTCCTTCACCCGACCGAGTGAACTGTCTGTTCGGTCGAGTGAGCTGCTTCTGTGGCTCTTTCTTCTCCTCCTTGCTTCCTCGTCGATTCTACCGAACTTCTTCCTCTTCCGCTCATCATCTAGCGCTGCTAGCTCCTCAATAAGGCCGTGGGTGATGCTCCGATGTGCATGAAAGTCCCTTGATCTCATTTTTGCTTCAGATCGCTCCATATTTCCTGAAATATGACAAAAACAAGAAATAGTGAAAAGCAGCGCGATATCGTCGAATTAATCATGAAAAACACAATATGGACGATCGAAATGACATGAAAACATGCAGAAAAAGGTGTAAAATAAGGAGTGATCAAAATCCCCCAAGCTTACCTCTTACTCGTCCTCGAGGAAGATGAGTAAAAAGGCGAAACCCGACGGGTAAAAATAAGAAAAAAGGGAAAAGAAGATAGAAAAGAAAATGAAGCGAGAGGTGGTAGATCATTTTCTCAGGACGTGGAGCTGCTTACTCAAATATGTTGGATATTGGACTCCCCGGATTTGGTTTTGGATGATGAACAAACATAAATATATCGTGAACTAACTCTTTGTGAGCGCAGTTATGGAGATCGTCGCCAAATTCATATGAACATCCAAAGCGACGTCTCGAGACTTCTCAAAGCACGTGATCGTTGATCACTCCGTGTTTTACACCTTTTTTCCGCATGATTGCATGCCATTTAGATCGCTCAAATCATGCTTTTCGCGATTTATCGACAATATTGCGATACTTTTCACGATTTGTTATTTTTGTCGTATTTCAGGAGATTTGGAGCGATTTGGAGTGATCCCGAGATACACCTACTCCAGAGTGTCACCAACGACTTCCCCGAGGGGTATTTAGCTTTTGGAGAGGAGCGGAAGAAGAAAGAACGTCGTAGGAGCGACGAGGAGGCAAAAACAAGCAGAATGTGCATTTTTGGTGTCTCACTCGGCCGAGTGAAGGAGTCACTCGGCCGACCAGCGAGACCCCGCTCGGCCGACCAGATCGGACACGCTTCATGTGTGCACTCGGCCGAGCATCAGAAGCCACATCGGCCGAGTGACGAAACCCCGTCCGCCCGAGTGGCACTCAGACGACGCTCATCAAAAAGAGCCAACTTACTGTTTTTCGTCTGCCTGAGCTTCAGAAGACCCACTCGGCCGAGTGGAAATTGCCGACCGCCCGAGTGAAGAGAAGCCATCGGCCGAGTGACGACAACTCACTCGGCCGAGCGATGCCCGAAGTGAAGACCCCCAAGACCCCTGACTAACTGGAAATTCTCAGGGTTTCTCACTCGGTCGAGCGACTTTTGTCACTCGGTCGAGTGAGCCGCGCTGCCTGTAGCGTAAATTGCGATTTTCAGGCTGCGCAGGGGCATTTTGGTCACGATTTTCTGGGTAGTTTTGAGGGGTATTTAACCCCACTTTTTAACCTAGGTTAGGGAGATTTTCCCTTTATTTTTTGCAGCTTTTTAGATTAAACTTTTTAGCTTTTGATTCTTGTGATTGGAGAGGAGAGAAAAGTTTATTTTTGTTGGATTCTTGGAGAACTCTATTGGTTTGTCTCCCTCTTCATTAAAAATCTCTTTTTTATTGCTTATTTGAATATTGTGATGAATTCTATTGCTATTTCAATTGATTATTCTTGCATTTGTGATATGAATTGTGAGTAGTCCTAACGTCTTGGGGCGTGGGGATGAACGCTACGAGCCCAATTTCCAATTTGTGATGATTTGGTAGAGCTATTGCTAGAATTGCTATTAGGGTTAGTTTGGGATCGATATACTACGGATAGCTAGGTGTTCATATCGATTGGGATTTGCAAGAGATTGGATCCCAATTCGATTGGAAACCCTAGAAATCCGAATTGGGTTGAAATTGAGTTTCTGTAGTATCTGTTTGCAAGAGATTGGACCGATACTAGGGTTCTCGGTTGCAATTCCATACCGATACCCGTTTGCAAGAGATTGGACGGGTAGGAACTATCCCAACCTAGGTCGCACCCCGAGTTTGCACGAGAGTGGGCTCGGGACGCGATTGAACGATGATGTTGATCCTAATGCTAGCTTGCCTAGGCTAGGGTTTGCAAGAGATTGGACCCAAACCTAGGTTAGCTATAGACCGGCAACAGCGCGAGAGCGTGAGCTAGGTTTTACATTCAGTTACAACTAGTTCATCTGAAATTCTACCCTAGCAATTGTGATATCGATGAATCACATTGACGAGATACAGTGAGTAGCGGGGATTCCCCATTCCCTAGGCGTCTTTATTTGATTTTATATCTCCATACTTTGCCTGACGATTGTGACAGGATCGCCGCAAGGCAAATTCTCTCTTTTCTGTTCCTATAGCCAGGTTGTGCGGAGAAGGCACTGTCATACGTCCTCCCTGTGTTCGATAACCCGCTCGCCGCTACACCGTGCGCTTGCGGTAAAACTACACGGTCGCTCTTTAGGGTGTACGCCCGGACGCGATCAAGTTTTTGGCGCCGTTGCCGGGGAGGCGATTGTGTTTGATCCTACCACCCTAGCTATTTCTTTCTTTTTGTTTTATTTCTTTATTTTTATCTAACCCTTCCATTGTGCTAATCACTTCTTTGAAACTTTGTTTTCTCGTGCATGTACACGAGATCCAATGCGGACCCCATTGATATATTTTTTGATCCTGAGATCGAGCGTACATTGCGGAGAATCAGAGCGGAGAGGAGACCCGATACAGAAGGGAGGTTTATGAACGTCAGGGAGATGTCTGAAGAGTTAGCGGCAAGAATGGCGAGGATTATTTCTATTCGAGATAGGCTCCGGCCTAAGACTTCCTCCACGACCTCGTCCATAGCCATGCCGGAGTTGGCGGCCGACAAGAATTTTGAGTTGAAGACTGGGCTTGTGGTTTTGATGCAGCAGGATCCATTTCATGGGAACGCCCATGAAAACCCCCACTACCACATCCAGCTCTTCCTATCAAAGTGCGCCACCTTCCAGATGTCGGGCGTTACCCTAGATGCCATCAGACTGCGCCTCTTCCCCTTCACATTAAAGGATAAAGCTCTTTATTGGTTGAGGACGCAAGCTGAGGGAGTCTTTACCACATGGGATGAGTTGGCAAGCGCGTTCATCGATAAGTTCTATCCGCCTTCCAAGACGGTAAAGATTAGGAGTGCTCTAATGTCCTTCAAGCAAGGACCTCAAGAGACACTCTACGAGGCTTGGGAGCGCTTCAAAGACCTGCAGCATCAGTGCCCCCACCATAGCATTGAAGATTGGGAGCTCTCTCTTCGTTGAAATACACACCAAGTCATCGATCGAGTAGCTCCAAACTTTTAGAGCAAGCTCGATCGGCGACTAAACTTCTCTCTCTCTCTCTCTCTCTCTCTCTCTCTCTCTCTCTCTCTCTCTCTCTCTCTCTCTCTCTCTCTCTCTTTCTCTCTCTCTTCCTGTTCTCCGGAGTAGTCCTAGCAAGACTACGAAGGGGGTTTGGATTTTGATCCAGATGTCTAAGACGCGAGTTCTTCTCAAGTGAAACTTTCTACCGCGTGTGATCGGCTCGGAGGCGAAAGTCGGCTCGGGTGGATCGGTGCGAGGGTGCGAGGCGGCTCAGGAGGTTCGAGTCAAGGCGGCTCGGTTACGAGGAGCTTCTGAAGACGGTGCGGTACATCTTGCCTGCTCCAGGGCCAAGATTCCGGGTATGTGGTTAAGTAATTTTAGTGTAGATTTAAATTAGTCGCTTTAGAGTATATCCCTCTTGGGGTGGTCAGATCCACCCCAAGTTGGCATAGATCGGGCTAGGTTCTGGCTACCTCAGAGCCTAGCTAAATAGTTTAGCTAGTCTAGAAAATTTTGATTTTCGATTTCCGCTGCGTTTTTGTGCCCATGTGGTCCGTCCAACTTAGGTCGGACACAAATCTGAGCTTTGGGGGTCCGCCAAAACCCCAACAGTGGTATCAGAGCCACGATTATGCTATAGATCTATTATAGCGACTCTTTTAAATCTTTAAAAATTGCTTAATTTTAACATACGAACAAATTATGCTTTATGTTAAAATTAGTTGAAAAATGTTTTGTGTTTTATAAATCGTTTCTTTTTACAACACGGAAATTTTTGAGATGATTTAATTTTATGCGATAATTTTAAATGAATCTCGAATATTCAAATGCTTTATAAATTTTTCTATGAGATATAAATATTTTTTTTCGAGCATTTAAATGTTTATGTAATTTTAAGAAATATTTTATTTTTGAAATTTAATTTTTTCTTAAGTTACATAAAGATTAGAAATTTTAAAAACTTTATTTGAAAGCTTTTAAATCTATTTCTAATGATTTTAAAAGTGTTTTAAAATTGTTTTAGAGGATATGTAAACTATAGAAATACTTTATTTTCATGAGATGAAAGATAAATTAGTTTATTTTAAATTACATATAAGTTTCTAAAATTATTTATGTGATATTTCAATTTTAGAAATAATTGATTAAAATTTTAAAGCTAGGTTTTAGAATTATTTGATAATATTATACCTAGTTTTATGTGATAAAATGTTTTGGAGCTTTAAAAAATTTTATCTTCGAATTTAATTGTTAAATTTTAGATTTGCGTGTTTTTATTATGTAGATAATTTTAAACTTGCAAATACTCGTTATATGTCACAAATATGAAACTTTCATTTATGCGGATAAATTAGTTGTTTCAATTTTAATGGACATATTGAATAATGTATTCATAAACCTTATTAGGTTAGCCATTAAATGTTTAAAATTTTATGAGATGAAATTTTAATTAACTAGTGACATGTTATGTTTGATAAAACAAAACAACATCAAAATCTAATACCAGATTAGGTTAGTCCCTTTGTTTGTAAATCATTTCATTAAAACGTTTAATTGATGATTTTCATAAAAGACAAATGTTGAATTGTTTTATAAAATCCTAATTAGATTGGGGTAGCACGTTGAACGAATAGACCTTATAGTTGATAAGGACTTAATAAAAATTGTTCAACCAATCCATAAAATTTCGAATTTTAGGATCCACTAGTTGATAAGGAATAACTAGTTTTCTTAATTAAAAGCCATTTAGTTGTTTGGAAAACATAGAATTGATGAAAACTCCTTCAATAGATCATGATGTCGGTCAATGTGCTTGGCTAAGTTTGCTGGACCAATCTAGCTAGACTGGGTAACAAGTGGTCCTGGCTTAGTCAATTCCCTGGCCGCGTCCGCTGGACCGCAAGGAGTCGATTTATGACTATGAAAGTCCATCGAATATACCTAAGTCAATACGATAATAATCTTGTTCAAGATAAATCGTAGCCCTCCTTGTTTTAGGAGTTGGCAACTGTAAGAAACATGTTACGGTTGTTGAGCTACACTCAAGCCGTGATATGTCAATCTTATAGAAACCGATTTCTTGATTGACATCTTGACCTGACTAAAACCGTTGTCGCATCCTTCGAGCATCGGCGTAACTCTAACCAAGAATGTAGTCTAAGTCCTGACCCAAACCAACGTGTCGTGCATACACCGAGCGGCGGGAAAAGTCAGGCTAGACACTAAAACAAGGGTCCGACTAGGCTAGCCATTGTGATCCGGTTGAGCACACTCATGATCACAAATGACTATGGGTAAAAATCGATAGGGAATCATAGTTAATATGATTGACAACGAGTTCGTCTACAGACTGCAGAGTCAGACAACTTGTTGAGATACACTCAAGGTTGTCAGACTCGGGGTAGTCGGATCCCTCTCTCACAAAATGTTATTTTAATATAAATTGTTTATTATTATGGCTTTAATAAATTTAGTGGGAGTATATAGTTTTATTAAAACCATTAAAACTATACTACGAACATATACTGACTAAAGTATCTATAAAAATGCAGAATGGATTCGGGTCTTAGATATATGGTTGAGAAAAACATGCTCGATGGAACGAACTACAAAGACTGGCTTAGGAACATCAAGTTGGTCCTTTCCCTAGCCGGGATAGGATACGTACTATTCGAGGACGCTCCGGATAAGCTCGATGAAGATTCGACCTTCGAGGAAAAGGAAGCCTACAAATTGTACCAGAGGGATGCAGAGAAGGCAAGGTGCCTTACTCTGGCTTCGATGAGTAACGAGTTGCAGAGAAAGCATGAACATATGGATGTTCAAAGTATGCTTCTCAATGCACATGAGTTATACGGCAAGCGATCCCGAGCTGCCAAGTTCGAAGCCACCAGCTACCTCTGGGGCACAAAGATGGGAGCAGGGCCCATACCGGATCATGTTATCAAGATGATCGGGTACGTAGAGGACGTGTAACGACTGGTTATCATGTATCTGGATATATTATATTATATTATGTGTTTTGGTGGATTTTCTCCCTATAAGTGGTTTTCGTCTCCGTAACTTTCATTTTCGATCGTTTCGTCGTGTTTTCCTAGCTTCTTTCTTGGAATCGTCGATTTTGGAGCAAGTCATTCGTGACGGGCTTCGTATTGGTCATATCTTATTGATAGATCAAGCCTAGGAGTCTTAGTAATCGATCCCGGAGCTCCGCGCTCCGTATCGGAACTTTCGGTGCTTATTAACCGGTGTAAGAAGGGGCACCGACCGACTAGATGACGATCCAGTCGGTCGACAAACCTTCTTGAACCGACTAGTTGGCTTTCTAAATTATTCTGGAGTCACTGTTTATCGTTAGTCGGTCTAAGAACGTTGGTTGACCGACTAGGTTGCAAACTAGTCGGTCGTCAATGCTTCTTTAACCGACTAACTCATCAACTATTTTTGACACTAGTTACTGTTTACTCTTAGTCGGTCTAAGAACGTTCATCGACCGACTAGATGTCAAACTAGTCGGTCAGTAGTTATTCTTGGACCGACTAACTCTTGGTTTAGGTTTTCGACTGGAGTTACTGTTTACACTTAGTCGGTCTACGTTGTTCAACCGACCGACTAGATCTCAAACTAGTCGGTCAGCAGTTGGTCTTTGACCGACTAAGCAGTGCAGAAAACCCTAGTTTTGCCCTAGCCTCCACCAAACTCTATAAATACCCCTCCAAACGTTTTCTTCTCCTCCCTCATGACCTAAAACCCTAATTTCTCCCCCATTGAGCCCCCATCTTCCTCAAGCCATTGATCCTTCATCCCAAGCTCATCCTCCATCATCCAAACCCTCCCTCCACTCATTCCACCTCTCATCTTCCCCAAATCTCCATCAAATCCCCAAAATCCCCCAAAACCCTATTTCTCCTAACTTTTCCAATCATTTCCAGATCTGAACCCTAGGTTCCCCGGAGCGTTTCTTCCGTCGCCGTGGTTGCTCGGTGTTATTCTCCCGTTCCCTACGCGGTAATACTCGATTCCTTTAATTTTAGCATAATCCACATTGACATTGTAAAACCCTAATAAAATGGACTGAGTAGATGATTAGGATTCTAATAAGAAACCTATTTAGGATCATTGTGCTAATAATTGTTTTGCCATAACAGTGATCCATTCCGTAGTTAGCTTGTGTGACGATCTTCATTGCTCGTCAATCCCGGTATCAGGCAAGTGAAACTTGCATCCCTTGATTTAGGCCATGTCTTAGGCCATTTACCTTGCTTTAGCGTAAAAGAGACTAGACGGTGAAAGGATAGCCGTTTAGACGCCATTGACCTAGCTTGACAACGAAGCTTGGTCCGTCACCCTCATCATGCTTGTATGTCACGTTTACTTTCCCTTAACGGTACGCGAATTAACTGTTCATGCCATCCATGCATCCTTAACTGTTATTGCATTTTAACTGCCACGTTTACTTTAAATTAACGGTACGCGAATATGTTCATGTCACTGCATTTTACTTGTCACGTTTAAATACAATTAACGGTACGCGAATATCTGCTCATGTCATTGCATGCTTGAATACTCATCGTGATTGCGTAGCTTCGCTACATACTTGTACTATTTGTTCCGGCTAGGCACCCACCTTGCGTGGGCACAATCCTACGCCAAATACACTTTCTGGCTCGTGTTCCAGAAGATGAGCTCAACACAGCCTGCGGGCAATAGGGCACTCGTTGAGTGATCCCTTGTACTTGATACTTGAACACAGCCTGCGGGCAATAGGGCACTCGTTGAGTGATCCCTTGTACTTGTACTTGTTACTTGACATTACATGTCACAACAACCACTTGCCACTTGTACTCTCCTTTACTTTACTTGTTACCACCTTACTTTACTTGCCATGCACCATACTTTAACTGCTAGGTTGTTAGTTTACCTTTCTTTCCGTTTCCTTGCACAAGTCTTCCGACTTACTGACATGTGCCCCTTTTCTCTTTTGGGTGACACATGTTAGAGCCCGAGCACGAGTTACTTGCTGAGGACGTGGTGTTCGCTGACGCTGAGTCAGGACCCGTGTTGATCGAGGACTACGTTGACACTGGGGATCAGTCTTAGTGTTTTCGTTTAGCTTCTTTTGTTGGACTGCCTAGTTGTCGGTGCGTGGCACCTAATTTGATACTCTGTTATGTTTGTGTTGCTTTTGTTTGGCCTTGTTCTGGGCCTTAGACTCTTTCCTGTTAGCCTGGTGGCTTTTCTGTGATGTTGAATATTTTGTGGACAAACTTTGGGATTGGTATTTCATATCCGTCCCTTTATTATTATTATTGTTGTTGTTCCTTTTGCGATTACAGGGACCTGCTTATACTAAATTGACGCTTATCAGGCGTGCAGCTTCACAGCTCCACGTCTGAGCGGACCTTCTCATGTCTCGCCTCCATTTTAGGGAAGCGGGTCGTGACAGGTTTTAGTGGTGGCCCATGCAAGTCCCTCTGTAACTGCAATTATCAGGGATAACAATAATAATATAAGATTGTCCAACAAATAAGTTCGATATCCGAGTCATAAGTTATGAGTCTAATCTGCTTCGTTTTCTGTGTCATTAGATGGCAGGAAGGTGATTCACCCGTGGTGGGGGTAGTGGTGCGCTCCCTCATGATGAGGAGCCTGAGCGGGAACCCACCAATGGGGAGATGATGTGGATGATGCTCCAGATGATGCAAGTGCAGCAGGGCGTGCTCCTGCAAGTCCAGAATGCTCCACTTGCTCGAGCTGCCCGGGCTCTTCCGGATGTCCCTCGCTCCGAGCCAGGAGCGAAGCAATTTCGGGAGCTGGGTCCCGTATATTTTGATGGATCTGAGGGTCCTCTGGCTGCCGACGAGTGGATAAGGAACATTGAGGATAACCTGGCGATGGCGAAGATTAACCCGGCTGGATGGGTTGATTTGGCTAAGAGGCAGCTGAAGGACAATGCCAGAAACTGGTGGGATGCTGAAGAGAAGATGTTGGTGGAGCCGATAGTTTGGGCTACCTTCAAGTCCAGATTTGATGGAGAGTTCTTCCCGAAGGCTGCTAGGCAGGTGATGCTACAGCGCTTTATAGATCTGAAGCAGGGGAGCTTGTCGGTGGATCAGTACCACCAGGAGTTCACGAGGCTCAGTCGGTTTGCACCAAAGATGGTGCAAGATGCCGATGAGAAAGCTCAGCGATTTCTTCAGGGACTTGCCTTGGAGCTTCAGAGCTTTGTGACATCTTCTGACCTGGAGACATATCAGAAGGTTCTGATTGCTGCGAGGCGGCAAGAGTTGAATTTGAACCAGAGGAAGGGACATGTTTCCGGAGCTGGGAAGAGGCCCATGGAGCAGGCCAGGGCGGTGGTTAGGCCTGGTTTCAAGCCTAATCATCCGGTGCTGTTCAAGAGGCCAGGAGGGCCTATTCTGAAGACTTGCCATTTCTGTGGCAAGACTGGACACCTCAGGGATCAGTGTAGGAGGTTTCTAGGACAGTGCATTGTCTGTGGAGATCCTGCCCACACCATCAGGGAGTGTCCGAAGTCGAAGTGATCGCGCCCCGGCGTACACGTCCCGAGGCGACGGTTGTAGTTTTACCGCAAGCGCACGGTATAGCGGCGAGCGGGTATCGAACACAGGGAGGACGAATGACCGTGCTTGCTCCTAATCAACCTGGCTATTCAGAGGGATAATTGCCTTGGGCGATCCTGTCACAATCGTCAGACAAAAGTGCGAAATATCAAATCAAATAGAAAACGCCTAGGGAATGGGGAATCCCCACTACTCACCGTATTTCACAATTGTGGTTCGCCGGTATCGAAATCGCTAGGATGAGAATTTGGATGAACTAGTTGCAACTAAATGTGGAACCAGGCTCACGCTCTCGCGCTGTTGCCGGTCTATAGCTATCCTAGGTTTGGGTCCAATCTCTTGCAAACCCTAGCCTAGGGAAGCTAGCATTAGGATCAACATCATCGTCCAATTGCGCACCGAGCCCAATCTCTTGCAAACTCGGTCCACAATCTAGATTAGGATAGTTCCTACCCGTCCAATCTCTTGCAAACGGGTATCGGCACGGAATTGCAACCGGAGATCCTAGCATCGGTCCAATTTCTTGCAAACCGATACTTCGAAAATCCGACTCCAACCCAATTCGGATTTCTAGATCTTCCTATCGAATTGGGATCCAATCTCTTGCAAATCCCAATTGATGTGAATACCTAGCTATCCGTAGTAATTCGATCCCAATCTAATCCCCAATAACAATCCTAGCTCAATTTCTACCAATTCAACACAAATACGAAATTGGGCTTGTAGGGTTCATCCCCACGCCCCAAGACGTGGAGACTACTCACTAATCATAGCAATAGCACAATAATTGGCAATGAAATAGACAATGGAATTCATCACAACAATGATATAAACAATAAAAATAGAGTTTTTGGGGAAGAGAAGTGCAAACCAATCCAAGTTTTTCTCTTCTCCAATCACAATTAATAAAGCTAAAAAGTAGACTTAAAAAGCTGCAAAAAATCTGAGAGGTGGCTCCTCAAACTAGGGTAAAAACAGAGCTTAAATAGCCCCAAAAATCGTCTAAAAATCCTGACCAAAATGCCCCTGCACAGCCTGTTTTCCGCAAATTTCGCTACAGGCTGCGCATCGCACTCGGCCGAGTGACAAAAGTCGCTCGGCCGAGTGAAAACCCTGTCAATTTTCCAGTAAGTCGGGGACTTCAGGGGTCTTCAGTTCGGGGGCGGCTCGGCCGAGTGAGTTGTCGTCACTCGGCCGATGGCTTCACTTCACTCGGGCAGACGGGATTTGCCACTCGGCCGAGTGGGTCTTCTGAAGCTCAGATGGCCGAAAAACAGTAACTTCGATCTTTTTGAGGGCCTTCGTCTGGGCGCCACTCGGGCGGACGTGGTATCGTCACTCGGCCGATGTGGTCTCCGTCGCTCGGCCGAGTACACATGGAAGTCGTGTCTGAACGGGTCGGCCGAGCAGTGTCTCGCTGGTCGGCCGAGTGGCTCCTCCACTCGGCCGAGTGGGACACAAAAAATGCCCAAACTGGTCGTTTTGGCCTCCTCGTCGCTCCGGCGACGTCCATTCTTCTTCCGCTCCTCTCCAACAGCAAAATACCCCTCGGGGAGGTCGTCGGTGGCCGTCTATCGTGAGCGCACCTCATGATCACTCCAAATCGCGCCAAATCACCTGAAATGCGACAAAAACAACAAAGCGTGAAAAGCATCGCAATATCGTCGATATATCGTGAAAAACATGATTTGGGCGATCTAAATGGCATGCAAACATGCGGAAAAAAGGTGTAAAATAAGGAGTGATCAAAATCCCCCAAGCTTGCCTCTTACTCGTCCTCGAGGAAGATAAGTAAAAAGCGAACCTGGTGGATTCGGAAAACGAAAACGGCGAAAAACGAAAAAAAATGAAAAGCGAAGAAGAAGGAAAACCAAACGAAAATAAAGAAAGAAAGAAAGAAAGATAGGATGCTAGATCACTTTCTCAGGACGTGGGTTTCACCTACTCTTATAGCATGCACCGAGTGAGAGATACATGTCAAAGAATCTCATTTTGATATCATAGTAGAATAGTGCAAGTAGAAAATAGAAAACCCACGAACAACGGTATAATCATGAAAAACGGAATGATTTTAAAATTAACATCGCCTGAATCATCTAAAGCAGTATACAAATCTCAGATCACACACTTTTCAATTGAACGCTTTCTATCTGGAGTATAAGAGTATCACATCATAGAATAGAGAGAATAGAAAAGTATGGATTTCATGAAATGAATGCTAGGCTTAGATTTCTGGATTTCGTAAAGCTGGAAACAATCTCACCGAGTATAGAATATTACTTAGCCTAGGTTGTCGTGCAATGTCAAGTAGTCGCTCTCTCACACATCAATGGATCTCCTCCCCCAAGCTTATCTATAAGCGTGGTGGCACAAAAATATTTACATCCCCATTTTTATATAGCTCCAAAGGCAAAGAAGGGAAAGAAGAAAGAAAGTAAGCGAGATGGGATCTTTTATTGAGGATTTTTCCTCTTTTCTCTTTTTTTTCTCTTTTCCATTTTTTTTTGACAATGAGCAACATATATACAATGATCCCAACTCGGAGAGAGGTAATGATATACAAGAATGTTTTTCTCTCTTTTATTCTTCTCCTCTCTCTCTTTTTTTTTCTTTTTTTTTTGAAATAAGAGATTTGGAGCTAGGAATTAATAGCGGGGGAAGTGCCATAAAATAGAATCACTAAGGGGAGATTCACCAATGATTTTAAAAGTAGAGAAGTGATGGTCAAGATTTGTGGAGAAAGAAATAAATATAACTCTCGGCTCACTCTATAAGACATGCACGACAACTTCAGCAGGGTAATCTAATCTACTCAGTTTCGATCACAAAAAAGCTAACTAATCCAGATATATCTTAGCTAATCATCATTCAATCATCCGGAAGTGAAGTGTACAATTCATGCATATAGAAGTGATAAAGGAAAAGAAGTCAGTACTCCAGATATAGGCATTCAATGCGTGAATCTTGGTGTGTTTTCTGTGATAGCATACATATGAATATTCAGGCTCAGCTAATAATAAAATTTCATCCATTTTCATGAGGAAAAAAAATGTGGGTTACTATTTCTAAATGTAAAGCAAGTCATAGCATATGATATCAGAAATGAAATCTAAGACACGACAAATATAGCATGCATATAGAATAAGCTAACTCCACGTAGACATCATCACAGAAAATTCATCTCTAGCATGAGATGAAAAAGAAATAAAGATAAAGTAAAATAGAACTATGCAATGCGGCACACAGGAAAATAAGAAAAACGTGATGCATGGCAAGATAAATGAAAAATAATGAAAAATAAGTGCAAAAGTGAAAAACGGTGTGAAAAACTGAAAATAAAGGTGGCTAAACGAAAAAAAAAGGAAAGTGAGGACTCACTCCCCCAAGCTAAACGGCACAGTGTCCTCAATGTGCAAGGTGTGGCACACCGAGAGACAAGAAGTGTGAGGGGCTAGTGAGGATGCATGCATGGAAAATGAAAATAAAAAGAAAGAAATGAAAAAAAATATATGATGCGGACATGATGTATGCACGGACAGGAGTGATATGAAAATAAATATAGTACCAAAAACGCTCCCTCTCTCCCAAAAAGATATATATAGATGTGATCAAAATGAGAATCCCAAGTAGATATGATATGATATGCTCATAAAGATATGATCCAAAATATAATCCCAAAAATAGTGAGGGGGAGGGGGGTGGACAAAAGTGCATCAGGACCCAGCAGAGACGGGCAGCACAACGGCAGGAATGGATAAAGGCATCAAGAGTGCCTAAGAAGGCGGTGCCGCGCCGTCTCCGTCCTGAGGCGGAGGTGGTGGTGGTGGTGGTGTGGGCTGCTGAGCTGGGGTGGAAGCGGAAGCAGGTCTAGTGTGTGTGGAAGTGTGTGTGGGAACCTGCTGGGTGGGCGGGGGTACGCGCGGAAGACGCTCTAGCACCTGTGTAAGGCAGTAGTGGATCTGTGGTATCAGGTCGAAGCGTCCAGCCATCGCAGAGACGGTGGAGGACAGGGTCCTAAGGTCTCCTCTAAGACCACTCACCGCCAACTCAAGAGCGCGTATGCTCTGCAGTGTAGTGTCGGGCGGGGGTGGTGCAGAGGGACGCACCGGTCTAGGCTGCGCAGGGCGAGGCTGGCGTACGCGTGTGGAGTATGTAACGGGCTCAGCAGGGAATGGGACAAAAGGTGCCGTGCCTGGAAAAGTGGGCCTGGCCTCGGTGTGAGGCCGGGACACCGGCTGGCGAGAAGTGGAGGCAGCGGCAGCAAAGGAGGCGTGCAAAGGAGGCAACGAGGTGGCCAAAGAGGTCTGTGGCACAGAAGTGTGGACAGACGCCACGACACTCTCGGAGAAGACGGCGGCTGTGGAGACAGAGGAATCTCCCGCTGGGGCAGAAGTGTGCGGTCCAAAAGGTGTAACCCCAGCGGAGATCATGCTAACCATGGTCTCCACGACCGCGGTGAACGAGGGCTCTCCACTCTCAACAAAGGTCTGCGGGCGCTGGGGGAGAGCGGAGCAAAGGGGCTCCACGGACAGAGGGCCGGAGGTGGCAGCGGGAGTGGTGGGGACAGCCTCGGAAGTGGTGACAGTGGTGGAAGTGGGCTCAGCAAAAGTACTCTCGACACAGGCAGATGTGGGGACAGAAGTGTCAAGAGCAGTGGAAATGTCAGGAACAGGCTGAGAGGCCACAGGGTCGACGGGGTGGGCAGCAGGCTCGGCAGGGTGTGCAGCAGGGTCTGCGGGAGCAGCCTGGGCAGCGTGGGTAGCGTGGGCCTGCTCGGCCTCCTCGGCCTCGAGCACGTAGGCGGCGGGGATGAGGACATCCATCGCCGGAATCCAGTCAACGTGGGCTGGTGCAATCAGAGTCCGAGCATGGCTAGGGAGAATCATGTAATCGGCCCCATAGGGGCCGTGCAACCAGACCCAGTGACGCTCACCATGCGGACGCAGCATCTTCATCCGGGCCATAACGTCTATCGACAAGGAAGTGGGGCCCGGAACGCGTCGCAGGTCGTCGGGTAGGTCCTCGCCGGTCATCATGGTAAGCAAGGTGATCAGACCGCCGCAGCATATCGGTGAGCGAGTGCCCACCGACACAATGATACGGTCTAGAAACCAAGCCGCAATGTCGATCACGACGGCGGGGACAAGCTCGAGTCCATCCCTAGACAGAGCTCTGGGACGTGTCATCGCGTAGAGCATGTAAAGCTCTGGCGTAGACATCGTGCCCGGCTCATATCTGGCCAAAAAGGTAGTCGCCATGAGGCGCTGGGCAATGCGTAGGCAGGGGTGGACTATGGCCGAGGCCTTGGCCCTACTAGGGTCAAAGGCAGCGTGGTGGCCAGTGATCCGGGCCCAGAAGGCGCCGGCGTCGAAAGAAGGTGGGGGGATGTGGGTAGGGCCGTAACCGCGATCGGCTCCGGGGACTGCGGGCCAAGAGAAAAACGCTCTCATCATATCGAGAGTGACCTGGCACTCTCGATCCATGAACCGGAATGAGCATCCCTCATCGGTCCGGGCGATCGAACTCAAAACCTCAAGTGTCGGGCGAGTAAAAGTATCCGCCGACACTTGAAGGAAGTCGCGCCAACCCACGTTGTCGTACAACGTGAGTATCCCCTCGAGTACCCCCAGGCGTCCTAGGTCAGCGAGGTGCGCAAACCTGGAGGGTACCATCGAGCGCTGGGAGATACGCTCGAAGACGGTGTGGTGTGCGTCGTCTCGGAACGTAATCCCGAGCGGCCCGACCAGTGGAGCCGGTGGTGGTGGCTGTGGATCGGCAGGGAGAGGCTGTGCGGGCTGTGGGTGCGCTGCAGGCTGTGCGGGGTGTGCGGGGCCTGTAGGCTGTGCGGGGTGTGCGGGGGAAGGAGGAGGAGACTCTTCCGCCTCGTGGGCGGGGCCGGCGTCATCCGACCTCTTCCGCTTAGCGGAAGGTCTCCTCGTCCGAGGCCGTGTCCGGGGCGGCATATCGGCCCCGAGCGCGCCGAAAAGTGTAAAGTGCGGCGTGTGCACAAAGAGTGGAAAGAGTTTACCCAAACACGCCGCGAGTGCTAAGCAGTGGAAGCGTGCGAAGTCCGCGCCTCCACGAAGTCCTGAGCAGCCCGTAGAAGCTCCCCTGGCCTCCCCTAAGCTCCAAAAAACAACCTGCGCATGGAAAAGTGATATCAGCGGGTAATAATCAAAATGTATGGAGCAATAGGGGTATAACAGATAGATATGGGAATTGATTCGGGTTAGGGGTTCGATTAATACACGGATCCTCAAAAACTACGCAAAAAGAGAAGAAAATGGTGAAAATAAGCGAACCGGAGGCGATCGGAGACGGGGCTGCCGGCGGCGACTCGGGCGGGGTGCGGCGACGGTCGGCCGGCGGTGGCAGGCCGAGCGGCGGCGCGCGCGGGCGAGTGGCGGTTGGGCGAGGTGAGATCGGGCGAGGGGAAGCTGAGGGGGCGCGGGCGAAGGGGGATTTTCGTTTTCGAAAACTGCGCCCCCCCCTTGGCTTTATATTAAAAAGTTACGACTCGGCCGAGTGACGTGATCACTCGGCCGAGCGAGGCAAATAAAAATTTCTCCCCGATATCGCTTCGGCCGAGTGGATTTGCCAGGCTCGGCCGGGTGGAGTAAGTCCATTCGGCCGAGTGACTCAAGCTACTCGGCATGACTCGCCCAAGGAGGGTATCCGTTTCACTCGGCCGAGTGAATATATATACTCGGCCGAGTAGCAGTTATAATGAAATGAGGAAAATAGACAGAGAGTTGGGTACAGCAGACTTCCCTCGTTCGTGAGCGGCTCGGCCGGACGAACTTCTGTACTCGGCCGAGTGACTAGTATACTCGGCCGAGTGAGCCTTGCATTCTGCTGTTTGTCTTCGTTTAGGCTCTAAACTCCGTCTTTCTTCCTCCAGTCGATTCCATGCTCCTCCTAAGCATCGAACGCCTTCTTAGGGCGCTCCTCATCGTCTCGTTCAACCTCCTCATGATGATCTACCTATCTCCTCTCCTGTCAAGAAAATTAGGACCCGTTATCACAAAATTTTTGGTCGGATGACTCAAAACATTAAAAACCTCTAAAACGAAAATAAATAAAAAGCAAAAATAAAGCAAAAACCGTCGGGTTGCCTCCCGACAAGCGCTCGTTTTAGGTCGTGAGCTCGACCCCCTATAATTTTCAATCAATGCGGGATGTTTGGTGCATATGAGATGCACCCGTCAAACTTTCCGGGGAGCGCGCTTGGATTCGAACGTGGCGGCGTAGCGTTCTCCCGCGGTAGTCTCCTATCTCGAATAGTGTTGGGGGGAGGCTCCCCCAAGCTAGCATTTGCCCCGGCCAACGGCTTGACCAGCGGTGCCGATTTCCGTGCCGGCGGCGACTTCTTTGGAGACTTTGATTTCGAGAGCTTGCAGAGCTCTCGAATCCTTGCGACATCAGCGTCGCCTTCATCTTCATCAGCGGAGAAGTCGGGGGCTTCATCATTAATCTTTTCATCTTGGCCTAAATCCGGGCCCTCATCAAATTCTTCATCAAAAAGAGCACCAATTGAATGAGGAATCGCCTCCTCTATCACCTCATCAAGGAGGTCCGAGAGATCATCCGGCCGCTCTTTAAGCAAATATACTCTATTGATTTCACCCGTCGGGATCCCCTCGGAATAGTGCTTTAGCCTTTGCCCATTTACTTTGAATGTGGTACCTTCCTTGCTTTCCAACTCGAAAGCTCCTTCCGGTTGTATGTGCTTGATGGTGAAAGGTCCCGACCAACGTGACCTCAACTTACCGGGAAATAGTCGGAGTCGGGAATTGTAGAGCAAGACCTTGTCTCCCACCTTGAAGTCCGTGACAGTTATGCGGGCATCGTGGAAAATCTTGGTCCTTTCCTTGTAAATTCTCGAGCTCTCATAGGCGTCTCTCCTTATTTCATCAAGTTCGTTGATGTCCAAGAGTCGCCTCACCGCCGCACTCTTATAATCGTAGTTAAAGGTCTTGATGGCCCAATATGCGCGGTGTTCCAACTCTACCGGTAAGTGGCAAGCCTTCCCATAAACTAGGCGGAACGGTGTGGTACCGATGGGGGTGCGAAAGGCCGTGCGATAGGCCCACAGAGCATCGTTTAGCTTCATTGACCAATCCTTTCTAGACCGATCTACTGTTTTCTCGAGAATTTGCTTGATTTCTCTATTTGAGACTTCTACTTGGCCGCTTGTCTGGGGGTGATAAGCCATTCCAACTCTATGATTTACCCCGTACTTCTTTAGCATGGCTTCAAACTTGTTCTCTATGAAGTGGCTTCCCCCGTCACTTATCAAGGTACGCGGCACTCCAAAGCGCGGAAAGATATTTTGCTTGAAGAATTTGGAGACGACCCTCGCATCATTAGTAGGGGTGGCAATAGCTTCCACCCATTTGGAGACATAGTCAACGGCCAATAGGATGTACTTGTTGCCATTGCTCGACGGAAAAGGCCCCATGAAGTCTACTCCCCAACAATCAAAAAGCTCAATCTCCTGGATGGGTCTCATCGGCATCTCATTGCGCTTGGAGATATTCCCGGTCCGTTGACATCTATCGCAACCCTTCACAAAAGCGTGAGTGTCTTTAAACATTGTGGGCCAGAAGAATCCGCTCTGCAAGATCTTAGCGGTTGTTTTAGAGGCGGCATGATGTCCCCCGCATGGTAGACCGTGGCAGTGCAAAATGATAGATGTTGCCTCCTCTTTAGAAACACACCTACGAATGACACTATCTTTGCATATCTTGAAAAGGTAAGGATCTTCCCAAAAATAGCTACGGACCTCATGCATAAATCTCCTCTTTTGTTGCGTGGACATCCCATGCGGTTTGATTCCGCACGCCAAGTAGTTGACGAAGTCCGCGTACCAAGGTACTTCCTCGGTCCTTACCGCATATAGCCTCTCATCAACAAATGTGTCGTCAATAGGTAAGCTCTCATCCTCCTTGTCGCGAATGAGCCTAGATAAATGATCCGCCACGACATTGTCTGTACCCTTCTTATCTCTGATCTCTAAGTCGAATTCTTGCAACAAGAGTATCCACCTAATCAACCGGGGTTTGGCCTCCTTCTTGTTTAAAAGATACTTCAATGCCGCATGGTCGGTGTGGACAATCACCTTGGAACCGAGGAGGTAGGAGCGAAACTTCTCTATGGAATAGACGACCGCTAGAAGCTCCTTTTCGGTAGTTGTGTAGTTTTTCTGCGCGTCATCCAATGTCTTGCTTGCGTAGTATATCGCATGAAGCTTCCTGTCTTTCCTTTGTCCCAATACCGCTCCAATGGCTTGGTCGCTAGCATCGCACATTAGCTCAAAAGGGAGGCTCCAATCCGGCGGTTGAATGATGGGCGCTGAGACTAGCGCTTCTTTCAAGGTGTTGAAAGCTTGCAAGCATTCTCCTGAAAAGTCAAAAGGAACATCTTTAGCGAGTAAGGAAGTAAGTGGTCTGGCAATCGAGGCGAAATCCTTAATGAAGCGGCGGTAAAACCCCGCGTGACCAAGGAAGCCTCTAATGCCCTTAACATTAATAGGAGGAGGAAGTTTTTCGATTACCTCAATTTTAGCTTTATCTACCTCGATTTCTCTTGAGGAAACAAGATGCCCGAGGACTATACCTTCCGTGACCATGAAGTGACACTTCTCCCAATTGAGAGTGAGATTGTTTTGTTGGCACCTTTTTAGGACTTTAGTGAGATTTTCCAAGCAAGAGTCAAACTCACTTCCGTAAACCGAGAAATCATCCATAAAAACTTCCATAATATTTTCAATATAATCGGAAAATATGGATGTCATACATCTTTGAAAAGTGGCGGGAGCATTACAAAGGCCGAACGGCATCCTACGGTATGCGTAGGTGCCATAGGGACAAGTGAAAGTTGTCTTTTCTTGGTCATCTTCGTGCAAAGGGATTTGGAAAAAACCCGAATACCCGTCTAGATAGCAAAAGTATTTATGGTTCGCTAGGTGCTCAAGCATTTGATCGATGAATGGCAATGGGTAATGGTCCTTTCGGGTGGCTTTATTGAGTCTCCTATAGTCAATGCACATTCGCCATCCCGTGACAGTGTGCGTGGATATTGGCTCACCTTTGTCATTTTTTATGACAGTCATCCCTCCTTTCTTGGGGACGACGTGGACGGGGCTAACCCATCTACTGTCAGAGATAGGATAAATTATACCGGCTTCAAGCAATTTTAGGATTTCCTTTTTAACCACCTCCTTCATGTTCGGGTTCAACCGCCTTTGAGGCTCTATGGAGGTGGCTTCGGTATCCTCCAAATGGATCCGATGCGTGCAAAGCCTAGGGCTTATTCCCTTTAGATCGGAAATAGTGTATCCCAGGACATCTTTGTGGCTCCTAAGGACGTCTAGGAGTTTTTCAAGTTGATCTTGTGTGAGGTGGGAATTGACTATCACCGGAAAAGTCAGTTTATTACCCAAAAAGGCATACCTTAGATTCGGCGGTAATTGTTTAAGCTCTACCTGAGGTGGCGCTGCTTCTTCCACTTTATCAGCTCGCATGAATTCGGCTTCTTCCTCGTCATCCGGGTTTAGCTCATGTTCAGATGGCATGGTTTCATGTGACAAGTCGGACTCGCTGCTTAGTGAGGATGAGGCATCGAAGTAGGCGCCCTCTGATTCAGTGCTAGCATCGCCAAAACCTTCACTCTGCTCCAGTTCGTACCTGGAATCAAGAAACACATCAGACGATTCATAAAAACAAGAGTGAGCGTCATAAAGTGTAACACCCGGAATGTCGGTTTGCTCGAAGGGTTCTTCGGGAGCATAGTGCTCTTCGACGTTTGCTCTATTGTCTTCGAAATACAATTTGTCATCGACCAC